>OW569417.2:19747913-20372913 GCA_937662695.2 Halyzia sedecimguttata | reverse complement strand
CCCTTAACTATACATTTATCCACTCGTATAATATCACATTCTGCAAAATGTTTTATACAAATACGCGGATTTTTGACACGTTTTAAATCATTGGGTATTTTTCTCAACCACAAATCTCTCAATTCTTGTTCACGGGGAAGAGAAAAGGTATTAAAAATTTTTGACCCACTTTTGATTTCCGAATAATAATTTGTTTTACACCCGGCGACACTACAACACCACGGCATATTTAATTGTACAATACAACTTACAACTAATAGATCAAGTAATTTAATTCGCACCAATTATCAAACACGAAACGTTACTGGGGTTAACTCAGCAGTGCAATACGCACTATTCCATTCTGGTGGCATAGCTTCGACCGCGGAGGGTCACGTGATAATCGTGCGCAATAGCCTGCATTTATCGTTAGCCCTGTTTTCAACATAGCTTGCGTCAAAAGCGAATCAGTTTAAGAACCTTCCAACATATTTACACTTGGCTGGTGTCCCAACGACAGGGCCGTAATGGCCATTGTGTGAAGGTGGCGTTTCCTTGCACTGGCCCAAAGCATGTGATTGCATATTTGTTGTGTAACCAGAATTCACCACCCAGGTCATGCGATATCATGAATTGGAATGGTTATAGGTTTCAAGGTGGAGTCCATAGTGCGTTTCATCAGTAGACGAAAAGTGATTTATCTACTGGAGTTTGCGGCTGAGAAGAGTGAGGTTTTGAGATGAAGGATGCCATTCCTCCATAGAATCCCCTTGATACGAGATGATTGCGCATGCTCAGAGGAGAATTGGCTGTTTTCAAGATACGTGGGTTAGATTGGGAGTGGTTTACGTCTAGCGGTCATGGATCTGGTGCTGAGCCAATATTATGAGCTTTTAAAGGAAAATCCATGGGTATTCTCTGCCCCTCTAGCCCCTCTAGCCCCTTTGGATTATTCTTCATTCTGCGCATGAGCAGATGGTTTGTTCATGGTTTTGTACGCATGCAGCATTATAGATATCAATTTCGGTGACGAGTGAACTATATATGAGCATAAGTAAGCTCTCCTAACATGCACAAGCTCCTAGGATCTTTTAAAGGTTCTGCTTGGACCTAGAATGTCGGTACAGATTGACTTCATTACGAAAGATAAAAGGTAAAAAAGCAATGACGTGAGGTCAATCTGCTTTGGATCGCTTGCTAATGACATGAATATGTTTGTACTAATCCTTCTAGGTCTGTTTGAATGGTTGCCACTACCGTCTGAATTGATGTCCGGTTCGCTCTATCCTCTGAGCTTATAGTACTGATTATTCAATTAAAATTGGTCAACATGATAAAGCGTGCTAAAGAGTACTGACTTCAAGTCACTCTTAATTACCATTTACCATGGTAAATTGATGATTAAGACAGTCCAATACAGGAGAACGGGCAATAGAATTTACCATGGTAAATTCGATTAAGAGTGCCCAATATAGGAGAATGGACAAAGGAACATACGCGCAAAAGCTCCTGACTTCACGTCAGTGCTTGAACCAATTTTTTTTATTTCAAACTTCCTATTCTAAAACAAATGAGAGTAAACTCTGTCGCTTTTCATGCACGTCAAATCTCTGCCACCGAAATTATGGATCTATTAACAATGACCTTGAGTTCCCACAAACACATTATTTTTCGTAATAATTAGACCTGTCGTTTTGTGAGCATTGAAGGTATAATCGATGACTCTATAATCAGAGAACAATATAATATTAAAAAATTATGGTCTAAGCCATTAAAATCCCGCAATTAAATACGACCTACACCAGAAGCATTATTGGCAATTTTTTATTTTTTCGGATATGTAGAAAAAATAATATGAATAAATGGCTACACGTGTCATTCGACAATTTGATTTCGCGGTCAGGAAACTTGTCCAATGCTGAATGAAATGGAAGCCAGTTGATATTGAGTTATTAACCGGTACCAACACAGGGTGTCCCACTGGGAGTTTCGGATACAAGTTTACGGAGAAATATATTCTGGAGCTGTTTGTCTGAAATGTTGTATGAAGACATGAGGCAAATGAGCCTTCTTTTTTGTAACGATTTATGCCTTCCGGTAATGGATACCCAACTCACTTATTTCGAATATAACACCCTGTAAATCAGTTTATTTTCGAATGTATTTTAGAATCTACGTTTATTTTATGTATCATTTGTACAGGTAGTCAACACAATAATTAATAGATGGGAAAAATATTCAGGCACGTTATCAGAGAAATTGGATTTTCCCTTTTAGATGAAAATCTTCACTCTGTAGGTGTATTTCTGAAAACACATTTATTGGGTTGAAGCCTGCATATACAGGCTGGTCCAAAGAAAACATAACACCTCGATTTTCCGACTTTAAGATGAAAATGTGGAGAATTGCTCGGACCCTTCAATTTCTGATTCGAGGGGGAAGAACTTTTCGTCTTTTTCATCCCCGTAACTTCAACCCCCCAACGAAGGTGAACACAACCCCTTGATTTTAAATAGGGATGAGGATTGTAGCGGTAACTAATTTTGAATATCGTATCAAGTACTATCTGACCCTAAAATTTCGCTTCAAAATATTCATCGATAATGAAAAAACAGCTAAAATAATGAGAGGCAATGTGGAATTTATCTCGAGCATATTATTAATATAAGACACATTTCGAAGGTATGTAGTAGTTATGTTATTAAGATATTGTCCAAAAAAGTATAAATTTCTTGTGCAAAAAATTTACCTTAGTCTATCGTGATTTTTTAAGAACGTTACAAGTGTGTCAAAGCGATTGTAAATTTGTAGTAGAATTAAAATGGTGTATTCCGTAAAATAAAGGGTGGAAATGATAAAATTGTTATACAGAACTGCGCGAACAACAGCGGCTTTATTTAACGAACGACCAGGAAAAAATGTATTCGCTGCTAACGTTTTGCAAATTTTTGTCAAATTTGACGCTACTGGTTCAGTCGGAATCAAAAAGAAGGTGCATGAAAGAGACGAAGCGAGGGACGTGGCTGTTTTATGTCAGGTTGCAATGGATCCGACACTGAGTACTAGGAAATTGTCCGATGTATCTGGTGTGTCACCCTCAACAATCATGAGAATCCTGAAACAACATAAATTCCATCCTTCTAAAATAATAAGATTGGTTCAGGAACTGAATGAGGATGATCCCGATCGCCGACTCTAGTTCTGTGAAGTGGTCAGTGGAATGATTAACGGTAATCAAAACTACTTTTTCGATATCTGTTTTTCGGACCTTTTTGATACCCGGTAATCTCACTGCTCAAATTTATTCTGATCTATTGGAGAACGCTATTTATCCAGCCCTCGTGCAAGTATTGGAGAATGCAGAAGACGATCAAACGATAATTTTCCAACAAGATGGCGCACCACCTCATTTCGTTCAACCGGTGCGTCAGTTCTTAGATGAAAATTTTCCTCACGCCTGGATTGGAAGAAGGGTTCATATCCCCAGATCACCTGATCTGGCTCCACTGGACTTTTTTCTATGGGGTCACCTGAAATCCAAGATTTACGCTACCCAGCCTGAGTCACCGGATTGTTTGCGAACTCGGATCATTAATGAATGCCGTCAAATTACACCAGAAATCTTGAGTAATGTACGTGAACGTTTTCAGCAAAACTTATGTTACTGCATGGAAGTGAATGATGCCCATTTCCAGCATTTAATAAACTGATCACAAAAGTAAGTACTCATCCTCCACTATTTTACCTGTCATTTCGTTATTGATGGGAATTTTGAAGCTAAATTTCAGGATCAGAAAGTACTCGATAAGATCTTCAAAATGAAGTAACGCAACACCCCTTATCCCTATTCAAAATCAAGGTGTTGTGCTCACCCCCGTTAGGGAGTTGCAGTTACGGGGATGCAGAGAGCGGAAAAGTTGTTCCCCCTCGAATCAGAAATTGACCGGGTCCAAGTGATTTTCCACATTTTCATTTTGAAGCCGGAAAATCGAGGTGTAAATTTTTCGTTGGACCAAACTTGTATAGTTCTTATCGTAAGAATAATATTCAAATTCGACTCACCAAATTGGAATAAGTTATGATTTGATATATGTAGGCGAATTGATTTTTGAATAGATCGAACTAATAAGACTCTGTTGATTTTGACGGGAAATAAATTTTTCTGAACTTTTTACTTACGGCAATTTACGTAGTTCAGACATCTCATTTGGTGTCGAGTAGACTTCATCAGCAATGCAAACATGAATACTTGTGGATAATTATTGTTTTATTGTTGATTATTATCTTTCTTTATGAGAAAATAGTGAATAGTGCAAAATCCCCTGACACTTCATTTTATTTTGAGTCTATTCTACTGAACACCAAATGAGAAATCTGTACTACATAAATTTTCCATAAAATTAATTCAGAAAAATGTCATCATAACTTTTTTCGCTTTGGTGTGCAGAATTTGAAAATTTTTGTTAAGATAAGAGTTATCTGTGCAGGCGTCAAACCAATAAATTTGTTTTCAGAATTGCATATACAGGGTCAACATTGTTCTATATTTATAATATCAATAAGAAATACTCGAGATCTGGTTGAGAACTGATTTATTGTCAATATGCTACATTGCAATACAAGCTGCGTTTTACAGACAACATGCGCGTTAATAACATAATTAACACCTAATGATATGTGACATCTCCCTCTTTTTTTTTTTTTTTTTTTTTTTACAAAATAATTTAACTAAATATTTGAATTCTCCCTATTTTTTATAAATAGATATAAGTAATCTAATTTATAAACAAACTGTAAAAACCCTTGACCATATCTTATAAAAAAAAATAAAAATTATTTAAGTAAAATCAAATCTTTCTGGCTTTCTCACTACTCTACCAGAAGATGTTGCTGATGGCACATTATAAATCTCAGGCTCAAATAAACAACTTAAATTAAAATCCACCTCCTCTTTCTTTGTATCTAACGAAGTTTCTATTAATTCTGGTTCAGGTTCTGACAAACCCTCGATAAATCTACGATTTCTAGTTATTTTATTTCCATTTTCACCTTCTACAAGATAAGAACGTTCGCGATGTTTATCAATGATTTTGCCAAACTGCCACCTAGAACCAGAATAAATTTGATATCTTACTTTATTATTTGTTTTCAAAGGTCTTAAATTTTTGTAACAACGATTGTAATAAAATTTCTGTGATTTTCTTTTTGAGGATAAAAGTTTGTTATAGTTATTGAAATTAACATTTTGAGGTTTAAGTGCATCTGCAGTGGTAGGCAGTATATCCCTCAAATTTCTAGACAACATGAGCTGAGCCGGAGAAAACCCACATTACATTAGCAAAACTAACTCAGAGTCACTATTCTCCTCTATAGCCTTTCTGAGCAATTTTTTAATGGTCTGTTTTGCTCTCTCGACCATACCATTTGACTGTGGATAACGTGCACTTGTAGTTATGTGTTCAAAATCCCATTTTTTTGAAAAATTATTAAAAACCAAAGAAGAAAATTGTGGTCCCCCGTCTGAAACTATTATAGCAGGTATGCCAAACCTACTGTATAATGTTTTTAAAATGTTCACAACATTATTGGATTGTGCGTTCTCCTCTAATTTTATCAACTCAACCCATTTTGTATAGTAATCTACAACTAACAAGTACATTTGAGAACCTAAATACAATATGTCTATACCTAATTTGTACCATGGAATTTCAGGAATTTCGTGTTGTTTTAATTCCTCTCTTTGATTATTTACTCTATATTTGAGACAAATTTTACATTTCAATATAGTTTTTTCTATTTCTGTAATCATTCCTGGCCAGAAAAAAGACTGATTGGCTCTATTTTTACACTTTATAATTCCAAAATGACTTTAATGAACTTTATCTATTATCTGAGCCCTTAACTCTTTGGGTACAATGATTTTATTTCCTTTAAATAAAAGACCGTTGCTTTCAACAATCTCGTTCCTAAACCTGTAATAATCTTTTAATAAATCTGGCACTTTTTTAATAGTATTAGGCCAACCATTCGAAATATATTTTTTCAACAAGGACATTTCAGGATCTTCATTTGAAAGTTTTACAAATTCTCGAAATTTCTTATCACTAAATTTACAGTCATTTTCTATAACACATACTTCTATTTTATCATCAAGTGTTATTGAATTCTCATTATTTTTGATGTATGCCCTCGACAAAGCATCAGATATGAATAAATCCTTGCCAGGTTTATAAATAAATTTAAAATCAAATTTTTGTAACTGAAGCACCATTCGCTGTAATCGCGCCGGACCATCAAATAAAAGTTTTTTAAAAACTCCTAACAAAGGTCGGTGATCAGTTTCTACTGTAAAGGAGCGGCCATATATAAATTCATAAAATTTTTGACATCCAAACAAAATTGCTGCTAATTCTTTTTCAATCTGTGCCCACCTTTTTTGAGTTTCAGTCAACGCTTGTGAAGCATATGCACAAGGTAGACCATTTTGTAGTAAACAAGCACCAATTTCGTCTTTGGATGCATCTACAGAAATAACAACTGGTTTATTCAAATCATAATACTGCAAAACCGGAGCTTCAGTTAATTTTCTTTTTAAATTTTGAAATGATTCTGTATGTCGATCAGTCCAAGCAAATATATTGTTTTTCTTAATGAGCTCTCTTAACGGCGAATTTAAATTTGACAAATTTGGTATAAAACGGCCTACATAGGTAATCATCCCTAAAAATCTTTGTACCTCTTTTTTGTTTGTAGGTATTTGCATGTTTGTTATAGCTTCTACTTTATCTAGCCCTAGATAATACCCCTTAGATGTTATTTTATGACCCATAAAAGATATCTCTGTCATTAAAAATTTACATTTCTCTTTATTGAAAGTTATATTATTTTCTCTAGCTCTTTCAAGTACCTCCTTCAAACGTGCATTATGCTCAGCTAGTGTTTTACCCCATACTATCAGATCGTCTATGTAAATATCAACTCCTTCCATCTCAAATACACTTTTAAAATATTTATGGAAAACTTCCGGAGCCGATTTTATGCCAAAGGGCATTCTTAAAAAACAATAGCGCCCATATGGCGTTCCAAATGTGCATAATTTAGCACTAGAATCACTAAGTTTTATTTGCCAAAATCCACTTGCGGCATCCAATTTGCTAAAATAATTAGCTCCTGTCAATTTTGATATGATTTGATCAAGAGTTGGTATTTGAAAATATTCTCTTTTTATAGTAGAGTTCACAAGGCATGAAAAGTGCTCTAAAACAGATTTTCGTGGGACCTTCATTGCTAAAATGTATAGACCACTGGGTATCATTCTCCATACCCTTACAATGTAAATTCAACTGGTCGTCAAAAAATCGTCGTGTGCAGGAAGGGGTGGGGGGAATCTTTCCAAAAATTGACAAATTTTTTTTTTCTGTTCATGGTCATCTATATACGGTGAACATCACTCACACAAACTTCTGTTGAAATATACGATTCAGAAATATTTTTTATTAATTGTCAAAAAAGTCGGATACAATGCTCTTAAATGGAATTCCTTAATATATAAACGCTTGCCCTGAACACCCATATTAACTATTATGTTCCACTCGGTTTTACTCGAGATCTGTTAGGATTATCGAAAAAATGCTTTATATGAAAGGTCTGCTCCGAAAACCAACGATTCAGATGCTTCTTTCAAAATTATAATAGGTAGAACAGTTTCCTCACAAAGTAAGAAATTGTGTTATTAACTCCCATTAACCGAAACCGAACCTGGAGACGCTAGTAAGGCGCAATTTGTAGCGTTAGTCCATGTTAGTGGCGACCTTATGGATTTGAGCTTTGATCTATGCACATAGGGTTCGTTATATCTATCCGACCAACTTTACAGTACTATTCCTGCGTGCCTTCAGAACGCATTTTGAAGATATTGTTTAAATTCCTAATTTTTTATATATATGAGAATTTTACATATAATTCATATATATTTGATTTAATTTTGTTAATTCGTTAATAAATATGCAAATATGCGAGTTCAAACTTATATTCATTACTTCATAAATCAATTTTGTGACGTAATATTACCACATTTTTGAAATCATCGTTCATTCTCATTAGTAGTAACAAGATTTCCTGAATCCTAGACCAAAAATCTGGAAAAGAATTAAGAAGGTATATAGTTGGTATCTATGATATTTAGGGTCTAAAAATTTCTTACATGTCATGATTCATCTAATTCAACTATCACTATCAGATGAAGAATCATCATTTTGAAGATATTGTTTAAATTCCTAATTTTTTATGTATATGAGAATTTTACAGATAATTCATATATATTTGATTTAATTTTGTTAATTCTCTAATAAATATGCAAATATGCGAGTTCAAACTTATATTCATTACTTCATAAATCAATTTTGTGAGGTAATATTAACACATTTTTGAAATCATCGTTCATTCTCATTAGTAGTAGCTAGATTTCCTGAATCCTAGACCAAAAATCTAGAAAAGAATTAAGAAGGTATATAGTTGGTATCTATGATATTTATGGCCTAAAAATTTCTTACATGTCATGATTCATCTAATTCAACTATCACTATCACATGAAGAAATATCAAGGGAAGGAAGATTTGAAAAATTTGAAGTACTCGTATTTGCACATGTTTTTTGGGCCATACATTTGCAGGAGCCAATACACGGAATTTGTTTTCTTTTACAGGAACACATTGATCCTGTGCAATCTGAAATGAGAATTTCCATTTCATAAAGAATATTTACGGATCTGATATTCGAAATAATATTTACCTTTCCTACAACTGCAGTTGCTAAGGATAGATGTTTCCTTAGGTAGGATTGGCATCGTCGTTAATTTTGGCAGAAGTTTTCCATTTTCTACATACCACCCACTAAATATAGGATCCGGTAAAGATGGTCATGGTACATTACTATTGATCCAAATTTTTGTTTGGAATTGGACTCGAAGGCTGTGTTGTCTCAAACTATCCAATGTTGGAGGTAATTTACTTATGGATCTTGAAGAAGCTATAATATTCCCCTGAGCCTGTTGATACATTTCACATTTTCGTTTGTCGTATACAGACAGATTACAAATTCAAAAATATCATTGAATACTTTCAAACATGGCACCGGAAGTACATGATGAATTAAAAATAGGAATTTTGTCATTAAATGTTTGATTGGGAATTTTAACCAACTTTCTGTAGATCAGGCGCTAGAGCATATCAACAAAAATTCCAAAGATATTGTTGAATTTGAAATCCATCTGTATACGACAAACGAAAATGTGAAATGTATCAACAGGCTCAAGGGAATATTATAGCTTATTCAAGATCCATAAGTAAATTACCTCCAACATTGGATATTTTGAGACAACAGAGCCTTCGAGTCCATTACCAAACAAAAATTTGGATCAATTGTAATGTACCATGACCATCTTTACCGGATCCTATATTTAGTGGCTGGTATGTAGAAAATGGAAAACTTCTGCCAAAATTAACGACGATGCCAATCCTACCTAAGGAAACATCTATCCTTAGCAACTGCAGTTGTAGGAAAGGGAAATATTATTTCGAATATCAGATCCGTAAATATTCTTTATGAAATGGAAATTCTCATTTCAGATTGCACAGGATCAATGTGTTCCTGTAAAAGAAAACAAATTCCGTGTATTGGCTCCTGCAAATGTATGGCCCAAAAACATGTGCAAATACGAGTACTTCAAATTTTTCAAATCTTCCTTCCCTTGATGATTCTTCATGTGATAGTGATAGTTGAATTAGATGAATCATGACATGTAAGAAATTTTTAGGCCCTAAATATCATAGATACCAACTATATACCTTCTTAATTCTTTTCTAGATTTTTGGTCTAGGATTCAGGAAATCTTGTTACTACTAATGAGAATGAACGATGATTTCAAAAATTTGTTAATATTACGTCACAAAATTGATTTATGAAGTAATGAATATAAGTTTGAACTCGCATATTTGCAAATTTATTAACGAATTAACAAAATTAAATCAAATATATATGAATTATATGTAAAATTCTCATATATATAAAAAATTAGGAATTTAAACAATATCTTCAAAATGCGTTCTGAAGGCACGCAGGAATAGTACTGTAAAGTTGGTCGGATAGATATAACGAACCTTATGTGCATAGATCAAAGCTCAAATCCATAAGGTCGCCACTAACATGGACTAACGCTACAAATTGCGCCTTACTAGCGTCTCCAGGTTCGGTTTCGGTTAATGGGAGTTAATAACACAATTTCTTATTTTGTGTGGAAACTGTTCTACCTATTGTAATTTTGAAAGAAGCATCTGAATCGTTGGTTTTCGGAGCAGACCTTTCATATAAAGCATTTTTTCGATAATCCTAACAGATCTCGAGTAAAACCGAGTGGAACATAATAGTTAATATGGGTGTTCAGGGCAAGCGTTTATATCTTAAGGAATTCCATTTAAGAGCATTGTATCCGACTTTTTTGACAATTAATAAAAAATATTTCTGAATCGTATATTTCAACAGAAGTTTGTGTGAGTGATGTTCACCGTATATAGATGACCATGAACAGAAAAAATTTTTTTGTCAATTTTTGGATAAATTCCCCCCACCCCTTCCTGCACACGACGATTTTTTGACGACCAGTTGAATTTACATTGTAAGGGTATGGAGAATGATACCCAGTGGTCTATACATTTTAGCAATGAAGGTCCCACGGGGTGACACGATAGAGCCCGGTTTGAACTCTACTATTATGGCTAAATTCAAATCACGTGGGTCCAAGCAAATTCGAAGAGAACCATCATTTTTTCGCAAAATTACTAATGAATTGACCCAATCCGTTGGCTCATTTACTTTGCTGATTATTTTTTGTTTTTCTAATTCATTCAGAGTCTTTTTAAACTCATCTTTTAATGGAATAGGTATTTTGCGAGTGGGATGTACTACTGGCTGAAAATTTTCATTTAATTCTATGGTGTATTCTATATTTAAACATCCTATACCCGAAAACCTATCGCGAAATTGATCTATAATACTATTACAGTTTGTAACAAATGGTTCTCCAATTACTCCAATTTGCTTTCCATCAATTTTTTCATTAGTATCAATTAGTTTTATTAAATTTAACTTTTGGCAAGCATCTAAACCAAGTATACAATCTAAATTCGAATTTACTACAAAAAATTCTAATATTGCCGTAATGTTTTTATATTTACAATGCAAAAAACACTTACCAATAACAGGAAGAAAATTATTGGTATAAGACTTTAGTTTTATGTCCGTTTGAATTATTAAATTCTTAGCATTTAAATCTTTGATTCTATTCATTGAGATTAGATTCGCCTGGGCTCCTGTGTCCAATTTGAAACAGACAGTTATCTTATTGTTTAGTAATAAAGAAACATACCATGAATTCATTTTTGTTGTTTTCTGATCAACACTATAAACATAAACAGAATTGTCACTTTCTTCTTGATATTCTTGCATATTAACCTCATTTATTTTCCTTTTATTACACATTTTCGAAAAATGATTATATAAACCACACATTTCACATTTCTTTCTATATGCCGGGCAGCGATACTTTTCGTGTTTACTTCCGCACCTGTAACAACAATCTTGAGCCTGAAAATTTGTTTGGCGGGTTAATTTTGAATTGAAGTAGCTCGTTGTAGTTCCCTTTTGTTGTTTACTGGACCATTTATGTGACTGCGCATGACCCCTTTGATATGCCATCTCATTCTTCGAAGGATTGGAGTACGTTTTACCATTCTGCGAATGTGCACGATTTTGGCCTCTATGTAGAGCGTCTATTTGGACACTAGTACCAGCCTTTGAAATTAATGTTGACTGTTTTTTGGAACTTTTAACTGATAAGCAAAGTTGGATAGTTTCTTCTAATGTTTTTTCATCATCTTGCAGTAACCTTTCTCTCAGATTTTGACTTTGTAATCCACACGTTAATATATCTTTAATAAGACTATTTTTCAAGTCACCAAATTCACAGGATTTAGCTTTATTTTTAAGATCAGTAGCAAACTGTTCTATAGTTTCTCCTTCTAATTGTTTTCTACTGAAAAATCTGAATCTTTCATAAGACAAATTCTTCTTTGGCATGAAGTGAGCCTCAAACTGATTTAAAACCGTTGATAATTTGTTTCTTTCCTCCTCATTTACAAAGGTGAAAGTATTATAAATTGACATTCCTTCTTCACCGATGTAATGCAGTAGCTGAGCAATTTGTACTTTTGCGTCTTTTTTACTGACCTCCGATGCGATAAGGTAATTTTCAAACTTTTGACGCCATAATCTCCAGTTCTCTGACAAATTGCCAGTACAATTCATAGGTGTTATTCCTCTATAATCTCCCATCTTATGTTGGAATTGTATCACCGTCACTTAACTTTTAGATTTTTAATTATTATTCTTATTTCACTTGCCTATCTACTTTTTATACGACTGCGCCATGTTCTATATTTATAATATCAATAAGAAATACTCGAGATCTGGTTGAGAACTGATTTATTGTCAATATGCTACATTGCAATACAAGCTGCGTTTTACAGACAACATGCGCGTTAATAACATAATTAACACCTAATGATATGTGACAAACATTTTCAACCAAACCAGAAAATACCGTTTATCTCAATACGTCGCAATTTTTTTAGTTTCTATTCACGAAGGACCCAGTCCATAGTCTCGGTAACCTGTACTAAATTTCACTAAAAAACAAATAAGTTCAAGCACTGACGTGAAGTCAGTAGCTTTTGCGCGCATGTTTTATCGTCTACTCACCTCTATTGGACACTCTTTATCAGATGAAGCATCGTTATGTACCGTTTTCTCAGCTTTTATAAAATATGAATACATTTATTACCATGTTAATGATATACTTTAGTAACGAGTCTAGTAGCCAGCAGATCTACATTGCCAGTATATCTACATTTTTCCAGTAGACATTTTTTTAGTAATCAATATATAATCTGTAGATAAATTGAATCGGTAGATCAATTGAACCGGTAGTTCAATGCCATATAACGGGCCCTGTTGTGATTCTGAGAATCATTCACACACGAAAGTGCCATCGAAATATGTTAGGAGTTTTTGAGTTACTGAAAACCGAATATAGCGCCGCCTACGGAATCGTATTGTGAACCTAAGCCTTCCGAAACACAATCACAAAGATTAATCAAAATCGGTAGAGCCATTTTTGGGTTCCTGTGAATCAATTGTAGTGCCACCTACCGGGAAATATTGTGGATCTGAAACCTACTCAGATACACACACAAAATTTCATCGAAATAGTTACAGTAGTTTTTGAGTTGTTATAAACCGAATGCAGCGCCACCTAATGGGGACCTATTGTGACCCTGAGAGCCACTCAAACACGCACACAATGTTTCATCAAAATTGGTCTAGCCATTTCTGAGTTTCTATAGACCGATTGCAGCTGCCACCTACCGGGGTATATTGCGGGCCTGACACATACCGTTAATATTCCACTTAATGGTTGAATATTTTGAGTAATTTTAATGCAAAAATCCGTCCGACCGAACGGATATTCATTATAGATTTCGTAACTTGACGAAAAGATCCAAATCCCAAGATACGTTTACTGTAGTAACGCTCCTCCAAGTTTTTCATTGGGTAAAAATGAAAAAATTTACGAGATAGCAATTTCGGACGCTCCGATATTCGATCCCGCTGCCTTGCGAACTATAAAGCCCAAAGAGAACGCCTTAGATCACTCGGCTAGATTGCCTACGTGAGACAATTCCGATTTTCTTCCAAATACAGATTTTATAGTA
Organism: Halyzia sedecimguttata; assembly: GCA_937662695.2. Lineage (NCBI taxonomy): Eukaryota > Metazoa > Arthropoda > Insecta > Coleoptera > Coccinellidae > Halyzia > Halyzia sedecimguttata. The sequence continues at coordinate 20,359,108 of OW569417.2, read as the reverse complement.
CTCTGATGATTTCCGTCTTTTGATTTTCACAATATCGCCAATCCTGTCAAGCGATCGATCGAAATCGGTTACTCGTTCATATTTCTCGCGGTCAGAATTTTGTCGTTTGTCGCGAAAAGCCACATTTTCGTTTCTTTCCATCGGGAAAACGAAAAAGAGGATCGAAAAAAGGGCTCCGTTACGGACTAAGTTCGAATCTCGTCTTCGCGCTCCTGCAAAACCGTCGTTCCGAACGACACCGTTCCTCCGAATTATTTTCCTTAATTTTGCGTCTTTTCGCTCCGGAAACTCAAAACTCTACGAGACTTCCGTATTTTTCCTCGATGAACCCCTTGGAAATTTCCCTCTAACCCCCCTACTAACGTCCAAAAAAACGTCACGTTTATAGTAACATTTTCAAAAAGTTTTCTTTGATCTATGAATTACATCTTCACTTCAGTATGGGGATAATCTAAGATCATAGAATTTTTGATTAGGCCCTTCACATCAGTGAACTATGGCTGACTAGTTGCGGAACACCTTGTATATCGATATTTAATTGTTCGTCAATCATGATGAGTTACAGAAAGAGCTATATCAACATCTGAGAGGTAATGGAGGAATGGATCAAACGGTCATGCTCTGCTAAATAAAGTAATAGAAAACTCTTTTGGAATACCTCCTACGTGAAGAGATGGAATTATTCTACGTTACTTCTCTTGAGTCGCTAGGTGAAAACGTGAAACCATAACAAGTATAAATATGTATCTTGACCCGTGAGTTACTATTATAGTTCCATATAATTCCGGTTTCGTATAAGTATGTGCATTTACATTTATATACAGGTTCTTCTATACTTAATTCCGAGCCGTAAAGCTTGCGTAGTCATCTTCAGCATGTTCTTTGTGTTTTCTGCTCGAGTGGCTGCTTTAAGGACTGAATAAAGGCATCGTATATCACACATTCGGTACGGATACTGTCAAATGTGAATAAAAGTAGTGATAGTTATCACTCAGATTATATGCCACAACTGAAAAGTTCGAATACGAATATTTCAAAAATCGATTAAGTAACTCTACAACATTTAGACGAAACTTTGTTATTCCTCTGTATATACAGGGTGAGCCTTCAAGTTGTAATTAAATTTTAACCATATTACTCTCGTCAAATGGAACATTTTTCTTATTTACCATTTTTCCAAAGTAGGCACAGGTAAAAATTCAGGCTATTCAAATTTCAATAAGGAATCCGTTTTTTGCTCGTATGTTCTGGGGAACATTATGTTATCATTTTGGCAAAATATCTGTAATTTTCGAATTGGGTTTGACCACCAGATGAAAAATTCGAGGTCAAATTTGATTCTGTCCGGCCGTCAGTTGCCACGATAACTTGAGAACGGAAAGAAATAGCGACTTGAAATTTTCAGGGTAGGTGGCGCATCCCAATACGACGGGCAGTTTCGTTTATGGGCATAATCACCCCACTGGTTTGAGTAAGAATTTTGTTTTCAACCAATACTAATCCGATCAAATTGAAACTTGGTGAGTAGTTGTAAAATACAAACCTAAGGACGTTTATAAATTTTGTGAGAAACCTATCGCTAGAAAATTTAAAAAAAATATTATTTATGTCATAATTACTTGAGAAAGGAATGAGATAGTGACTTGAAATTTTCAGGTTAGGTTGTGCATCTGAATGCGACATTTGGGTCTTTTATAGGCATAATCGGCCAAACGGTTCTGGAGTTATACCCATCTGAAAGTTGAGTGTTATTTCCTCCATAACTCGAAAAATACAACACCGATCCAATTCAAACATGGTTATCAGTCGTAGAATGCCAACGTGAAATTTCTTTTCAAATTTCGTGAGGTTCGTATAACTAGAAAATTTTAAAAAATCATTGAAAGAATTTTTATATATCAGAAACTATTCGTCCGACATCGCCGAAATATTGCAAGAACCTTCAGAAACTAAGTCTACTGCCAAGTTCCAAATTTGAACACGATCGGATCTATATTGTTGGACATCCGAGCAGCATTCTGTGAGTTCAGTAGCTGGATGGATGACCGTTACCTCGATAACTTTCGCACGAAATGGTATAGGGACTTGCAATTTTCAGGATAGGTTGCGCATCCAAATGGGGGAGTTGATTTCGGAGTGATACGACCTGGAATATAATTTCCTCGATAACTCAAAAAATCTAGACTCGATCGCATTGACGCTTAGTAACTAGTTGTAGAATATCGACGGAAAGACGTATGTAAAATTTCGTGAGAAGTGTACCCCTCGAAAATTTTGAAAAAATTACGAAAACAAAAAATTGGTTCAAGTACTGAACGTGAAGTCAGTAGCTTCTGCGAGCATGTTCTAGTGTCCATTCTATGGACAATAGAGCATGGAATGTATTTCAATTTTATACTTCTGTATTCAGTTCTTTTTTGATCAGTGTCTGACGGTCTGGACCACTACTAAGGTAACAAGCGTGAAATAAGTCGTAGGAATATTTGATGAAGAAAAGATAAAAATTTGTGTGGAATTAGTTGCAGTACGATAGTTGAAGTATAATAGCTTAAAGATTGACTGTGCACAATGTATATCTACATAATTTAAGGAGATATATCTAATGGAAATATGGTTATCTTAGAATATTTCTTTGGCGGTATCATCATTCCACTATACAACAATCAAAACCGATAAGAAACTTGAGAGCTTAGATATCAAGCTCTTGAATTGGAGTACAAGTTATGAAATATTTGCGATTTTCGAAATGGTGTTTGTGCTATTGCTGATCAAGTGTGTTTTCACTTGTATCAGTTGTTCAAGTCAACACCTCAGTAATCATCTAGTGAGCGCTAAGGACAAAGAAAAAAACAAATAAAATTCCAACTTCGATGTCATCTCATGTATACAAATTAAGAAAGGGAAATATTTCTTGTTCTGTGCCATTGATAATAACAATACAAAAACAAATTTATAGTAAACTTATTTTTGATCGATTTATTTTTTTTATCATTAAAGTATCTATTATTGGGAGAATTCGTCATTAAATAGAAATACTACATTTCTGGGTTTTCTATCCCAAACTTGAAAAATATCTATGAAATAAAAACATTTATATTTTGAAATTGCTTCTGCGTTAGAAAGAATAGATTTTTATCAGACGCACTATATAGAATAAAGTTGCCTACTAAACACGTAACAAGCGAAAAAATAACTATTCTTCAACGTTTCGGAGATTAAATCAGACTCCCTGATCAGACATCAAGCGAAAATCTTCAAAATTATTCTTTATTGACAATTATTCCGAAATTTGTCACATGCATCGTCTTTAAAAACCCAAAAAAATATGGAGAGCAATTATTTCACTTTACAACTTCATTAACTAAGATAAAATCGATTATAGACAAACATGCGCTTTACATTCATCCAATTACTGATTTCTAATTCATCAGAATAATCATCAAAAAGTTGATGGAAATATTATTATAATAATCAATATGAATTTGACGTTTTTCTTCGCGATTTTCCTATAGGAGGCACAGAAGGTTTCGAAAAATATCTAGGAAGATTTGGAAAAATTATTGCAAATTTAGTTCATTCAGTGTATGTAGGTTGAATACATCGTATCTGGTGTTTTAATTCTCTGGGAAATGAATTGAACAAAAAGTTTTGGGAAGGAGTCTTGTTTTTGCGAGATATAGAAGGGACCTAATTCATATTTAAATTAGATTTTTTCGGAAATTTAAAAATAGTCACCGGACGTTTAAACCTTCAACTTTTTGATGTTCGTTTATCGATATTACGTATACTTTTACATTGTTACCAAATTTGTACAAGGCTTGTATGAAAGAAGGCAGTGGTTAGAGAGGACTCTTACAGCTCTTCTAGTGTCTAGTGCTAGTTTTATTTGCACAATTCTCATGTAGGATAAATAATATTGAATAATCATTCAAGAAAAATACTCTATTGTATTTACAATACAACGCTCTAGCTAGATAATCCCAATACCAATCAAGGTATTACTAAGAGAATTATGAAAATAATTCAAAATTCTTGATATCAGAATTTGGAGGCCATTCTTCATTAACACTCAATTTCATTATGAAATTCACCATGACTACTTCGAGTGAAAATCGAAGAAAAACTTCTTTTGTGAATATTAATTGCAATGATTGAAAACGAATAATTAGCCATAAAAACTTTATATTAGTCCCGTGTACTTAAGTGGCAATAAAACAGTATTGCTTAGCGATTTCATTGTTATCGAAATAGGAAGGTTCCAACTGAAAGAAAGATAAAATATGCTTGAAAAACTCAATATTTATCAACAGCAGGTATTACAATATATTTCATGTTTGAAGGAAATTTTCACAAGGTCGTTTGATAACGCCTGTTCTACAAAACTCTACGATACATAGTGGACTCTCGATAAGTCGAACTCCCAGGGACCATAAAAAACTGTTCGACTTATCTATGGTTCGTCTCACCAAACGTTCGAGTTATTGAGGTGAGAGTTCGACTCATTGAGGGAAAAACTCGCGTATTCATGACATCAACAGTAGTTAATGAGAAACAAGGGTTGATGACAAGTGTCTTCACTTACTCTAGCACTTTCACCTAACGAGGTTCTTCCAGAAATTCCGTATCATTTTTTGAAATTACGTAGCCAACCACTACTCGCTGTAAATTCGTGGCCTAGGGACAATGCGAGCATCTGAATGCCGAGGCAATTTCTGACGGTACCGGTGGACTGATTTTCCTTTAACTCTGATGGAAGCGAGGATATTAATTTTATTTTTCATGATAGATGACAATTCGGATTTAGGAATTCCGAACTTGTTAGCTATAAGGGTTTTACTTTCTTCTCCTTTCTGTGTTTCCCGAATGAGTTCGAGTTCATCTGCTACTGATAAAATTTTCAGTTTTCGCGGATCCATGACGCTAAAACGCTCTCAGCCCATGACGGCTCAATAAACAAATAAAAAATAAATTGAACAATGTACTAAGCGATTGAAAAATACATATGATGGCTACCAAATGTGGTGATTCGTTAGCATACCGAATTCTTTTCGGTTTCATTCGTTAGATCAAACAGTTCGACTCATAGAGGAGATGATGGTTAGGAGTACGACTGATAGAGGTGGAGGTTCTCTCGTGGACCCCTCCAGCAGTTCGACTCATCTACTAGACTCTTTACTGTCAAGAACTCTGTTCGACTCATTGAGGTGAAAGTATACAGGGTTAAATACCCATGAATTGGGACCGGAAAAAATGTTCGACTTATCTAAGAGTTCGACTTATCGATGTTCGACTTATCAAGAGTTCACTGTACTTATATTAAATGATATAATCAACTCTATACATGCGCATATTTTTCATGAACAGATTATATGGGTTGTAAGTGAAATAAAATTGGTGAAGAAGTACATCTCAAAATTTGAAACGATATAGGAAAAAAAATTCCAGAAATATACAGGGTGTCCGTGAAGTTCGTGGAAGTATATTTTAGGAGGCGATTCCTCAGCTCAAAATAAGAAAAAAAGTTCCTATGGACGTGAGTCTGGAAATGGTTTCCAAGGGAGCTAGAACTCCCTGAAGATGGCCTCCAATATCGGGATTTTTACAATAATTTCAGAAAGAATTTGAAATTTTATCAGAGATGTGCAAAATAGATTTTAAAATGCATTCAAATACAAAATGCAAATACTTTTCACATCAACGATGAAACAACTATTTCGTAACGTTTCGGAGTCTAAATCAGACTCCTCCATCAGACACTAACGAAAATCTTCAGAATATTTTTTGTTGATATAGCAATTCTGAAATTTGAATTTCAGAATAGCTATATCGACAAAAAATAAGTCTGAAGGTTGGACAGTGGAAGATGTGTGGCCGAATTTTCATTCTCTGTCAATTTATTCTTCCAAAAACTTCACCATGTAAAATCGATCTGAAGAGGAAGAAAATCTGCGCCCTGCGCGTTGTTTTTCTTCCGAAGTAATATCTACCTCGGACGGAGTTCATAGACCGGTACCCAAAGAGAGGAGAAATGTAAAAACATTATCACTGTTCCTACACGATAGTAGAAAAAATTGTAGAGAGACCTTTATTGGCTATGTTCCGGATACGTTAATCTAAAGTGAAATGCTGGTGTCCACTGAAATAAAGTGAGTGAGGTTTTCTTGCTACAGGCTCTTCAGTCGTTTCGTTCCGGTTCGTTGGTTGTGCAGTTTCCATTTATGTTCATTATTGTACCTACTATAATTTTTTAACTAAGATGCCAAGATGCCATGATTGTGTTGCAGCCCTGGAAGCCTATTCAAATATGGTGATCCCGTCCCAATGTAGTCATCGATTTGTTCCGATTAACATATTTTATGACCAAGAGGCTGAGGACTTCTTCTGTGAGTCACGTTCACTGTTCTTTGAACGGTTGTTTAGAGTGATTTTGTATTTTCAGAAAAAATTAATACCGAGAACAGAATGTTAAGAGCATAATTAACACAATCAATATTACAAAAAACAAACCAATGTCTAATTCGAAGTTAAGTCAGGTTATTTAATACTTATCATCGGATATACCAATATTACGTGTACTAGATAAGCACTAGAGGTAAATACGGTATATTAAACATAAGAAGCCAAAATTTGATCAACTTTTCGCGGTGAATTTGTGTAGCGCCATTGAACAATAATCATGTTAACAGTTTAGTAGGGCTAAGGTGGTGTGAGGACACAGTAACCAATACTACATAAGACACAACTGATTATCCAACAAGAGCTGCATAATGGATCAACAAAATCAAATGAAATTATCAAATAACAAGAAAAACTTGAAACTCAAGTTCTTCAATGTTCGTGTTTATGCAGACATTTAACATTTCATTATTAGCGAGTAACGACTAAGAAGTTGACCAAAAATCTACGTCAAATGTATCCGCTCATTGGTTTATCAGATAAATTAGTAGCGTAACTTATTTTCAAGTTTGAATCATAAATTGGTTTAATTTCTTGTGCATGATAATTTGAAAATGTAATTCGATTGTACCATTTTCATTGATGTTGTTGAAAATTCCTTATGGGCATTTGAAAATATATGGCTGACTCAGTAGGTTTGAATATCGAACTTGTGTGTAAATCGGCTTAGGTACTAAAATCAGTAGCACCTTTTATAGCTGAACATTTGAGTTATTTATGCAATTTCTCAATTTCATCTGGCAGCTTCCCGGCACTACTGAAACTGGCAAAGTCATACCAGTGCATCTGAAGGACTCTGTATATGATATCGCAAACTATCGCCCTATATACATATATCTTGAGCCATTTGTCCAAAGTCTTCGAAAAGATAGTTCACGAGCTGATATATAAATTTGAAACTAACTTTTCAATCTTGTCCAATCACCAGCATGGCTTTCGGGTCGGCAGGTCAACCCAAAGTGCCTATACTGGGCTCATTGAATTTTATTATAACTGCTTGGATGAGGGCAAACATGTGGCTGGGATATTTTTTGACTTGTCACGCGCATTCGACTGTTTGAGGCACAAGTTTATTGTTGATAAACTTTATCAAATGGGCTTCAGGGGTATCTTCCTGAACTGGATTCAAAGTTACCTGTCTCAGCGCACATTATTTCTAAGGCATGGTGGTATTTCTTCTGGTAAATACCAGAATAGCATGGGTGTCCCACAGGGATCAGTCTTGGGGCCTCTCATTTTTCTACTTTTTGTCAATGATTTGCCAGACTTCTTGGTTGCATGTACTCTAGTACTGTTTGCTGATGATGCATCATTGGCAGTAAGAGCTGAAAGCCATCGGGAGTTGCAGGTTTTGTGTGGTTAACTTATTCGGCGTTTCACCGATTGGTGCAGAGCTAACTCACTGATTGCCAACATGAATAAAACCCAGGTCATCAAGTTTCAGAATCGTGATTGTGGTCTGACTTCTGCATTTATCATCAGTGAGAGTGTGAGTGACCTTAGATCAGTTGTCAATAAGTCGATACAAATTTGAGATGGCACTGTCATATAGACAACTTATGCAAAAACTGAACAAGACTTTCTATGCCCTGCATCGGTTGAGGAACTCTCTTCCCCTTGATGCTATGATCAACATTTATTATGGTCTTGTTTATTGTCATCTCTGTTAAAACGATGTTCTTTGGGGCTCGTCATCTGAAAGTGGTCGAGTGTTTATCACGTAGAAGAAAATTATGCGATTGATTTTTGGCCTAAAACCACGTGAATCTTGTAGGGATATATTAAAAAATTTCACAATCCTAACGTTCCCTTGCATATACATGTTGAATTGCTTGATGTTTGTCCGATGTAACTTGGGTAGCTTTATGATGTGCTCAGATTTCCACGACTATAATACCAGACATCAGAATACTATCAGTGTGCCTATACACAAAACGACCAAATACGAGTGGTCGCCAAGACTGACTGGAATTACATTGTATAATAATCTACCCAATCAATACAAAATTTTGAACAATTCACAGTTCAAAAGAGAAATAAAAAATGTATTCATTAAAAAGTGTTTTTATAGCACAGACGGATTTCTCTCTAGCTCATTAAATTAGTGTTTTGGTTTGATTTGTGTACACTTTTCGTATTGTGTCAATCATTAAATTTTCTTGTTTCTAATTTATACAATTACATATTTTGTCCTATATATGTCCTATACATCATTGTTATATCTGAAAGCATGAATAAAGTTGTATTGTATTGTTTACTTAATAATTTTCATTAATTTTGTCTGCATTGATGCCATAAATTATAGAACTATTCAATTTTCAACTGACAATTCACACTTGATAAAGGTTAATTGAAACTGCTTAAATCCACCATTTGTAGGTAATGAAATGCTGCAGTAAAAGATGATTGAAAAAATATTGAGAAAAGCACTGACGTGAAGTCAAGGGCTGTTGCGCGCATGTTTCATTGTCTATTCAGGCCTCATGTGAAGTTGATCGAGCAGAAATTCGGTAGTCGATTGTAAAATGGTGACTGGAAGTTATCTGCGGAATTTCAGCTGATTCTGTCGCGAAAATTAGCGTGTCGGTATTCTACAAGTAACTACCTAGTTACTACTACCTTCTACTAGTTTTAATTGGATCGGATTTGGATATTTTGAGTTATAGAGGAAATCACAACAAAGTTTCAGACCAGGATACCTCCAAAACCGTTTGGCCGATTATAGCTATAAACGAACCTACCCTGAAAATTGCTAGTCGCTATCTGTTTCCATTCTCAAATTATCGTGAATTACATAATATTGTTTCATGATTTTTTTTTTAATTTTCTATTGATACGTTCTTCACAAAATTTCACAAACGTCGGAATTTTATAATTATTTACTAAGTTTCAATTCGATCGGAGCTGTAGTTTTTGAGTTATCAAGAGAACAATATTCCAGATGTGTATAACTACGAAACCGTTTCGTCGATTATGCCCTACAACGAACTCAACTACCCCATTTGGATGCGCAACCAACCCTGAAAATTGCAAGTTGCTATATCTTTCGGTTCGAAAGCTATCATGGTAACAGTCACCCATCCAGTTATACCGAACCCACCCAAGGCAGCTGGGATCTCCGACAATGTAAATCCGAACGTGTTCTAATTTGTAGTTCGATTCTGAAGACTCTTGCCAAATTTTGGCAATGTCGGACGGATAGTTTCTGAGATATAGGATATGTTTCCATGAATTTCAGTGATTTTTTAAAATTTTAAATTTCACGGAATTCCATGGAATTCCACGGAATTCCTTCAACTTGTTCACCATAATTCCAAGGTGGTTTGTCCCTCGTACGACCCTCACGAAATTTTGCAAGAATTTTCGCGCTGGTATTCTACAACTAATCACTATGTTTGAATTGGATCTGATCCATATTTTTTGAGGTGTAAAGCCCTTCGGCCGATTATAACTATTAACAAACTCAAATGCCATATTCGGATGCAAAACCTACCCTGAAAATTGCAAGTCGCTATCTGTTTGTTCTCAAGTTAACGTGAGATAGATAATGTTTTTTGATATATTTTTTTTTAAATTACTGGTTGTACGATCCTCACAAAATTTCACACACGTTTTTATATCGGTTTCTTCAGATAAGTTACCTATAGCAAGTTCCAATTCGATCGGATATGTATTGGTGGAAAACAAAATTAGTATTCGGAAACCATTGGCCGATTATGCCCATTAACGAACCTGTCCGTCTTAGTTGGACGTTTCACCTACCCTGAAAATATCAAGTCGCTACGCCTTTCCGTTCTCTAGTTATCGTGGCAACGGCAGGCCTGACAGACTCAAATTTGACCGCTAATTCTTCATCAGTGAGTTAAACCTAATCACTTTCCTGACCATTTCCGTCAAAACAATGGGAAGTTACTGACATTTGGGTTTGAAATAAATTTTATATACCTCAAGAACAATTAACTAGTTTCAGCTGCAAATTTGTATAGATATACGAGTATTATGGCATCAATTGGATGCCACACCTTTGGCCCACGGTTTAAATTTGCTCGATTTGCGATATTTTACTTTATGTACAAACATTTATTTGTAACATGATTAACTAGTCGAACCTGGCAGACGTTAACTTGTCGGTGTATATTCAGCATTGGTTCAGCGCATCCGCCATTTCGCACGGATAATACAAAAAAAATTGGTTCAAGCCCTGTGGACAGGAGCTTTTGGGCGCTCTTGTTCAAACAGACAAATTATATCTCCGAATGTATTGGTTTCTCAGAGTTGGGAAGTATATCAATGGATTCCTATGATAGAAATGCATCATGAATGAAATTAAATTTAAAAAAAGTGTCGTTTAAAAAAAAATGCTTCAAAAATTATCTTATAAAAAAGAGCATTCTACAATGCTCAATGCCTTAAAGCTTCAAAATTTGTCATTAAATTTATTTATCAAGATTAAATGAGCAATCTGCAATGATTCAACCTCGTGCAATGGGTTGTTGCAACTTACTCTCGGTGCATAGTTTTCACAAATCGAAATACCTAAGGAAAGTATCATCGAAATGTCTAGAGCAAGGCTGGAGACAATCATTGCAGATTGTCCATTTATTCCTGATATTTGAGTAGGTAGTGGATTACGAACAAATTATTTTAATAGTTCGAAATATATATATATAAAATACTATCCTCTTTTAATGATTTAAAATTTAATAGTTCATACCACTAATACATTCTTTTCTGTATTATGAACATTAACTCAAGAAAAAATGATTGATACACCAATGTAGATCCATATTTCTGTATTTTTTGCTAGCAATATTATGAAAACACTACTTGAGGAAGTAAATGGTAATATTAACCTCAGGGGTCAACGAACAGTAATTTCTTTTGATGATTCCATTATGTTCTTCTTTCCTATTGCCTCCATGAACTTCATCAAAACAGTCTTGTATATATTCACAAATTCAAGAATCGAATACTTTCTTGACAATCTCAAATAGCTAGAAGATGACATTTATGGATATTGATCACAGACAGATTCTGTGTTCACATTCTGTGAATACATAGAACTTACGATGTATTATTGAAACTTTGAAACGTCATATCTCCGAAAGTATTAGCTTGTTTCAACTCTCTAACCCATTGCGTTCGATCGTAATCGTGCTGAAAGGCGGCCGGACCGGCCGGACAGTATCAATTATGACCTAGGATTCTTGATCAGTGAGTCAAAACTAATCGTTTAAGACCATTCTCGGCTAAATATTCGAAAATTACAGACATTTAGACGAATTGATAGGCACTCTGTTCGTAGAACAGCGCACCAAAAATAAATTACCTGAACGGGGATAAAATAAATCCATTCTTCCATACTTTCGACGCTCACCGTATAAGACTAACGTCAAAGTGGATAAAATTGTTTTCTTCCTCGAACAACCTTCCTACGGTTTGAACAAGAGACATTGCAGCTTGAAGCGCAGCATTAACTGGATGAACAATCCCGAAAAATCGGTAAAAGTTCATCTCCTTGTTTATCTCCCCATACCTGGAAGTATATATCATCCGTTTTATAGCCTGAGGCGTCTTAGGTGGAATGCTAGAATGAAGACGGCAGACAAAGGCTATCGAATGATCACTAAATCAGAGAAAAACGACCTGTGCTGAAAGTGTACGAATGAGCCGACGTCCAAGTCTATTCACATGTAAATAGGAGTAGGTTGTGTCGAAGTGAGCACCCAGAGAATGATAACCTCTATAGTTGACCGTGCTAGCTGTGACTGCTCTGGTTGCTAGACCGGATATGCATTCTTACAGTTGCGACCGATGCATACCGGACTATTATTCATGCCGTACTCTGTTTATTTTGAACACCTCTGTGGATCAATTAACCGCACTGTCGTCGCCTCATTAGGGTGTGTTTGAATCGTTAATGGATTCTTGTGGAAAACTCATCGATATGAACATCCAATGGAATGAGCTAAGAATATGTTGAGGAAAAATTTAAATGTTTACAGTCGGAGTCGCAGTATTTCATTTCGATCATATAATTTAATGAAATTCTTAAGAATCACTGTCGTGAAGTCAGGCGAGCTTTCGCACGCATGTTCCATTGTCTATTTGGCTCCTCATACAAAGTTGATCGAGCTGAAATTCGGTACTCGATTGTAAAATAGTGGCTCGGAACTATGTGCGGAATTTCAGCGAATTCTGGCAGATATTTCCCGAACTATATGATTCTGAAGACAAAAAACTTATTTTTTTCTAGTGATACCGTGAAACGGGGCTACTTGATAAAACTTTTTGGAAACTTCATACTGTCACCTTCAAATTATTTTTTTCGGCAATAAAAATTACTCTGTTAGAATTTCGTATGAAAAGAAGCTCTCACAGTAATACAAAAATTGTAATTGCCACCACTTTTAAAAAAAAAAAATATATAGGTAAAGTGCTCATTTTCCAGTAGCTCCGTTATGGGGTTACTTGAAAATGCTCTGAAAATATACTTTTTTCGGCAACCGTCCGGGAAGTGCCCACTTCCCGGACGCTTTTTCTTTGAGAAAGAAGCATTTCCCGGCCTAGTCCGGGAAGTACGTACTTCCCGGACTAGGCCGGAAAAATCACGTCGATTTGGTCATTGTAAATATGAAAATCTTGGTAGATATATTTTTAATAAATGAAGTTACCATAGCACTGAGAAAACGGCTGACAGTTCATATAAAATTAGTTGTCAACAATTTGCACATGTGATATTTTCTGTTCTGTTTAATTTGAATAAGAATCATAATATATAAAAAAGAAGTGTGTCGTCTCATTGATTTGTTATTCTACACGGTTGCCGAAAAAATATTGTACGCAACACGCCCGAAAAAGGGTTTTTTGGACTCATAGACTTCTAGGACTCGCTTACGCTCGTCCTAGAATTTTGTCTATTCGTCCAAAAAAACCCTATTTTCCGGACTTGTTACGTAAATTACTATTGTTTACATGTAGACCTGCTATAAAGGCTAAATAATGAAAATAAATAGATGTAATACAAACTTTCTTACTATTTGTTTCATTAAAATTGACAATAATCTCTACTGGATAGACATTCTCGAGTTCTTGTGAAAGATTGTCAAAATAAATATTCATAGTTGTACCTATACTTAATCTTTGCCAGACTTTGATTTATTGACTTTGATATTCTTTTCATCAATTCGTCTGTATGGCGATTGAAAAAGTGCTCCATCCAAACCTTCAATTGAAGCTTGCAAACTGGTTGTAGAATATCGACATACTGATGTGTTAAATTTTTTGGAGAACCTTACACCGGGAAAATTTCAAAGAAATTACGAAAAAAAAATTGGTTCAAGCACTGACATGAAATCAAGAGCTTTTGCACGTATTTTCTTCTCCTGACTTCACGTCAGAGCTTGAACCAATTTTTTTCAAATTTTCTTGTGGTACGATCCTCACGAAATTGTGCAAAACTTTTAGCGCAAGCATTCAAGAGCTGATTACCATGTTTGAATTGGACTGGATTAGTATTTTTCGAGTTATTGAGGAAATAACAACAAAATTTCAGAACAACCTACCCTGAAAACTGTAAGTCGCTACCTCTCTCCTTTCCAAAGTTATCGTGGTAACGGACACCCGTCCAGTTACTGAACTTGCCCAACGCTGCTCGGTTTCCAGTAGTCTTTCAATAACTTCTACAATAGATTATATTACACTTTCCATATCAATAAAAAATGGGATTGTTCTGAACACGAAAATAATGGATTTTCCATATAAACTTCGATTCACTTAGATTTTAGAACTTAGATTTGTAGTGACTTTCTCAGGTACATTAATATAAGTTATTTCCACAGAGATTATTTTCCTTTTCTGTGACTAAAATACCAGCAAGAAATTGGCAGTCAAGTTATCGTGATAACGGTAACCCATCCAGATACTGAACTCGCCCAACGCTGGTTGGTTTCCAACCTATCTAATAAAAAGGAAAAAATGAGAAAAAATATGAAAAATTTATATTCTGATACAAAAAAAAATTATTATGGATTGAATATGAAACCAGGAATATTAAGAATATGTAATTACAATCGTAATATTTTAAGGTTATTTCTGTGATAGAAATTATCAAACAATTGAAATTAAAAAAATAATATAATAGTGAACATCGTGTGAAGTACACAACATTTTGATACTATATGATTATTATTATTTTAATTTTTTGATAATTTCTATCGCTTTCGCTATTCTACCATTTTAATTATTCTCAATATGTACTTCTGGTTTCAGATTCAATCCATGATAATTGTTTCTATATGAGCATATTCATTCTTCATATTTTTTCTCATTTTTTGCTTTTTGGCGCTCTCGTTCCTCGGAGAGTGCTTATCAATTTGCCCAAATGTCTGTAATTTTCGAATTTTTGGCTGAAAATAGTCTCAAACGATTTGGTTCGACTTACTGATCAAGAATCCGTGGTCGAAATCAATTCTGTTCGGCCGGCCGTCCGTCCGTTAACACGATAACTCTCGAACGAAAGGAGTTAGAGATTGAAATTTTCAGGGTAGGTTTGGAGCGTAAATATCTCTGATGAAATGATTGAAGCGATAATAAATGTGAGTTCATTTTTTACAATTGCTTAGTAAAAAACAAAACTTTATTGCACAGAATCTAGTTTTCTCTCAAGACCTTCAGGTTAATAATAATTCTAAACCTTACAGATCGTTAACTTTTATAGGAGGTTTTTCCAACAAAGTGGCAAACGTTTTCAAGCCCGTTACAAACATCTCATTCAGGTCGTCTACTTCGCTTAGTAATTTTATTTTGAATAACAAAGACAAGACAAAGCCTATGGAACGTTGCGGGGTATATCAGTTACAGTGTAAGAATTGTAAGGCTGAATATATAGGTAGAACATATAGAAATTTTGATGTGAGATTAAAGGAGCACCTGAGATGTTTGAGGAGTGGGGCGACAGGTTTTTCTCATTTTGCACAACACCTTTTGGATGCAAATCATGATTTTGATATTGAAAATAATTTTAAAATATTGCACACGGTTGGTAAAGGATATAAACTTAATAATTTGGAGCTTCTGGAAATTCATAAATCTTTCAAAAATGAAAAAACATTGACTCTTAACTCTCAAATTAACTTGAATTATCTCCCTATTTTTACTTCAATAATTTGATTCATGTTAGCGACACCTGTTTGGGACATTCCATACCACGGTCCCGTTTCTAGTATTAGAATATTGTTAGTTGGTAGATATATTTTATTGAATTGTTCGTTTTCATATTATGTTCCTAGATAGCGTTGTAATTCTGAATGTGTGAGAAGTTTTTTTCTTCTTTTATTGTCATGTGATATTTCATATTTTCATTCATATTTGATTAATTGGACGTAGTTTTGAAAATTTGACAGACACCATATTTGATATTTGATTTCCCTTTAAGATAAATAATTTGTGATTTGAACCTTCTCTCATGTACTTGATTGAGGTTGCTGTTATTTTTTAAGCAATTTTGGTTTGATATTGGCATTGTAACTTGTATTGTGAGTATTGATTGTACAATGTTATCGCAGTTTGTGTTTTGTAATTTTGATATTCTCTTGTAGCCAAGTGACCTGAAGATGGGGTGTAATTATTGACCCCGAAACCATGGTAGTCAAACATTAAATGTTAATTGGAATTGTGAGAATTTTTGACCTTTTTTGTGCCTTTTCATTGTATCTCTGATGAGTTTTTTAACCGGCGAAATCCACCAAGCGGTTTCGGAGTTATTGCCATTTTTAGTGAAAACATTTTTTTATGAATATTTCCGAAACCGATAACTCGATCTATCTGAAATTTAGCTTCAAATTGTAGAATAATGACTTTTATACGCATGCCGTCTTTATTGTTGCCACAAAGGGTTAATATTTTTTTTTTAATTTGAAATTTTGTTTCTACAATAACTCTCGAACAGAATGAGTTAGGCAATTGAAATTTTCAGAATAGGTTTGACCGAGATAATTATCTCGATTAAGTCCGTTATTGGGCCAAATAGGCCAGATGGTTTCGGAATAGAGAAAATAAAAATTTTTCAACTTACAAATTTCAAATTCAATTTATTTTAAGATGTAATTTCACCATAAAAATCCATTGATATCATTTTATACTCTAACAAGCTAACACTTTCGGAGATATGGTTTTTCGAAATTTCAATAATGAATCGTTGTTTTCGCAGAATGCTATAATTATTCTATCTATGAATTATTATATGATCTGTGTTCATACTCGTACATGTCATCCTGTTCGCGCCAAAGCTCCTGTTCACAGGGCTTGAACCAATTTTTTATTTTTAGATATCAGGCAATGGATGTCCGAAATCTCAATAAACAATTTATTTTACTACGCGTTCTATCTGAAATAAAGAGACGTTGCCCCAAGACTTATTGAGAACCACCCTGAGAAATTCCTTCCAAAACAATAGATCTAGACAGTGATAAGAAAAAGAAGAATAAAGCTAAACTAACAATATGGAGTAAAAGACTCTACTCGAATTCCCACTGATAAAATATTCCATCTACACCTCTATAATTATCATGTCTTTCATTTCATGGTATGATTTTGCCAGTTACAATATCCTCTAAGAGTTGAAAAATCACAGGAAACGGTGGACTGAAACAATAGTAAAGCGATACCTTTGAATATTTTCCTTCACCTTAAGTATGAACGTATAGCGAAGGTTATTCTCATTCACTGCACACGAATGGGCTGGAATAGTGGTAAGGTATATATAATATATGCTCAATTAAATGAGAGTATTTACATTTTTATGTCGACGTTTTCTACACTTACTGATACCTAGCTATAAGAACCAATTCTACAACGTTTTCAGTTATTGACTATATTATAGAATCAAAAATATGATTGACAGAAACATAAATGTTGGTACGAAAAAAAGCTGCAAATTTGGTACCAATGTTTGTTATTTCCTACACAAACTCACAGATTCCTTCTTTATATCTACAGATCTAACAATTACACCACCATTTCAGCAATACTGTTTTATAGTTCCAACAATTGATCCTAGAAGATTGACATGGGTATCAGTAATTTTTTCATAGTTTCTACTACAATTTTAAAATAGGCTGAAGCATCTCTTGAAATCACTATTCTCTTATGGGAGTATTGAATGAAAACTTATTTTGGAAGGTATAGTTCTATATAAAATCGAGAGTATAATATTTATTTAATAGCCTTGGCTATACCTACAGTTTACAACTATACAACAAAATTAGTGTCCGACCGAAACTGGTTTTTCAGCCGAAACCGAAACAGAAACTTTATATTTCATACTGAAATCTACTGTATGTTTTACAATTTTATTTGCATATACATAAAAACAGTTAAGCAGTGTTAAATATAATAAAAAGACAACTTTTTTGATATCTTTATTTATTATTTTGGTATTACCAAGTTATAAAAATAATCAGTCGAAGTATACAGGGTAATTCAAAATCAGACGTCAACCTTGGAGGAGGTGTTAGTATGGATAATTTGCTGTGGTTTGAGCCATTTTTATTGATGGCCAAAGATCAACAGTTTCCGAAATATTTGAGTTCTGGTTCTGATGAAAAAGAATTAGTATGATTTGAAAGGGGATGTAAGAAGCAAATAGAGAAAAATAACGAATTCAATATTTTTTCGTTGCAAATGAGCTCGAAATTTCATTAGAAAATGTATTCATAAATTATGTTCCACCATTCCATATAGGCAAGCACATGCCGTCTTTCTGATATCTTCAGTTGTTATTTTCCGCCTGAAATTTACTCACGCTGTCTTTTGATACACAATCACTATTTTATATGCCGGACATTCAAGAGGTTGCTTATAAAAAATCTGCTGAAAGGAAACTATTTATGCAATCTAAAGAAATCTTTTATAGAATGAAGAAGGAATTTGGAAAGTTTTTGAAATAATTTTGGCATACAAAATTGTGAAATTCGAAAGTTGCACACAAATTGATATTAGAAATTGATTTTTCATTTATTCATATACCTACCACATTTCAAATCATACTAATTATTTTTCAACCTCTTATACAGCATAGTTTCGATTTTTCGTACATATCATATCCTTTTCTGATGAAAATAAACCAAAATTATCATCAAATTTGGTCGACGTAGAAAAAATTGACCAAATACGAACTAAGTTCAGAAATCTTTTAAAAATCACCAGAACTCCAAAAACTGTTGATTTTCGTTTATTAATAAATATGGATTAAACAACATCTAATGAGACATACTAACTCCTCCTCCAAGTTTCACGTCTTATTTGGAATCACCCTATGTAATCTAAATAATAATCATTAAAGTGAATTCTCAGTCTTAACAAAGATAGATTACAATAACTTGTACGACAATTATGTACACCTACTTTTAACTCCTGGCCAAACGACCAGGATAATTCACAAACAGTCAAGTTTCGGCCATTTTGGGCCAAAACCGAAACTAAGGCCGAAACTAGATTTCTTGGCCGAAACTGGCCGAAACCGAAACCAAAACCGAACTTTCGCCTGGTCACTAAACAAAATACGAAAAATAGTTAATGCGAGTTAAAAAAAAATAAAAACAAGCATTATTCCATCTTCTTTATGTATATTCCACAACATCTCTTGAACTCTCTTATGTTTCTACAATTTTTCATATGAAGGTAACTCATAATATTATTTCGGACCTTAACAAAATTTGTTCTCATTCCTGGTGTTGTACTCATGTTGTATATCACTAACAGATCTACAATGAATAACGAGATGCTGTGATAATAAATTATTACACATTTTATGAATGAAAAATATAGTACCGCGAACAATCGATTGAGTCGGACACTCAAAAGATTAGTAACATCAAGTATTCCATCACAATACATCACATATTTAAATCTGGGCATTTTGATGAAAGAGAAAACAAAGTACCACAATGTACTATTTCATATTTGCATTCTTTCAGTTTTAATTCAAAATTGTTTTCGTGAATAATTAAAGAAGAAAACAAACATTACCCTCATAAAAGTACCATTTTTCATCTGACCGACCCACTATAAATACACAAATTCATATGAAATCACAAATATTCCAACAGTCATTGAGAATCTCTCCAATTGTTTGGTACTCGGTCGGGCGAAAATATTACCATCAATTGATATAGGCCGAGTGCCTCAATTATGTACCAGCACGTAAAGGTTAACCTGAAATACGCATACGAATTCGACCCGAGAATGTCTTTATATAACGTCGAATGAATGCCAAGTTCTGAGTGGCTCACACAAATCACTAAAAAACGTAAAATTACGGGTTTATTTGTCTGATTCTATTTTTCTGCATTGCATGTGATTTTAACAATTTATGAGCAACTGATGTTAAATAAACTGAAGAATTTTTGTGCAATGGAATATGTGAAAAATTCAGCATAATAATTAGGAAATTAATATGAATACAGAGTTAAGTTGGCAAGGATATTCCTATATCAGATAGGAGCTAACTTATTGAGTTTATCTTTAAATCAATGAGATAATATAGAAGAACATGTATACTGAGGTAGGTATATTATTATCAAGTCTTGAATATGATATTACTCACATCGAATGCACCAAACATTTACAGTGTGTGATAAAGTAAGGAACAAAATTCATAACTAGGTTATTGAATGTTTTCAAGCAAATGGTCAATTTTAATTAACCACCTTATGGCAAAAAAATTTTACTTACGACGTGATTCATTTTAACAGATTGACTTTATATTTTTTTTGTAAGACCACGCCATTTTTTTTGCTGCTTCATAAGACAACTTTGTGCTATCTCTATATTAAAAAATATAGAGAAATTTACTTGTATTCTGGCTGAAAAATCTATAAATTTATAGCCTGTCTATATTACTCTACTGAATTGTGTTATGAAGAGCTCGATTCCAAAGGATTGATTAACCAATATGTCATTATAATGTATGTCAGTCGCACTTATCTGATTTACCTTGAGTGACATGTCCGGAGTTAGAATCTCTATATCTCATGATTATTATTATGAATAGAAATAATATTATTCGACCGTGAATTATTGTAATTACTAGTGACCGAAGAACTTGGATATATTCAACTATTTTTTCCTTCCAGTCCGAGTGCTCGGTATCGAATTGTTATTGATTATTGATATCGTTTTCTTCTCCGATCTAATTCTATCTTCATATACTGTTCCACTAGGTTTTAGTCTATTTTTTGCCTCTTTCGAAGTACATAGAGTCACAACATCGCACTAGAAGTGAACAAAACGCTGCGGTAGGGGATATTCCAAGGTTACCGTGGCCAGCAATATCACCAGACATGAATCCCATCGAGCACATGTGGAATTTCTTTGGACAACGAGAATTATTGCTCCAATTACTCTCCAGGAACTCATAGAAGCGGCCCAAGAAAGGATAACGGATACCATTGACACCCTTATGGTTTCCATGCACAGACGAGTTAACACGTTGCTACAGAATAGGAAGAGACATACCGAATATTACTGAACTTCGTGATTCCTGATGTCTCTCATAGTGAATATGGGAGTTATGTACGGAATTTCAGCAACATTTTGAAATATAAAATTTTTCTAGATGAAAAAAATTAAAATTTAACCTTAAACCGACAAAACTACTGTGAATTATGTTTTATTCACCTATTCACACACTTCGATTATACCATCGATGTAGACCGTTTTCTCAGCTTTTATAAGATAAGAATACATTTCGTACCATTTTGAAGATACACTTGAGAAATGGGAGAATATGTATTCCATCGGAATTGAAATTCATTAAATATCTAATGATATACGATAACACTTACGTCACAAGTAATTTCAGCATGCGAGATTCAAAAAATCCCGCGAAAATTAGCGCGTCGGCATTATACAAGTAATTACAGAGGTATAATCGAATCGCTTTTGTATGTTTTGAATTATAGAGGAAATAACAACAACATTTTAGATGTGTATAACTCCAAAACCGTTTAGCTAATTATGCTAATTAACGAAATTAAGTGTCGCATTCTCATGCGCAACCTACCCTGAAAATTGGAAGTGGCAATGCTTTTCCGTTATCGTGAGAGAATTTTTTTTTTAATTTTCTGGTCATACGATCGTCTCAAAGTTCCACATACGCCTTTATGTCGTTATTCTACAACTAGTTACCAAGTTTCAATTCGATCGGATTTGCATTTTTTGAGTTATCGAGGAAACAATATTCCAGATGGGTATAATTCCGAAAACATTTGATCGATTCCGTTCGAAAGTTATCATGGCAACTATCTGTAATGGCCAAAATGTCCTAGCATGACTTCACACACATCTTTATGTCGGTATTCTACAACCAAGTTTATATTCGATCGGATCTGTATTGGTTGAAAACAAAATTAGAACTCAGAAACCGTTGGGCCGATTATGCCCACTATCAAACTGCCCGCTGCATTTAGATGGGCCACCTACCCTGAAAATTTCAGGTCGCTATCTCTTTCCGTTCAACAGTTATCGTGGCAACGGCCGGTCGAACATAATCAAATTTGACAGGGGATTCTTCATCAGTGAGTCGAACCTGATCGTCTGCGACCATTTTCGGCAAAACTTTCGAATATTTCAGACATTTGGGCAAAATGATTGCACGATGTCCCCCAGAACATGCCCGCAGGAAAAATCATCTGTAATAAGTCTTATGTAACAATACTTTATATTTTTAAGAATGTCATTGATACACAGTATGAAAATTATAGATCCCAGTACCGTACCTTGCGGCACACCATATTTGGTTCTGTGAAAACATAGAAGTACGATTCATTATTGAAATTTCGAAAAATCATATCTCCGAAAGTATTAGTTTTTTGGAGTTGAAAATGATACCAATGGATTTTTATGGTGAAACTGCATCTTGAAAAAAATATTCACTTTGAAATTTGTAAGTTGAAAAAGTATTCTTTTTTCGTTAATCCGAAACGATATGGCCTATAGCGAACTCAACCGAGATATTTATCTCCCAAACCTACTCTGAAAATTTCAACTGCCTAGTTCATTCCGTTCGAGAGTTATTGTAGAAACAAAATTTAAAAATTTTGAAATTTTTTTCGACACTTACGGTAATCCGATCAATACAAAACTTCACATGCGTCTAAAGGTCATGATTCTACAATTTGATGCTAAATTTCAGATAGATCGAGTGATGAGTTTCGGAAATATTCATAAAAAATATTTTTACTAAAAACGGCCATAACTCCGAAACCGCTTGGTGGATTTTGCCCGTTAACGAAGTCGTCCGAGATATTTACGCCCCAAACCTATCCTGCAAATTTCAATCATCTAACTCCTTTCGTTCGAGAGTTATCGTGTTAACGAATGGACGGCCGGACAGAATCGATTTCGATCACGGATTCTTGATCAGTGAGTCGAACCAAATCGTTTGAGACCATTTTCAGCCAAAAATTCGAAAATTACAGACATTTGGGCAAATTGATAAGCATTCTGTTTCGAGGAACAAGAGCGCCAAAAATGGCAAAGATGCGAGGTATAGACCCCTTTCAGGAAGACCGCTTAAGATTAAAGGACACAATTATTTAAAGGCTTTATTGGCTTTAGGACGACACGAACTACGCCTAGCGTTTCGCAAATTGGCTAACGGATTTGGAAATCAACGAAATATAAAAGTATGTCCAGAAACCGTCCGTATGTCACTGAGAAGGTAAGGCTAAATATCAAGAAAAAAAATCTCTATAATGACACCATTACAAAAGGAAGGAAGGATAGAATTTTGTCAACGTTTTCAAGAAGATTCTTTTAATAATGTATTTATATCTGATGAAAGTAGTTTCCAACTTGGAGGATATTACTTGAAAATCCTATGAAAACAACCTGTTACCATTCAAATTACAAAATTTTCCGCCAAAATAATGGTTTGGGGAGCAATATCTCAGCGTGCTGCTACGCCCCTCTGTATAGTTGATGTACCATTAATAGTGAAAAGTATTGTGGCATTCTAAATGATTTTCTCCTCGAAACGGCTCATGCTTCATATCCAGGGGGGTGGTGTTTTCAACAGGATAATGCAAGGTGCCATACTTCGGCCTATACTCAAGCTTTGATGCAAGAGCACCAAGTGACTACCATTCCATGACCAGCAGCTTCTCCAGATCTTATTCCCATTGAAAACATATGGAGACTAATGAAGATTGAAGTTGAAAAAGCAGCGCCACGAAATAAAGAAGATTTAATTCAGTCAGTTTTACGCTCCTGGACTACCATCACCGAAAATTATGGAGGTGATCTATTTTCGGGTGTACCACGACGTTTAGTCAAGTGTTTGCCTTAAAGATGAATAATTTGTTATAATTATCTAATTCAGGAATTAAAAATATATACTAAATAATTACAATAGAGCCTTGTTTTTTCCGGATACTTGCTAGACGGACTATATTATATAGAAAGATGAATTGCAAGTACGCCTGCGCAGCTTTGGTGCTCCCTTTGAACCTATCACCCGTCCAAAGGAGAAGCTTGGAGCTTGGACACGCTCCCTGCTACAGGGATCTCCCGCGGTTGTTGGGACACGAAGTTGTCTACTGCAAAACCTTGTAGGAAAGCGACTTCGTGCTCAATGTCCTCAATGCGCATGAGTGTAAAGCTCCAAACTCCTTCTAGGAGGAATATACCTACTTTACACGTGTTCGAATCGTGACAAACGACTTCATTTATTTCAAAATTAATGCTGATAGTCCTAATTAGCGAAATATTTCTCAGATCCCCGACATAACGGCGACAAATCATCAACAGTTTCGGAGAATAGTTGAAAAACTTGATCCATCATTAAAAAGCAAAACAAACCTCCGGCGACCCTGTCTGATATAACTAATTTGTCTTCCAAATGTGGAGAACCTTCAATTAATAAATTGATTAACCTCAATTGGATGGATTACCGAGCATATTTGTCTTGTTCGCACACCAATTGCGCACAATGCTACCGTTCGGATTTTGCCTCTTCCCTCGTAAAAAGGCGGCAAGAATGCTCATACGAGTATATCGACCTTCCACCCAAGTGCAAATCTAAATAGATAGAGAATCTAATGGCGAAGTTTACAATAGTGCACCGAGCAGGAATGCGAGTCCCCATCAGGGTCGCGAAACCTGTACTCGCTTTTGTTTTTGCACAACACACGTACTTGTTAACGTTCCGCGACAGTAGCGCACTTCTATTTTCAAGATCAATCTTCGCGCCATGGGCGGCGACCCTTGATCCCTATGGACTAGGGAATCCAATCCCGCACCTAAAGCTCAATCCCGCAAACGCGCGGGATGAAAGTTATCAATCCCGCGGATCCGCAAAAATGCGGGATTGTTAACTATACAGGGTGAGTCTTTGACCACTGCATTAATTTTAACCAAAGATTCCTCTCATCAAATGAAACACATTTTTCATTTAACATTTTTCCAAATTCAGCTCAGGTAAAAAGATACAGGCTGTTGAAATTTTGAAAAAAAATCAGTTTTTATTTTGTAGCTTTGACATCCTTTTTTTGAATAAAAAGAATGTTGGCGTAAAGTTTCCTATAACTACGATACATATTTTCCAAATATTAGTTATTTTCTACTTCTACTGGTGTTCTAGTTATGGACTCGTGGATTCATAAAACTAAACGAAATTAGCATAAGGAAAGCATATAAAGTTTTTCTTGAGTCATTTCAAGAATATTCCATCGTTTTAGAACACTATATTATTCTTCATCATTTCTCCTTAAACGCACCGTTTTCGAGATATTCTTCATTGAATGTTTTAAAATGGAAAACTCCAGAAACTTCACTACTTTTATGGATCCGTCCCTGAGCGTTGGAATCCCGAATCAAGCTGTAAACCACGTTACCATGCCTTATTCTCGACCGCCAACAATGTCATAGATAATTTATATGCGGGAGTGTATCAGCACATTGTGAAATCTTTAAACGCTTGTAACTTTTTACCTAAGCCGAATCTGGAAAAATGGTAAATGAAAAAAGTGTTTCATTTGGTGAGAGGAATCTTTGATTAAAATTAATGCAGCGGTCAAAGACTCACCCTGCATATCCGATCGTGTTCAAACTTGGAACTTGGCAGTAGAGTTAGGTTCTGAAGGCTCTCGCAAAATTCCAGCGATGTCGGACGAATAGTTACTGATATATAGAATTTTTTTCAATAATTTTCAATGATTTCTTAAAAATTTTCTAGTGATACGATCCTCACAAAATTTTGCAACAATTTTTGCGTTGCCATTGTACAACTAATAACCATGTTTGAATTTAATCAGTTTTGTATTTTTCGAGTTAATGAGGAAATATCAAGCAAATTTCAGATGGGTATAACTACAACTACAACTACATCGTTTGGCCGATCTCTTTCCATTCTCAGGTTATCGTGACATAAAAAAATACTTCTTAATAATTTGTTTCAAATTTTCTAGTAATACGATTCCCACGAAATTTCAAAAACCTGCTTAGGTTTGTATTCTACAACTATTCACTAAGTTTCAATTCGATCGGATTTGTATTGGTTGAAAACAAAATTAGTACTCGGAAACCATTGTGCCGATTATGCCCATTAACGAACTTGTCCATCTCACTGGGATGAGCCACCTACCCAGAAAATTACAATTCACTGGCTCTTTCCGTTCTCAAGTTATCGTGGCATCGGCCGGCAGGACAGAATGCAATTTAATCTCGAATTCTTCATCGGGGAGTTGAACCTAGTCGTTTGAGACCATTTTCCGCAAAAAAATCGAAAATTACAGACATTTGGGCAAAATGATAACACGATGTTCCCCAGAACATACTCGCAAAAAGGTCTTATGCAATTAAAAACATACTTTAGTAGTAGCATATGAGATTTTTTATGTATCAATAACCAAAAGCCGCCTATTATTGTCGGACCTGCAAATTGCTTTCCGAGGAGTAGCCGTGGATAGCAAGCAGGCGAGGCAATAGACAGTTTTTCGCCAAGGTGCATATTTCATTTTTTCGTCGACCTCTTAAATAATTTCACAATAGCAAATGACAGTTATTCTCATATACACATGTTTGTATTGAACAGTATCATGTCATATTAATAGTGACCACAGCGACTGACAGTTATTCTTACAGGCACTTATGTTTGTATTGAATCGTATCATGCCGTATTCATAGTGACTACAGCGGAGCGGACGAAAAAGTAATTTTTCTTTTTCTGGGACGTTTGCGCTTTGATTGTCGAATACGGAATTTTAATATTGAGTCCCGCACGGAAAATCCCGCAATGTTGATCCCGCAGAATTTCAGCGGTATCCCGCATTTGCAGGGGAGGGGGGGTTAATTTAATCGAAAAAGGAGTTGGTGTTGTGCTGAAAATGTTGGGACGGAAAAGAAATTCTGTATTTCAAGCTTCAGGGTTGGAGTTCGTAGGGATGAGGCTGGTAATTTGGTAGTTTCTTTCCAGTTCTATTCCACCATAGGGTTAAACTTTCCTAGAGCTCCTTCGTTTGGCGTTCAGTGATTAAGTTACTCTGACGATTGGAAACAACCATGAAACCGAAACGTATCTGCCCCGAATGAACTTTCCTCTTTGAAAGGACAGTGAGCGATGAGGTGGCTATCCTGGATCACGAGGAAATACCTTTTTATGGTTAAAATCGACGAATATTTCACAGGGTGTCCCTTAGAACAGTCACTTCGTTCTAGATTCACGGAAGATTATATTGAGTTCAATCTAAAAGCAATGTTCTGCTTCCTCAGTGCAGCCTCCAAATCTCCATTGGGGGAGGCATGCGTCAAGGATACTCCTGGATTCGACGCCGATGTCTAGCAGTGCTACAAACACGACGTGAAATATCTCATTCCTTTTATGGCCGTAAGCGTTGCGAGCGCTAATTTTCTGACTGATCTGGAGAATCGCGTTTCCCAGTTGGTAACAGGGATAGATGACCATTCCGTTTCGTCATACTGATATGATTTTTTTTACGTCTATTGATTTCGATGTTTTAATCAGCTCCAGGTGCATACGGCTTCGAACTTCCCAGTTTTTTTTTTTTGATGGTCCGTTTCCAATTTTCTAGATTACTTCGATTGTTCGTCGAAAACGTGTTTCATCCCGCGGATGTAGGATATGGAAAAGGATGTATTGAATGTGATCCAAAACCATATTTGCGGGCGAGACAAAAAATAATATTTGGAATATACAGGGTGCAGCAGGAAAACTTCATTTTTTGAAATGCGTGTCATCATTCAGTCGGTTGATATCGTAGTGGAGCGATAGTGGTCTCGTTCGAGTAGGGGAGCTATATAGTTTTGTCCCGACATCATACGTTCAAACAGTGAGGAGCGTCCATTTGCCATTGATCTCTATGTTTTGGGCGGGTGTTCTGTGATCGTAAGCCTTTCGAAATTGCTTTCATTTAGCCTCGTCGGCCCCTGTACCGAACCGGAAAACAATTGTTACGCTGGTCACTACGTTCAGAGAAACTGCAAGTGCGACAAGATGAATAGCTGGGGTCCCTCGGTCTTTAGATCACTTTAGAACATTGAGACAGTAAGAGCTTCACTGTTACGATCACTACGGGGTTCTGCACGCAAGCATGCATCTGCACTTGGAATTTACAGAGGAACGTGTGTGAGGTTTTTCTGAAAGTCGTTCCTGAGGACACTACTGTTTTTCCAAGTAATGAAGTCCATATTCATTTGTGTGGACCCTATCAGATTTTAAGACCAACATCCAAGAATAAGTTGCCAACATAACGTCTGATATGCTGGCAAAATGTAACGGTATAAAATGACGTTACGCTGATTTAGTAGTTCTGCAACCGGTGATGCATGGAACGCGAATTGCGAAGCTCTTGATTGAGATACTTGATTATTTCGATTCCTACAAATTTTTCTGGTATATCTGAATTTAATATTGATGTTGTTCTGAACGAATCAGGGGAGAGTTTCTTCAATTTTCAAGGGATTGTGTGCATCGTGTTTTTCTTCAATGAACTCCGATGAATAAAGTTCTTGTGCTGTTAACTTGCGTCCCAGATTCGTACAGGAAATAACATATTCTGCAAAGTAGTATTTGTTAAGGTGCGTATAAACTACGCGAGGCAAACCCTCGAACATTGATACGCGAGGCGGCCTCGCGCTATGTAGACGGGGTTGCCGCGCGAGGCATGCCTGTATATAACGCGGAATGCCGCCTCGTGTATCAATGTTCGAGGGTTTGCCGCGCGTAGTTTATACGGAGCTTAACACTGGTTTCATTGTTCCAAGTTTTTGGGTGAGGCGAGAAACTCGCTGATACGTTTTTTTTGAAGCTGCATGCTTAACATGTGTTAAGTTGAAGCTATTCTTGGGTTGATGTGAAAATCAACCCTACTGAATCCTTTGTATATTTAGATGTTGGATGTTGTACTGGGACTGATCCCTAGATTACCTACACGGTTTCTAGGGAGGTCGTGAGTTCCAGTTGCAAGAAATCATATTCATCACTTGGCAGGATCCTGATCATCCATCATTTTCCCTGGAAAATCCGAGGAAAGTGTTTCCTTTGCGATCAAAGGATTTTTTTTATCTAACCTTTAAAAAAGCGAAATTCAATAGTTTTGATACCCTGAGCGTAGTCAATTTGTCGAATTATTAAAAAATATGTAAGTATAATAAAACATATACCTAATATTTAATTGTTTTTTTCAATTTATCTCCCAAACTCTGAAAAATATCTACATTAAAAAAAATATTATGCCCTTTGCAATTACTTCTGCGTTAGAAGTACAAGATGTTGGTGATTTAGGGAACACTATTGCCTATTGAAAAGTAACGAAACAACACCAGAGAAACAGGAACTTTTTAAAATTTTGGCGTAATGAAAATCTTATTTTGTGTAATTAGCTGCACAAAGTGAAATATTATGTAACTGGTGGCGAAAAATAGATTTCAAAATTAATGTTAAAATTCTTAAGAAGCACTGACATGAAGTCAGGAGCTGATGCGCGCATTTTCTAGTATTTTTTTCTGAGTTTTCTTTCCCAAGCTCTCGAAAATATCTACAATAAAAAAACATAAGTTCTTTCGAAATTGCCTCTGCGTTAGAAGCACAAGATAATTACAAGAAGCGATTTAGGGAGAATTGTTGCCTCTTAAACAGTAACCAAACAACATCATCGATGAAAAAATGAATTTCAAAATTAGTGGTAAAATTCTCGAAAAGCACTGTTGTCTATTGTCTATTCACACCTCACACAATAAAGCATGAACTTTTTGAATAAGTAAAATAGTGGACCTACTTAGCAGGGATTCGAACCCGGATCTCCTGCGTGACATCTCGGCTGTCGGTACTTGATTTATTACAGTTCTGAGATTTACAAAATTCGAACAATTAGAAGTAGATATGTTTGAAATTTTATTTTCACAATAATTGCCTCGAATTCTTCATCAATGAGTCGAGCCTAAACGTTTGAGAACATTTTCGACAAAAGATTAATTCGAAAACTACAGACACTTGGACAAAATGATAGCTAATATGTTTAATTTTCTTCTCGTCACACGACGTAATTATTTTTTCCTCAGTTATTATGGAAGAGGAAAACTAATAATGAACCTCTCATCTTAAATCGATGAAAGAATAACTTTCCTAAGAACACTACTATAATAATTTTTATGGACTCGTCCTCGGTATTTAAAGAAAATTCGTTCCCAACCATACATTATAATTTCATTCTCCCTCGGCAGGCATCATATGACATTTTATTTTTTTAACTACCACTCATAATAAAAACAAAAAGAACCGAACAACCATACGATATTCGATGAAGACTAAACATCACCTTTCAAGATGGAATGTTATTGACCGGGACGAAGTCAGGAAACTCAAGCTTATAAACCATCGATAACAACACTATATGGTTCCTTTCTGGGCTTTTCTTTCCCAAACTCTGAAAAATATCTGAATATAAAAATAATTTCTGGCAACAAAATAATTCTGAAGATTTTCGCTTGGTGTCTGATGAAGGAATATGATTTAGTCTCTGAAATATTACAGAATAGTTGTTTTATCGTTGGTATTTTTTGGTTACCGTTTCTTAGGAAACATTTTCTACATATTGCTTTCAATTTCAGAATACATTTTTTTTTATTTCATGGATATTTTTCACAGCTTGGGAAACCCAGAAGGTAACCATTTATTGCTGAATTCACCCCCGAAAGTAACCTTTAATGATCAATTCGATAGCACCGTTTCAAAAGTTGCCGAATCTTGTCGACCAAATGTTCATTTATGAGAAATCAAATGTTTATTGTCTTATATCTGAACGGATTTTTTTTTATCCTCGTATGATAGCTTTTTCAGTTTCAGGCATGGTCTTTCATTTGCGTTTCTCAGAATTCTGGATCAGTTATTGTTTTACGTTGTTCCTATACAATCAACTTTGACTCGAAGTCTGAATTTTTGGCGCTCTTATTCCTCGGAACAGAGTGCTTATCAATTTGCCCAAATGTCTGTAAATTTCGAATTTTTGGATATAAATGGTCTCAAACGATTTGGTTCGACTCACTGATCAAGAATCCGTGATCTAAATCGATTCTGTCTGGCCGTTAACTATCGAACGAAAGGAGTTAGAGGATTGAAATTTGCAGGGTATGTTTGCAGCGTAAATATCTCGGACAAGTTCGTCAACGGGCGAAATTAGGGTTGCCAGTCCTTTATTTTAAAACTATGTCCTTTGTCCTTTTGAAAGGTGACAAAGGACTTTGAAATTATCCAAAAATATAAATAAAAATATTTTCAAACAATTTCAAAAAGTTCCACACACCATGATACGCCATCCAAAACTTCCAACCCCCCTCCCCAGGACCGAAGTCGTTGATGTCCAATTGCCCAGAGTTGGCAACCCTAGGCTAAATCCATCAAGCGGTTTCACTGTTATGGCCGTTTTTAGTAAAAATTGTTTTTTATGAATAATTACTTCGATCTATCTGAAATTTCGCATCAAATTCTAGAATAATGATCTTTATATGCATGCGAAGTTTTGTATTGATCGGGTTGCCGTTAAGTGTAAAAATTTTTTTTTTTATTTTTTAAATTTTGTTTCTACAATAACTCTCGAACAGAATGAGCTGGGCAGTTGGAATTTTCAGAGTAGGTTTGGGAGATATTTATCTTGGATGAGATCGTTATTGAGCGAAATCGGCCTGATGGTTTTGGAGCAGCGAAAATAAAAATGTTTTTAATCCATTACAAATTTCAAATTATTTTTTGTTGAGATGCAGTTTCACCATGAAAATCCATTGATATAATTTTTAACTCTAACAAGCTAATACTTTCGGAGATATGAAATTTCAAAATAATAAATCGTACTGTTTCCACAGAATCCTGTACTTAATTATTCTATCTATGAATTATTATATGATCTGTGTTCTTACATGTCATCTTATTTTCCTATGAGAGATAAATAATAATAATAAAATAGAAAAATAGAAACAGTCTCAAAATTTCTGAACTTCCGTAACTTTTGTGGAGCAGTATACTCGTATGAACGTAATCTTTGTCTCTATCGATAGCAGTCAACATTCTATTGGAAAAATATGGGTTCAAGCCCTGTGGGCAGGAGCTTTCTGGCGCTCTAGTTCAAACAGACAAATTATATCTCCGAAAGTATTGGTTTCTCAGAGTTAGGAATCATATCAATGTATTCATATGATAGAACTGCATCATAAATTAAGTTCAATTCAAATGATAGTTTATTTATCAAGATTAAATGAGCAATCACGAGAATGAGAACTGCACCATGGAAGAAATCAAATTAAATCTGGCCAATTTTGCCCTATAACGAACTTAACCGAGATATTCATCTCCCTAACCTACTCTGAAAATTTACACTACCTAGCTCATTCCGCTCGAGAGTTATATCTATGTCTATGGATGAAAAGCAGTCTCACTACTCTCAGATTTCTTACTTCATGTTCCGTCCGAAATGTAAAACTTTTCTGAGAAAAACTAATTTCGGAGCAAACAACTGAGATTTTTCTCACTTCGCTCACAATTCTTCGATTGGTTAGACATGTCTCAGGAAAATAAACTGACATTATGACAATTCATACATAGAATAATTATATCATTGTGTGACAACGTTGAAATACGATTTATTATTGAAATTTTGAAAAATCATATCTCCGAAAGTATTAGCTTGTTAGAGTTAAAAATGATATCATTGGATTCTTATGGTAAAACTGCTTATTGAAAAAAATTTAAATTTGAATTTGTTTAGTAAAAAAAAAAATTTTTTTTGTTACTCCGAAACCATCTGTCCGATTTTGCCCAATAACGAACTTATCCGAGATATTTATCTCCCAAACCTACTCTGACAATTTCAACTGTCTAGCTCATTCCGTTCGAGAGTTATCGTGCCTACGGCCGGACGGCCGGACCGGCCGGACATAATGATTTTCGAGCACGGATTCTTGATCAGTGAGTCGAACCAAATCGTTTAAGACCATTTTCATCGAAAAATTCGAAAATTACAGACATTTGGGCAAATTGATAAGCACTCAGTTCCGAGGAACTAGAGCGCCAAAATCGCATCAGGCATCTTCAACTGATGCTTTCAGTTGAGAGATCAAGTCAAGTTTATAGGTATACGGTTTCTAGTGGTTTCAATATTCGCCCTGAATATCATTGATTGTCATGAATTTTTCATTTTCAATGGCATGACACCCTATGGGCATAACACGCTAGCGGAAAACAATATTGGGTTTTCAGTATTATGAGGAACATAACTACATCGTCATTGCGATCTACATCATTATCTTTTCATGAAATCAATGATTAAATACCAATTTTAATCGAATTCCTTACGATACAGCTCTTGCTGTCTATACCAATAGGAAATTTTCAGTTTTCCACGAATTCCTTTTTTGCGTATTCTCCGAAAATTATGATTGAGGCGTCATTCGATTCGGAATGGCATGCGGATAGTTTTTGAGAAAATGCAAAGGCTACTCGCAAAAATTGCAATAGTTATAAACAATTAAGTGAAAAAAAAGAAGGAGGTTTAGGTTTTCACCAATATCTCAAAAACTGTTTGAGATAATTCAAATTTGAAAAAAGATTCAAGAAGAGGAGGAAAAAAATATCCCAACTCCCGGAACTAAGACCAATATTTATGATTTCCCCAGTGGGTTGAAAATACTCCCGAAAACGGGTACTCCGGCTTGCGTAAGCCCAGTCCCCTTCAGATCTTTCATGAATAAATATTATTTAAACTTATTAAATATGAAAATAAATAATTGAAAAAATTCAGGAGTCTGCAGGATAGATCAATGAACAATAATCCGTGGTCCAAAAATGTTTATCGCGACTTTTCAATTAGTTATCTGTTAGTTTATTAACAATTTTTTGTAGCATGAACACCAACATAGCAAGTGCGATAATTGTGAAACTATTAATCTGAGAATTTCTTCCTTTCGTGGAGCTATTTTCAAAGGTCTTGAAATAGATTCCTGTTGAAAAATTGAAAAATTGTAAATTTTTTTTTGTTATTAACAATATTTCAAATGTTTCAAAAGAAAATTTTGAATTACCTCATGAAAAACATTGGTTTATAAAAATGTTTAGTCATTATTATGTTCCTTATTCATATTTTGAACATCCTGAGCGCAACATCGAAGAGAATGAATGTGGAAAAGTCATACATCATTTGAATTCCAGAAATATCATCACAGGTTGTTTCAAATTTTGTGTCGAAAATTGTGATCAAAAATTGGCCATAACTTCGGTTTTTCAAATAAGAACCCTATTTTTTTATGATTGTGTTGGATTCTGCGCTGAAAAATAATGATAGTATTCTAACATGATTATGGTCCTAAATTCAATTATTTTTAATTTTTTTTTTTTTTTTAGGACCATGATCATGTTAGAAAACTATTATTATTTTCCACCGCAGAATCCAACGCAATAGAAAAATGGGTTCTAATTTGAAAAACAGAAGTTATGGCCAATTTTTTAACACAATTTTCGACACAAAATTTGAAACAACCTGTGATGATATTTCTGAAATTCAAAAGATGCATGACCTTTCCACATTATTTCTCTTCGATGTTTCAAAAACGGTTCATGCTCGGGATGTTTAAAATATGTATAATGAACATAATACTGATATTTGACTTTTTTTGTTTTTTTTCGATATTTTGCAAAACTATTCGAATGAACACAATGGTTTCAAAAGAAATGTATTCAGCATTGAATACTTGGAATGCAGGAATGCAGGAATGCAAAACATGAAAAAAAAATGTTTTCATCAAATTTGTTTTCACTCCCTGTAAAAATGGATTGGGCTTCGAAAATATTTTAGCTCTGTAAAGAATTTCAAGCAATATCACAATCCCAAGTTTCAGATTTCAAATATGTCCATTTCTCCAGAAACGTCTAATAGGCACCCGAACTTGGGACACTCTGTATACTGTCTGTTACATTTGGTATTTTTTGGCTCATTTTTAATTATGTTTTCCTCGATCAACTGTATTGAGCATTCACCGAAACAAGACATTTTTTGACACCTCGAAGTTTATCTGTTTGTATTGTTTGTGTTGTCAAGGCAACGGGATCTTTTCGCGATGCAATTATCGCACTGCAGTGCAATTACCGCTGTAGTTTTTCGATAATTGCATTCTTGTCATGAGAAGTTCTATGTACGAGGGAAATTTTCAATGTCATTTATTGAAATTTTCATTTGCGTTAAAGAGTGTTCTTCAATACTCCTGACTGTCCTTATGTAGATATTCAAATTTTATTTTAGTTTTGTTGAGTATATTAACGAATTCACTGATATTTGTCGTACCAAAAATAAAGCAATTGAAGCATACGATATCGAAATTAGCAAATATTTTTTCGCAACCGAATAGTTTACAATTCCGATTTTTATGGCTTTTTTACGTTCCGAAACAAAGTATTTGGCTTGAACAATGCAATATAAAATTTAATTACGACCACCGTAACCGCTGATTTATCAGGAAAATTTCTGATAACATAGTGATCAGCAAAAAATGGTATTTTTCCGGTTCATGGGAAAACGACGATAAAACGAGATTGGAATGATGTATTCGATTTAAAAAAATCTCGCGACATGCAACTTTGAAACAGCATGCAGGAATATTATTTCTTCACAGATATGATATACAGGGTGAGTCTTTGACCACTGCATTAATTTTAACCAAAGATTAATCTCATCAAATGAAACACTTTTTTCATTTAACATTTTTCCAAATTCAGCTCAGGTAAAAAGATACAGGCTGTTGAAATTTTGAAATTAGTTTTTATTTTGTAGCTTTGACTTTCTTTTTTCGAATGAAATGAATGTTGGCGCAAAGTTTCATATAACTATGATACATATTTTCCAAATATTAGCTATTTTCTACTTCTACTGGTTTTCTAGTTATGGACCCGTGGATTCATAAACTAAACAAAATTAGCATAAAGTTTTTCTTGACTCATTTCAAGAATATTCCATCGTTTTAGAACATTATATTATTCTTCATCATTTCTCCTTCAAAGCACCGTTTTCGAGATATTCTTCATTGAATGTTTTAAAATGGAAAACTCCAGAAATTTCACTACTTTTATGGATCCGTCCCTGAGCGTTGGAATCCCGAATCAAGCTGTAAACCACGTTACCATACCTTATTCTCGTCCGCCAAAAATGCCATAGATAATTTATATGCGGGAGTGTATTAGCACATTGTGAAATCTTCAAACGCGTGTAACTTTTTACCTGAGCCAAATCTGGAAAAATGATAAATGAAAAAAGTGTTTAATTTGATGAGAGGAATCTTTGGTTAAAATTAATGCAGTGGTCAAAGACTCACCCTGTATATACATATGTATATATATATTCTTTTGAACTTGAGCATTACAATTTGTTTTTTATCTAACTATAAAGCATGTGTATGAAAAAAGTGTTAGCGGAGATTAGTGTAACGGGGTACCCAATAATTTGATATATGATACTAGAGCTTAGGGAAAAAACCTCAGCAAAAAAACCCTATCTCCCCGTTGGTGTTGTGATTTATGAAAATTGAAACTGTTAACAAAATATGCTGAAATATTAAATATTGAAGGGCATCTTTTTCTTTATTATCGCTTCTTCCTTCAAGAAGCATATGATACTTAAAGTTCTCGTCACAATGGTTTTGATTTCTTTCGAAAATTATAGAAGCATTGATGTTAATGTGATATAGATATTCATCAAAATCGAGCAATAATGGATATCACTTTATTGTTTCCTTAAATAATGAACCGCTCGAATCTTCAAGCTTTTACATTTTTGTAACCCCCTGTATATTTTCACAGATCCTATGAAGTACAAAAATTTTCGAAATCCAATGAGATAAATCCGTCCCGCAATTTTCTCCTATAATATACATATAGAGGAAATTAAGGAAATATTAGATATAACTAGGAAAAGCTTTGGAGGGCTTGTTGTATTTATAAAATACTTCCAGCAATATAGAAACGATCGTGTTTAAATCTAGATCTTGGCTGTAATATATAGTTTTGAAGGCTCTTGCAACATTTCCGCAATATCTGATATGTGATAAGTACAAAAACATCAAGAAAACTCTATAAAATCATTGATCGTGAATCTTCTTTATCCCTATTTTCAGCATTTCGAGTAAGAATCGACATTTAGATACCTATTTCAAATCAATTTTACAATTTAAAACCTTCATACAGTACTGAACAAAAAAATCTACTTCAGTATCTCTGATCTGAAAATATCTGTTTCACTTCAACGAAATACGTCTACTATTGAAGACAGTTAAAACTAAGAGAATAACTCAGGAGAACATTTTTATTTCGAGATCAAAAACCCTTACAAAAGTATTTTTTCTTTCGAAAAAATAAATGGCCTATCTTATTTATAGGGAGAATATTCATTACCATGAAACTCAGGACGACACTGATTCAAACTGAAAAATAATTTTCGTCTCGAAAGGTATCTTTTTTCTTACACATATATTTTACCTACCAACTTAAATTCATATAAACATATCTGATATAGTTCGAAACTTATTTGAAATACACCATTTTACGAAATAACGAAATGTTCATATATACCCCATTCACTTTTATAAAGTCTCCCAGTTGGACATGATTTAGGTCTATCACGTTTGTGTCACTAAAAATGAGGCAAGTTGGCACTCCTGAAATATCGTCAATGTCAAAACAAAATATATCTTACTTTTCAAATAGAACCCCACAATATTTTGTCCCTATATTAGTTTGGAGGTTATTTGTTAGAACATTTAGTTGTAGATGGCATTTGAGAAAAAATTATTATTCAGAAAAAAAGACCTGTTCATAAAGATAATGCAATCCAAAACCCAAGCATCAAAGATCTGGGATATTTGTGCCGAAAAACAAGATATTTCTCCAAAGACATTAATGGATACCGTATAATAGCTCACTTCCAACTATCAGGCATTTTATAGTAGGTATTCTACGTACCCATTTACTCTCTGATAGTTTTTGCTTTTCCAAATTTATCAACGCAATGATGGAATTCTTGAGGATTATCGTTCGTTGCATTGCATTGTTTCATTTGAAATTGAAGTTCATTTTTGCACAAGCTGGATAGTTTGCCATATACAGAATTCTTGAAGAAATGTATCACTGATTATACTATTTCACGATTTTCATAGCAAAATTGTGATCATAATTTAACGAATTCAATCTCGATGCATAAAACCAGTATGTTGCGTTGTTGAAAAATCTGTGGATTTTGCCTGGTGAATATATTCCGATAAGTTTCTTGAAATGTACAACAATTTTTCCAATAATTGGATTATTGCTCAGGGTTCACTCAGTTGAAGTTGCGGTCCAAATATTTTTAAAGCAAGAAGAGTTGATGATGACTGTATTAACGATTTTAGTGTTGATATTGAACACTGAAAATAAAATTGATAATTTGAGTGGTCATTTTTGGATGGCCTGGCTGGGCATATTTATCTTTATCGGAGGATAGATCTAGCTGGATTAGCTGGGGCTATCTAGCAGTTACGTAGATGTGCCGGTTATGTATAGATCTACCGCTTCATTGATCTGGTGGCTATGTAGATCTACCGGTTTACTGATATGCTGGCTACGTAGATCAGCTGACTATGTCGATCAGCTGGCTATGTAGATCTACCAGCTAAGTAGATCAGCTGGCTATGTAGATCTACCGGTTAATTGATCTGCTGGCTAGGTAGATCTAGTCAAATCTAATTGGAGTTTTTTCCATCCTCCTAGGTATAACTTGACTCTTGAGCATAAAGATATGTGTTTCACGTGTGAAAATATATAATGAGAATTAGTTGCACATTTTCGTCTTCTTATAGAATGTTGAAATGCGTATACTATCGGTTAATTCGATCTGTACTCGTATGTCTCCAAATAAAACGAATAAAGTATAAAACGATCATGAATTTACAATTTACGCGTATTGAATAACGATGAACATTTTCGATTGCGACCAAGAAGACAATGAATAGGAAGTCGCTCAAGGTGAATACAAGGTTATTTACAATTTTCAGTCTAATGTGATTCACATTAACTAAACTGTAACGTATTCGAATATCTCCTTTTTCGACTTAAAACGCAACTGGTCCAGCATCGACAAATGTTGTCTCTGGATGAAATATCACCAGAATCGACAAATTACCATGTCTACCTTGAACTATTTTCACGTAGGTCTACCTGTTTACGGAAGAATGGAAAATAGATTGAAGGCTCTATGTGACTTAGGTGTTGATTTGAATTAGTGGATCCACTATTTGAATATATTCATTCACTAATTAAATAGGTGCGATGAAACTACTTTCGTCCGTCTGAAATAGCGTTATTGTTTAGGCTTTCTAGACTTTCTGTTCACGTCTTTTGTCGATTTTCAGACTATTTGGCGGTCTTGTTCCTCGGAACAGAGTGCTTATCAATTTGCCCAAATGTCTGTAATTTTCGATTTTTTTTATGCAAATGGTCGATTTGGTTCTACACACTGATCAAGAATTCTTGGTCATAATAGATTCTGTCCGGCCGCCAACACGGTAACTCTCGAACGGAATGAGCTAGACAGAAATTTTCAGAGTACGTTTGGGAGATAAATATCTCGGCTAAGTTCGTTATTAAGCAAATCGGACAGATGGTTTCGGAGTAACAAAAAAAGAAAAAAAAATTAAATAACAATTTCAAATTCAATTTTTTGCAAGATACTGTTTCACCATAAGAATCCGTTGATATCATTTTTAACTCTAACAAGCTAATAGTTTCAGAGATATGATTTTTCAAAATTTCAATAATAAATCGTACTTCTTTCTATGTTGTCACAGAATGCTATAATTATTCTATCTATGAATTATTATAAGATCAGTGTTCATACATATCAACTTATTTTCCTATAAGAGACATGAGATGTCAAATTAATTTAAGCTATCGTAGAATTATGAGGATTATAATATGATATCATACCTTTTGGGTGATATTTTAATGCCCATGGTTAATCCATATGATGATGAGAATGGTTATGGTAAGTAATAATATTGAGTTCAGAATATCTCCAGTAGAAACAAAACTGGAATATTGGCTAAGTTTCAATCGATATAATATAATTTTCAGAGTGGATTTGAGGAATGAATATCTCGTTCATCATAGATTTGAGGAATGAATATCTCAGATAAGTTCGTTGTTGGGTAGAATTGGTCTGTTGGTTTTGGATTAACAATTTTTGCCATTCTTGTTGAATTTAAATTCTTTTATGATGTTATAACATAAGAATCCATTGATATAATTCCCAAATCTTGTCAATACGGAGATATGATTTGTGAAAGTTTGACCTTTGAAATTGGCGAACATTTTTTAGCTTGAATGTCTTCTATATGGAAGAATTTAGAAGAAGAGATATGGCAGTGCTTATTAATTGTCACTTTTTGAAATATTTTTGTTCCGAAATTTTATTATGATGGGCTGGATAAATCAACGCCTACTATATTGAGTATTAAAACTTCTTGATATTCAAAATATTTCTAGTTGAAAAATTGATTCAAGAAGAGAAATCCGCAAATTTTTCGTATAAGAACTTTTTCTTCTAAAATTTTTAGTTAATTGTAATTGGCTGCTATCAAAAAATGTATTCATATTAATCAATATCAACAGAAGGCTGGTGTCAAATGAAGTGATTGTGGGAATAATTTCTATTTATCAAATTACTAAAATGTGTAGCGGGTTTCACTAATTTCAAAGGGCAATAACTTGGAGGGAAAAGGCTTGGAAAAACTCCTAAAAGGATTCTTCTGAAAACTGATCGCAGAACATTGACATAATAAATATTCGACCGATTCGGTCTTTACTTCATGGAAATTAATCCTTCATGGATATTAATCCTTCATGGATATTAATCCTTCAATTGAACTGATTAATTCACGAAATATTTTAAAAGTAGATATTGAAGATAACAAGACATGGACTTAAACGATTATGTTCGACTCACTGAGAATTCGAGGTCGAATTCGATTCTGCTCGGCCCGGCACGATAACTTTCGAACAGAAGTAGATAGCGACTTGCAATTTCCAGAGTAGGTTTGGCATTCAAATGCGACGGTTTAGTTCGTTAATGTTTATAATCGGACAAAGGGTTTCGGAGTTATAACCTTTTTTGAAAAATTGTTTCCTCAATAACTCAAAAAATACAGAGGTGATCAAACTGAAACCTGGTAATTAGTTGAAGAATTCCAACGTACAATTTTTGCTCGCTGAAATCAGCTGAAATTCCGCACAAACCCTCAAGCCACTATTTTACAATCGAGTACCGGATTCCAGATCGGCTTTGTATTTTAGCAATTATTTTAGAATTTATAACATTCTATGAATAATATCTCGTAAGGGAAAAGAATGTAGAATAATTTATTTTTCTGAATGAATATTTATGAAATGACATAAGAAAAAATTTATATGCTTTTTGCGCGTATGTTCTGGGGAACATCGCGTTATAGTTTTGCCCAAATGTCTGTAACTTTCGAATTTTTTGACGAAAATAGTCTCAAACGATTTAGTTCGACTCCCCAATAAAGAATTCCAGGTCAAATTTGATTCTGCCCGGCCGTCCGTCCGTCCGGCCGTTGCCACGATAACTTGAGAACGAAAAGAGCTAGCGACTTGAAATTTTCAGGGTGGGTGGATCATCCCAATACGACGGACAAGTTCGTTAATGGGCATAATCGGCCCAGTAGTTTCCGAGTAAGAATTTTGTATTCAACCAATATAAATCCGATCGAATTGAAACTTGGTGAGTAGTTGTAGAATATGAACTTAAGCACGTTTGTGAATTTTTTGCGAATCGTATGGCTAGAAAATTTTAAAAAAATTATTAAAAAATATTTTTGTTGTCAGGATAACTTGAGAACGGATAAAGATAGCGGCTTGAAGTTTTCAGGTTAGGATGTGCACCTGAACGCGACATTTCAGTTCGTTTATGAGCATAATCGGCCAAACGGTTTTAGAGTTATAGCCATCTGAAATTTGGTTGTTTTTTGTTCCTCATTAACTCGAAAAATACTAAACCGATTGAATTCAAACATGGTGATTAGTTGTAGAATGCCAACGCCAAATTCTTGCAAATTTTCGTGAGGATAGTATTTGTAAAAATTTTTATAAAAATCATTGAAAATTGAAAAAAAAAATTCTATATATCAGTAACTATTCGTTTGAAATTGCTGAAATTTTGCAAGAGCCTTCATTACCTAACTCTACTGCCAAGTTTCAAGTTTCAACACGATCGGTTGAATATTGTTGGAGATTCGAGCATTCTTGTGTGAGTTCAGTAGATGGGTGACCGTTACCTCGATAACTTTCGAACGAAAGGAGATAAGGATTTAGGGGTAGGTTGCGTATCCAAGAGGGAGAGTTGAGTTTGTTTTTGGGCATAATTGGTCAAATGGTTTCCGAGTTATACCCACCTGGAATATTATTTCCTTGATAACTTAAAAAATGAATATGCGATCGAATTGAAGCTTGGTAACTAGTAGTAGAAAATCATCATAAAGACGTGTTTAAAATTTTGTAAGAACCGTACCCCTAAAAAATTTGAAAAAAATGACGAAAAAAAAATTTTAAAAACCGCACCCCTATGAAGTTTCAAAAATATCACGAAAAAAAAAAATGGTTCAAGCACTGACGTGAAGTGAAGCTTTTGCGCGTATGTTCTATTGTCCATTCTTCTGTATTGGACACCCTTAATCGAATTTACCATGGTAAGTTATGTTGTCCATTCTCCTGTATTGGACACTTAATTCGAATTTACCATGGTAAATTCGATTAAGGATGTCCAATACAGAAGAATGGACAATAGAACATACGCGCAAAAGCTTCTGACTTGAACCAATTTTTTTATGCTAATTTCATTTATTTTTACATAACCGCGAGAAAAAAAATATTAATTAATTTTTAAAATTTCAACACCATGTATCTTTTCACCTCAACTGAATTTTGAGAAATGGTAACAAAAAAATCTAATAAACACTGACATGAAGCAGTACTCTTTGGAGCGCTTGCCCACGTTGACAAATTTAAAATCAATTATGGGTACTTAAGCTTCGTGGATAGAGCGATCCGGAGGTCTAGTCAGACGATAGTGGCCACCCTGTATATTTCGAAACATGGATTGTGAAAATGTCAGGGGCGGTAACATTATTTTTCCGCTGCAGGATCCGTATGTATGTATCTTTTCACCTCAACCGAATTTTCAGAAATGGTAACAAAAAAATTTAATAAACACTGACTTAAAGCAGTACTCTTTGGAGCGCTTGTTCACGTTGAAAATTTAATAGTATATTCTAAAACAAGTTGCAGAATGGGCTCCTATTAAAACACGAATTCGAAATTCGAAAACGAACGACGAAGGAGCGAGTTTTCGAACGCATGAGTGTTGGAATTGCCTTCTGCAACGAGTATTAGACGATATTTTCTCTATTTCAGGCAAGTTTTATAATATACTGTTGAAATTTAATGAAAAATTATACATCCTAGTGACTTTTGTATTGTATCTTGGTAGTTGGTGTGACTGTTACGAAATTTGACAGATTACGGAATTTGAATTTGAAACGTACGTAGGGCATGGAGATCAGATTCAAAACAGTTTCCTAATAGCATGAATGATTCAAAATTGGCAAGAAGGAAATCTCTAGTACCATATT
The DNA here is from genome assembly GCA_937662695.2 of Halyzia sedecimguttata. Taxonomy (NCBI): domain Eukaryota; kingdom Metazoa; phylum Arthropoda; class Insecta; order Coleoptera; family Coccinellidae; genus Halyzia; species Halyzia sedecimguttata. The sequence continues at coordinate 20,315,425 of OW569417.2, read as the reverse complement.
TTTTAATGAAAATAAAGCGTTTCCTCAACAATTATTTCCCTATATCCAGATTATATTATTGTATTGTCAATTGACGTGTGTTGAAATTTGATAGGATCGAATGTCAGTGCTGACAACCACAAAACGAAAAATATAACTAGAAACAATGCGGGAATGGGTTCATTCCAGCACTGTTTTCAGTGCTGGAACGGACTCATTACGACACTGAAATAGAGAAAATCAATTATGGGTACTTAAGCTTCGTGGATAGAGCAATCCGGAGGTCTAGTGAGACGGTAGCGGCCACCCTGTATATTTCGAAACATGGATTGTGAAAATGTCAGGGGCGGTAACATTACTTTTCCGCTGCAGAATCCATATGTTTATTATTTGAGAAAATAATAAAAGATGAGACATCGCTGTTGATAAGTTTGACAAGCGATAAAGTATCGTTTTCTGTCAAGTAATTCGTTATCATAGTCGCCCGCTCGTTACCGCTAATGACTTACGTGAGACGTTTTAGCGTTGTTGCTAATTGTCCTCACATTACGTGTGCGCCCGTCATGCCGTGGCCCGTCACCGTCGTCGTGTTTTGATTACAAGCTTCCCGAATGTATGACGCGTTTGCAAAATGTCCATTCAGCTATTGTGATTACAAGTTGACGGGATACAGTGACGGCCAACACAGGGTGACTCGGGAGGAGTTCGACAAATGGAAACTATAAACCTGGTTCAAAGTCTCACTACTTTTATCGATTCAGGTTTCAATAATAAAATGAAAACAGGAATAGCATTTGTCGGTTTATCAGCTTCAGCAGCATATGACACCGTTCGGAAAGATGGTTTGGTTTTCAAAATTTATACTCATTTGAAGTGCGGGAAAATGGTTTGTTAATTCGAACAGACAAAAGGTTTCGTGTTTTTGTTGATAATAATAGGAGTAATTCAAAAGAAATTGAATAATGGTATTCCACAAGTTTCAGTTTTAGCACTTCTTCCTCTCAATTTATAACTGTGTGATATTTCTGCTATGTCCACTACGAAATTCTTATACGCTGACAATATTGCCCTTGCATTTAATCATTGTGATTCCCAATGTATAGAAAATAATGCATCTGCAGATTTAGAACTCCTGAAAAATTACCTAATGCATTGTCGTTTGTGCCCGAATCCAAATAAAACTGAGTTTTCTTGTTTCCATTTGACAAATCATCGAAAATATAGATATATTTAATCCTAGATAACTAGGAGTGAAACTAGATTCCTGTCTGTATTTTCATTCCCATTCGGATGATTTGCGTCTGAAGTTGAATCCATCATGAGATGGATTTGCATACTCAATTTGTTCAAAGTAGGACAAAGATGAACAATTGACAATAAAGATTCTGAATAAAACCGTCTTATTTTTGTGCGCATGTTCTAGGGAATAGCGTGCTATAATTTTTCCCAAATGTATTTAATTTTCGAATCATAATCGGAGCTATACACATCTGTAGTTTTAAGTAATCATTAAAGGATACTGTGGGAGGTACACTCATTATTGAAAGGTTATTTTCTGGGTTTTCTCTCCCAAACTCTGAAAAATATCTATAAAAGAAAAATCAATTATTTTGTGACTAATGTTGCCTTACAAATAACAACGAACAACATCAACGAAGAAACAAGTATATCGTAACGTTTCGGAGTCTATATCAGACTCCTTCTTCAGACGCTTTATGAAAATCGTTAGAATCATTTTGTTGATGGTTATTTCGTGAAATTCAAGAATTGTCACATTGACAGTAATTTAAAATCATAGCTAACTTCTGAAAAGGATGATTGAAAAAGGCCCATACCTTTGTTTTAAGTAATCATTAAAGGATACTGTGGGAGGTACACTCATTATTGAAAGGTTATTTTCTGAAAATAACCTTTCAATATGTTTCATCTCCATAGTGTTTAAATGTTAATTTAAGGTTTCATGAATATCCATTCCTGAAGATTGATTTTCTGGAAGATTTTGAATTACTTGCTATGGAAAGATTTCTAAATAGGTTTCTTTTGATTTAGTTCAATGTTCAATCAATAGATCACTGGAGTTGAGCCACCAAAAATGTTTTAGATACCCTAAAAATCTATTATTTTAATTCTGCACATGCAAAAAATAACATCATTTCCAATGAAACAGTTTTACAAGTACTATTAGTTCTAAGTAATCATTAAAGGATACTGTGGGAGGTATACTCATTATTGGTTTTTTTCTCTCCCAAACTCTGAAAAATATCTATAAAATAAAAATAAATTATTTTGTGATTTGCTTCTGCGTAAGAAACACAAGATATTTGTCAGAAGCAATCAATTGAACAATGTTGCCTAACAAACAACAACGAAACAACATCAACGAAGAAACAACTATATCGTAACGTTTCGGAGTCTATATCAGACTCCTTCGTCAGACTTTTAATGAAAATCTTTAGAATTATTTTGTTGATAGTTATTTTGTGAAATTCAAGAATTATCACATTGACAGTATTTAAAAATCATAGCTAACATAGTTTTACTTCGCATAGAAATTTCCAAGTTCCAACTCCTTTTTCAATAAATTTAGCCAAATATGGTCAATACCAATTGAGCAATTTCCAAATTGCATACTCTGTTCAATAAAATACAAGTTGACTCCTTAAGTTTCCTTTTTATATAATCCGGTTCTGTCATAAGAATCTTTGTATTACTCCAATCCATCATGTGATCTCCTTGGATTGTACATACATGTTCTGCTATTTTTGATTTCTGTATGTCTCTATTTCTTAAGTTATTCTTATGCTCGGACTTTCTTGCTTCTAGTGGTCTTGATGTTTCTCCTGTATATGACTTACCACAAATACGAGGAATAATATCATATACACAGTTTTTTTATTTTTGTTTTTCATTTATGGGTTTTGTTTTCGTTAATAAAGACCTAAGATCATTTTGTGTTTTGAAGACGGTTCTTATATTGAACTTAGAACCGATTCTTCTAATTTTTTTAGAAAGGCCACGAACATAAGGGATCACATTCAACAGATTGGGTAGCTGTTCTTGTTGATTATTCTGTTGTACTTGTTGATTATTTTGTTGTTCTTGATTATTTGCTCTTCTATCTAAATTCATGATACATGTATTTATGAATTGCCTCGGATATCCATTTTCTTCAAGAAATTTTTTGATGAAATCAATTTCATTATTTCGAATTTCAAGAGTAGAACAAATTAGGTTCGCTCTATCATAAAGTGTTTTAATTGTTTTAGTTCTGTATAATAATACTTTTCATTCTGTATATCTGATTATCTTTTTACCAGAATTCATAATGCGGAATAAAAGAGTTTGGTATTAAAGCGAAAGAAAAGTCATTCATATAGACATAGTTGATTGAGGATGGAAATACAGAAATACAATTCGTTTTGAAGTTTGCCATTTTCAGAGAATGTATTTTGTTTGGGGTTCAACAAACTAACGAACTTCCGTGATCCAGAATAACATTGCCGTATCTATAAATAATTAAAAATTTCCATATTCAAAGTTGACAGTTGTTGAAGAGGTACAAATCTAGCATAACTGGAAAGTTCCCGCCTTTACAAGCAAGAATATCCCGCCGAAATAGAGCGAGAAAGATGTATCTGACTGAGGGATTAACGAAATTTATGACAGGAGCGTATTAGGTATATTGGTTTTGTTTTCGTTATTTTCATAAGAATTTATTTGGGGGAAAATTGAGATAATTTCACGTAATAGATCATTGCAAATGGATTCCAACCCGAATATATTTCGGTTACATGATTTGAATTTCAAATATTAATAGCCGAAGTTTCAATTTTCTAATAATCCATAATCTGTAGCTCACTCATTGAAAGCTTGAACATATTGCTTCATCGCTAGTCCATCTTATTACCTACTTACTTTCCTTTTAAATAATAATAATGAAGGTATTAGTGATTGATTTTGTCAGATAACGTCGTCTATAAATTTCCTCTGTTGAACGATTGTCGTTGATAACATTTCTCCCAAATAGCCAGAATTGTTGAATAGTACATCTTTAATACCAAAATTACTCAATGAAATATCGAGGCAAACAAGAATTCTACTTGTCCAACGCGACGGCCGTCATCAGATATTGAAATGATTCTACTTTTTAAAATTTCAACGCTAATTTTAGACAATTAGAATGAAATGATCAAAATAAATTTTTCGTAGGATAATTTCAGGGAACAATTACATTTTTGTACCAAGTGTCCTGCTTATCCTCCTAGGATGTAGGGAGATATTGAACCAACATCGTTGAAAAGATATATTATTATATATACTTTCTCAAAATTGACATACAAACTATATTTCATTTTATTCTTCTTTTTGCGAGCATGTTCTGGGGATACAGCATACTATCATTTTGCCCGAATGTATGTAATTCTCGATTTTTTTGCCGAAAATGGTTCACTAATGAAAACTTCACAATGCAATTTGATTCTACCCAGCGGGCCTTTGTCACGATAACTTTCGAATGGAAAGAGAAGGCGACTTGCAATTTTCTTTGTAGATTGCCCATGTGAAGTGGACAGATAAGTTCGTTGATGGGTTTAATCAGCCGAACGGTTTCGGCGTTACATCAATCTGAAATATTGTTTCCTCAATAACACAAAAAATACATATCTGATAGAATTGAAGCATGGTAGTGATCTGTAGAATACCAATGCAAAAAGTTTGCATAATTTCGTTAGAATCGAAACACGAGAAGAAAAAATGTTTTCTTAAAAAAATTATATTTCGGAAACTGTCTGGTAGATTTTGCTGAATTTGACTACCGGATTTCATCTTGATAGGCTTTGTATTTTAGGAATTATTGTGAAAATAATATTTCGAACTGTTATATCTATTTCTTCTGAAAATTCGAATCATGTAAATTTCAGAATTGTAGCAATACGTGCCTAATGCATTTTTCAGGTGATAACGCTTAAAAGAAGGCTAAAATGTTCTACAATATTTTGTGAGGTTGCCTTAGGCGTATTTTCTTCAATTAGCTTTAACATTGATATTTTACCTTGTTTGGCAAATGATTCTTATATCCTAAACTTATTCAGACAAAGTACCTTCCCGCTCAGTGGTAGGGTAATGGACTATAGGACCCAGAGTTACGAAGTCCAATCCCGGGGCTAGAGAAGAAATTTCCTGATCTCTCGATAGCATCACTATTTACTGTTGTTGTTGTTATAACATAGCTGTCTAATGTGGTGTAAGGACTGATTCTCCTAACTCGCATAATCTCTTCAGAGATTATGAGAGGTATTCTGGGAAAACATCAATCATTTTGCGTTACTTACCTCTAATATTCTGAATATCACTTTAATGATTGAATATTTATAATAATATATAATAAATATAATAATAATAATGAATAATATTTTTCTCCTGAATTCACTGAATCTAGGTATCACTTTTTATTGAGAATTGAGATAAATTTGTCCAAATCTCTTTTTGAAGTATTGAAACGTTATACACTAATGAAAATCCTTAAATATTGGTTCAAGCACTGACGAGTAGTCTCGAAAAAATCGAATTCACCATGGTAAATTCGAAAACGGACAATCTAATTCCCCTGGGAAAATTCGATCAAGAGTGTCCAATTCAGAAGAATGGACAATAGAACATACGTGCAAAAGCTACTGACTTCACGTCAGTGCTTGAACCAATTTTTTATTTCGTGATTTTTTTAAAATTTTCTAGTTGTACGGTCCTCACAAAATTTTACACTCGTCTTCATGTCGATATTCTACAACTAGTTAGCAAGCTTCAATTCGATCGAGTCTATATTGTTTGAGTCATCGAGGAAATAATATTCCAGATGGGTATAACTACGAAACCGTTGAGCCGATTATGGCCAACAGCGAACTTAACTCTCCCATTCAGATGCGCAAACCACCCTGAAAATTGCAAGTCCCTATCTCCTTTCGTTCGGGAGTTATGGAGGCAACAGTCACCCATCCAGCTACTAAACTCACACAAGGCTGCTCGGATCTCCAACAATATAGATATGATCCTGTTCAAACTTGATACTTGGTATTAGAGCTAGGTTCCGAAGGCTCTCGCAAAATTGAAGCCATGTCGGATGAATAGTTTCTGATATATAGATATATTCAATGATTTTTTAAACATTTTCTAGTAATACGATCCTCACGAAGTTTTGCAAGAATAAGCGGAAAGGTTTAACGGGTGATTCCGCATAAGGAGCAGATTAAAAATAATTCTGCTGGTACCTGCCGACACGTGTTTCTGCTAGTTGGCTTCTTCAGTTGCTCCTTTTGCGGAATTACCCGTTAAAGCTTTCCACTTATATATATTACTCCACATGATCCATATTTTTATGTTTCATATCCTCGGGTTGAGGTCGCATCGCACAGGAAGCTTATGCTTCCTAATGTGCCGATGCCATAGTTTACCTCCGAAATGGAGGTCCTAGAGCTGAAGGCACAATTGGTTGCTCGCTCCTAGTGTGGTGTCACCTATTTTCACTTTCATTTCCATCTTTTTCTTGGTTTCTTTGTTGCCCTGTCCTGAAGAAGCCAACTAGCAGAAACACGTGTCGGCAGGTACCAGCATAATTATTTTTAACCGGTTCTTTTTGCGGAATTACCCGTTAAACCTTTCCACTTATACATTACTCCGCATGATCTATATTTCTATTTTGCAAGAATTTTCGCGTTGGCATTCTACAACTAACAACCATGTTTGAATTCGATTGGTTTTTTTATTTTTTGAGTTATTGAGGAAATAACAATCAAATTTCTGATGGGTATAACTCCAAAACCGTTTGGCTGAGTATGCCTATAAACAAACTCAAATATCGAATTCAGATGCACAACCTTACCTGAAAATTTCAAGTCGGTATCTCTTTCCGTTTTCAGGATATCATGACACAAATAATATTGTTCAATAATTTCTTCAAAATTTTCTAGTGATACGTTAGAAACAAAATTAGTACTTGGAAACCGTTAGGCTCATTATGCCCTTTAACAAAAAAATGGAGTTGATTTATCCAACAAATTCAAAAAGCATATTCAAAAAATAACTATTATGACAACGATAACAAATGTCCCGGATTATCCTGCTCCCGATTTTTCTTTCTGGTATATGGTCTATGGTAAGCGAAAGCTGTCGAAAAGGGTGATATAATTGCAAACATTGATATCTGGCAATTGGTTGATTCAAAATTTATGGAATTTTGACATTTCACCGTGTATATTTAAAACAAAAGACCCCAGACGATCTGTCGATATGAGTCCACCTAGATGACCTCAGTTCATGGTTTCCTTTTGTCGCATTCCTCCCGGGACACCCTGTATAACAATAAGGGTTGACTAAACATCGATAGGTACAAACTGGATACGTATTGACCTCGATATTTCCCCCACGAATATTCAATAACATGGGTTGAGTCACAGGAAGATTATCAATAGCTACGGCACTGATATCCAAAATTGAACTGTGCGATGAAACTACAGGAGTACTATTCTTGGCTAGTGCCCTCTTTTAGGCAGCTATTTCGAGTCGTGGTGGAAGGGTGTGCGGTGGGTTGAGTGTTAAATTTGGCATTCCGCTGTCTCGATCAGACGCCGAAAATTCAATAAAAATATCCATCTTTCTCCCAGATACAAAATGTAAACAACTCATCATCGAAGTTTCACGTATCAAGAAGCGATCCGAAATAGTTCGATTAGAACATTTCCACTGTGCTTACGAAAGGAACCTCAACACTCATTGGGTCTCTATTATAGACGAATTCCTCTGAATATAGAAGCATGAATTAACTTCTGAACTGTTTACAAAATATGCTTTTTGCGCGTATGTTCTGGGGAACATCGCGTTATCATTTTGCCCAAATGTCTGTAATTTTCGATTTTTTTTGCTGAGAATGGTCTCAAACGACTAAGTTCAACTCACTGATGAAGAATTCGAGTTCAAATTTGATTCTGTCCGGCAGGTCGTCCGGCCGGCCGTTGCCACGATAACTTGAGAACGGAAAGAGATAGCAGCTTTCATGGTAGGTGGGGCATCCCAATAGGACGGACAAGTTCGTTAATGGGCATAATCGGCCCAATGGTTTCCAAGAAATAATTTTGTCTACAACCAATACTGATCCGATCGAATTGAAACTTAAGGACGTTTGTGAAATTTTGTGAACATCGGATCGCTATAAAATTTTTAAAAAAATATTAAAAAATATGATTTACGTCACGACAACCTAAGAACGGAAAGAGATAGCGACTTGAAATTTTTAGGTTACGTTGAGAATCTGAATGCGCCAATTGAATTTCTGTATAGACATAATCGGCAAAACGGTTTTGGAGTCTATCTATCTGAAATTTGGTTGTTATTTCCTCAATAACTCAAAAAATACAAAACCCATCCAAATCAAACATGGTTATTAGTTGTAGAATGGCAACGCGAAAATTCATGCAAAATTTTGTGAGGATCGTATAACTAGAAAATTTTTAAAAAATCATAAAAAACGATCGAAAAAAATAATATATATCAGAAACTATTCGTCCGATATCGCTGAAATTTTGCGAGAGTCTTCAGAACCTAACTCTACTACCAAGTTCCAAGTTTGAACATGATCGGATCTATATTGTTGGAGATCCAAGCAGCCTTGTGTGAGTTCGGTAGCTGGATGGGTGAGCGTTGCCTCGACAACTCTCGAACAAAAGGAGATAGGGACTTGCAATGTTCAGGATAGGTTGCACATCTAAATGGGAGAGTTAAGTTCGCTGTTGGCCATAATCGGCTCAACGGTTTCAGAGTTATAACAATCTGGAATATTCGTTCCTCGATAACTCAAAAAATATAGACTCGATCGAATTGAAGCTTGGTAACTAGTTGTAGAATATCGGCATGAAGATGTGTGTAACATTTTGTGAGGACCGTACCAGTAGAAAATTTTAAAAAAATTACGAAAAAAATTGGTTGAAGCACTGACGTGAAGTCAGAAGCTTTTGCGCGTATGTTCTATTGATTCGATTAATTCGATTGAGAGTATCCAATTCAGGAGAACAGACAATGGAATTCACCATGGTAAATTCGATTAAAGTGTGTCCATTACAGGAGAATGGACAATAGAACATAACCTATAAGACACTAATAGTAACTTTTGATGGAACATTTTTTTCTACCTGGGAGGATCCTGGAAAAACCCTGAATTTCAAAGCGCAAAAATTTTGTTTACCTAGTGCCCACTAACTTTAAAAGTATCTCTTTCGCTGAAATTTGCCGTAATGGGTATTCTTCTATTCTTATTAATTTTAATGTATAATTATTAATTAATCGAATTTACAATGGTAATTCCGAATAAGAGTGTCCAATACAAGAGAATGTACAATATAACATGCGCGCAAATGCTCCTAACTCCACGTAAGTGCTTGAACCATTTTTTTTTTCGTGATTTTTTTTAAATATTCTAGGGGTACAGTCCTTGCAAAATTTTAAACACGTTTTTACGTCGATATTCTACAACTAGTTACCAAGCTTTCGATCGAGTCTATATTTTTTGAGTTATCGAGGAAATAACATTCCAGGTGGTTATAACTCCGAGACCGTTGGGCCGATTATGCCCAAAAACGAACTCAACTCTCCCATTCAGATACCTACCCTGAAAATTTCAAGTTCCTATCTCCTTTCATTCAAAAGTTATCGAGTCAACGGTGACCCATCCAGCTACTGAGCTCACACAAGGTTGCTCGAATCTCCAACAATATAGATCCCATCGTGTTAAAACTTAGCAGTAGAGTTAGGTTCTGAAGGCTCTCGCAATTTCAGCGATGTCGTACGAATAGTTTCTGATGTATAGAATGTTTTTCAAGGATTTTTTAAAAATTTTCTTGTTATACGATCCGCAAGAATTTTCGTCTCGGCACTCTACAAACAAATAACCACCTTTGAATTGGATCGGTTTTGTATTTTTCGGGTTATTGAGGAAATAACAACATAATTTCATATGGGTATGTATAACTTCAAAACCGTTTTGCCGATTATGCCTACAAACAAACTCAAATATCGCAATCAGATGCACAACCTAACTTGAAAACTTCAAGTCGCTATCTATTTCCGTTCTCAGGTTATTGTGACATAAATAATAATTTTTTATAATTTTTTTTCAATATTCTAGAGTTTCGTTTCTCAAAAAAGTCTTTGTGTCCGTATTCTACAACTATCTACCAAGTTGGCCGATTATACCCATTAACGAACCTGTTCGTTGTATTGGGACACGACACCTACCCTGAAAATTTTAAGTCGGTAACTCTTTCCGTTCTCAAGTTATCGTGGCAACGAACGGCCGGCTGGACAGAATCAAATTTGACCTCGAATTCTTCATCAGGGAGTCAAGCCCAATCGTTTAAGACCATTTTCGAAAAAAAATTCAAAAATTACAGACATTTGGGAAAATGATAACACGATGTTCCCCATACGCGCTAAAAAAACAAATAATAATAGAAATCTTATTTTTTTTTCTCTAAATGTTATGGTTGTTGTAATACTTTGTAACTTGAGACAGGTGGAATCGGGGGCGGACGTGACAATGGTCAATTTGTTTTTTTTTCCTTTCATTAAATTTGTCAATTCCTAATCATTGTGAACAAACTATTTTTTTTTTCTTGAGCCATGTGCATTAACTTTCATTTTGTTATTCTGTGAGTTTATAGATTTCTTAACTCTTATCAAATAAATAATAATAATAATAATAATATCTGATATTTTCTATTTGACTTTTTGCTTGATATATTTGTAATGTTGTGATGTGTTTGGCTATAGCTTGTTTGTATCGCTGTTTACTCGAATGAAATAAAATAAAACAAAATGAAACATTGAAGGATGGTATTACAGATTTAGACACAATCATGATGTCAAAGCAGTTGTTTAATCATTAATCGATACACAACCTCGACAAATTATAATGTTCCAAAGTCGAACCGCATCTAATAATCGAAAATTTACACGTGTACTACAGGGTGGAAGGCTGTACCTTCCGTATATATCCAGTGACAGATGTGCGAAAAATACAAAGGGCCTGTTCTCTCCCGGCTCTTTCACAGCTGAGCTGCATTCAGGGAGCTCACCAATCACACAATAAGTGAATGTTAAATTTACTTGAACCAACTAGAGCCTTCCGAGTCAAACGCGCGAGTTTAAAATATATCTCAGCGCTATAAATCCATTTTAATAATAATTTGTAAACAACAAACCAACCGGAATAGAATGGCTATTCATCACTTTTCCTGAAATAGTCTCCACGTCGCTCACTCTTTCTGAATATCCGCAAACCGAAGGAAGATGGCGTTCTTTCCACTCGTGAACAACAATCGAGGTTCAGGATGTATAAAATTAAGTACTAAGTAGCGACAGCAACGCAAAACGGCGTTGACCTAAAAATATCCCCAGTGGTGCACCAATCAAGAAATACTTACTGAAATATTCCCGTCTGTTTACATCAAAAATTTATCAAATGCCATTTTAAATAGACCTCCTTTACCGAGGTTGAATTGTATACGAATAAATTTCACAGGAAACTCAATCTAAAATTACATTTTATGTAGAGCCTGCTCTCTGAATTTACCACGTTCACTCGCAAACAAACGAAGTGAACCTTACCGCAGAAAAAATAGAATATTTGATCTGGACATCTCAATACGAGTTGCCACGAGGGACTGTACTTCCATGTTGCCATTACAATTATAATTTTAGAATTTTATTGGTGTCTGTTGGATTTACCTTATGCATCGAAGAGTGAAAAATTCCTGGATGCCAGAAATTCCTCAAATTAGTACTTGAGAAGAAAATACAATTCAGTATGGAATCATGTTATCATACAAACTTGTGTTAACCCTGATATATCACACCCCTTTTTTGAGACACTCAGGACTCAGAAACATTATCTAATCCTCGCAGAAAACGAACAACTCACTCAAGGTTGTTTTCATAAAGTGAGATATATATTTCGAAAGTGAAAGAATACTTATTTTCCCGTCTAGAGCGGAAAGTTGTACTTTTCCGTACGAGATTGCCGATGCCTGATCAACGCGAAGTGCAGTTCGGGCAAGAAATCGAATGCGGGAATAGTGTATTCTAAAACAAGTTGCACAATGGCCTCCTATTCGAACACGAATGCGAAATTCGAAAACGAGCGACGAAGGAGCGTTTTTCTACACTGACATACACTGACATACACACAATTTCAGTAAATGCGTAAACATAGGACAAATTTAACCTCAAATACGAACTATTCTGAAACGCACAAAGAATTACGAAAAAAAATTTGAATATGTTTTTATCTCCAATTTTATTTTTGAAGCAAGAAGCCAATATATATTTTTGGTCAATATTATTCTGTTTTTATGCATGTCTGAAATTGTCCATATGAACAAGCCAGATTCATTCTGAATTGACTTCATGTCTGTGAGCTGATATTTCAAATATTATTCTTCTAGGAGCGCTTTTTCTATTTGTATTAGTTGATGTACTTCCAATGAGCCATTCATAGAAACTAAGTTTCTGAAATGTACTACGTCACTCAATAAGCCCTGGGTCTGGTGCACAGATGGCACCAAGGTGGTACAAAGCCTCAAAATATGCGTGTCAAAATTTCAGGACATAGAGTTATGTCAGAATCGAGATATTTAAGGTTAAGTGATGATACCTTTGTTATTGTTTGAAAAATGGATAAAAACGAGCTTCGTTTATTGATAAACCACTGTTTTCGATGAAAAAAAATACTGTGTCCGCAAAGCAATGGCTTGATAAGTGTTACTCTGCTCCATCGACAACAGTGGTTAAAAGGTGGTATGCTGGCAGCTTATTCTCCAAATTGGCCCCCATTGATTATTGGTTTTTGGCAGACCTCAAAAGAATGCTCCTGGGAAAGAAATTTGCCGCTAATGAAGAAGTGATTGACTAATCTTCTTACCGAAATGGTATTTGAACATTTAAAGGAGAGTTGGAGTATATGTATCACGAATTGTTAAGAAAAAATGTGTTTTTTCTAGTTAGTTTTCGAAATTTACTGAAGAACGAAAAATATCAAATAGGATAATATCTGAACTTGAAATGATTCTACCAATCTAAGAAGTGGTGAGCTAACAGCATATATGCTATAGAATGGATACTAATCAATTTTCCTTAAATGGTTTGAACTATGACGTCATGAATATACCTAGTATTCCTTATAAAGTTGAAATTTAATTTGAATTGATATTCGAATAAATTTCTCATTGAGCAGGAAATGTTTAATTAAGTTAACAATCTCTTCCTACAGATATGACTGAAAGTAACAGTTACTTCGTATTCATAGGAACAAAAGCGCAGCACAAGAACGTACCGAAAGATTTATAGCCACACAATAACGTGCATAATAATAGAGTGCTTCAATTATTCCAGTATCAAATATTCCTTTTACTCTTCATTAACAAGAACAGTCATTTTATATTTAGTAAATCAGTAATAAGTCGAGTGCTGTTATTGGGAATTGATGAGCCACAAGAAGAGAAAGCATGTTCAGGTGCAGATTCGGAGATATTTTCCACTGAAGTTTCTTGTGATCAACACAGAATAAACTTTTTTAGATGGTCGAAAAATCAAGAGAAATATTTAATGTTGAAGAAGAGCCACTAAATATGTCAATATAAGGAAGTATGAATGAATACTTGGCTTATGCTACATCAGGTATACTCCATTCACTTTTATAAAGTCTCCCGGTTGGCCATGATTTAGGTCTATCACGTTTTTGTAACTAAAAATGAGGCAAGTTGGCAATCCTGAAATATCGTCAATGTCAGAACAATTCTCCGAGAGGTTGCCAATTTCTACTCGCAACATAATGTTCCATCTTAGACAAGATATTATCACATACCATTATCTTCGAATAATAAAGAACTCTTCGCTTTGAAATTGAAAATACCGAAAGCAGTTTTGAAGAATCATATACAAAGTATCAAGAAGTGTTATTCAGAACTAAAATCTGCAATAGGAAAACTTCATTATGTCTCAGGACATGTTAAACTCTCAAATGAAATTACTGAGTATCCCATCACTATATTTTATGAAGGTGTAACATTTACTTGGGTTTCGTAGTCCTACTATATTTTGAAACCGGTGTAAATTCAAGTTGTGCAATAAGGTATTTAAATATCATTGTAGGCTTATTTCTTGAGAATATCAAAATGTGGGAAATTCCAGAGATACGTCTCTTCGCTTAGAAGTTTTCCTGCTGGGTTATTCAGGTACTTTTATTATTTTTTCAAACGAACTATCATAAGGTAACGAACTACTCTATCCATTATTCGTCATTAAATTTCAACACTTGATTCTTGATTTCCGTACAAGAAACTAGCATAATTGAATCTTCCAACCAGTTTACATACGTGAAATATTTCCAGTAACAACAGAGGCCAAATTTTCTTCGTCAGTCGCCAGGTCTATTGAATTGTTGAATTCATCTTCTCAAATTAATTATTTTTCCGAAGTAAATTCACAGTGTGAAAAATACGTAATTACTACGACCTCTGTGTAGAGAGGACAACGTTGCGTAGTTATCTGACAGGAAAATTACTATAACCTAAAATTTTCAAAATATACATGGTGAAATGTGTCAAACTTTCATGGCCAACCGGGAGACTATATGAAAGTGAATGGAGTATACACCATGCTTTTGACTTATATGATAAGAAATTGCCCATACAAAATGATGATGTTCCGAAAATTATTCATATTAAGTCCAAAACACCTACTTGTCCATTCTTTTACTCTTTTACGTTTTATTCATTAACAGTATTCGAGAGTAAACTTCAACGTCCTATTTGCGAGCCAAAATGATATTACGACTTCATAACAATATGTATTGATTCACCCACATTCGGTGAGCAATTAAATTAGAATAAGAAATAAGTTGCATGATAAACTATGGATGAAACACTCACATTCACAGGTACGTCTGGCTGGCTGGTCGACAAGACTCCATCGAATAAAGTTTCTTCCGACAAAGAAAATGATGACGGTAATATTGCATCGGCAGATGCAAAATTTGAATTACTTTCAATTACTGTATTTTCTGGTTTCTTTTTACTTGCCATGATTTCAGTGAAACAACGGGGATCGATTGGGTAGATTCCAGTTTTGCGGAAACCACTACGGATATTTTCTTCTGTGAACGCTAGTGGCATGGCGGAGGCTACAATACTTGGAATGTCGTGAACTGACATGTCCTTTCCTTGATAGTTCCTCAACCAAGTAAGACAACCTTTGTTTATATTCCTCCTCAAAGGTGCAAATACGGTTCTACTCAGGGGCAGCAGTTTTTGTGAAAAATGCGGAGGAATCGATAGCAATACTACACCATTTTCTCTACAGAAATCCAATGCCTGAATATTGACGTATGATGACAGTCTATCGACGATGAGCAGCATTTTATTAGAGGTAGGAGCCTTTCTTTGTCTCTTTAAGTGACTCAATAAAACAAGTAATGATTTTTCCTGTATCCAGCCGGACGGTTGGGTTATTCCAATCGAACCCATTGGACCATCTTTAATGAAATATTCTTGCCCCTCTACTTCAGGAAAGATGAACAAGACAGAAACTGTATCACCCTCTGCATTCGCCGTAAAAGCTGCAGTCACCAAAGTATCCTTTTTGGCCGGAGTATTAATTTCCTCGGAGTTATTCCTAGTTACCACTCTGTCTAGCTTTTGAACTGTAGTAATTCCTATTTCCATCACATTATAAATATCCTGTGGACCGAAGTCGTATAATTTCATGATACTTTCTAAATTTTCGAGTAGAGTTTCATTCGGAGAAACCCTTTCGGACATGCTTTTCCAATGAGATGATAACTCTGGGTGCCTCTTAGTGAAAGAACGGAACCACTCTTCGCCAGCCATCTGCCTCTTGATCCAAATTGCTGGTGTAGTAACTTGGCTCTTCGCAGTCCATTCGTAGATTATCTTTCTACATACCTTCGCAGAAAGTCCAATGTATATATTAATAAGACTTATCAGAAATCTTGAAAGTTCACTTTCTTCGTCATCAGAGAATACTTTGTTGTGTGCTTTATATCCCATATCGACGTTTACTTCAGAGTCATCTCCATTCGCGTCCCTCTTTTTTGAGTATCGCCTCAACGACACATAGTTAACGCCATATTTCCTTGCAGCACTCCTGAAGGTACTGCCAGCTTTCACTTCGTCATAGGCATTCTTGTAAAATGAAATATCAGTAAGTCCTCTCGTAGTTTTTCTTTCGCGATTCCTCGGCATCTGAAACATCGGAGTGAAAGTTAACATTGAATTTATATTTGTATCCACCTCTTTATTGTCAAAATCAGAAACTAATCTAGTGATCGGAAAAAATCTTCACTCAGTAGTGTAACTTCTTATCGGGTGTAGTGGGTTTAAAATGTTAAAGAAACACAATCACCTTATATCAGATCAGATCAGAGTAAACATAAAAAGCACCTCTTACCTTCCGTAAGTATCGGTTGTTTTCTAACTTTGTTTGTCCGGAGAGATCCCTCAATGTAGACACCAAATCACTTATGGTATGTTGCGTTCTCACACGAAACAAATAGAAATTATGCGTGTTATACTGCTTCCTTCAAGAAAAAATATATCGCACAACTAAATACAACCTAATGACACTTCCTAGTGTTTCCAAGGAAACATCAACATTCCAATGGAAGTGCGATCAAACTAGGAGATCTTTCATGTATCAACCGTCCACACCAGGCATACAAGCAATTATACGTCGCCGACACAACGAGTAGATACTTACTATCGTTTGCAAATGGCGCTATGTATGCGCAAGCACCTTCTCTCCCCCCTTTGAGTTCGTTACGTAGCCCTTGTTGTTTCAACCGTCCCATTCATAGCTTGATATTCGATTCGATTCCACACGTCACATCGTACTTTATCGTTACAATTATCACTTTGACTCTGATAATTTCACAGCAGATAAAGAATACAGTGTGTGGATAAAGTAAGGAAAGAAATTCATAACTGCGTTATTGAATACTTTCAAGCAAAACGCTCGTACAGTTCAATTTTATTTTTTAATTAAGCACCCCCTTGGCGTACAAATTTTGCTTATGACGTCATTCATAACAGGGTGGCGTCATATTTTTTTTTTCAATGGCCACCTCAATTTTTTTTTGTGCCTTTATTAGACGGTGTAACTTGGTAAAATGATGGTGTAAAATATTGGCACAGTAGATAATAATTGTTTTCAAAAAATAACTCAAAAAAATGACCAACCACAGTAATAAACTAAAATTGACCTGTCCAAGCATTTTGCTCGAAAACATTCAATAGCCCAGCTATGAATTTTGTTCGTTATTTCATCCACAAGATGCGTTATATGTCAAGGGGACATATTAAATCATAACGTAAATTATATGGCTCATATGTCACGATTACATATTAAATCATAACGTAAATTTTCCATAGAAAATGATATAAATAAAGTGAAGCATATATCTATGACAGATGATAGCCCTACACTAGGGTCCTGTAGCGGTCTTCTAACATCTAAAGTTCTGAATAATCATCGCTTGGATTGACCAAGCCTCGTTTTGAAAAAAACCCTCCTGGCCTTATAAGCAACGACATTTTCCTTTTTGAAGTTAAATATTAAAGGGGTCTCTAAGAACAAGAATTTGAAAATTAGCGGAGGCGATTCTTCTTCAAAAGATCCATGCGGCTATAGAGGAGTATTTTTAATTTATTCATTTTTCTCCTCTTGCCTTTTCAGGTGGGGTTTCGGGTACTTTGGAGAAACCTCTCCATTTTTTGACGAAGGAATCCATATTGAAGAAAGAAATGCCCATCAATATTTTAAATTTCAGCTAATTTTGTAAACAAATTCAGTTTTTAGAAATCACAACACTCACGGGGAGACAGGGTTTCCTGGGTTCAGGTTTTTCAGCTCTTGTATCATACGTCGAATTATATGGTATACCCAGTTACACTAACCTCTGTTAACACAGATGAAGCTCTCAACCAAAAGAATATATTAATATATATGTATATATCAACGAGAACCATTTTTTACTGAATAAAACTTCAAATTTAGTAATTTATGAAGATATTAGAAAATTTTGGATATAAGATCTCGCCAGTGTCATGTTTAAGAGAATTCTTCGGTATTTCAAATTCGGAAAAACGCGAGAAATTTCCATTGGAAACATTCAAATAAAAAAAATTTTAAAAGTTCTGAAAGAGCTACCGTGAGGCCAGTCTGCTTTGCTGAGGAAATATATATTTTTTTTATTTTTTAGTCATACGATCCTCACGACCAGAATTCTTCGTGTCAGTATTTTTCAACTAACTAACGAGTTTCAATTCGATCAGATCGGTACTTTTCAACCTATTGGGAAATAAAAGTTTACTAAATGCTGAATTTTTTTTGTTCCTAGTTATCCGATCCAAACAAAACAATGCACTCTTTATCAGGTCAAGTTCTAAAACTTGGTGCTGAATTTCAGTCACATCTAATGATACTTTTCGAAAATATTCAGAAAAAAGCTTGAAATTAATATGGCCATGAATCCGAAACCGTTGTGCCGATTGTATTCGTCAACGAACCAATCCGGTACATTTTGACCCCGAAACAATTCCAATAAGTTGATACTCCTATCTAATTCCGTTCGAGATTTATCGTGCTTTCGGAAGGATAGACATAATCGGATTTGAACCCAGATCATTCATCAAAGCCAATCGATGGAGACCATTTTTGGCCAAAAATACAAACGTTTGGAAGAACTATAGGGAAATCAAGGAAAAAATGTGCCATAAAGAAGTACTCATAACTGTTTTGTTTGTTACAGACATTGATCTTCCCCGAGAATTAAATAAGAGAGTTTAAATATGGTTTACATAATGTGTACTGAAAGTTTCGATTTTGATGTGACTGTGTGGATGACTGTGTGATGTTCACATTGTGTTTTAACATTTCACTACGATGAATGTGATTATAATATTCAAAAAATTTTAATCATATGGATTACTCACGTAGTCATGGACGAGAGCAAAAGAAATGAGTTTTATTTAGAGTTATTAAGACATATAGGTAAGCAGATAATCCGAGAAAAATATTTCCATCCCGATAAAGTTATATTAATTAGCCAGTGTAATATTATACGAAGAAATGCCTCGTCTTTATGTTCGAATGGGTGATACGAGGATCGATGAATAATTGTATCCATATTAGATCATTTTCCAATGAAAAGTCTGTTCCCCTAAAACACGAGAGAACATCATCTACGTATCTAAAACTAAACCAATATATGTATTTGCAAAAAATAGGATGTGGCTTCTAGGTTGTTCATAAATGGTTCTGCCAATAGAGGCCTAAGTGGATTTCCCATGATCATGAGTGTATAGTGGATGGTACAATTAATTGGATTTAACAATGACCCAAAAAAACAATGAACACGATCTTCAATATTTAGGAAACCATCCAATACGAATACAATTATTGATCGATCCGCGTGTCGAATTAATATACCTTTATCCGAAGAAAATATTGTAAAGAATTAGAAATTAACCATAAGAATGTTGACTAACTAACTAACTAATAATTTAGAAAAATTAGTTAGTTCAGTATTTCGAGAAATTTAGGATATACATAAAATATGCAACAGCTTAAAATATTTTGGCCAACCGAGGTACCTGATTAAAAGGTTTCTTCGAAAACAACAGGTAAATATCTCGTTCCAGACAAATAATTGCCCTGCAAAAATAATTAAGAGTAAGTCAATGAAAAATTACGATTTACACCAATTTATTTAATATTGTGACGCGTTTCGTCGACACAACGACTTCATCAAAATACATAATACAAAATTCTCAACAAGTAATGATCTCCCAACTTCACAATTGTTGATCTGGATATAGAGTCTTTCTGTTCTTCTTCTTCTTCTTCCTCCTTCTTCTGACGACTTATTTAATTCTAATTACATAGTCTTACACTGCTAGTACTTTGCAAACATTTAAAATAATTTATTACTACCACTTTTATAAATTTATTACCTATTTAAATAGATTGAGTAACGGAGAACAAAAGAGATCTAATTGTTCACTAACTAAATTACCCGTTTTTTTCTGCCATTATTTCCACCATTTCTCAATAATTTAGTTGCGCACCTTTATTCTAATTATGTACAAATAATCTGAAATCCGAGTTAAACGTATGCCCTCCTGCTAATAAATCATTCGAATAATTAGAATTAATTTTTATGCTTTCATAGCTGTGATGGTGTTCCTGAATTCTTAAGCCAACATTTCTACCTGTTTTTCCTATATATAATTTATCACAACTACCGCAATTTAACTGATAAATACCAGATTCATCTTATTTATTGCTCTTCGATTTATTATTCTTAATGAGTTTTAGCAGGCTATTGTTTGTTCGGAATGAGATAGTTAGCTATTGGTTTTGAAGAAATCTCTTTATTTATTGACTCGGTATGTCAAGATATGTTATGGAATATTTTATTTTCATCCTTAATTTCTGAAAATACTGAACTAGTTGTTTTTCTAAATGGTTTTTTCTTCCACATTCTTCTGATTAACTCTGGATCATATCCATTGTCCAGCGTTATTTGTTCCATAATTTCTAATTCTTTACAATAATTTTCTTCGGATAATGGTATGATAATCAGCCAGTGTAAGATACTTTGAAATGGCGAGAACGATGAATAATTTTATCCGTATAGGACGGTTTCCTAAATATTTAAGTAAAAATTGCACCACCATTTTCCATTTCTGTTGTGAATTTGACATTTGGGTGAATACTTTTAGTGAAATCTACAAACATTTTTAATTGTTCTGTTGTTCTGTGATCTACGTATTTTAAGGAGGATATAATCAACGTATCTAAACCAATTCGGAAAATTTGTGTGTCTTAGTGATGACTTCTAGTATGTCCATGAAAATTTCTGTCAATAGGGGTCTGAGCGGATTTGCCATGAGTCCTAGTATAAATTTGTATCTTTGAAACTAAGATAATATTCATCCAATCACGTTTCTAAAAATGTAGACCAGTGCTGAAGCATTTGACAATAGTAAAAAGTAAAAAAAATAATAGTATAATAGTAGGATGAAAGCTTTAACAAAAAAAAAATTCACGAAATTTGGTGAAAACTTGCTTTTTTATGTCTCAAGCACACTGTAATTTTTTTGATTTGAATTATTAATTTTTTCACCTTATTTTGACTCAATGTCGATAAAATACCCTCATTTTCGATCGATAGTAATCACGACAAAATATCTTCTTTTTTGAAAAAGTGGATGGGCTTTTTGTTTATCGAAATCTCTTTTTTCTGATGGTGTAAAAAAATATACATTACTATGGTAATTTTTGTCAGAAAATGCTTCGAAATAACAGGTAGTAAGGTCCAGACCCTCTGGGCTGAAATTTTCCGTAGGTTACCCAGGTGTTTATAAGTGTTTGTTTTGGTGTGTTGCATCTAACTAATGAGTTTCAATTAAATCAGATCAGTATTTTTCGAGTTATCGTAGAAACAAAATTTTAAAATTTTAAAATTTTTTGTTCGCTTTATGGCCATCCGATCAATACAAAACTTCGCATGCATATAAAGGTCATGATTCTACAATTTGATGACAAATTTCAGATAGATCGAGTGATCGGTTGCGGAAATATTCGTCAAAAACGTTTTCACTAAAAACCGCCTTAACTCCGTAACCGCTTGTTAGTTTTCGCCCGTTAACGAACACTTCCGAGATATTCAGGCTCCAAACATACCCAGCGAATTTCAATACTCTAACTCCTTTCGTTCGAGAGTTATCATGCTAAAGGCCGGCCGGGCATATTCGATTTCGACCTCGGATAATTCATCAGTGAGTCGAACCGAATCGTTTGAGACCATTTTCGAAAAAACTTCGAAAAATACAGACATTGTGGCAAAATGATGGCTGTTCCTTGCGGAACAGCGTGCAAAAACAGATAGTCTCTCTTCCAGGTTATCGATTGTGAGGTAAAGGGTGATTGATTGTCAAGAATTTAGTGTAATGTCGATTGAAGAAGTCTCTTTCGCGATGAAACACGTCACAATATTAAATAAATAAGTGTAATCATATATAATTTGAGTTAATATGGATTCACATCAAGTAAAGCCCACAAGCATTAAATTCCTGTATATTTGTTGGAAAAAATGAACCAGAATATAGATTTGTGCGCTACTTTCGCCGCGCAGTGTATATCATTGCCCGCAGCGATTCTAAATGTGTCTGTAGATGGGGAATTTTCTGGAATGCCCACCACCCCTAGTTCGTTAATTGTGGAGCAGACAGGCGACGTCGAAGGCGTCTTGATTCGGATGTTGGAATGGATGTGTCCCTATTAATAGTTGACAAGGGGAAAAAACGGAGCAACAACGGCTCGTGGCGGTATACCAAACCTCCACTCAATTACTCACCGATGAATTTATCCCGTCCAGAAAGACGTCATGAAATTGTGGATTCCAAGTTTATCCAGAATATTTTTAATCGTTTTGAAATAAAGAGAGCTGCAAGAGGTCGTTACTCCCACAATCCTTTGGTTTGTTATTTCCTAATAATACACATACGAATTTGTGCGGCGAAAAAAATTGGTTCGAGAACTGACGTGAAGTCAGGAGCTTTCGCGCGCATGTTCTATTGTCTATTGTTCACTCTTGATCGAATGTACAATCGATATAGACCTTCTTCTCAGCTTTTATAAGTTATGAATACATTTCGTACCATTTTGATGACATACTTGAGCAATGAGAGAATCTCCTAAGATCACAGAGCTTAAATTCTGGTATATGTATTCTATTGGAATTGAAATTCATTTAATATTCAATATTGTACGAAGTAACTAATGTTTCAAGTAATTTCAGGATACGATATTTCGCGAAAATGAGCGAGTCCGCATTCTACAAGTTTTAACCTAGTATAATTGGATCGGAATTGTATATTTTGAGTAATAGAGGAAGTAATAACAAAATTTTAGATATATATAACTCCAAAATCATTTGGCCGATTATGCCTATTAACTAACTCAAATGTCGCATTCGCATGAGCCGCCTACCCTAAAAATTGCAAGGCGCTATCTCTTTTCGTTCTCAAGTAATCTTGACATAAATAATATTTTTTAATGTATTTTTTTAAATTTTCTAGGGATGCGATCCTAACAAAATTTCACATACGTCTTAATATTGGTATTCTACAACCAGTTCCCAAGTTTCAATCTGATTGGATCTGTATTGGTTGAAAACAAAATTCGTGCTCGGACCTGTTATGCCCATTAACGAACTTGTTTGTCGCATTTGGACGCGACACCTACCATGAAAATTTCAACTTGCTATCTCTTTCTGTTCTCAAGTTATCGTGGCGACGGCCAGCTGGCCGGACAGAATGCAATTTGACCTCGACCTAATCGTTTAAGACCATTTTTTGAAAAAATTTGGAAGTTACAGACATTTGGGCAAAATGATAGCTCGCTCTTCCTCAGAACATGCGCGCAAATATCATATAATTACTTTTTTAGAAATTGTATTTGAAAAAGTCTTGAAAAGCACTGACGTGAAGTCAGGTGGTTTTGCACGCATGTTCTTTTATCTATTCTATCCAAAGTAAAACTATGTTACTGTCTTTCAAATACTGTCATTGCACTATACTCGAATTTCAGAATATCTATCAACAAAAATACTGCGACTCCGAAACGTTACGAAATAGTTGTTTCATCGTTGATGTTGTTTCGATTTGTTGGTTAGGCAACATTGTTCGATAGATTGTTTTAGACAAATATCTTGTGGTTTTAATACGCAGTACAAACTCACAAAAGAATGCATTTTTATTTAATAGATATTTTTGAAAGTTTGGGATAGAGAACCCAGAAACCATGAGTGTTGGAACTGCCTTCTGCAACGAGTATTAAACGATATTTTCTCTATTTCAGGCAAGTTTTGTAAAATACTGTTCAAATTTAATGAAATATTCGGGATATACATCCTAGTGACTTTTGTATTGTATCTTGGCAGTTGGTGTGACTGTTACGAAAGTTGACAGATTATGGAATTTGAATTTGAATCTAACGTAGGACATGGAGATTAGATTTAAAACAGTTCCCTAATAGCATGAATGATTCAAAATTAGGAAATCTCTAAAACCTACCTATTTTTTAATGCAAATGAAACTTTTCCTCTCAACAATTATTTTACTATATCCAGATTATATTATATTAACAATTGACGTGTGTTGAAATTTGATAGGATCGAATGTCAGTCCTGACTACCACAAAACGGAGAATATAACTAGAAACAATGCGGGAATGAGTTCATTACAGCACTGTTTTTAGTACTGTAATGGACTCATTACGATACTGAAATTGAGAAAGTTACTTTCCCGCACACTTTTCGGACAAGCATGAATGATTCAAAATTAAGAAATCTCTAGTACTCTTATTTTTTAATGAAAATGAAACTTTTCCTCTCGACAATTATTTCACTATATCCAGATTATATTATATTGACAATTGACGTGTATTGAAATTTGATCAGATCTAAGGTCATTGCTGACTACCACAAAAACTAGAGAGTCAAACATATTCATTACAGCACTGTTTCTAGTGCTGTAGTGAACTCACTACGATACTGAAATAGATAAATAAAGTTTTAATTGTCCCATCTATGAAATATGAGTAAAACTATGAGAAGTGTCCGACGACGTGTTCGGTATAGAAGCAATAACGCTGGCACTGTTCCTATGATGAACCCAGTCATCAGCCTGTCAGATCGTATCTCTTCGGTTTTACTTCCCATACAAAATGGAACATATAGAAAGGAATTATATTTATAGTGAAGAAGTATTTCAATTTTACTGCTAGATGCACTCGACTGCCTTGCATACACACACGAGCGAAGGTAAACGAATCCCTGGGAATGTGTGTAGGTACTTTGGTCGCATTAGCCGTGTAAGTCAACAGTTGAACATCGATTTATAATAGTGACAATTGATTTACGGCGCCGCGCGGGATTGGTTGTTAGCAGCGATACAAATACTAGACCGGTACGACAACTTTTTGAATCTTGAAACCGAATCTAAATATTATTGCACATGCGTGGCGTGTTATGAGTGTACGTATTAAACATTCGTACTGACCCTGTTGGAGTTGTCTATGAACACCCTGGAAGATGTATTTGATCACAGTGATCACACATGAACTTATTTGATCAGATTAGATCATTAGAGGTCAACCGATAATATATACAGGCTGGTCCTCGACTAACTGTATATAGTTTGATGATGAACAGAAAATAACAATTGAATATGGGCTAAGGCTCTTCGTTTCTGAGCTGATGCAATGTGATTTATCGATTCAGGCTGAATATTTAGTTAACCAAACTCCCGAACCGTTGAACTAATTTTCTTCGAATATTGCAGCTATTAATTATCATATCTGGTCGTCAAAAAGTTCATACAGTGACTGTCAAAAGTATGGAATAATTGATGCTCCCATTTCTGGAATGATGGCGAAAAATGATTTGGCAAGTCAAATGAATTTATTTTTTGATTTACTTTTGAAGCCAAGGTCCTTTTTCTGTACTAGATAGACGAAAACTGGTGTGAGTGTATGGAGGCCAATTTTCATGAGAAACGCATACATGAAAACCGCATGTCGTTATCTACCACCGATGCATAGTTACATGATGTTTTTCGAAAATGTGCAGTTTCGAAATATTGCTGTAACTTTTCATGTGATGAAAATTTTCCATTTCTGTAAAAACATTATTGTAGCTGCTTTTTACGTAGAATTTAATGAGGTTTATTAAATTTTCCGGAAAATGATATTTTACCTGATCTCACGTGAAAATATTTTTTCAAATGGGTGCCGAGGTCAGATAAAATATAGGAAAAGGAATAGAATATAACAAAAATGAAAGGAAAAATAATTTACGGGCGATCTGAGGCCGGGAAGTGGAAGGTCGAGTTTTTAAGGGTAAAAAACGGTTTATCAAGATTTCCAGCATAACTACAAGTCCCATGGAAAAAGTTTTTCAGACAACGTTATAGGTAATAAAATGATCTAAAACTTTTGTAATTACACTTTTTCCACATGAAAAAAATTCAAATTTTTATTTTCATCTTTCACAACAAAATTTTATTTTTCACGAAATTTGGTGAAACAATTTCTTTTTATGTCCCCAACACACTGTAATTTTTTTGATTCAATATATTTAGTTTCTCACCTTATTTTGACTTAATATCGTAGAAGCATCCTAATTAACAATCGAAAATTGTCACGTCAGAATATCTGCTTTTTTAAAAATGTCAGTGGGGGTGTAAAAAGAATAAACATTACTATGGTGAATTTTGACAGAATTAATTTAAAAATTTTCACATCATTTTCAAATTTCCAAATATATTTCTCCAGAATTATTGATCCAAATGGTATCAGATGACTTCACAGCGAGAAAAAAAGGGAATTGCAATTTACCAAAAATATCGATGATAGAAATATAAGAATAAAATGGCGGCTCGAAGGTTTGCGCGGAATTTCAGCATAATCTGAGAGATAGTTTCTGAAATATGAAATTTTCTCAGAAAAAATATTTTTTGTTTGATGGTAGAACCCTCTCAAAATTTCACAGAAGTTAAGGCGTTCGCATTCTTCCTCTAACTAACAAGTTTTAAATCAACAAGTCCAGAGCGTTCCTGCCATTAGGGTCCTTCATAATGGCTTCTTATAATTAATATACTTATGGATATATTTCACAAGTCAAATAGACCCCAGGGGGTTCATTGATTTGCCGAGAAAGCAAGAGCAGACGCGTTTCTGGCTTCTTGGCCTTCATCAGTACTCTGTAGCTTCTCAACAAATTCAACTAAACTGACCCGGGTTAAGCCTCTCAGAGCCGGCTTGGTCGATCATACCTAATCGCCCACGCCACCTATGAGACAAAACACGGAAATCAGCCTCTCCCCACCAGTGAATATTTGAAGCGTGAAATCATATGCCACCATTCGCTCGATATTAATCGAGAAACGAGTCCCGCAGAGCTCAGACACAGTATCTTCCCAATGGCCATGAACGCTGTTCAGCGTTTTCAAAAATAATAATGAAAAATGGCGATACCGTTGTTAATAATAATATTGTTCATCATTATAACAAGTTTTAATTCAATCGGTTCTGTATTTTGTTGTTATTGACGAAAGAATATTTCAGATGGGTATAACTCCTACACCGTTTGGCTGATTATGTCTATTAACGAACTTGACTATTGCAATTGAAAAAAAGTCGTTATCTCTTTCCGCTCGGAAGTTATCGTGGCAACGGTCAGCCGGCCTGACATAATCGATATGACTTCGAATTATTCATCAGTGAGTCAAACCGAATCGTTTAAGACCACTTTCGGAAAGAATTACAGACATTTGGGCAAAATGATAACATTAGCACCCTAGAACATGCGTGTAAAAATGAACTGTTTATGTGCCGTTCTAGTGAAGAACTGTAATTCGGTTAAACGTTAGCACTTCTCTGGAAATTGTGGATATTTCATTTTAACTGTCATATGTAGAAAAAAAATTAAGCAAAATCTGACTTATATTTTCTAGGATATCGAGCAACCAGTCAAATTTTTTTTGGAGTAAATTTCCAAAACGGCAGGTATTTGTTTAAAAAAAACGCACAGAAAGTGGTTGAAGAAGGAAGAGTGTATCGCTTCAAGCATTATTAGTACATATTTCATTTATTTTAAAAATAAGAGATGAAGATGAAGATGCAAAAATCCTGCTGTCCATGAATTACGAAAATGCGCTATGTTATATCGTTACCCAAAGGTTCGTTGAAGTCGCGTCGAAAATAATTACAATAATTATCAGCCTAACATTATTATCATTATAATCACCGTTTCATTACAGGTTCGTCTTGTCGTCGGGCCCTTAATTCGTATATCCGGCGAGTGTTATCTCCTTATATCTCCTGTAAGTTGATTAACGATTGATTTATTATATTGTAATTCATGCTATTGATTTACTGCATGCGAAAGTCGCTTGCTTACGAGCACGTCGGTAAATTTTTCGATGTTCGGCAGACTGTAACGTATTATGGCCTCGGTTCACCTGTTTATGTTCCTTATAAAAAGGGGAACGAAAAGCATTGTGATCTGCGCATGTCATTTGTCATCTGATTCTTTACTTCAAAGTTGTGCTGAAGAAATTTTTAAGGCAGAGTTGTTTCTTGTGAATGCTGAAATTAGTAATTTACGTAACAGGTCCGGAAAATAGGGTTTTTTTGGACGAATAGACAAAAAGTCTATGAGTCGAAAAAAACCTTTTTCGGGCGTGTTGCGTACAATATTTTTTCGGCAACCGTGTAGAATAACAAATCAATGAGACGACACATTTCTTTTTTATATATTTGATTCTTATTCAAATTAAACAGAACTGAAAATATAACATGTGAACTAATTTTATAGGAACTGTCAGCCGTTTTCTCAGTGCTATGGTAACTTCATTTATCAAAAATACCTACCAAGATTTTCATATTTACAATGACCAAAACGACGTGATTCTTCCGGCCTAGTCCGGGAAGTACGTACTTCCCGGACTAGGCCGGGAAATGCTTCTTTCTCAAAGAAAAAGCGCCCGGGAAGTGGGCACTTCCCGGACGGTTGCCGAAAATAGTAATTTACGTAACAAGTCCGGAAAATAGGGTTTTTTTGGACGAATAGACAAAATTCTAGGACGAGCGTAAGCGAGTCCTGGAAGTCTATGAGTCCAAAAAAACCTTTTTCGGGCGTGTTGCGTACAATATTTTTTCGGCAACCGTGTAGAATAACAAATCAATGAGACGACACATTTCTTTTTTATATATTTTGAATCTTATTCAAATTAAACAGAACAGAAAATATCACATGTTAACAACTAATTTTATATGAACTGTCAGCCGTTTTCTCAGTGCTATGGTAACTTCATTTATCAAAAATATACCTACCAAGATTTTCATATTTACAATGACCAAAACGGCGTGATTGTTCCGGCCTAGTCCGGGAAGTACGTACTTCCCGGACTAGGCCGGGAAATGCTTCTTTCTCAAAGAAAAAGCGTCCGGGAAGTGGGCACTTCCCGGACGGTTGCCGAAAAAATAATTTTCCAATTCCAATATGAACTAACCCTCCAAGTATGGAGTACAAACTTGGCATTGCCCACGTGAAACCCTATGTTTTTTTTGCAAAATTAAAGGGTGTGGATGTCATGTTGATACGTTCAACATGAACATATTATAAAAAGTGTTACATAATTCCAGATTTAGGGCGGGCTTATACAGCAGATAAAATAAGAAGCAAATTAAAATTAAGGGTTAACATGATCGGTTTATACAGATGACCTAAACAAAATAAGAAATAAGAATAAACCAATCAAATCGCAGCTTTTTGACAATTTAATGCAAGTTCTGTGAATTTCACTCTATGAGTATGCGCATTGTCATTTTCCAAATAAAATAAAATAAAATAAGAAATAGAGATGAAAGTTGGTTAACTCTAGTTCTTATTCTCATTTCTCATTTTATCTTATTCCGTGTATAAAAGCATTGAAATGTGCATGTAAAACTTTCCTATTTTAATTTGTTTCTCATTTTATTTTATTCGTATAAACGCGCCTATAGTCTTTTTTCCCAATTTTATTTAATTGGCCATTTACTTCCATTGAAGTTAGAATAAAGTTCTAGTCGAACCTGTGATCTGGCTCTTTCTTTTTTGCGCGCATGTTCGGGAGAACAGCGTGATATCATTCTGTCCAAATGTCTGTTATTTTCGAATATTTTACCCAAAAACTGGTTCAAGCCCTGTGGACAGGAGCTTTCTGGCGCTTTTGTTCAAACAGACAAATTATATCTCCGAGAGTATTGGTTTTTCAGAGTTGTTAATTATATCAATGTATTCTTATAATAGAACTGCATCATAAAGTAAATTCAATTCAAATAATAGTTTATTTATCAAGATTAAATGAGCAATCTGAGAATGAGAACTGTACCATTTAGTTAATTGAAAACTTAAATTAAAAAATAATAAATGAAAAATTAAGATAGCTGAAATCAATTTGACTCTCTCTTATAGAACAGGATGACATGTACGAGTATGAACACAGATCATATAATAATTTATAGAAAGAATAATTATAGCTTTCTGTGAAAACATAGAAGTACGATTCATTATTGAAATTTGGAAAAATCATATCTCCGAAAGTATCAGCTCGTTGGAATTGAAAATGATATCAATGGATTTCTATGGTTAAACTGCATCTTGAATAAAAATTGAATTTGAAATTTGTTACTTAAAAAAAAATTCTCTCTAACCTACTCTGAAAATTTCAGCTGCCTAACTCATTCCGTTCGAGAGTTATTGTAGAAATTTTTTTTTTTAATTTTCAACATTTTTTTCGACACTTTGTGGTAATCTGGTCAATACAAAACATTACATGCGTATAAAGGTCATGATTCTACAATTTGATGCTAAATTTCAGATAGATCGAGCAATCAGTTTCGGATATATTCATAAAAAATGTTTTCACAAAACCGCTTGATGGATTCCGCGCATTAAAGAACTCGTCCGAGGTATTTACGCCCCAAACCCACCTTGCAAATTTCAATCCTCTAGCTCCTTTCGTTCGAGAGTTATCGTGCCTACGGCCGGCCGGCTAGACCGGTCAGACCGGCCGGACCGGCCGGACAGAATCGATTTAGACCTCGGATTCTTGATCAGTGAGTCAAAACAAATCGTTTGAGACCATTTTCAGCCAAAAATTCGAAAATTACAGACATTTGGGCAAATTGTTCCGAGGAACTAGAGCGCCAAAAATAGTCCAAAATATTGATTTCGACTCACTGATGAAGAATTCGAGGTCTAATTTTATTCTGTCATCCGGCCGACCAGCGGTTGCTACAATAACTTTCAGACGGACAGGAATAGCGATTTTTCAGAGTAGGTGGCAGATCCGAATGCAACGATTAAGATAGTTAATGGTCATAGTCGGACAAACGGTTTCCGAGTAGGTACTTATTTTATTTTCAAACAATACAGTTTTGATCTAAAGTTGGAAACAATTTTAAGGATACCTACACAAAGAAGTATGTGTGGATCGTATCACTAAAATATTTTCAAAAAATTATTATGTACCTCACGATAACTGGAGAACGGAAAGAGATAGCGATTTGCAAATTTTCAGGGTAGGTTGTGTATCCGAATGCGATATTTGAGTTCGTTAATAGGTATAATCGGTCAAAGGGTTTTGCAGTTATACCCTACTGAAATGTTGTTCTTATATCCCCAAAAACTCAAAAAATACTAATCTCATCCAATTCAAACATGACAGTTATTTCATGTCACTAGAAAATTTTAAAAAATCATTGAAAAAAATTTTGTATACCAGATACTATCCATCCAATATTGCTAAACATTTCTAGAGCATTCAAAACCTGATTATACAGCCAAGTTTCAAATTTGAACACGATCGGATATTATTATTGGGGGTCTGAGCAGCCTTGGGTGAGTAGTATCTGGTTAGGTGACAGTTATCACGATAACTTTCGAACAGAAAGAGATAGCGACTTGCGATTTTCTGCGTAGATTGCGCATCCGAATGGCAAGTTGTGTTTTTGTTGGGCATAATCGGCCAAACAGTTTCGGAGTTATAATCATCTTAAATTTTGATGTGATTTCCTCAATACCTCAAAATATATTAATGTGATCCAATTAAAACTTGGTAGTTACTTGTAGAATGCCGACTTGGTAATTTTTGCGAAACTTCGTAAATATCGTATCACTAGAAAAAAAAAATTTTCTCAGAAAAATAAGGAGGTTTCTCAATTTCGCCTTCATTAACGAGTTATACAAGTTTTAAAACGTAAAATTTTTAGCACAGAAACTGTACAGTTGATAGTAATAAGGATTCGGAGAGAAAAATGTCATGGAGTTTCTGAATTTGACAATTGAGAAATTTATCCAAAATAATAGAAATCATTTTGATGATAAAATTGAAACGTATTTAGTTTCCAATTAATATTTGTTTCTTGGAATGTGGTCTAAATAATTTTTCCTTCTTCAAGAACTGTTTCTTATGAATGTAAATCAAGTTAGTAAAAATAATTCACAGGACTATTTAAGTTGCATTGTTGTCTTTACCCATTAACCAGATTTTTAGCAGGAATTGCAGACTTGCTTGAAATAATTTGAATCTTATCTTGTTAATTCTTTTTGTGTGTAATTTAATTTAGTGATGGAACCAAAAATGTGCACATTAGTCATGAATCACCCTGTACATTATGCTCAATGAAAGTTCAATATATTTTCGTTCTAGATATTGTATAAATTAAACGTGAATGCGACGTCTCTAGATGTTCAATGATTCATTTTAATTTTCTTTTCCTTGATTATTTTTTGACGTTTCTTAAAACCAATGAAATGCTTCTTTATTTGTCACAAGGGTAAGTTTCAACCAATTATGTCATCATTATAGTGGGAATAAATCTCTTGTGATTATTAGCGGGAATAATTACTGTGGCTTTTATTTACCTAGCAACTGTCAGATAGTTGTCAAATTAATTACCTAATTGTGTCAACGCGATATCTAAAATGTGAATTTGTGAATCAAAAAATACTTGAAAACTTGTTGCCATTTGGAAATAGCCACTCGAGCCCTGCGGGCTCTCGTGACTATTGCCTGGCAACAAGTTTTCAAAAAATCTGTCAAATTATTTTCAATTTATTCTCACTCTCTTGTTATATAATTACTGATAAATTCACTCCTACAATAAAATGTCTATTTGAGCATCGCATTTATATCACTTTGACATCGATAAAAAAGCTGCATCGTTTTTTACAGCGATAAAACACTCTCCAGCTCGAAATCAAGCCGTACTGGCCCGTTTCCTAGCAACATAACAATATGGCTACCATAAAATTAAATTCGTGAATTTATCTAGCTAAAAATCACTCGAGCATTTTTTTAAGATCGGATAAACTTCTATTTTGTAAACTCAAACTAGATTGCTTTCAAGCAATTTAAACTCGAACAAACGAAACTTATAAAAACTCTCCAGCTTCGCTGTCGAGTTTTTATCAGTTCGTTTGTTCTCGTTAAATTTCTAAGCAATCTAGTTTTCGTAAAAAATAAAAGTTTATCCGATAAAAAAAAAGCTCTTGTGCTTTTACGTATGATAAATATAAGGGATCTCTAATAACCATAAATTTAAGTAATATATGGTGTTACAAATCAATGAATAAATTCAATCATCAAATGAACGAACTCGTAAATGCTCCTGACCCCACTTCAGTGCTTTTATAATCTTGATCATGCCGGCTCGTATCGATCAGGAAGACCAACAAATTCATACAATGGCTTGTTAAGAGCGGAAGTGGAACTAAATCCGTATCAGACAATCGAATCAACCCCTCTTTACAAACCTTCGGCGACGACCCAAGAACAGTTGCAGCAGATTGAAAAAATATCCTAGTCGGTTCTCTTATTAGGGCCACTAGCATGAATGTAGGTTATCCTAATTAACTCCAGGTTATACAGTGCGTTTCAAAAAGTACGCACCAAGAGGAAATTTTCTCGCCTGTATAGCTTTTTTGAATTTTGTTTTTCGGGAAAGTTGGTGCTCAAGAATCGATGATTTTTAACATATGTGTCATGTTACTCTGCAAACCTGTCAAAATTGACATTTTTTAGAAAAATGACCAAAAGACGTAGAAATCAGAACAATATCAAAAAGTTTCTGAAATAAATGTTGCTCAGAATTTCATTTTATACCAAACTGCCCAATTTTATAGTGAAATTGCGAAATTTTATGATATTAATATTTTGATGACAGCACGCTAGAGGGAGCTTTGGGCTTTTCGGAAAATTGGAAAATTATTCGGAATGTAATTCCAATGAAAGAGGAGACATTGTCACAAATCAAATAAAGTTTATATTTATTTAATGTTCCCCATTAATTATTATTTCTATAGTTGAAACCTCACAATCTTGGTGCAAATCGAATCATACTTGAGAAATTAAATGCGTAAAGAGCTAATATCTCGCTAATTATTCTTGGAACCTCGTAAGAAATAATATTCTTCTATTTCACACCTGAAGAATAATTCTCGAAACCTCTGAAATCCTTTTTGAATTTATTGAATCAAACACCACTAAAAACGTAACACAGACCTCATCAAAAACAAAGTTACCTGTGAAAATGAAATCGAGTTGACAGGCGCACTAAATACAATAAATAATTTGCAATTCTATTATTCTATGCGCCTGCGAATCTTTGTTTTAGATGAGGTCTGTATTGCGTTTTTAGTGGTATTTGAGTAAATATATTCAAAAGCGATTTTAGAGGGTTGTAGAATTATTCTTCGGATGTGAAATGGAAGAATTTAATTTGTAATGATGTTCCAAGAATAATTAGCGACATATTAGCTCTTTGCTCATTTAATTTCTCAAGCATAATTCGGTATGCACCAAGATTGTGAGGTTTTCACTATAGCAATCATAATTTACGAGATAATTTATGAGGAACATCAAATTAATAGAAACTTTATTTGAATTGTGATAATGTCTCTTTCATTGAATTACATTCCGAATAGTTTTTCAAATTTCCGCAAAACCATATTGTTCTGATTTCTACGTCTTTTGGTCATTTTCCTAAAAAAATATGAATTTTGACAGGTTTGCAGAGTAACGTGATCAATGACATATATGTCAAAAATCATCGTTTCTTGAGCACCAACTTTGCCGAAAACCAAAATTTCAAAAAACTATACAGGCGAGAAAATTTCCTCTTGGTGCGTACTCTTTGAAACGCACTGTATATTACCCCAGAGTTAAATTGATCATTTTTCTTGCAACTCCTGAGTTCAAACTGTAGAAATTCTAGAAAAAGCAGTGACGTGAAAATAAAATTCGGCTTGAATGTATGCGCGGAAATTCAGCGGAAACTCAGAAAAAGTAGGTATATGAAATATAAAATTTTGGAAGAAAAATGTTTATTTTTTTTCAAGAAATAAATATTTCTATTTTTTGTTAGTAATAAGATCCTTGCTATATTTCGCAAAAATGAATGCATTCTACAAGTAATAGCCAAGTTTAAATTAGATCGGATTTGTATTTTTTGAGTTAATGAGGTAATAACAAAATTTCAGAACGGTGTAACTCCGGAACAGTGCTTTTATATACGTATACTGTTCCACAAAAGTTATGGAAGTTCAGAAATTTTTTGACCTTTTCAACAGTTTCCGATTCTTGTCTGCCAAATGTTCATTTATGAGAAATCAAATGAGTACTCTCATATATCTGAATGGATTTTTTGCTCATCGTTTGATATCTATTTCAGTTTCAGGCAAGTTCTTGTCGTTTGGGTTTTTGAGAATTTTGGATCAGTTATTGTTTTACGGTCTTACAATCAACTTTGATTCAAAATCTGAAACTTTGTTTTGCAATAATGCATAGACGTTAACTTAAATTCAGATGAAGCCAGTAGGGCTAATGGTATGATCGAGGCGAGATGTAATCAGAGAGTTGTTGCGAATTTTTTTCAAGTTAGTTAAAGCGTAGTTTCCCGGCCTGTCCATCGATATCGAGAAACTGGAAACGTGA
Organism: Halyzia sedecimguttata; assembly: GCA_937662695.2. Taxonomy (NCBI): domain Eukaryota; kingdom Metazoa; phylum Arthropoda; class Insecta; order Coleoptera; family Coccinellidae; genus Halyzia; species Halyzia sedecimguttata. The sequence goes on along the minus strand of OW569417.2, from coordinate 20,279,780 downwards.
CCGAAAGACCGAGAAGTGGACGCCCAAGATCTAACACTCCTGCACATGATGGGTGCCTGAGTGTATCTACCCGAAGATAGCCTTTGAGTACTTGTCGAATAATGCACGCTACCTGGTGTTTTGGTATTCTTATAATACTTCGAGAAGTTAATCTACATTCTCGACGACTTTTGAGAAGGATTCCACCAACTCAATATATATGACACTTCGATTGTAATAAGCCAATGAGCACGACTCCTGCACAAGATCGGTTTCTCACTGTATCTATATACCCGTAGAAAGCCGTTGAGTACTTGCCGAGTCATGCCACAGCGCCTTTTGATGCTACTGGTGTTTTGGTTTCGATTGAAACAGTTCGTGGAAGGCTTCGATACGTTTATCTACATTCTCGATGACTTTTGTGAAGGATTCCACTAACTCAAAATCATATGCGACTTCGATTGAAATGGACCAATGAGCAGGTGAATTGGAACGATCAATGGAGTTCTGTATTGTTCATAGACGAGTCGAGATATGGACAGTTTTCGGATAGTCGGCGTTTTCGAGAATGGACCCATCCTCTGGTGCCAGAAATCACAGATCGGTTAAGGAAGTTCATCCGTTCAGAGGTGCTGCTTGGGGAGGCATTTGTTTCAATGGACGTACATAATTGGTGGTGCTTGATACATAGAGCAAGTCATTGGCAATATTATTGGTTTATTTCATGCTGCTTTTGGGCCAAATTTCTTATTTTTGGATGATAATACGCCACCCCATCGTATGTGAATTGTCGATGAAGCTCTGGACATCCAAGGTATTCTACATTTGGCCCTGTCCCCTATGTCGCCAGAACTCAATCCCATTGAACACGCTTGGGATCAGCTACAACAATATTTGGATTCTCCGCAACCACCACTTACACTTCAAGAACTCAGACGGCTTTTACCGCAACTCTGTGGGGAAATTAATCAAGGCTACTTCAACAATCTGATCGGAAGTATACAAAGGCGTTGTCAGGCTATGGTTGATGACCGAGGAGGTTATACTCCTTACTGAACTTTATTTTTTCAATTTTTCGAGTGAACTCATTTTGCACTACATATACGAAGAATAAATTTTCACCTGAAACTTTGAAACTTATAAAGAAATGGCCAATAGAATGAGTATAAGTGAATAAAAATTTAGATTTCTCATATTTAAAAAATTGGTGAAAAAAATGGAAAGTACTGAAACAGTCCCGAAATTTCTGAATTTCCTTAAGTTTTCTGGAGTAGTGAATCCGTTTGTATTTCATAATAACACCTTATAGTATATATATATTCTTTTGAACTTGAGCATTACAATTTGTTTTTATCTAACAATGAAGCATGTGTATGAAAAAAATGTTAGCAGAGGTTAGTGTAACGGGGTACCATAAAATTTGATATATGATACTAGAGCTTAGGGAAAAAACCTCAGCAAAAAAACCCTATCTCCCCGTTAGTGTTGTGATTTATGAAAATAGAAATTGTTAACAAAATATGCTGAAATATTAAATATTGAAGGGCATCTTTTTCTTCATTATCGCTTCGTCCTTCAACAAGCAGAGAAGTTTCTCCAAGGTACCCGAAACCCAATCTGGAAAAGGAAAAGACAAAGGGAGAAAACGAACAAATTAAAAATGGAATATTCTATATTTTATCAAATAGATTTGAAACTCGCTACCCATTCTAAAAAAGATTCAGAAACATTATGAATAGCCCTAAAACCATCTTTGAATCTATATATGCGACAATTATTAACTAAATGATCTATGGTTTCCTCTGCTTCCCCGCATTCACAACTAGGGCTCTCAACGATTCAGAATAGACCATATTCTCCTTGGAAGATCAAACCGCGGAACTCTATTCGAAGGATCAGAAATTAAATCTTTGTTGAATAAATTGCAAGAAATCCATTCAGACCGCCAAACTTCCTTGTCACTTTTATTCGAATTAAGAAAACAGTTGGACTTCAATCTGGGAATCTTATTGTCTGGAATGTAGGAGATAATCGGAAATGAATTCGGAAAATAATGAAATTTATTCCAAGAATTTGAAACAGCAGTCTGCCTGCGCATGTGGGGCGGGACAATGTTTGAAAGAACTGGCAATACGTTCATGCAAGTAGCTATTCACTCGGTGCAGAAACGCAGTAAACCCAAAAGCCATAACTAATGCAAGTAATTGGACCTGAATTAGATCAACGTCCTACATATCTTGGCATCAACTTCATGAAACTATGATCTAGTGAAATTGAATTACCAAAAATTCTACCATAATTCCATTCTGTCAAATCGCTTTGTGTATGCTGAAACGAAGCTAACAGCACTTGACCAATAAAGGTGTAATATTTCTATAATGACTAGAGCAATTCACTATCATAAATCGGCTCTAATACGATCCTTATTGACATTATCTATGTTGTATTATTCAAACTACTTCTGTTGTTTGAATTATCGATCGGCCTTTGTTTCACATTTACAATTCTAGTATAGGTTTTGGGATAGTCACGAGACAGACTGTGAAACCACTAATGTCATTGCAGCTGGGCACTCAGCAATTCAGTTTTCATATCATAATATAGTACGTGATAATAGCAGTAGAGAGAATGAGGATTTACCTATAACGCCCGCAGAATACATACAAAAAATATTTAACACAATCTGCGAATGAAGAACTTAATTTAAACTTTGAGAATCGGTGAAAAACCTTTCAAAAACAATATACAATTATGGCAATATCTTTGTATCTATTTAAATCAGACTTTATCTATAAGGATTGTTGGCGGGCTTTTCATGTGAACAGAGCGCATATCAATTCGTCCAAATGTCAGTTATTTCTGAAATTTTGGCCGACAATGTTCTGATAAGATTAGTTTCGACTAATGTTCAAAATTGATTCTGTCTGGCCGTCCGGCTGTCAGCATGATTACGCTCGAAAGCAATGAGTTAGAGAGTTGAAATTTTCAGTGTAGGTTTGGAGTCTAAATGCGCCAGCTAAGTTAGTTGAAGGGCAAAATCCACCAAGTGGTTTTAGAGTTATAGCCATCTGAATTTTTTTTTCCCAATAACTGAAGAATACTTATCTGATCGAATTAGAGCGAGGTAGTTAGTTGAAAAATACCGATACGAAGACTTATGCAAAATTTTGTGAGAATCGCATGACTGGAAATAAATAAAAATATTTAATAAATTCTGTATCTTAGAAAATATCCATCAGATATCGTTGAAATTCTGCGAGAGAATTCCGGGCCTCATTCTATAGTAAATTTCTAGATTTGAACTCCACTGGTTTTACACTCGACCAGCGAAGTTGTCAAAAGTTTTTGATTTTTGACGTGACGGAGAGAATTTAATGAATCAAATCGGCTGAAGTCAAATTGGACATGTCGAGGCGTCAGTAATAACATTCGTTCAATACCTAGTAAGAATTGGTGTACATTGTTTACGATTTGTAACTTATTTTACAGCCAAGTTCTCGATTTAAACTTGATAGAATAATACGTAACATTATTATATCTTTCTGAAATTAGGAATTTGAAAACAAGATATCAAAGGTCAATATTAACACACGTTCAAGTTACGGAATTCACGTTAATTACTTAGTGGTTCTCTGGCCTGGTGGTAGGGATTTGTTTCCTGGCAAGTAGGTACCGGGATCAATTCCCGTTGCCGAATTGCCGAATTATTGTTTGATTGAACCGCTGGTTGCGGTTGAGGTGACCGTTGGAGGAGAGAGGCGAAAATCAAAGGTTTCCATGTATGAGGTAATATTAGACTTACGTCCCGTTTGTTAAGACAATATGTCCGTCTTTCAATTTCAAGGGCTTCGATAATGATGCGGCTGGTAAGCATTTTCTCTGTTATTGCAGTGGTGAATTTTGTGACCTGTATCTGCATGATGTTTGAAGCGAGTTGAGGATGATTTAGCTTTGCTTACAGCGTAGGTACAGAGTAGGTGTTCGTGTTTTTGGAGACACACGTACGTTAGTTGTACCTATGTCTGACCTTGGACATTCAGAGCATGGTATCTCATATACACCTTGGGATTTATTGGGAATGGAATGTTTAGGTGATCAGAGAAAGTTAGAAATTTTATTGTTCGCAGTTATAACAGTATTTATTTCCTGTTTCTCAATGATGGTACCTCTTTTATTGTCCAACTAACAATTTCATATTTTATAATAGTTGTGAAAAGGTTTTCAAGCAAAAACATTCTTAGTCGCTGAAGTGTTTTCAATACGGTTATACAAAAGATATAAACCCAAAATTGGCACATTTTATAAAATATTTTTGTCATTCGAAACATTTTATAAGGCTGTTCATAAACATTACAAGATATTCCATGAACATTCTAAAAAACTGTTTTGTAATATGTTTGTGAGGTTTTTTATATGAACGTTCTGAAATAAAAATGTTACATAGAATGATATCTTCAAAATCAATTGATTTCAAGTTGCCAAAGGCAATCCTGAAAGTATAAAAACATAGAGGTGTCGTGTGTCATTATTGTTTACAAGAAACCATTTTATTTATATATACTTCTGCACAGACATATTTTTCGATACCCACAACGGAATTATCAAAGCAAATGACATTTCTGCGTGAAATGTAGCCCTAAAATGATATATTTCAAACGCGCCCACTTCTTTCGACTGTTTTCATATAAAAATTGAACAAAACAAAAATTAGGTTTGTCAATCTAATTATCCTTTGTACGAAAATATATTCCAATTTGTTCTACATATTATTTTTTAGTCATGTTTTACTTTGGATGGTTGAAATACCTGCACATTGGCGATGTTTAGTGTGTTCAGAACACTCCCCATTCTGAGTCATCACGAATGCCACCATATTTAATGGCGTTATCTTATAAAATTATTTTGCATCAGTTTAAAGCTTTTCGTGATAAATTAGTTACTTTACAATTACTATAAAAGATGTTATTATGTGGTACTGCGTAAAAGTCAACATAACCTGAAAATCAATGAAATTGTAAACGTTTTCTTGTGGAATTTCTGATAAATACATATTTTTGTAAGGAAATTCAAAACAAGAAATAACAGGTAGGGTTGATGAAAGTATCTTATTAATAAGTCGATATCTAAAACGCACACACGATTGTAGTGATAATTTTGCACCCACGAGAAAATTGTATTCAGTAGAAGTAGAATGCTTCCTGAAAGTTTTTATATAATTCCAAATTCAAAAAGAACGATATATTATTATTGACCCTTCATTCTTGATTATCTGTGAAGTAATAAAGTTATGTATATGACATTGGTGCTTTTAGTTACAAAACTAATAGGCATTTGCTTCATTTGATCCATGTTAATCATAACTTTTTTAAAACGTTCAAGATTGTGCAGACAGTTGAGAAAGGAATAAAACCACTCATGATAACACCTTCAGTTTGGGAACAGAATGATCAGCTGCATTTGGATGATATTTTCATGGAAATTCAATAGGTACCACAAAATAGTTATGAAGTGGTTACCGAAACGACATTTTACTTATGGAAGCAAAATTGTAACTGAAAGCAGTTCTATATAACTATTTCATGAGGTTATGCATACACCGCCGTATTCACAGAGCATTCAATCTCCGTTAAGTCCTAACTGAGGTCCTCAGTTAAGGATAAATTGGGGATAATAAGGGACAATAAGGAATAAAGGTGGTAAAACAGGCCCGTTTCACCACCGTTAAATACGTTAACTGAGGTTGCGATTCAAATTAATTCTTAATTGAGGAGCTCAGTTAAGACTTAACGGATATACAAACACTCAACAATGCTTTTTGAATACGGCGGAATATCTTTCAAATAGTTTCTTAATATATTTATAATAAAATTATAAATATCCCCAGAATTAATAAAAAAACCATTAAAAAGCAATTCAGTTTCATAAGCAGAATTGTTTTATAAGCTAGTTATAAACCTCTTGACAAACAGTTTTATAACATATCATTATCCTGTATAAACCGTTCTCGATAAATGTATAAAGTACTTCGATTATCCACAACATCATCGGGGTTATAAGAAAACTTTGCTCGTTAGGCGGTAGCCCCTCAGATGAAAGGAAGCAAAGTTTTGTGGAGAACACTCGCTGGAGGTTCCTTTTGATCATGTAAATGTTTCCGATTTCCACGGAAATCTTTCCGTATGTACAGTTCATCAGTATTCACCCAATATATTCAAGTGGTCTTAAAGTCATGAATTCCGCTTCTGACCAACCGTCTTGTTAGTAGTACGCTAGTTAGTAGTAACGCTGGCTTCTACAATGCAGGTTGCAGGTCCAATCAAGTTCCTCATACCTCATTGTGTTAAAGGCTAGCGACAAAATGCTTGGTTCACTGGTAAGAGCATTTCTCAATTACGTCTATTGTATATACTAAAGTTCGTTAATTTATTTCTGAATCAGTATCCGAACGATATTCCACGCAAGAGATATGGAAAAAATTATTATAAGAAGATGGTTCTACTTACGAATTTTTTTACATCGTTATCTGCCGTTGGTGCTTCACTCTCTTTTTCCACTTGACCACAAGCTGTCCTGTGAAACAGGACCCCATGTCGCATGTGGTGAACCTCAACGTCATCAACCCAGTGGTACGATGAGCTTTGATTAGGTACAGATAATGGAGCGTTAGCTGGTAATATTCCTGCTGCTTTGAAGCCAGATTCAGCATTTGGCTCTGCGGCAACATGTTCGAAGGTCCTATTAAACATCTTTAAGACTTCGAACTGCGTCATTGTTTTTCGTGGGTTTTCATATTTCCACTTCTCGCATTCAACTTCGAATTTGTCCGTTATCCGCTTATGGATATCCACATCCAACGGTTGGAGATTGTATTTTCCTTTAGGTGGTAGGACGAGAATTACTATGTCATGTTCTTGTGCATACTTCATTACTTCTAAACTGATATGGCACCAGTGGCTGTCCATGATTAGCAATACTGGGTTATCTCGAGATGGGTGGACAGAAGCATCAAAATAATGAAGCCATTCAACAAACAACTTAGTGTTAATTAATCCATCCGCAGATAACATAATATATACAAAATTTCTAGGCTCATCATTCACCACTTCAGCTAGTGGTATCGGGTTTGGATAGATTAATGCTGGAGGTACAAATTGACCAGACGCATTCATGCATATTATCGTAGAAACATATGAAATTTGATCAATTGAAGGCACTGCTTTTTCTTTAGGAATGGGATTCAATTCTATCTCATCTACGTTATAAATTCTATCAGATCTAAAGTTGTATCCCTCGTGAACCCTTTCAAGTTTCTTGTAAAATGTGTCATCTCGTATTTCAATCAAGGCATCTACTTCGGTTGAGTTAGTGCCCTCCGATTTCTTCAAACATATATCAGGATGTCGTTGGAGGAAACTAACCACCCAATCACGACCGGCCATTTTAGTTGAATCGTTGAAACGGTGTTTTATCTCATTCATTTTAGCAAATTCGTAAGCCAATCGTCGTAGATCGTTAGTTTGAAGGCCAAAAAACATGTCAGACAGTAAGTGACACTGAATAGTGAATTCCTGTTCTTGTTCCTGGGTGAATGTTCTTTTATAATAACCCAAAGAAGTTGGTATATAGGTGGATTTCAGCCTCTTTCTTAAAGCTGCTTCACTGATACCTACTAGCTTTGCCGCTCTTCTCTGGCTGTGACCTTGACGAATACACATTTTCGCTTTTGATATTTGTTCCTCTGTAATTAGGGTTTTTTGTGGTTCTTTTCTATTATAGGTACGTGGCATCCTGATTTATCCTGACGAAAGGAAAAAAACGTAAATAATAACAATGTTTTCATCAAATAATTCACATTAGAGTGAGAGTACGGACGAACAGGTAGAAGTAAGCGCAAGAGTACTTCTACCAGTCAACTTCATACTCTTATCTACGAAGAATTGTCAAATATTCCTACCTTTGTTATACTGAAATGATATCTATACAAATTAGTCTAGCAAACTGGATGTTCTCTCTCAATATGTTGCACGAAATGAACCAACATACCAACAAACTAACCGGTAACGCCACTGAAAGCCATACTAACGCTATTAAAATGTCCCAACATGCGCCTCAGACCTTCCCCCACTCCGATATCCGTGCAGCGCGAACTATTACCCGATGGTATCCCAAACAGCTAGCGGCGATGCCATTATTGCTTATTTCTCGGAATATGCTACGATTCTGAAATTGTACTACCGAAAACTCAACAATTGAAGCGGATATATTTTATCATACTGTAATGTGTATTGTATGTCAAGTTGAAATATTACCGATGGAAATACTTATCTCGAAAATAAAAAAAAAATCACAAAAGTACCAAACATGTGTGTTTAAGTTGTACATTAATTTTAACCAAATTCGGCTCAGGAAGAGAGATATAGGCTGTTGAACTTACAGACTAAATTAAGTTTCTTCTCCTTTGTATCTTTGACATGGTTATTCAAACACAGGGTGAGTTGTTGAGTTATACATTAATTTTAACCAAATTCGGGTCAGGTAGAGAGATACAAGCTGTTGAATATGCAGACAAAAGTAAGTTTCCTCTTTTGTAGCTTTGACATGTTTATTCATAATGGGATGAATTTTGATTTGAAGTTTTCTATAATTATTATACATATTCTTTAATTTACAATTCAATCCTACTTCCTATTGTTTCCTATTTATAGACTCACGGATTCATAAAACTAAATAGAATTGGCATAAGGAAAGCAGTTGAAGTTAATCTTGAGTCATTATAAGAATCCTCAATCATTTTAAAAAAATGTTCCTCATAATTTCTCTTAAAACGCACTGTTTTCGGGATATTCTTCATTGAATGTTATAAAATCTATTAAAAAATTCCTGGAATACTTGAACCGTCTAATCGTAAACAAGAAGTAGTTCCTGAAGCCGCCACCGCGCCATTACTCAAAACTTGTTCCGCGATTGGCCAATCCAAGATGTATCGATAATATTCTATGAACGTATTCTATGCATCTATGAATCTCCTGCACGGCAGGCGAGAAGCTAACTACAAACCTACACAGGGCCTATTAGAGTTCTGCGATTTACTCCATTTGAAATTTCTGAAATATAAAAATTTCAAATAAAAAGTTTTTGAACAACAAATTTTCTTTTCTAGGTGTACGATGCTCACAAAAACATACGCATCGGCATTCTACAATTGATTTCCAAGTTTCAATTCGATCGGACCTGTATTTTTTTAGTATTGAGGAAACAATATGTCAGAGAAGTAGGTAGAGATAACAGTTCGAAATTTTATTTTCACAATAATTTCTAAAATACAGAACTGATCCAGCTGAAATCCGGTACTCGATTGTAAAATGGCAGCTTCTTTCCGTTCGAAAGTTATCATAGGTAACGGAAGGCCGGAAAGAATCGAATTTTGAACTGGAATTCTTCATCAGTGAGTCGAACCTAATAGTTTGAAACCATTTTGTAACTTAAGTTACAGAGATTTGAGCTAAATGATAGCATGCTGTTTCCTAAAACATGCGCGAAAAACAAGTGCATTTATAGAACAAGGAAATATTTTTGTTGAACCTCCAGCCGTATACAAACTGATAAATAATGATAATCACTACAAAATTTGTGATTGAAAGTAAGCACTACATTCCCGGTTTAAATTCTATGTGGAACTAGGTGTTACAGAGAATAACAAAAATTGACCCGTGAAGGCCGAGAAGCGAGAAGGGTCTGAGTGTGATCCAATTCGTTGAATTATGCACGATCATCATCACATTCGTTGTGATGATCGCGCAAACCGTGACCGTAGAGATTCGTTCGAAATGAAAGTGGGACAAATAGAGTGATATCTCAACGTTTATTATTAACTTCATCTCGAATTGAGTACTACTTCACTAGGTGAAGCATATCATTTTTATTGAAGATTGAGATGATTTATCTAGGTGAGAGAGCAGCGAAGGAGCCAAATATCGCTCACTTAATGGACTAGTCTAATTTGATTAGCCTGTCGCGAGAAATCGTCAAAAACATATATTGTTGGTATTGTATTGCAGTCCAACATGAGCTTTCAAATCTGATGAGGAATATTTGGGAAGTGATTTGTTCCAATTACATACTTTCCTTCCTTATGTCAAAAATTATACAGGGTGTGTGGTTATTCGCCGTGATCCCCTTCAAAGGTGATATACTAGACGTCATTTGCAACGAATTGAGTCGAGTGAACCATGGTCCGAAAATCTATGGTTAGATATGGCGATTTTTCAACTTTTTTTTAAACTGTGTGCATTGTTAACGAAAATAATTAATTTCCTAAAAATTACTTGACTCTAAATATTCAATGAATATATTTTTTAAAGCTGAGGAGATGGTTATCATTTCATGCGAAAAATTATTTACTAAAAAATCAGACAACCTGAGATATAAGGGATCACAAATGGCATCAACTGGCCCATAGGCCCATAGAATCTTGCTGAAACAATGGAGAATTACCCGAGAAAAGTATTATGAACTTGGTGTAAAAATCCAGGAAAAAACTTCGTTGTTTCATTAGCTTTTCAAAAAGGTACATATGTCAATAATTCCTTCATGAAGTCGAAAAATATGGCCGGTTCAATGCATCAATGAGGCGTATTTCATTCCAGGGGCACAAGTCATAACACATCAGACTCTTTATTTTTCAGGTTATTCGAATTTTTGGTAAATAATTTTTTCTGGAAATGATCCTTATCTCATCAGGTTTCAAAAAAACCTTACTTCACTACTCCACTAAATTAATTGTTTTCGGTGAGCATTCGAAAAGTCTAAATATCAATATCATAGACCTCTGGACCATGGGTCTCTTGGACTCAAATCGTTGGAAATGATGTCTAGTATAACCCCGTTAAAGGATCACGTCACGATTAGAGATTTGAAAAAAACTAAATAGTTTTTTGCATGCTCTTATCATATCACCCAAATATCTGTATTCCGCAAGTTTCAGCCATGCGCGCATGTATGTAATTTCAGAATTTTTCATCGAAAATGGTCTCAAACGATTAGGTTGGACTCGCAGATGAAGAATTCGAGGTAAAATTCCATTCTGTTAAGCCAGCCGTCCGCTGCAACGATAACATACGAGCGGAAAGAGATAAGGGAAGGTCGCGCATCCTAATTCGAGGGTTGAATTCGTTAACGGACATAGTCGGTCATACGGTTATACCCATCTGAAATATTTTCTCCTCAATGACTCAAAAGAAATTACAAATCTGGTCGAATTGAAACTAGGTTATGCAGAATTTCGTGACAATCGTAGCACCAGAAAAAAAAAATTGATCAAAAATTTTATATTTCAGAAACATTATGTCGGATTTCGTTGAAACTCCGCAAAAACCTCCAAGCCGCCATTTAACCATAGAGTGCTAGATTTCAGCTTGATCGGCTCTTTATTTTAGCAATTATTCTGAAAATAAAATTTCGAACAGAAATGTCGTTTTCTCAATAACTAAAAAAATACATATCCAAAAAATTGAAATCCGACAAATTGAAACTTATGAATTAGTTGTAGAATGCATGACTTGAAATTTTCAGGGAAGGTTCGCATCCGAATGGAACGGTTAAGTTCGTAAATGGGTGTAATTTACCAAACGGTCTCACAGTTGTATAACTCAAGAAAAATACAAATCTGATTGAATTGAAACAAGGTATTAGTTGCAGAATGCCGTCGGGCAAAATTTTGCAGAATTTCGTGTTTACAGTAATGCCCGAAAAAAAAACTTCATTTCTTCAAAAATTGTATGTTCAGAAAGTGAACAGTTGGATGATGAATTTTACATGAGGTTCCGGATTTAACAATGAATAATTGGGGCACATCAGAACAGTGCATAATTTCACTGAAGAAGTTACATTTTTTATCTTTGAATAAATATGTTTTCATGTTTATTGAACAAATAGTTAGATTCATGTGTGTAATTTCTCCAGCTAGAGCCAATTACTCTTATTTAGAAATTAGTGCCCTGCAGTCTAACATTTTTTTAAATTCCTTCTTTTGTGACATACCTTTATAATCGACTTCAACAAACTTATGGACAAAATCACACAAACTGAAAATTATTGTTAGTTCTTTCTGAGGAGTGAGGTTGCGATAAGTGATGAGGGACAGGAATGACAGAACCATGGAAAATCTGCTCGTACTGTATTGCCAACATAATTAAAATTACTCCACTTTAAGATGAACGCGATCTTTCTATTAAGAAAACGAGCAACATTGAATTTAATTAAAAGGTCTAAAGTAACTTTAGTAAAAGTTGCCTTACTTGGTTAAGCATCGCTTACATCTGATTTTTTTTCTGCTTTCCTAGCTCAATCAAACCTTTCCGCGTGACTTATTTTCAACATAACAAACTAGTACCATAAATAAGTATTATTTATATATATTCAATTTCGAAAAGTCATTATCCTTAGATTATTCTGTTCAAATCTTCATTTGAAGAATAATGTGAAAAATAGGAATAACAATGTTGATGTCCATTATATCGAAAAGAAACGAAATCATTCGAGGATAGAAGAAATGAAAAATAAGATTTTATCACAATTTTCATTAGCCTACCCTAGTTTCATAAATGTTATGTTTGAGAATTGAAAATTGAAGTTTTTATTTTTATTTGTTTTCAATTTTTATGGCAAGAGTTGACCCTATACCTTCTCGTGGTTCTTGCTGAACAATGAGAACTGAGTGACAATAATTTCAACATTACTGTAAGTTTATTGTGCAGAACAAATACAGTAATTCAATTCATTGACCAAGTATAGGATCTCATTTCGTTTATTCTCCCCGGGAATCAAAAAAAAAATAGCTCCAATGAATTCGTTAGTGTTTTGAATTCGAAATATGTGAAATCCCGCACTACCGAATTGATGAAGTAGGCGTCTAAGAGCCGATAAATTGCAGCGTTGTCAGAATGTGTTCCAGGCTATCCCTATAGAGGGCTGTGATGCTACAGATAGTTTTCAATTTTCCTTTATTTTCTTTATAGCTCTTTCCTATTCGGATATCGGCTTTTTGTCAACAAATATGGACCAATATTCAAGTATTCTTGAGGAAATTCTTGCTCGATATCATAATATTGGAAATAATGAACTCATTTCAATGAACGCCAGATGTATGTAGGATCTTCGACAGGAACCTATGACAATGGTTTATTCGTATGGGAATATTCCCTCACAATACCAAATCGTACAGTACCACAATTTCTCAGAGTAAAAACATGTGATTCCTTTGAACAAATAGAAAAAATGGTGAGAAATCCCACGAAAATTCCCTCGGGCCTTGATTCCTAACCTTCTATAATTACCGCTTCCAAGTTCAAAGCAGCACAATCAAATTACACGCTTGAATTAGAATTTGTTTCTGTTCCATTGTCGTTTACAATGTGGGACATCTTAATGTTGTTCTATCTGTCGATATTTCTATAGATTAGAGTCAACTGATAGCTTTGTCTGACTGTTTGACCCAATCCTGTCGAAGGTGAGGAATATGTGTTTTGAAATGCAAGGTATTTATGGCGCTCCTTTTCTGAGCAATATATCCGTTGTTGAATATGATCTAGCAGAGATGTTCTAGGAGATATTTCCGTAGATGATTATATTCGAATTTTTATGTAGCGTCATCCTTTTATTCAAATTTATTCTGTAACATCTTGATGAGTGTTAACTACCACGTAGTGAGATGGCTGGGGAAATGGTCTGTCAGATATGATCGACACGAGTGAGGTTCGGTTGTTCTTGTAACGAGTATAAGTCTAGTCAACAATTGCGTTTTAGGTCAAAATTTTTGCGTATTCTCCGAAAATTATGATTGAGGTGTCATTCGATTCGAATTGGCATGTAAATAGTTTTTGAGAAAATGCTAAGGCCACTCGCAAAAATTGCAATAGTTATAAACAATTAAGTGGAAAAAAAGAAGGAGGTTTGGTTTTCGCCAATATTTCGAAAATTGTCTGAGATAATTCAAATTTGAAAATAGATTGGAGAAGAGGAGGAAATTTCCTAAAAAAAGGCCTGACTCCCGGAACTAGGACCAATATTTATAAATTTTCCAGACGTTTGAAAATACTCCCTAAAATGGGTACTCCGGCTTACGTAAGCCTCGACCCCTTCGGACCTTTCATGAATAAATATCATTTAAACTTATTAAATATGAAAATAAAAAATTGAAAAAATTCAGGCGTCTGTGGAATAGATCAATGAACAATAATCACTGGTCCAAAATGTTTACCGCGACTATTCAATTAGTTATCCATAAGTTTATTAACAATTTTTTGTAGCACGAACATTAGCATTGCAAGTACGATAATTGTTAAAATATTAATCTGAGAATTCCTTCCTTTCGTGGAGCTATTTTTCAAAGGTCTTGCAATAGAGTCCCGTTGGAAAATTGTTAATTTCGTTTTGTTATTAATAATTTACTCAAGTGAAAAATTATAAGGCTTCAATTATGTTTTAAAAGAAAATTTTAAATTATCTCATAAACAACGCATTGGTTTATAACAATTTTTCAAACAATAGGAGATAATAATTACCTATTGAAAATCATTTTGAAGTAGATTCTGATCATAATGAGACTAATCATTAGTAATAATATAAATTGAAGCCTTATAATTTTTCACTTAAGTAAATTGTTCAAAACAAAACGAAAATTAACAATTCTTTAAGTTTTCCAATAGGAATCTATTCTAAGACCTTTGAAAAATAACTCCACGAAAGGAAAAAATTATCAGATTAATAGTTTAACAATTCTCGTACTTGCAATGTTAATATTCGTGCTACAAAAACTTGTTAATTTACTAATGGATAACTAATTGAAATATCGCGATAAACATTTTCGGACCACAGATTATTGTTCATTGATTTATTCTGCAGGCGCCTGAATTTTTTCAATTTTTTATTTTCATATTTAATAAGTTTATATAATATTTATTCATCAAAGAGGTATGAATGAAGCGAGGCCGGAGTAGCCTTTTTCGGGCGTTTTTTCAACCCTTTAGCAAAATTATAAAAATTGATCCTACAGTTCTGCAGACTTTTTTTTAGGAAATTTCCATCTCTATTTGAATTTTTTTTTTGAGATATTGGCGAAAACCTAAACCTCATTCTGTTTTTTCACTTAATTGTTTATTACTATTGCAATTTTTTTCTCAAAAAGTATCTACATGCCATTCCGAATCGAATGACACCTCAATCATAATTTTCAGACAATACGCAAACATTTTGACCTAAAACTCACTTGTTGACTAGAATATAAAACATTTTCTGGGGAATGTCATAGTGCATCCACATTTTTCAATACTTTTCGCAGAAAACTGATATTTTTCTGCTTAAATAATAGATCATCATAATCATTATTTATCCTGAATGCATACATTGAGATTTGACGCACAGTATATCAACAAATTTCGGCATATTCTTCCAAAAAAGTAAACCTTAGGAATCGGAGCCTATAGCCTGTAGGAGGTTTTCAGAGTTGATATTATAAAGGGTGTCCCTGAGTATGTGTAACAAAGTGACAAAGTAGATAGTATTACTCAATATAAGAATGAATCTCCTGCAAACATAGGACCTAACTCTTTCCAATTTCTAAACACAGGGTGTTACAGTTGGAAAAAATATCTCGTTTTTTATGCAATAATTCCAAAATGGCTGAAGATATTTCGATGTTACGCAAAATAGTCATGCTGTTTTGTGAAAGTTAACTTTTAATGTTCCTTGAATGCCTCAGACATTTTCAGAAAAAAAAGGAATACCTTCTAGAAAATTAACGGGATATTTATTGAATAATTAAGGCAGTTAATACAAATAGCAAATTCACGTAGATGTTCAATATGACCATCATTATTTTCGATACAAGCAGTTATTCTTTTATTCATATTATAACGTGGTCATGAGGCTTGGTCTAGAACTGTGACTGATACGATCTTTTGTTCTATTAGCCTACTTATTCAATCCTAAGACATTGTCAATGGTGTTAACATACCAGATGATGTCCTTAGGAGCCTTTTCTATCACATCGTAAGGTTTTGGAACTGGCTCGCCCATATGTAAAATTCTTAGGGTGCCCAGCTCTAGGCATTTGCATACTATTTGTTCGGCAGTTTCCTTCTCCGATCCTCCGATCCATAGAGACTGCATATCTCGTCTGCTGGCTTGCCCATTGCCTGTGCAAGTCCTGAAGTAATTCTTCAAAGAGATATTTTGTTATTGAGCTCCAATTATTGGTCCGATATACAGTATGGTGCAATTGAAAGGAATAAATTCGTTATTTCGTAAACCAGCGACTTTAAGGAAAAATCCCGAAACCCGTCGATTTTTATTCTTAAGCAGACTATTCGTAAGGAAACCATTTTATTTTTGACGTCATTTTATTTTTGACGTCATATTAAATAATAATAATAAAATTTTATTAATTTTTTAAACAAATAAAAAAAACCAATTTTTGTACATTATTGATATGGCTGAATAGGTATTTAAAAGACCTTTCAAATAATGTATTACAACACCCACCTTTCCATCTGAAAATTTTAGCGATGACGTCATCACGCTCACATAGATGACGTCAAAAATAAAAAGGTATCCTTACGAATAGCCCGTTTAAAAATAAAAATCGACGGGTTTCCGGATTTTTCCTTAAAGTCGCCGGTTTACAAAATAACGAATTTATTCCTTTCATTTGCACCATACTGTATATTATCGGAATTATAATAGTTGGAGACCGACCCTGACGTGTATTTTCACCTATTTGTCATTTACGTCGTGGACTATTATATCTACGAACCCTACATTTTGGTCAAAAAGTATGGCCTGGTTGTTTCACAGTACATTCATAGCATATAGTCTAAGAGCCAGTGGCCGGCAGACAACACATATTTTAGGAAAGCCTGCAATGTCCTCAGTTAGTCTATGGTTCCTACCATATATGAAATAGGTGATAGCTAAGCCCAGTCGCGGTGGCTTCAGCGTCCCTAAGGTATTTGTGAAATAATTTCACGAACTGAAAATGTATTTTAGGAAAGCTGCCGCTTCTTCAGTAAAAACACTTCGTCTGTTTTTTGCGCGGAACAAAACACACACTTCATTTCACTCGACAAAATCCTCTAATGATGCACGAAATTAAATTAACTTCAATAAAATAAATAATTGTTTGCTAATAATATGTATCCATGCAAATGTTTGACAGTACCATATCAGAGAACATAGAAAAGAAATCTATCGGTATACACATTGGATAGAGCAGAAATAGTGGCAATGTTAATGTGAGATTCCTCTTAAAATTCAGTTTCGTATACAGTTACTAGGAACAGGACTATTACTATGGTGTGCTCTATTACTAAGTTTAAAATAATGTAATTGCACTTATTGAAGAACTGCTGAAACAAACAGTCTTCATCCATGCCAAATTTAAAGTGGAATTACGCAGAAATGTGTGCTTAAAATAATTCACTTTTGGTTTCATCCAACGCAGAATTAATTTTTCTTTAACTTTTGTATGGACCATTTTATTGATAGGGTCAGTTTTGATGATATTACCGGAGACCTGAAGTTGAAACGACATTTTTTTTTATAAATATGGAAGACTGGTCCACATTCGATGTGCAGTAATATCGGGATGTTTGATAAGAAAAATGTACGTTAAGTCTCATTCAATGCAGAATTTTGTAAAATTGGATAATGGGGAAATGCAGGTTTAATAGAGAAGGATTATCGGAATATTCCACAAAAGGAAAAGAACATGTTGTTTGTACTTACTGAGAAGTGTTTCTGCTATTTGGCTTCTTGAGGCAAGGCAACCAAGAAACCAAGGGAAAAGATTGAAATGATACTGAAAATATAGGAGACACTACAATAAGAGCCTTGTCTTATCCTGACAACACGTTCTTTACGTACTCCTTTTGTGAACACAGAATTTAATTTTAGTGTTTATGTGTTTAAATGTTTTTGTGTGTTTTTGGTTTTGCTTTGTCTCTCTTTTTTCATAACAATGATCAGGATCTGTAGTTTGTTGCCCTGAAGAACCAAAAATATATAATTGCAGAACGTTGGCATTAGCTGACAGTTTCCACTAACTTACAGTACATCGCTTCTCCGGAACACCAATGACACAACTGCAAACTGTCAGAACCTCAATCGTCAATCTTCAATAGTGTCATTAAGGCTGAATAATTTGGCCTTGATCAACTGAAATTATGAAATTCAGGATTGCAGTTGTTCCCGTCGTTAAGGCTAAATGATGGTTATTTGGCCTTAAGGACTCGATTGAAGACTGATTGTTTTTCCGGAGAAGTGACATGATGTTAAGAGAAAGTGAACCGTTGAGTTATAGAATTCAATGCTTAGAACTCTAATAATGTCCATGCTTTCGATATTGTAACTTCTTTTGTAGATATAATCGTAAAACTTCAAAATAACCCTTTAGGGGGTACATTTGAACCCCCCAGCCAACAAATTTCCGCCGGGGAAGATAGTCATATTGGGCTACAAATGAGGCCATTCCGAAAAATAAAAGATTTTGAAGCAATTATATCCTATTCAAAGTTTAAGCCCTAAGGATATTACGATGATATAATCTCAGTTTCAATTATTCCTAAGTTTATCATCAAAGAATGACACTTCTGATACCAATTCGTATTGTTCATTTTTGGATTGATCAAAACATAAAAACTATACTCATATCAATTGTATATTCGTCACCGATACCTTATTTTCTCTATTGTTATTACCGGCAGGAAGTATTTTACTGAAATCTGAAATGCTTCGCGAACGTATCACGAAATTCGAAGTTGTACCTATTATTCCGATTGCGAAACAATGACAAGCACCTGGAATGTTTCGACCCACGAAATCGCAGTAAACAACACCGAAAACAATCCTCGACAATATTCACCTCGAACATTGATTAGATTTCTTTTGTATCACAAACAATGGCGTCATACGTAATCTTTCGGAATAAATGAGAGAAATTACTAGAAATCGAACCGGAACGTAAGAACAGGTGAAATTGTAGCACGAGGTTGGTATGTCATCTGTAAATGGAAAGCATTCTCTTTGATGAACTGCAAAGAGAATTATGCATTCATTATACGTAGAGATATGTTTCTGTTGCACCAGAAAAAATTGCAGCTCTCCTTTTTGCCGATGAGAAATCGTTGACCGCTAAAAACATTGCGGAGTTGATTTGCTTCACTCATCTAGAATATTAAATACAAAATGTTACATTTCTGCTCCGGACAGAACTAGAGTTAATTGCATTAAATAATTATCAACGTCAAATTGCATTTCTAATTAACACAAGCACCTGTTCATGAACCCCAGCACACTACCTGCCTTAAAATGGCAGAGACAAGTACATTCTTCCCTCAAAGAAGAATATTTTACTTAGTACCTACTCCTAGCTAGCTGTAGAGCTGATACTATATAGAAAACACCACATCTTAAATAAAGAGGTACAAATCTCAGGTGGGAAATCAAACTTAAAGAGAGAATCAAAATTGTCACCAATATTACTTATTAAATTCCTAGAGTACAGAGCAAACTCAAATACATATAAGAATTGAGACAGTGATAGGTAGAAAGCGAAACTAAACAAAGTACTCACTATAAGCATAGGCAACATAGAGACTAGAGAGCTCCCAGAGATATCTCAGCGACTTCTTGGCGGCAAAATGTGAGTACTTTAGTTAACTCTCTTGGAGGTTGAAGACAGTTCTTATCTCAAACAAAATTCACCTCTGATATTGAGCAATCAAAGATCTCAGTAAAAGTAGAATTTGTAAAATTCTCAATCTCTGCCTGTAGTGATTAGATAGTATATCATTCAGTATACGTTGAATTTTAGAAAAAATTATCGTATCAATAAAAATATAGAAATTCCTAGGAAGGTATAGAATATATAAAATTAACCTTCTTGCGAAAAATTGAATATGCTCGAAGGATTGGTGGAATTTAAACTTATTGAAATTTTTTGATTGTTTTGATACATGGGAATCATAGCTACGATATTCGACGTCTTGACGTTGTACGATTTCTATCTACCAAACATCGCTTTCAATTACCAAGGTCTAGATAACTGTATCCATCTCTCGATAATAATTCTTTCTACCCATAATATACACACGGACGACATTTCAGGCGCATATCGCCTGACATACACTAGCGATACTTTGAGGGACCTCGCATCGTGAAATAATTGCGGATATCTTAATGAGGTTACTATTTTGAAGTCTTTGGGTGATCACATTGTGAATATCCCATTTTAGATAGATTCGCGGTTCTTCATTGCTTCTAGCATTCCATAAGCAATCCTACGGAGGTATCTTATGGATGTCACTTTGTGACTTAAATGAATCAGTTAAGCCGCATGGTGCTCGCTAAGAGCTCACAATAGGAGTATAATATGTATCTCCAAATGTGACCTCTCAGGTCTGCATTTCCCATAATAATAGTTCAAAAATTTAACCACAAATACCGGTGAGTAGAGAACAGTAGAATTCATCTCTAACAAAAAAATCTAGCATTTTTGGTGGTGTGAAAATACTATGGTTAATTATTTATACTTTATATGTTCAATGCAAGAAGAAGACCAATTGTTCAATAAAAGTTCTGTTATGATCCTAATGACCAAGGGTACTTAATTATAAAGTTCGACAACTGTTTATATATGTTTGTGCACATATTACCTCATTTCAGATCTGAAGCTTACATTCTTATATTTTTAAAAATGACTGAGAAATAGCGTTGGCCCTTTTTAATATAACCTTCAGTTGTTTGACGCCAAGTCTCTGCGAAAATATTCTCTATCTACGAAGCTATGTTTTATTTATCGATTATTCTTCAAAACTCAAGGATGCTTTGTAGGTTGATGGTCCCTACTTTCTCGTTATGGCGACCACGAATAATTTGTCAAGTAGACGAGACGACCACGTCAGATATATCTAACCTACTTAAGAAACCAAGTCTTTAACCGGACATAGATGGTCGCAGATTTCTACGCCCAGACAATCCACAAAAGTGTAAAATCAACTGGAAGTTTACAAAAAACACTACGACCAACAAAATAATCCAGTCAATCTTCTCACTCACACGAATAATGATTTTCCCAAAAAATCGTGACCATTTCTTCAAACGATGAAGCATCAGTAAATGTAAAATGTTCGCTGACTCTCCCGTTAAAGTGCTCATGAAATGATAGAGAGGGAGAATGATATGAGAGGATATTATCGAACCACGATCGATATTAGAGATGCGTTTATAGTATACAGATATGTAAATGAAACCGAGTACTAAAAGATTTACAATGTGCCAAAGGAGCAGATACTCTTTGCTAGTTGAATGGCACAAAGAATAGCAGATTATACGCGCTGGATAACAAAGTTTATAACTTCACTGTCCTTTCACTCCTCTCCTCATATTAGGATCGATCCGCAAGGAACAAAATCTTCAGAAGATAATACTAGCCGTTCAAGATCAACGGCATATTGAAGGATGCCTATTGATAAAAAATGTAGCATATAGCGGTGGAAAACTTTCTAAGGTTTTGTGTTTTGTAACCTGCATTGAATTTACAGTTCAATACTAGAATTAACCTTCAATAGGTATCATTGAATTTCAGGACGTTAACATACATTTTTCAAGACTTTTTGGATTCTCGGTAATGCAGCTTTATCACCCTGATAAAATTCAAAGAAACTACAAAGTATATCCAACCCGCATAGCCGACAGCAACATATTACGTATACACTAACGCCTCATATGCATATTGTACATAGCTGTGGTTTATTCTTGAAGAACACCACTCTCATCGCGTCTCTTAGAAGTAGAGCAGACCTACTAGAGAAGAAAATAATTTATTAATAGGAAAAATATTCTACAATATGCCCCAATATGAGGTGGAAGTCTGGATCAAGAGGCAATATTATTTGTTGATTGGTGACAACCACGAAACCCTGAATTAGATTTTTTCCTTGGAGGAGACACGATGAGATGGCTAGTCCGGATCATGTAGGAATATTTGCTGAGGGTTGAAATCGACGAATATTTTACCGTGTATCTTTTAGTTTTTAGCAATTAGCAACATTTCACCCTATTCTATATTATGTCCTGGTCCATTGACTCGAGAACCTCTCACTCCTGTGTAAATCTTATAGTCATGGTTTGTTTCACTTCCGATTATCTATGCGATATAGCCATAACCACAAGATTCTAGAAATTTGAATCAAATAATCTCGGAAACGATATAATTCGTTCCTCCTTATCTAGTGTTTCATTTATAGAAGATGAAAGGCGTTCAGCGAAACTGTTTCTCTGAAATATTCATTGAAGAATCATTCGACAGATACTAACATGCGAATCTCCAAATATAATATTGAAGATGCAATTCAGGATGTTTCCCATACGCAAGATTGGAACGGTTAAACTTCAAATAACTAACTTCAAAATTTAGAAATGAAAAATATTATTAGCACCTGAAGTTTCCTTTTTCACATGGCAAGCGTAGAGTATAGTTTGATACAATTTGTTCTGCTTGATATTGGTTTTCTCGAGAATTTATAGAAGATTGCCGCTAATTTGCGTGGTTTCGGTGGAGCAGGACATGTCGATATCCGAAATGGTTGGAATTCAGGAGGACAGTTTGGAGATCATTGGGATCAACAAAGTCTGGGTAGCTGATTGATTCACAGAAAAGTCCAGAGTGAAACAAGTATCTTCTAGCAACATTATGAAAATACTGTATATAGGAACATGTCTCACTACTTAAGGAAGTAAAAGGTAATGTTAACCTCAGTGGTAAACGAACAGTAATTTCTTTTGATGATTCCATTATGTTCTTCTTTCCTATTGCCAACTACATCAAAACAGTCTTGTATATATTCACAAATTCAAGAATCGTATACTTGCTTTCCAAAAGAAAATAACTACTATGAATTGACAATCTCTAATAGCTAGAAAAGATGACATTTATGAATAGTAATCACAGACAGATTATGTGTTCACATTCTGTGAATACCTTATTGAAACTTTGAAACATCATATCTCCAAAAGTATTAGCTTGTTGGAGTTGGAAATGATAAAAATGGATTTCTATGATGAAACTGCATCTTAAAAAAAATTGAATTCAAAAGTTGTAATGCAAACAAAATATTTTTTTTCGTTACTCCGAAACTATTAAACCAATTTTTCCTAATAACGAACTACACCGAGATATTTATCCCTCAAATCTACTCTGAAAATTTCAACTGTCTAGCTCATTCCGTTCGAGAGTTATCGTGTTAACGGCCAGACGGACGGACGGCCGGCCGGACAGAATTGATTTCGACCATGGATTCTTCATCAGTGAGTGAAACCAAATCGTTCAAGACCATTTTCAGCCAAAAATTCGAAAATTACAGACATTTGGGCAAATTGATAAGCACTCTGTTCCGAGAAATAAGAGCGCCAAAAATATGGACACAATGATTTTGTGAGGATTTTACCACTAAGAAATTTCAAAAAAATCAATAAAGAAGTCTGTACCTCAGAAACAATCTATCAGATATCGCTGAAATTTTCCGAGAGCTTTCCATCCTCATTTTACACCAAAGATCTTGATTTAATTTCGATGGGATCTATATTATTGAGAATATTTGGGAAATATAATTAGTTTTCCTGGAAGCCAGGTGAATTCAATTAATGGGTGGATGACCTTCCTAGCTATGAATTTGAACAAGCCAAAGCAGACTGATGACTCCAGTTTTTTCAACTTTTTTTAATTCTGCTACGCGATAATGTATTTTTTTATTGGTTATATATACTTAATAACCATATGAAACTTTATGAATTTTGTTATAATTATTATTAGTATTCCCTGCCGGTTATAAAGTCCTGATTCTCCAATACCAATTGTATGCATCCGAGACCACCCTGTCTACTTATCAAAGCCCATTTAGTATTTAAAAAAGAAAATATAAATTAAGATAAGTCTCATTATCCTGCGGTAATAAATTCTCGAACACTTTGTTGATAAATAAAACTACTTTCGAAACATAACCATTCCCGAAACACCTTGTAGTTAGTGATAATGCACCATTAACGAAGGATTAAGTCAATGGAATAGTTCAACAAATAGGTCATACTATGTACGTCCCCGCGTGAATCAGAATATGGAAAACATCTCAAATATTCGCTGTTGATAACTTTGAGCTCGATCAGCTGAGCCAATAACGAAACTGAAGTATATCCATACCTACCTATCTCCAAGTTAAGTCATGACAAGTCTTGTAACATATAATTACATAATGAGTTACCTAACTACGTCTTTATAACTATGAAAATAGCTCACTTTCATTGAAAATAATCACGTTCAAGTAACGAAAGCGGTCGAAGTTGGGAGGTGTAATATTAGAAATCTAAGCAGTAGAAATTTAGATTGTAGGTACGTCTATTCGAATAATCAAAATTAAATGGAGATGAACTGAATCACCTTCCTGCTGCTGCATTCGTCTTTCAGAATCTGGAAGCTAGGGAGCTGTCGAAAAACAAGTTTTGTTTGATGCGCTGAATACCCGTATATATAAAAAATTGGTTCAAGCCCTGTGGACAGGAGCTTTTTGGCGCTCTTGTTCAAACAGACAAATTAAATCTCCGAAAGTATTGGTTTCACAGAGTTGGCAATTATATCAATGGATTCCTATGATAGAACTGCATCATGAAAGAAATTAAATTTAAAAAAAGTGCCGTTTAAAAAAATGCTTCAATAATTATCTTTAAAAAAAGAGCAATCTACAATGCTTTAATGCTTCAAAAATTGTCATTAAATTTATTTATCAAGAATAAATGAGCAATCTGCAATAGTTCAACCTCTTGGAATGGGTTGTTGCAACTTACACTCAGGTCATAGTTTTCACAACTCGAAATACCTAAGGAAAGTATCATCGAAATGTCTAGAGCAAGGCTGGAGACAATCATAGCAGATTGTCCATTTATTCCTGATATTTGATTAGGTAGTGGATTACGAACAAATTATTTTAATAGTTCAAAATATATTAATAAAATACTATCCTCTTTTCAAAATTTAAAATTTAATAGTTCAACCACTAACACATTCTTTTCGGTATTATGAGCCTAAACTCAAGAAAAAATGTTTGATACACAAATGTAGATCCATATTTTATTATTTTTTTGCTTGCAATATTATGAATATACTGTATATAGGAACATGTCTCACTACTTAAGGAAGTAAAAGGTGATATTAACCTCAGTGGTCAACGAAAAGTAATTTCTTTTGATGATTCCATTATGTTCTTCTTTACTATTGCCTCCATAAACAACATCAAAACAGTCTTGTATATATTCACAAATTCGAGAATCGAATACTTGCTTTCCAAGAAAAAATATTTTCAAACTACGAATTGACAATCTTTAATAGCTAGAAAAGATGACATTTATGAATAGTGAACACCGACAGATTCTGTGTTCACATACTGTGAATACATAGAACTTGCGATGTATTATTGAAACTTTGAAACATCATATCTCCGAAAGTATTAGCTTGTTAGAGTTGAAAATGATAACAATGGATTCTTATGATGAAACTGCATTTAAAAAAAATTGAATTCAAAAGTTTTCCGTTACTCCGAAACTATTAGACCGATTTTGCCCAATAACGAACTTAACTGAGATATTTATCCCTCAAACCTACTCTGAAAATTTCAACTGTCTAGCTCATTCCATTCGAGAGTTATCGTGTTAACGAGCGGCCGGACAGAATAGATTTCGACCACGGATTCTTGATCAGTGAGTCAAACCAAATCGTTCAAGACCATTTTCAGTTAAAAATTCGAAAATTACAGACATTTGGGCAAATTGATAAGCACTATGTTCCGAGGAACAAGAGTGCCAATATTCTTAACAAGCACTGACGTGAAGTCAGGAGCTTTTACGCGCATGTTCTATTGTCTACTCACCTCTATTGGATACTCTTTATTGAATGTAGCATCGATGTATACCGTTTTCTCAGCTTTTATTTATAATATATGAATACATTAACTACCATTTTAATAACTTACATCGGTAACGAGAGAATCCACGATCACGTAATTTTTTTTAATTATTTTATAGGTATTCTATTGAAATTTGAGTGCGAAAAAACTAACGCCTCAAGTAACTCCAGGACACGATATTCACGAAATTCCGCGAAAACTAGTGGATCGGCATTCTACAAGTAATCACAGTGTATTTATTGGGGTAGATTTGTAAATTTTGAGTTATAGAGGAAATAACAAAAAAATTTCAGATGAGTAAAATTCTAAGACCATGTGGTTGCGCAACCTACTCTGGAACTTGCGAGTCGCTGTTTCTTTCCGTTCTCATGTTATTATAGGTACCAACATGATATTTTTTCGTGATATTTTTAAAATTTTCTAGTAGTACGATTTTCACAAAATATCATATACCTATTCATGTCGATATTCTACAATAAGATACCAAGTTTCAATTCGACCGGGTATGTATTTTTTGAGTTAACGAGAAAATAATAATCCAGATGGATATAACTCCGAAACCGTTTGACCGATTATGCCCAACAACGAACTTAACACTCCCGTTTGGATGCGCAACCTACCTTGAAATTTCAAATTTCAAGTACATACCTCTTCTAGTTCGAAAGTTATCGAGGCAACGGTGACCCATCCAGCTACTTAACTAACATATCGGATCTCCAAAATATAGATCCGATTATTTTCAAACTTGGAACTTGGCAACAGAGTTAGGCTTTGAAGGCTCTCGCCGAATTTCAGCGATATCGGACAAATTGTTTCTTATATATAAAACTTTTTTCAACGATTTTCAATGATTTTTTTAAATTTTTCTAGTGATACTATCACCACGATATTTTGCAGGAGTAACAACAGTAACCATGTTTGAATCGGATCGGCTTCGTATTTTTCGAATTATTCAGGAAATAATAGCCAAATTTCAGATGGGTATTACTCCAAAACCATTTGGCCGATTCTGCCTATTAACGAACCTAAATGTCGCATTCAAATTCTGAACATACCCCAAAGATTGCAAGTCACTATCTCTTTCCGTTCTCAGGTTTTCGGGACATAATATAATTTTTTTTAATAATTTTTTTTTAATTTTCTAGTGTTACGATTCTCACAATCGTCTTTGTCTCAGTATTCTACAACTAGTTACCAAGTTTCAATTTGATCGGATCTAAATTGGTGGATGACAAAATTATCACTCGGAAACCGTTAGGCCGATTATGCCCAGTAATGAACTTGTCCTTCGTATTTGAACGCGCAGGTGGCGCCCTGAAAATTTCAAGTCGCTATCTCTTTCCATTCTCGTGGCAACTGGCCGGCCGTCCAGAATCAAATTTGCCCTAAAATTCTTCATCAGTGAGTTGAACCTTGTCGTTTGAGGCAAACAATTCGAACATTACAGAAATTTGGGCAAAATAATAACGCGATGTTCCCCAGAACATGCACGTAAAAAGGTGGGAAAGCCCTGTGGACAGGAGCTTTGGCGCTCTTGTTCAAACTTTGTTAAATCATATCTCTAAAAGTATAGGTTATATTTATTATATTATTATCACCCAAAAAGTATAATATGGTATAATTCTCATAATTCTACGATAGTTGAGGTTATTCCATTGGTCATTTTGCAATAATAATTTGTTTTCTAGAAAAGGAGGGGTATTTTATATCATGAGTAACGAACCAGAAATGAATTTGACTTTTCTCTCATTTCAAAATAAGATGACATTAATGAACACAGATCATAAAATAATTCATAGATAGAATAATTACAGCATTCTCTGAAGTACGATTTATTATGGAAATTTTGAAAAATCATATCTCCAAAATTATAAGCTTGTTAGAGTTGAAAATGATATTAATGGATTCTTATGATTAAACGGCATCTTGAAAAAAATTATTTTGAAATTTGTAATTGAAAAAAAATGTTCATTACTCCAAAACCGTCAGGCTGATTTTTAACAATAACGAACTTAACTGAGATATTTATCTCCCAAACCTACTCTGAAAATTTCAACTGTCTAGCTCATTCCGTTCTCCGGACTGTACGTATTTATGGAAAATCCTGAAACACGTCAAATTAAAATTTTCATTTGTCATTCTTCTTCGTAAAAGTGCGAACACTACCTTCAACCCCCTTCGAAAGACAGGTACAATCCCCAATTTTCCAAACCGGAAGTATGGGCTTGTGATACATCGTTTGAAAAGTCTCTTCATTTTCAATTCAGAAATGTTATCATTTTCATGCTTATTGCAAAAATCATATTAGAACAAAATAAAATCATGTGATTGCCGAAATTCATTATAATATTCCCTAGAATATTCCCGAATCTTATTACAATACTAAACTTATTGGCTTTTATGATAAGTTTTACCTCTGATTCTTCATAAGTGAGGCGAAACAATATGTTTAAGATCATTTTCAGCAAAAAATTAGAAAATTACAGGCATTTATGCAGATTGATAGACTCCGTTCAGGGGAAAAGAGGGCAAGAATGAAATATCTTAATCTGACAAATAGTGAAAGAGGATGGGTTCTAATTTCAAAAGATTTTTATGAGGTCTCTATCGAGTAATCGTGAAAATGAACCTAAAAAAAAAATTGGTTCAAGCCCTGTGGACAGGAGCTATTGGGCGCATGTTCATCTTCCTTGTGGCCCGTACTGACCAGTAAAGAAAAAAAGCAGTATCATGTTGAATACCTTAATATTATTCTGGAACACAAATTTTCCATTACAATAATCTTCATCTAGCTTCTATTTAGTATCAATTCCTGTAGAACGTGATCATAATAAGTGTTTTCCATATAATAAAATGTGTTTGAACTTGGTATGTAGGAAATCTGACGTCAATTATTGGAATTAATTGATTTGACAAACAGCCGTCAAATGAGGTAAATAGATTTTTGTGACGATTTTCTGTGACCATAAAAAAAATTAAGCATTTCATTATTGCATTTCTTGAAATAGGTACCTTTTCAAGTCGATCAACATCGTCCTTCTTTCGACGTCTAAACTATGACTTGATTCTTTATGTTTATGTCTTTGAATTTGTTTTCGGTGGAATTCAAAGAGTTCATAGAATAATCGATGAAAATACTGAGAGAGACCCAGGAAATTTGACACATTTTGTCTTATATCTCCAGAAATTGAAATCGTATAGAGCCAAAATTTTGCACAATGTTGCAAAATACTACAATTGACGTTAGCACAAGTTTTTGTTGCAATCTGATGAATAGTTCACGAAAAAAAAATTTTTTTTTCGAAAAAATTAAAAGAAATATTTTTTTAAAAATTACCAACATTTCGATCATAACAGAATTTTTCCAAAAGTTGCGCGTTTATATCCTCGAACTGACTACCAAGTTTCGATTCAACATCTTCTTTAGTTCCTGAAATATCAGGGAAATAACCTCAAAATTTTAAATGTCTATAACTCCTAAACCGTCCGGCCGATTTTGCCCGTTAACGAACTCAACCGTCGCATTTTGATCAGAAACCTACCCTGAAAGTTTGAAGTCGATAGGACCTTCGGTGCTCCTGTTATCGTGCCTACGGCCGGAAGTACGGCCGGCCGGCCGGCCGTACGGCACCCAAAAATCTGACACCGGATTCGTAATCAGGGAGTCCGAATTAGTCTATTAGCCAATTTTCAGCTCGAAATTCGAAAATTACAGACATTTGGACGAAATGATAGGACGATGTTCCCCTAGAACATACGCCCAAAAAAACATCATAGATGTGATATAGCAATCCACTCTGATAGTCAAGCTGCTATTAAAGCTCTGAGCTCCCGTATTATCGAGTCCAAGCTAATATGGGAGTGCCAAAGAAAATTCGATGTAGTAGGCAAGAACAATAATCGCCACCATTCGCTGTTGGGTAAAAAATTAACAGTGCTGTGCCTAAGGTGGCGTAAGGACACAGTAACAAAGCCTACACAGAACACAACTGATTCTCCTAACTCAGGTCAAGCTCTTAGAGCTTATGAGGGGTCTCCTTGTGGAAGACCCAGGAGGATCAGTATAATAATAATAATAATAATAATAATAGGGTCTCCTGGGTCTGGGTTCCTGGTCACGCGGGAATTATAGGAAATGAGGAGGCCAACACACTTGCCAAGAAAGGAGCACAAACCCCCCTTATTGGAACCCTACTGTGGGGTTTGGTAGATACACCTACAAAGGTGAATTTCGGATGAAAGAAGAAACTGAAAGATCCAAGAAATACTTGGACCTCAGTACACGCTGCACCTCTTCACTGGTTTCCTCACAGGGCACTGCGGAAGCAGATGATAAGATTAGGGCTAGCAGAAACTGACGAGTGCAGTTTCTGTTGGGAGGAGGATGAAACTCCTGATCACATGATAACAGAATGCCTCGTCATCTCAAAGGAACGCAAGGAATACTTCGGTCAAGAAATCTGCAGGAGCGAAGACGTAGCCTCCTTGAAGCCATCCCAGATACTGGAGTTTATCAGATCTCTGGAACTGAAAGGCGAGCTTTAGATGGTGATGACATCGCCAACTCTAACGGGGGGCACAATTTGTGCCCCCCGTCGGCACAATAGACCTCAAGGTCGTAGTGCAACGTTACCCCCTATAACAATATACAATATAATATATATCAAGTAATTTTTCCCTAATATCCTGAGTGGTGTGTACATGGAATATCAATATAAAATTACCAATATGTTGAATTTATTATTCACATTAAGGTAATAATCGAACAACGATAGATGCATATCCTCCAAAGTATTATGTTGATGATAGCACTCAGGCGAAGCCGAATATTGTAGCTGGTCTATAATATCTTCATGTTTTGTTCAGAAATTCACGTTGACAGCAATGCACAAAAATCGATTATTCGATATGATAATTTATCCCACACAATAGCGTTCAGATTGATCTACATGTTTAGAAAGAAATCATCATCAATTGATAGCCTTCTCAACTTCAAAGTGCACAATTTCAAAAGTATTTTATCTGATACATAGTGAAGCATCGGAATGATGAGAGGAACTTGATTGCATAACTAACATTTTTTAACGCATCTCCTCTTGAAATCCTTGCAGATATTCAGCTATCCATGCCGACAATTTTGTAATTGTATTTATTGCTTATTAGAACTAATTTCCATGAAACATGAATAAGTAGTCGGCATATCAGATATTAGTTTTCGCTAATAGTGCCGATAACTTTGATCTTAACGAAATCACGATAACAAAAGATAAATCGTGCTTGTTATTGGCAAACAACATTTTTCAAGAACATTACTTCATTATAGATTTCAAAGGATGTTTTTTATATATCGTATATTTTATAATACCTACGGGATAATGAAAGAGGTTCGACAAGCCAAATTGATTTTGTAGGAAATGACACGATTTACAGATGCAC
Source organism: Halyzia sedecimguttata (assembly GCA_937662695.2). Lineage (NCBI taxonomy): Eukaryota > Metazoa > Arthropoda > Insecta > Coleoptera > Coccinellidae > Halyzia > Halyzia sedecimguttata. The sequence goes on along the minus strand of OW569417.2, from coordinate 20,248,359 downwards.
TCAAGATTGGCCCATCGGAATCAGTTAATTTACTACATACTAAGAGCCAATGTTTACTTCATGTATCTAAATTCAATCACATAGTAGATTATGGGTGTAGGAAACGTAAGGTATTGACGAGATGATCGTTAAAAAAAGAACAGCGCGATTGAAATGTTTGAAAGGCTTCCAATACATGGGTATTTATATCTTTATATCTGAAAATTTTCAATTCATTCAGATAGGTATGTACATTTCCATGATGTGAAAACGGTTGTCGGTTTCAGCATGAAAATGAGATTTCATACTGAATTAACCTTGGATTCGAGTGCCAGGGATGTTAACAATGAATGATTTGAATCTGAAAGTGAATAGAAATGAACCATCCAATTTCATGCCATGAAAATCGTGAAATAATATAATTTGTAACACTTTTCTTCACGAATTATATCTATTACTAACTGTCGAGCATGTGCAAAAATGTACTTCTTTTTCAAATGATGAAATTCGCAATTTAACATATAATTTTCGCTAAGAGTTCCATTATTGCTTTGATTAATTTGCAAAAGTAATAGGAAACAACCCCAGAGTTATATAGAAACACTTATGGTGGGTTTCACGAAGCATTGATTATCGAAGAATAAATTAATAAGCCATAATAGTTTGATATTAGTACATACCGAATTTATGTTATACAAATTTCTTTGGAATGAAATTGCTGTGAATTACTGGGTGATTATCTTCTAATATGTTGTTTAACCGATATAAAATCGATTATTTATCCATTTCACAAAGAAAATTTACCTGTTATTCGAATATATTCGAACATTTAATATTCCTACTTAACTATCAGTTGATTTATAAATATATAATTCTTCCTTTTTTAGTGAATTCATAGTGTAATCTATATTTATTATTGGCTGAAGGACTCAGGTCGATGGCCATACATACATATATTTTATTATTATTCCTTCCCTCGAATTTTAAGATGTTGTTGACGTATCGACTCTAAATTTGAATACGGTTGTTAAATTTTTTCTTTGTTGAGTTCATGGGTCAAATCTCAAACCTTATTTATAGTTAAATGAATAAATAAATAAATAGATAGACTTGATATCGTCGGCGACACCGCAAAACCAAGTAACTGTAAAAACCAACATTTTCAGAAGGCACTAAAAACTTCATAATTTTGGATTGATAAATTAGTTTAAATTCAAAATAGTTACAAACCACTTGATAGTGATTATCTCAGGGTCTGTTTCTCTTTGAAAAGAATTTGCACACCTGTCCTAACAAATACAATTAAATAATCACCGCCGAAATCTCATTTTTGAATTTTTATCAGTTACTTGGTTTTGCGGTGTCGCATGTTGACTATGACATAATAATTCATTGAATTCACTCCTGGCATGTCAAAAATCAAAAACTGTTGACAATTTAGTTTGTCGAGTGTGTAAAATGGACCAATACACCTCGATCGTTGGAATATCACGATATTTCGGCAATATCTGCACCAATATAGATTCGATCGAGTTCAAATCTAGAACTTCACTGTAAAATAGGGTTTTCAAGGCTCTCGACCTCAACTGTATTTGATGTGTAGTTTCTGAGATTTTTTTAAGTATTTTTTTAATTTTCCAGTCACGTGATCCTCCGAAAATTTGTCTACAGCGCTTCAGTTCGATCATTATCATTATTTTTCCAGTTATTGGCAAAACAAATTTCCAGACGGCGATATCTCTGAAACCACTCGGTGGATTTTGCCCATTAACGAACTTGGCCGGCGAATTTTGACTCCAAACCTACTCAGAAAATTTCAACTCATTGCATTCGAGCGTAATCGTGCGGACCGGACAGAATAAGAATCCGAAGATTTCTGAAAGAAATTGACGGGAAAGAAGAGAATGAATAGGTGATTGTCTTATAATTCGGAATCAAATGGAGAGATGTTATTTAATGATTTAGAGATATCGGGTAGTTGAGCATGTCACGTAGACAGTAATATAATAAATGATCAACATATACTCCATTCACTTTTATAAAGTCTCCCTGTTGGCCATGAAAGTTTGACACATTTCACCGTGTATATTTTGAAAATGTTAGGTTATAGTAATTTTTCTGTCAGATAACTACGCAACATTGTCCTCTCTACATAGAGGTCGTAGTAATTACGTATTTTTCACAATGCGAATTTACTTAGGAAAAATAATGAACTTGAAAAGATATTATGTGAATTCAGCTATTTCAAAGACCTAGCGACAGTAGAAGAAAATTTTTCCCCTGTTGTTACTGGAAATATTTCACGTATATAAACTGGTTGGAAGATTTCGTTATGCTATTTTCTTGTACAGAAATCAAGAGTCAAGTGTTGAAATTTTAATGAAAAATAATGGATAGAGTAGTCCGTACTTGGGATACTTCATTTAAAAAAAAAAAAAAGTAAGTACCTACCTGAAAAACCCAACAGGAAAACTTCTAAACGAACAGACGAATCTTTGGAATTTCCCACTTTTGGAAATTCTCAAGAAGTAAGCCTAAAGAAGACATTTGAATAACTTGTTGCACAACTCGAGATACACCAGTTTCAGAATTTAGTACTAGTATGAAACCCGAGTCACTGTTAAACCTTAATAAAATATAGTGATATAGGATAGGAAACTAAGTAATTTCATTCGAGTCCTGAGACAGAATGAAGTTTTCACATTGCAGTTTTTAGTTCTGTATAGCACTTCCTGTTACTTTGTCTCTGCTTCTTCAAAATTGCTTTCGGCATTTTCAATTTCAAAGCGAAGAGTTCTTTATTATTCGAAGATAATGGTCTATGAAAATATCTTGTCTAAGATGGAAGATTATGTTGAGAGTAGAAATTGGCAACGTCTCGGAGAATTATTTTGATATTTACGATATTTCAGGAGTGCCAACTTGCCTTAGTTTTAGTTACCAAAAACGTGATAGACCTAAATCATGGCCAACCAGGAGACTTTATAAAAGTGAGTGGTGTATATGTTACGAGTAAAGTTAGATTGACAAGTAAACCTAGGATTACCCGAGTAAACTGCGCAATACCTATCAAACGTGGGTAAAGTCCGAAATATAACTGAAATTGGACATGTTTCGCGCTTTACCCGGGTAAACGGCGTTTCACCCTTTTTGGCGCTCTAGTTCCTCGGAACTGAGTGCTTATCAATTTGCCCAAATGTCTGTAATTTTCGAATTTTTCGATGAAAATGGTCTTAAACGATTTGGTTCGACTGCCTAATCAAGAATCCGTGGTCGAAATTCATTCTGTCCGGTCGGCCGGTCCGGCCGTAGGCACGATAACTCTCGAACGGAATGAGCTAGAGAGTTGAAATTTTCAGAGTAGGTTTGGGGGATAAATATCTCAGCTAAGTTCGCTATTGGGCAAAATCGGACAGATGGTTTCGGAGTAAAAAAAAAAAATTTTTTTTTTTACAAAACAAATTCCAAATTAAATTTTTTTTAATAAGCAGTTTTATCATAAGAATCCATTCATATCATTTTAAACTCTAACAAGCTAATACTTTCGGAGATATGATTTTTCAAAATTTCAATAATAAATCGTATTTCAACGTTGTCACATAATGATATAATTCTATGTATGAATTGTCCTAATCTCAACTTATGTTCCTGTGACATTACATTATCAAATAATCGAAGAATTGTGAGCGAAGTGAGAAAAATCTCAGTTGTTTGCTGCGAAATTAGTTTTTCTCAGAAAAGTCTTACATTTCGGAACGGAACATGAAGTTACTAAGAGATCTGAGAGTAGTGAGACTGCTTTTCATCCATAGACATAGATATAACTCTCGAACGGAATGAGGTAGGTAGTTGAAATTTTCAGAGTAGATTAGGGAGATGAATATCTCGGTTAAGTTCGTTATTCGGCAAAATTGGCCAGATTTAATTTGATTTCTTCCATGGTGCAGTTCTCATTCTCATGATTGCTCATTTAATCTTGATAAATAAACTATTATTTGAATTGAATTTCCTTTATGATGCGGTTATATCATATGAATCCATTGATATAATTCCCAACTCTGAGAAACCAATACTTTCGGAGATATAATTTGTCTGTTTGAACTAGAGCCACAGAAAGCTCCTGTCCACAGGGCTTGAACCCATTTTTCACTTAAAGTTGGGTGTAACAAAAAGAATAATTGTTTGGAAAGTTTATTTCATTCAAAACTCATTTTACAAATAAATAGGGAACACAAAAACTGTGTCCTGTCAAAGTAAATAATACTATTATCTATTTATGCAAGCAAGACATGCTACCGTGACATTTAGAGTTACAAAAATTTCGAATAGCCTTACATTTACATTTGTTGGTCATGTATTTTGCTTTACAGTGCAACGTTTATAACTTTGACCTCCTAAAAGTGACTATTCACTTTCCATGCAAAATACACCTCTAACAGAACATAATATATGTCAAACCGCTTAAAACATCGATATTGTAGAGTGGTCTTGATTTTAACATTTTTTGCCAATTTAACTGAGTGTAACATTTCTTGTTCATTACTAAAATAAAAACTGTTTTCACTTTTTGAAGACAGCAGCTCATTGAAAATTTCATTGCTGTCTTAGATGCGCACGTCCCTTCTCGTCTATCTCGTCAGTTGCCATTTTCTAAACGTACTGCAAGTGGTGAGAGATGGCGTAATAATCATTCTTACATTTCTTACACCCAACTTTAACCAAACAAAAACGGATAAAACGCGGTTTACCCGGCCGAAATAGGTATAATGTCGGTTATATTTCGTAATTTACCCATGTTCCTTGAGTATTTCGCGGTTTACGCGGGTAAACCTAGGTTTCCTCGACCATCTAATTTTACCCGTAACATATACATCTTATTCATCATAATACAGTTTACAAAATTAGATTGGGGCAAAATGACAGGTCAGGGAAGTAAGTGCACCAAAAATAATTGATGAACTAATAAACCATAATATCAATTTTGCGGCGTTTTTCATGTGGACTGAGCCGACGATAACCAATTTTCGTTCGGCAATTGTAACATATCTACAATAAATGAGTGAATATGAATATAAATTCAGCATGACACAAGCATGGCAGAGCAATGTAGTTCGATGGCTTCTCTCTTAACGGCACCGCAATCCGCAATTCTGTTCCTCATAACGGGTCCAGACAATCGTGTCATTTCGACAGCTCCGCACTGATTCCTCAAAGACGTCAGGTCCTACCTTGAACCCGTCGCTTCTCTTCACGATCTGCCGAAGATGGAGAGATCTTCTACCGTCGAATTGTTGAGGTTAATTATACAGGACCCCCTGATCGAAATTATGACCATTCTAATGAGGAATTTGGAACGAACGCGTCAATATTTCCTATCGAGCGGACATAGATTTCGGTGCGAAGGAATGCGATATGATTTGCCCCACTACGGTTTAATGAATAGTAGAAGAATTGACCCCTATGTTCAGTACAGGAAAAGAATGAAAATATCCCAACCAGCAAAGTTGTCTTATAACTCCAATGATTCGCGACTAATATATTTCATAAGTATCATATTAGTGCTTCCAAAATATCAATTCATTATATTAAAGCTACATAAACTTCATTCTGTTGTGGACAATCGAAATACTTTATAAATTTATCGTGAAAACGTCTGTACAGCAGAATTATGAAATATGTTATAAAACTGTTACTTAACCATTTGTTAAGAGGTTTATAACTAACTTATAAAACAATTCTGCTTATAAAACTGAATTGCTTTTTAATGGTTTCTTTATTAATTCTGGGGATATTTATAATTTTATTTCAAATATATTAAAAAACCATTTCAAAGATGTTCTGTATAACCTCATGAAACAGTTATATAGAAGTGCTTTTAGTTACAATTTTGCTTCCAGAACTAAATTGTCGTTTCGGTAACCACTTCATAACTATTTTATAGTATTCAATTTCCATGACAATATCATCCAAAAGCAGCTGATCATTCTGTTCCCACACTGAAAGTCTTTAATTCTATTCTCAACTGTCTGCACAATCTTGAACGTTTCTAAAAAAGTTATGATTACCATGAAGCCAATGCATATTAGTTTTCTAGCTGAAAGCACAAATCTCTTACCTATGCATGAGTTTCAGGAAGCATTATGCTACTGCTGAAGACAATTTTCTGGAGGTGCGAAATTATCACCACAATCATGTTTGTGTTCAAGATATCAACTTATTAATAATTAATATACCTTCATCAGATTAACTGTTATTTCTCCTTTTGAATATCCTTGCAAAAATATGTATTTATCAGATATTCCACAGGAAAACGTTAACTCTTTCACTGATTTTGCAGGTTATGTTGACTTTCACGCGGTAGAACACAATAACATGTTATATAGTAGTTGTTAAGTATAGCTACATTACAACGAAATGCTTGAAACTGATGCAAAATCATTTTATAAGAGAACGCCATTAAACATGGCGGCATTTGTGAAGACTCAGAGTACGGAGTGTTTTAAACACACTAAGAATCGCCAATGTGTAGATATTTCAACCATCCAGAGCATGAAATGACTCAAAAATAATCTGTAGAACAAATTGGAATACATTTTCGTACAAATGATCATTAGACTGACAAGCCACATTTTTGTTTTGTTCAATTTTTTTATGTGAAACATTCGAAACAAGGGGGCGCGTTTAAAATATGTCATTTTAGTGCTACATTAGAAACTCATATCGAGAGGGTTTTAATCCTCTGAGGTACTTGATATACAGGAAGATCTTCGGATATTTTGGGAAATTTCGAATCAATCAACTTCTAGATTCCAAAGTTTGCAGTTATATCACCCTTTTTGACGGCATCCATTCAAAATTTCAAAATTAATTAAAACAGGAAAAGAGCATTATAATTTTGGGCATCTGCTATCTTCGTCGATATTAGTTCACCTTGTATGTGAAAACAGAAAATTTCTTTCACATTTATGAGCATAGAAGAGTAGTTCAATAAAAAATCTGAGAAAATTACAGAGTGATTAGTCAATTTTAAAGTCAAATAAATAGAATTACACCTCAGTTTTTCAACTAGCTAGATTGATATTTCACCCTGTTCGGCAATGATATACCAATTCTTATATCCTACAACTATTCAGACGCCGTGTGATACATCTTTCAATTTTTCAACCATAAATTATTTTGATTTTTCACATTGTGTGTGTGTCACTTTATTCATGTTCGTATATTTTAGACAATTTTCGTTATTCGTGCATCCCAGCAACTTTGTACTAGAATGACACGACTTTTGAGCGAAAATTATAACAATTGTCGAAACGAAAAGTTCCAATAAAATGTTCTAGTTACAATCATATCCATGCTGATACTAATATTGTTTAGTTGCCAAAACTAAATCTTATCGAATTTACCATGGTAAATTCGATAAAGACTGTCCAATACAGGAGAACGGACAATAGAATTCACTTTGGTAATTTCGATTAAGAGTGTCCAATACAGGATAATGGACAATAGAACATACGATCAAAAGCTCCAGACTTCACGTGACTGCTTCAATCTACTATGAAAATAATTATATTATATTAATATAAACTTAGCCAATATTCCAGTTTTGGTTTTACTAGAGATATTCTAAACCCAATTTGATTAACTTACCAAATATATATTTCCATCATCATATGGATTATCCAAGAGCTAAATAAGATAGCCGAGATGATTTCATTTATATGTTCATTTTGCATTCAATCATACTTTGTTTAAATGTCTCTTATCTTTAGATGAGATAACAATGATGACATGTATGAACACAGATCATGAAATTCATAGATACGGACGTTATTTTCGATTACAGCATTCTGTGAAATCATAGTTACGATTTAATATTGAAATTTTGAAAATTCATATCCGAAAGTATTGATTTGGTAGAGTTGAAGATGATATCAGTGGATTCTTATGATGAAAATGCTTCTTGAAAAAATTTAAATTTTTAATGTAAAATTAATTTTTTTTTTCGTTACTCCGGAACCATTTGATTGATTTTGCCAAATAACGAACTGAACCGAGATATTCATCTCCCAAACCTACTCTGAAAATTTCAACTGTCTAGCGCAAACCGTTCGAAAATTATCGTGTCTACGGCCGGTCGGACCGGTCGGCCGGACGGAATCGATTTTAACCACGGATTCTTGAATAGTGAGTCGAACCAAATCGTTTAGTACCATTTTCATCCAAATATTCTAAATTACAGACATTTGGGCAAATTGATAAGCACTATGTTCCGAGGAACAAGAGCGCTAACAAAATTATTCTCTTGAAATTGCTTCTGCGTTAGAAACACTAGATATTGGTTACAAGCAAGATAGAGAACAACGATAATCCTTCCGTTAAAAATTATTAGCGTTTTTTATAATTTTTCAATAATTCTCCAATTCCTACTTATTTATTTGTAAATCCAATGTTTGAAATTAACTACACCTTTTTATGATGATTTACGTCAGACAAGAGAACTTCATGTAATGAAAAAAACATAAATTTATTCATATGGACATCAAATTTTTACGCTCGAATAGTGCGAATCATCAATCAGACGTCATCACTCGAGTTTCTTACGTTGGCTCACTTGTTCGTACATGCTAATTTGAACTGCGATATTCCTCACACACGTAGGTGTTTTAGTGCTTTTATGGTCATAAAATTAAAATGAGATGTATTTAATCCCATATGTCCATTCCTAATTCGTAGATTATATAAGGTTTGATGCCCTGGTTATTTTCCTGATTCGGTTTCGTTTGGATAATTTTGGCGACAGCATCCAAACACCATGTTTTCTTCTGGAGATGGTGCCATTCAGAAATGAGGAAAAAATTGTTGTCATATCGAATCGGGTTTTACCAGAACTCGATTCTCAGTTTTCTAATTATTTTTTTTTTAGAATATTAAGCTGACAATAAAAATAGTTTGGAAATCAGTGACATGAGGTTGGTCTGCTTTGGCGCGCTTGTTCAAATTCATATACGGAGCAGTCACCCTTTCAGGTACTTCCAGATAATTACGTCTCAGTCTAAACATGCCAGAAAAATATGATGGAAATTTGCGAATACAGTTATGTGTATAATTAATATACATACAGTTGTTTCTATTTCAACCTATTTAGTATCGGCTTTTCAACGAAAAATTCTACACCTTCAGTCTTCACATGAACCTGTTTTCCCTCGATTCTATTTGTAAAAAGTGAATTCCTTCTATGGTCAAAAAATTTGGATTTGCATGTATTAATGTTTGTTTATTACACACGAACGATATGAACCCGATATAGTGTCCACCATTCAATGTATTCAAAAGTATCCAAAATTGGAAGAGAATATCAAAGAATAGAAAATCGAGTTTTAATATAATAGTCATAATAATTATCAATATTTCGATGTCTTTCGTGATACTACGACAGTCTAGTCGACGGAAATAACGTTTCACTAAACTGCTTCTTCTGTCGAAATAAAAAAAAATCGGTTGTCTGTAAAGTCGGTTTACTGACGATAGTTGAACGTGACAACGTCATAAGAAAATACTGATGGAATGGTTTCGTTTTTCAAAAGAAAATTTCACTTTTATTTGTTTGATAGATATTTTCTATGGATATAGAGAAGGGGGGAAATTACCTTCAGCTGTGCTGCAGTGATGGGTTTAAGGTCGTTTCTAAACCAAATTCTGTCGTAGACAGAGCAAGCGTAGCCAAAATCGTTGTCAAAAAAGTAGATTTGAATCTCATGATTGATGATGTCCATTTATTGTTCCAAGTAGATTGTGCTTGAACTTCAATTTGATCTGAAGAAGTACTTGGTTGTGCAGTAGTTTCTGCTGGTTCTGTAATAAAGTTTGACGTTGTTGGTCGGTAAATTGTCGTTGAGTATCAGTATGGATGGTTTTTAACCTTTGCCCTGAACGAGATGAGGATTTAGTTGTCGCTTCTAGAGAACCACGGGCAATAGCCAAGTTAGCAGCTTGGCATAATCTGTTTTTTTGATCTCTTACATTACGTGCTTCTCTTGCAGCTGCTGCCTGTGCAGGAGTTTTGGATGAAGCAATCCGCTGTCTGCACTCACGTTGTATTTGTGCCCTTTTTTTTGGAGCAGCAGTTATTGGTTCTGCAAATGGCGTCGCAGAGGTAGATGCAACAGCTTCTTGAACCTCCATCGGAACAGGAATTGCCGGAAAGAGTGACTCATTTGTGAGATTGAAAGGTTGATCTGCAGTGGTGGTAGATTGTTGTTGCCCGTGTTGTCGTTGACTTCTAGTTTGGACATTGTTCGATTCTTCCCCTGAACAAGATGAAGATGTAGTTGTCGCTTCAAGGGAACCACTGGCAATAGCCAAGTTAGTAGCTTGGCGTAATCTGCTGTTGCGTTGTCTTTCGTTTTTTGATTTTCTCGCAGCAACCGCCTGAGCGGGAGTTCTAGATGCTGCGATACGCTGTCTGTACTCACGTTGTTTTTGTGCTTTCGATTTTGAGGCTTCGATTGTTGGCTGCGCGAATGGCGTTGCTAAAGTAGATGCTACAGCATCTCGAACTTCCATGGGTTCACTCATCGAAGGTAGTAGCTCATTCATGAAATCCTCTGGTTCGTCAGGTTGTTTTTCCATGGTGCGATTGTAAGCGGTTCTGCAAAATGAATCCTCGTTCGAAACAATTTAGAAAATTTTTTCATATTATCTTCGATCTTAAAATCATTTTAAATTCACAAAATACTTGAATAAAATTCATTGTTTAAATTTCTACTCGACTGTTAAAATTTAATTCTTGATTTTATTATTGTATAATGATAAATTTTGTATTGACATTATTTCTTTCAGCAAGTAAACTGAATAAAAGTTGTTGTTTAATTAGTTACTTAATTATTTTTGCAAATTTAATCGTAATTTGTTGTAAAAAAGTAATAATTTTGAATAATTTACTATAAGTATAAACTGTGGTTAAATTATTGTTCATAAATCTTGAATTTAAACTTTAAAATTTGGAAACATCATTAAAATTTTTCTAACTCTAGCTTTTAAAAAGCCCGCCTCAATGTGTTTGATATAGGAGAAAATTTTTCCCTTTGACGGCTGGCTGGCTGGTCCAACCTGTCATTTCAGACAAGTTGTTATGATATGTGGAAGATTTACTACTTCTTGCACTACCGATAGTGTTCTAGGGGGGCAGTGGGCTTTCATTTTTTCCAAATGTCGAATATTTGTTTCAAAAAGGCCTCGAACGATTAGGTTCCACTCAGAGATGAAGATTTCCAAGTTGAAATGCAATTCTGTTAGGCCGGCCGTCGATTACCACCATATCTTTGGAATGGCAAAATATTGAGACTTGAAATTTTCAGGATAGGTTGCGCATCCGATTTCGACGGTTAAGATCGCTAATGGGCTTAATCGACCAAACGGTTTCTGAGTTATACCGATCTGAAATTTTGTTATTACATCCCCTTTAACTCAAAAAATTCAGATCCGATTGAATTGAATTTTAGTGATTAGTTGTAAAATACCAAAGCGGAAATTTGGAACGATCGTAGCACAGGAAAAAAAAATTTCAATAATACAAATACAATCGAATTGACATCTAAAATTCGGTTGAAAAGTGACGCCTTGAAGTTTCATGAGGGTGCTTTTTAGGAATTTTTCACTATTGCAGTTCTTTCCACCAAGAGAAATAGTACGGATATATAGTTAATTATTGGATAAACGGATATTCCATATAGATCATATGGATACATAAATTATTTCAAATATACAATAGAGAATACGAATCCGCAATGATGTATCGTTGACACACTTTTCCTTGGAACAATTTTGTTTGAAAGTGGAACAATAAATTCACAAATTATTGGTTTCTATAGTTATGGAGTGTGAACAATATTCAACAACGTACATTACAGACGTTCACTCATGCTTTATGCTCCATTTTAATTGCTGTATCTATTTAGTCCAATGAAGTTGAGTACATTAACTATCATCTCGGAATAGAGAAACTGCAACAACAGAATCCGCAGGATTGACATTTTTCAGATGATCAAAGACAAATATAAATTGCTCCAAAACGAGAAGGGTATATTCAGATTAAGTATTCATTGAAGGATACTTCGAGGGGTATATTCATTATTAAATTGTTCTTTTCAAGGTTTTCTCCCATACCATGAAAAATATTGATAAAATGAAAGAAATATTATTTTTTGATTTACTTCTGCGTTAGTGACACAAAATATTCCTCAGAAGCAATGTATAGAACAATGTTGCCTAACGTACAATAGCGAAACAACATCAACGATAAAACAACTATTTCGTAACGTTTCGGATACTAAATCAGACTCCTTCCTCAGACACCAAGCGAAAATCTTCATAATTATTTTTTGTTGTCTCGCTTTGTCTTCTCGCTTTTACGAGACGAGAACGAGACGAGACGAGAAAAATCTCGCCCTCTCGTGAAGCCTTAAATGTGTGCTATTTATGCACACTTGTCACTGTGGTTATCTTAGACTAATCAGGATTTCCCTCCAACTCTAATAAAATGTTCAATTCTACCTCCTCTGAGATTGCCGGTTGACCACTTTTTTGATGGTCCTGTAAGCATTCGAAAACCTCATACTTCCTATCAATATTTCTAAATTTCAGCAAATTTTTGTGAACGATAGTTACAAATCACAACACTCACGAGGAGACACGGTTTTTTGCTGAGGTTTTTCCCTAAGCTCTTGTATCATGCGCAGAATTGTATGGTACCCCGTTACACCAACCTCCGCTAACACATATAAAACACTCAGTCAAAAGAATATACAGGGTGTCCCAAAAATACCACGCGAAAGTGACACTGGAGATAGATTGGCATTAGGTCTATCAGATAGCATCAACATGACCTCAGTAAAAGTCCGCTGGTTTTCGAGATATCACCACTTTTGTGTATTTTTTAAAAATCTCCAGTTTTCGGTCTTTTATCGCCTAGCATTGCTAGAAATTACTTCAAACTCATGTTTTTTTTTACCTAGGCTATCCTGAATAGTTGCTTTAAACAATGAAGTAATAACTTCACCGACAACTACAACAAAATCCTTCAAAAAATGTCTAACTTGTTGTATTTTATGCCGAAGTTAAAACGTTAACTTAAGTTTGACTGACTGCTGTGAAAAAAAATTTATATCAGACTGAATTGACAAATAATCGCAAAAACTGGTCCATTTCATGCCCTTTTCAAAATGATACAACACTACCAATTTTTTTTAATCAGAACCAGAATTGCTACTTATTACAAAAAAACCAAAACCCTTATCGACTATCCCGCTCCCACATTCATTGTTTTGTAACATGGAAACCGGTCCGACTTTCACAGACTAGGGGTCTTCGAATAGTCTAGACCAGGGGTCACCAAATGGCGGACCGCGGTCCGGATGAGGATCGCGAACCTTATTTTTGCGGACCATTTTTCCAGAAAACATATATTCTTGATTAAAAAAATTCAGATAACTTTTCGTTTTATTTACTAATTATAGATATTGGATTTAGATTAACTGCTAGTCAAATTCTTATGCCATCATAATGCTATCAACGACCCGCGACAGATATACAGATTCTGTGAACGGACCTCCAATGAAACTAATTGGTGACCCCTGGGTTAGATACTAGAGAAAACTTTTTGGCGTTTGACGGATTTACTCATTTCCTAATATTTTCCGAACGGATAGAGATAAAGAGGAAATAGATATTGGAATTTGGATATCGAGATGTGAAAATCATAGATTTCGGACGGGAAAGAAGAATTTTCCTTCGATTCCGGGTCAAAAATATTTCTAAGTGCCGACCCAAGAAATTTTTTTCATGGTATATCGATACGGAGCTCGTGTCTAGTTAAATCGAGGTCGCTGATCACGAATATGCAATTAGTTTTTCCCTAAGTAGCGTACTTTGGGAAAATTTTCACTTAGAGTGAAAAAATGGACGAAAATAGGTCAATTTTGGAAGTTCACACCGCCCAAAAAAATCGGAGTGAGGTGTTGTTGATTTTTGCTCTCATATATGGATCCTTTATCTACTGAATAATCCCAACAGAAAATGTCCAGGCCGTACTTTCGGAAATTATGATTTTTTTCCCAAGGGTCTGTTTTTCGGAAAATTCATTTCGCGGTATTTCCGCGGAAAATTCTCTAATGAAAAATCCGATCATATATTCGTAATCTACGGTCCCGAATTAGTGAATGACGTAATTTGCATCGAAATCGGAGACTGGTCGAATTTTGGAAATTTTTTAATACATTAGCCTTAAAAAAATCCCATTTTTCGAGAAAAATTTTTTGACGCAAAACTATGAAACGGGTACTTATTCTTATAGATTCGGGGCCGTAGATTCACAATCTACCATCAGATATTTATTACAAAAATTTTCCGAGGAAATATCGCGGAAACGATTTTCCGAAAAATAGACCCTCGGGAAAAAAAATCATAATTTCCGAAGCGTACGACCTGGACATTTATTGTTTGGATGATTCGATAGATAAAGGATCCAAATATGACGTAAACAATCAGCAACACCCTACTCCGATTTTTTTGGGCGGTGGAAAGTTCCAAAATTGACCTATTTTCGTCAATTTTTTCACTTTAAGTGAGAATTTTCCCAAAGTACGCCACTTAGGGAAAAACTAATTACATATTCGTGATCAGCGACCTCGATTTAATTAGACGCGAGCTCCGTATCGATATACCATGAAAAAAATTTTTTGGGTCGGCACTTAGAAATATTTTTGACCCGGAATCGAAAGAAAATTCTTCTTTCCCGTCCGGAATCTATGCTTTTCACATCTCGATATCCAAATTTTCCCCGATGATTGGTCGGTGGACGACGTTTAGATTTATGTATCAATTTTTTCTGTATCTCTATCCGTTCGGAAAATATTAGGTAATGAGCGAATCCGTCAAACGCCAAAATGTTTTCTCTAGTATCCAACACATACAAAAATCTACAATTTTCCGATTAGGTCGACGCGGCTTTGGTTATTCACTAAATCGGGTTCGCAGATCACGAATCTGTAATTAGATTTTCCGTATCTCGATTAGTTTCGGAGCAATGACGAAGAAAGTCTCAATTTCTGGCTCTACCTCCGGAAAATGGACTAATCAGTCGGATTTTTTGCCATATTACCAAAATTAATCGAGATACGGAAAAACTAATTAGAGATTCGGAATCTACGCCCTCGATTTAGAGAATAGCCAAAGCCGTGGCGATCTAATCGTAAAATTCTAGATTTTTGTATGGGTTAGAATCTAGACAAAGGACTCACAGCTCTGGCAATGTGTTAGTTGTTGTATGCATTTTATCAATATTTCACAGGAAATAGGTCATAAATACTTCTACAAGGGTTGAAGTATTACAAGATATTTTACTTGCAATTATCTTTTCGTGGAAAATATTAATTTCAAGGGTGAGACCACCCATGCAAAAATAAACCCCTTAACCCAAAACATTTAAGTTTTACAAGCGAGCTGCTTTGTTTAGAAATACAAATGAGCGCTTCCCAAAATGTGAAGTCATGGGACGCAACAGTGGTGATATCTCGAAAACCAGCGGACTTTTACTGAGGTCATGTTGATGCTATCTGATAGACCTAATGCCAATCTATCTCCAGTGTCACTTTCGCGTGGTATTTTTGGGACACCCTGTATATATTATTTTACTAACAGCATCCTGAGTTACAGGTTAAGCATTAGGATATTTTTCATTGAAATAATCGCAAACTTCTTTATGGGAAAGAGTTCTATCTCGACAACCCCTAAAATTAGAATTTAGATATGCGAGTTGCGATTTATTATTATGGTCTGAATGGATTCTAAATTGTTATGCGAATATTTTTGGAAGAGGAAATAATTATTTTTTATTAGAATTCATAAATGTAAGTTGGCAGATGAGTTTTGTGATTATTGTCCGATTCGATTCATAATTTTGTATATGCCTTTCGGGGATCATTAGTTTCTTGTCAAAATTAATAAATTCAAAATGGCAGATGACCTCTGTTATTTGGTTCCTATTCGATTTAAAATTGTTATGAGAGTTTTCAGGGGCGGAAATAATGTTATATTCTCAGAATTCATAAATTAATTGATGATATCCATATGAATTTGCGTTAATTTTTTTTGCTTTAATTTTCGAAAACATAACTGTGTTAGAAAATAAGTAATTCATCGACAATTTTATAATCTTCACTTCCTTCAAGATATTCTTGACATAGGTGACATTTGAATTATTTTAAACATTTCCTCCTTGAATATTCTTTAAAATAAGTAGAATAGAAATAATACATTTAATTATTCAGAGGATAAATCGATTCTCGAGGTGGTACTGGCAGATGAAGGATCTGAGTCAATTAGTGACTGATTAGTGTTTACCAAATCATGTTTTTCCTCAATAAGTTCATGCCTGTGCCTTCCGTTTTTGAAATATTTTCATCAAAATCAATATTAGTAATAGAATTTACACTTACCGCGGGCCGAATAATATTAGCAGCCTGATATGTTCTCAAAGTCATACCAACTTGCAATAACGGACTATTCTCAAAGTTTTCCCCGGATTTTGCATTACTTGAATCAGATATATATTCTGCAGGAACAGAGTTTAAAGGTAATCTTTTGAACATCACTTCCTCAGCTGTGAAATGTTTGCTGCATAGGTATTTTTGCCCTAGTATCCTGGGGCACAAGTTCACTAATTTAGTATTACCTGGAACAAAAATCTTTTTACAGTTATTTAATTGATTATAAAACTCTGTATACCTTATTTATATTTACGGTAATCGTTTACAGGAGAAGCAGCCAGACCACTAGAGGTAAGAAAGTTGGAACATAAGAACAACTTAAGGATTAGAGACATACAAAAATCAAAAATAACAAATAGAGATCACATGACATAAAAAAGATACTAACAAAATCGACTTGTATTTTTTTTAATAGAGAAAACAATTTTGCAAATTATTCAATTGGAATTTACCATATTTGGCTAAATTAGTTCGAAATGAATTAGGAATTGAACATTTCTATGTAAAGTGGAACTGTATTATTAGGTTTTTTTGTAGTCAGTGTGACAAATTTCAGAATAAGTGTTCAACATCCAATAATTCTGAGGATTTTCGGTAAGTGTCTGATGAAGGATTCTCTATCTTAATTTCAAGAGAATTATTTTTTTAGCGCTCCTGTTCCTCGGAACAGAGTGCTTATCTATTTGCCCAAATGTCTGTAATTTTCGAATTTTTGGTTGAAAATGGTCTCAAACGTTTTGGTTTCACTCACTGATCCAGAATCCATGGTCAAAATGGATTCTGTCCGGAGGTCTGTCCGTTAACACGATAACTCTCGAACGGAATGAGCTAGACTGTTGAAATTTTCATTGTATAGGTTTGAAATATCTCAGTCAAGTTCGTTATTGAGCAAAATCGGTGATTTCGGAGTAACGAAAAAAATAATGGGGAAATGAAATGGCGCCTAAAGGTGACAGACGAGTTTTATGATTATGGTCTGATTCTATTCAGAATTGGTATGAAAAGATTATCGGAGCATAGAGGTCAAGGTTTTTTCTTATAAAAATTGCCGATAAACAAAATTAAAAGTCCCATTCAGATGCACAATTCAGAATTGCAGTTCGTTATCTCTTTCCGTTCCCAAGCTATCATAAGGTACATAATATTTTTTAATACCTATGTTCAAATTTTCTGGTGCTATGATCGTCACAAAATTCCACATACGTTTTTGCGTCGGTATTCTACAACTAGTAACCAAGTTTCAATTCAAAATCCCGAAACACGTCAAATTTCAATTTTAAATTGTCATTCTTCTTCGTAAAAATGTGGAACCTACTTCAAGCTCCCTTCGAAAGACAGGTACAACCCCCAAATTTCAAATAGGAAGTATGGGCATGAGATATATAGTTTGAAAGGTCTCGTCATCATCTATTCAGAAATATTATCACTTTCATGTTTATTGCAAATATAAAATTAGAAAAAAATTAAAGAAACTGATTAGCGTTGTGCATTTAATTATCGTGTTCACATTTTTACATTTCAGTACACCATATTATTCAAACAATTGTTGTATTATGATACATTATGCTACTGCCTGTTCCATTTATGATTTCCTGTGGAAAAAACTATTTCCGATTACCTATGTCATTGTAAAATTATTTGTGAACATAAAATTACGAACAAGTAATGGTAAACTTAAACTTCTGTGATCTATCCATTATGTTTGTTTATACTTACATTGAATTGTAGCTTATTTTGATTTGTATTTGTTTTTATTATTGAATAAACTTTTATTATTATTATTATTATATTAAACTTATATTATTATTATATAATGAAATTATGGCCTTACCAGAATTTAAAACCCATTTTTCACATCTTTTAGTATCATTGACAGGAAATCGGTACAATCTTATTGTTGCATCAGTTCTAGGAGATATTCCACATTTGTAGAATTGGCATTTATTGCCAGCCGGCATCTGAAATAATAGATGTTAATGAATTTTAGGAGGAATCAACAAAAAAGGTGGAAATATATGGCATCCTGCACAAAACATCAAATATAAATTTGTTTGGGCCCAAAAATACTATCAACCTTCATTTGGGTGGTTTATATCCAAGTAGGATGTTTTATTGAAACGCTGAAAATACATATATTATTCGTGCTATCAAAAAAATTCCTAAAAAGCACTGACGTGAAGTCCGGAGCTTTTGCGCGCATGTTATTTATCTACTCATGCTTCACACACCCTCAAGAAATACCGCATGAAACTTCAACCCGTCTTTTGTCAATTGAGTACTAGTTTTAAATTCGATCGGATTTTTATTTTTGAGAATATTGGAAAAATACAACAAAAATTTCAGGTGAGTATAACTTCAAAACCATTAGGTCGGTTATGTCTATTAAGGTACTTAACGGTCGTATTCAGATGCGCAACCTGAGAATCGCTATCTCTTTCCGAAATTTATCGTGACAATGGACGGCCCGCTGGACAGAATTAAACAATTGCTAAACGACAAAGTCGACCAAGCTGAAATCAGGTATTCGATTGTGAAATGGCTATCTGACGGATAGATTTTGAAATATAACGTTTTTGAAGACAAACATTTTTTTGTAGACCTTTGTCGTACTAAAACGTATTATCAAGTTTCAATTTGATCGGGTCTGTATTTCTTGAGTTATTGAGGAAACAATATTTCAGAAGGGTATAACTCCGAAACCGTTTGGCCAACTATGTCCATTAACCGTAGCAGTCGGATGCGCAACCTACCCAGAAAATTGCAAGTCGCTATCCCTTTTCGTTCGGAAGTTACCGTGGCAACGGACGGCCAGCCGGACAGAATCGAATTTGAACATGCGCGCAAAAAGTTACGTTGACCTTCTCTAGTAAGTTACCAAGGATCGGATCAATCATTAAGTTTGCGAATTGTATCGTGTTAACCCAGTGGCGTAGGGCGCATGAGTGTCCCCCCCCCCCCCATCAGTTTAAGTGAACCCCTTTAATTATATTCTATAATTTCTATACTAGCTGGCCCGGCGAACTTCGTACCGCCTAACTTAATAAAAAAATGCTCGATATGAATGAAGTTTTATTATTATTTTTGATTAATTGCACATGATGTTGCTTACATACAAAAGAGAGTTTTCCTGAAATACTGGCTATTTATGAGGTTTCAATTTGATATTGACAGACACAAACAGTTATGATACAGTCTCTTAATCAATTAAAAGCTTTCTGATAAACTAAATTTTTTGTGTCGTTTTGTGGTGCGTAAATTAACAAAGATGACGGATTTCCAACGCGCGAACACGCGACGTATAATTGTCCATGCGCCATGTCCATACATCAAAGGAAAAACAGAATTATTTAATTATGAGAAACCATCCAAGGTACCTATTTAGTTAATGCTTTGTTTGTGGCACAAATCACTTCAATTGTGTACAATTGTGCCGTGATATAAAGAACACCCTGTATAGTTATGGTTTATTTTCAATGATGTATGCCTCGAAAGTATATTTTTAAACACAATTGAATGAAATTGTACGACTATGGTGCAAGTTGCCATTGACGTGTAGAGAAAAACACCCTGTAGACATGTTTATATTTATTCACCTTTTAAACCTTTCCTGGACAAATAATTCAAGACCAAAATTAACCAAATCGGTCCAGCCATTCTCGAGTTTTAGCGAGACTAACGATCAGCAATTCATTTATATATATATAGATTACTCTATAAAAAAATTGATAGTATTCAACATTGAGTCATATCCCCACCTTCTATCACAAAACGATATCTACACCACTGAATAGTCCATATCATAAGCTCTACTTACCTTCGAAAGGAATCTGCCACAGTTCTACTCGGCACTTTCAATAAAAACAGATTGCAATTGCGCTTTGCATTCCGTGAATCCAGCAAATATATACAATAACTACGCAGCCATCAATAACGAACTTAACACAGAGCAAATACTTTTTTCTTCTGCAAATCCAAATGCGTAATTCAAACCACGGGATACTGTCAAAGTCCAACACACGAAATCGAAACACAGAAGAATCATAAGAGATGCAATACGAAATCTTGAGACCTACAACACATCGACCCTTCTCAAGGTCGCAGGCGACTATCGACCCAAATGAAACCAATAGAATCCCTGGCATCCTTTCGACGGTCCCGCCATCTACATGCAGCCACCCTTCGCCTCCATCGAAACTTCCGTGATCGATTAGTAAAGCGTATATGTGTATGCGCGGAATCCTGACGTACATATATAGTCTAGTCAACAAGTGCCTTTAAGGTCAAAATTTTTGCGTATTCTCCGAAAATTATGATTGAGGTGTAATTCGATTCGGAATGGCATAATTTTTGAGAATATGCTGAGGCCGCTCGCAAAAATTGCAATAGCCAATATCTCAAAAACTATCTCAGATAATTCAGATTTGAAGAAATATTCAAGAAGTGTAGGAAATTTTCTAACAGAAGTTCTGAACTCCCGGAACTAGGACTAATATTTATAATTTTGCCAGAGCGTTGAAAATACTCCCAAAAACGGGTACTCCGGCTTGCGTAAGCCTCGCCCCCTTCGGACCTTTCATGAATAAATATTATTTTAACTTATTTAAATTGAACATGAAAAATTGAAAAAAATCATGCGTCTGTAGGATAGATCAATAAACAATAATCCGTGGTCCAAAAATGTTCATCGCGACTTTTCAATTAGTTTTACATTAGTTAATTAACTATTTTTTGTAGCCCGAACATTAACATTGCAAGTGCGATAGTTGTTCAACTATTAATATGAGATTTTTTTCCTTTCGTGGAGCTATTTCTCAAAGGTCTTGAAATAGATCTCCATTGGAAAATTTGTACAATTGTGAATTTTCGTTTTGTTATTAACAATTTACTCAAGTGAAAAATTGTGAAGCTTATCTCATAAACAACGCAATGGTTTATAACAATTTTTTGAAAAATAGGAGACAATAATTATTAAAAATCATTTTAAAGTAGCTTCTGATCATGAATATTATAAATTGAAGCTTTATAATTTTTCACTTAATTAAACTGTTCATAACAAAACGAAAATTAACAATTTTTAAAATTTTCCGACCGGAATCTATTCTAAAACCTCTGAAAAATATCTCCACGAAAAGAAAAAATTCTCAGAATAATAGTTTAACAATTACGTCGTACTTACAACGTTAATGTTCGTGCTACAAAAAATTGTTAATTAACTAACGGATAACTAATTAAAAAATTGCGATAAACATTTTTGGACCACGGATTATTGTTCACTGATCTATCCTGCAGGCGCCTGAGTTTTTTAAATTTTTTGTTTCCATATTTAATAAGTTTAAATTACATTTATTCATCAAAGGTATGAAGGGGGTGAGGCTTGCTCGTGCCGGAGTACCCGTTTTCGGGAGTATTTTCGACCCTCTAGGAAAATTATAAATATTTGTCCTACAGTTCCGGCAGTTTTTTTAGAGAATCTCCTCCTCTATTTGAATCTTTTTTCAAATTTGAATTATCTCAAATAGTTTTTGAGATATTGGCGAAAACCTAAACCTCCTTCTTTCGTTTCCACTTAATTGCTCATAACTATTGCAATTTTTGCGAGCGGCCTTAGCATTTTCTCAAAAACTATCTACATGCCATTCCGAGTCGAATGGCATCTTAATCATAGTTTTCGGAGAATACCTACTGCAATGTAACCTTCATACAGGGTTGGTATAAGTATATCCCAGAAAGACACTTTAATTCTTACGCCAATATTTAAAGGCGAGCCATATATATTCAGAAAAATATTTGTAATATATACAGGGTGTTTCATTTTTAACTATACATGCTTACAGTGGAAATGCAGGACCATTTGGGTAGTCTGAATCAGTGTTTACAAGTATATTCGTTCATGAGATACAGGGTGTTTTAAGCATTTCATCAAAAACTTTCAACCGTTATAACTCTTGGACGCTTTCATAAATTTTCCTGAAAATTTAAAGGCATGAGACAACAATTCCCAATCTGTACTTGAATAAAATCCATTGTTGAGATCTTTCTGAAATAGAACTTATCGATTGAAAGGAATAGAAACGGTTCTTTATTTTGAAAGTTAAGTTTAAGTAATACGAACTTGAAGAATTAAGCTCTTTGAGAAAATTACGTGATTGAAGTCATGTCATGTGCTCAATTCAAATCATTCCGAAATAGCAATGGATAATGCTATATTTGACATTTAGAATGATTGTTAACTATACGAGTTAACAATCAATAGAAGGCGAGTAGTAGTTGATGTGTTGTCATCCATACATTTTCAATACGTAAATAATTGAAATACCGTCTTTTATGAATACTGAATATGCCAACCTTTTAACTGGAAGCTTGTAGAATATAGTTTTCTGTGGAGAAATCACAGAAAAGGAACAACTGTTGAAAGAATTCAAGCAGCTTATTGTGATGAGGTACTAAATCGACCAGTGATAATACGGAAAGCGGTAGCGCATAAATAATATCAATAGTCTAGTCAAGTGCTTTTTAGGTCAACATTTTTGCGTATACTCCAACAATTATAATTGAGTTGTCATTCGATTCGGAATGGCAAGCAGATTTTTTTTTTTTGAGTTTTTGAGAGAATGCTAAGGCCGCTCGCAAAAATTGCAATAGTTATTAACAATTATGTGAAAAAAAGGAAGGAGTTTTAGGTTTTCGCCGATATCTCAAAAACTATTAGAGATAATTGAAATTTGAAAAAATATTCAAATAGAGGAGGAAATTTCCCAAAGCAAGTTCTTACTGCTGGAACTGTAGGACAAACATTTATAATTTTCCTAGAGGGTTGAAAATACGCCCGAAAACGGGTACTCCGATTCGGACCTTTCATGAATAAATATTATTTAAACTTATTAAATATGAACAAAAAAATTTAAAAAATGCAGACGTCTGCCGGATAGATCAATGAATAATAATGCATGGTCCAAAAATGTTTATCCCGACTTTTCAATTAGTTATCCATTAGTTAATTTCAAATTTTTTGTAGCACGAACATTAGCATTGCAAGTGCAATAATTGTTAAAGTATTAATCTGAGATTTTTTTCTTTAGTGAGGTTATTTTTCAATGAAAATAAAAAAAATTAAAAATTCAGGCGACTGCAAGCTAGATCAATGAACAATAATCCGTGGTCCAAAACTGTTTTACCTGATTTTCCAAATAGTTATCCATTAGTTAATTAACAATTTTTTGTTGCACGAACATTAACATACCAAGTACGCTAATTGTTAAACTATTAAACTGAGAATATTTTCCTTTCGTGGAGCTATTTTTCGAAGGTCCTAGAATAGATTCCTATCGGAAAATTTTAAAAATTGTTAATTTTCGTTTTGTTATGAACAATTTACTTAAGTGATAAATTATAAAACTTCAATTTATAATATTGCTATTTATCCGTTTTCTTATGATCAGCAACTACTCAAAAATGATTTTAATAATTTTACAAATTTCAATTCTCTCTGATTGTTTTTGACACATAGGCAAAAACCAAAGGCCCTTCATTTTTTTCACTTGATTGTTTATAACTATTGCAATTTTTGCGAGCAGCCTTAGCATTTTTTCAAAAACTATCCACATGCCATTCCGAATCGAATGACACCTCAATCATGATTTTCGGAGAATATGCCAAAATTGTGACCTAAAAAGCAATTGTTGACTATACTACAAAAATAAAAAGCTGAATATAGAAGAAAGGGGGGAATTTTCGAAAACAAGTTATGAATCCCCTTCTAGTTCGTTAATTAATTTATGTAAGCAGTTAATCACATATTGTTTACATACATTTCCGCGCGCATGTTCGGGAGAACAGTGAATATTTGCCAAATGTCTCTAATTTTCGTAAATGATCTCAAAGCTACTAGTATCGACTCACAGATGCTAAATTTCGTGGGGATGGTACCACCAGAAAATTTTAAAATAATTATTAAATTACTATGTTCTAATTATTAAATTACTATGTACTATGAAATATTAAAATATTAAAACAATTTATCAAAATAATTTAGTCTCAGAATCTATCTGATAGATATCGTTGAAATTTTGCAGTATTCTTCAAAACCTTATATTACAGTGGGAAAGTTTAACGGGTAATTCCGCAAAAGTTGCAGAGAAAAATCGTTCTGCTGATACCTGTCGGCACGTGTTTCTGCTAGTTGGCTTCTTCAGGACAGGACAGCCAAGAAAAAGATGGAAATAAAGCATAAAATATGTGACACCACAACTGGAGCGAGCAACCAATTGTGCCTTCAGCTGCTTGATCCTATGTTGGCGTCCAAGATAGGGCAACCAAGAAACCAAGGAAAATATGGAAATAAAATTGAAAATACGTGACACCTCAACTGGAGCCAGCAACCAATTTCGCCTTCAGTTGCGCGCTCCTGCTGAGGTGTTACCTATTTTCAGCTTTATTTCCATATTTTCCATGATTTCTTGGTTGCCCTGTTCTGAAGAAGCCAACTAGTAGAAACACGTGTCGGCAGGTAACAGCAGAACGATTTTTCTCTGCTCCTTTTGCGGAATTATCCGTTAAACCTTAACCACTTGAATATACTTCTCCGCATTATCCATATTTTCACTTATTTCACAGCCAAGCACTAGATTTGACCTCGATCGGATCCATATATTGTTAGAAATATATATTTTTTTCCTGAGAGCTACGATGCCTTGAGCGAGTTCAGTGCATGGATGGCTAACCACTCATGCTATGAATTAGAACGCGTGCTCCAAAGCAGAGTCAACTCAAGTCTTTGCTTTTCCAATTTTTGCTTCCATGTTCTGCGGAATTTCGGGCTATCATTTTGCCAAATGCCTGTAATTATCGAATTTTTTGCCAAAAATTGTTAGGTTCTACCCACTCTTGAATAATTTGTGGTCAAAATCGTTCCGCATCCGAATGCGGCGGCATTTTAAAGGCAAGTTCTGGATTTTAGCTCGATAGACTTCGTATTTTAGCAATTATTGTGAAAATAAAATTTCGAACTGATATCTACTTCTGAAATTTCAAATAATTTGAATCTCAATACGGCAATAAGTTTTGTACAGCAGATATGGTACAGTGATTAACTGTGCAACCTATCCTGGAAATTCCGAGACGTTATCTCTTTCCGTTCGAGAGTCATCGTGGCAACGGACGACCGACCGGACAGAATCCATTTTCACCTGTAATTATTCATCAGTAAATCAAACCTAATCGTTTGGTTCCATTTTCGGCAAAAAATTCGAAAACAGACATTTGGACAAAATGATAGCTCGATGTTCCCTAGAACATCCACACAAAAAACCATAAAACTTTTGTGTTTTATCATTTTCCGCTAGCTATCCTACTTTAGGAGAAAATCAACCGTTTCCATATATATATTTATCAGCGACCCTCTATCCTAATGAGCACAAGACTTTCCTGAATAGCCATATTTCAAAGGTTAAATGAACTAGATTCGTCGAAAATACTCGAGACCAATAACTCAAGTAAAATTATACATTCGCTATTCAACATAATTTTGATATCTAACTGTACTGGAATTACTCATATTGTCTATGTTCGGTATCTTTTATCCATGTATGGTGGATATCGACAAACCAAGCAATCAACGCCTCATATTGAGGTTATTGGATTTGGTGAAATGTATGAATTCGCTATTGTATATTGGCAGCTCTCATGAACGCCATATCAGGCGAAATATCTATTTGCAAGGAGCTCACGTAAGATGTACTGTGGCAACTACAGTCACACAAAATATTCTAATTCTCAAATAAGAAATATACTGGATTGAATTTCTAGGCGTGTTCAGTAATCAGATCAGCCTAGGGGGCCGTTTATTAATCACGTGAGGCCAACTAGGGGGTGGGGGGCTTCCGAATAACATCACGATTGATCACAATGGGTAAGGGTGTTGTTGTTACATATCACGGCATGTACCTATATTTTCTGGTAGTGCCTATTTCAGCAGTCCTCCACTTACTTATGAAGAAACCGTAGCGAAATTCAGTTCTTTGAAATTTGCAGAAAAAGTTACATGTCAAACTGCTCTGGTGGAATTGGCAATATCTGCCTAATGGATTCGGAGATATAGATACTAATTTATAATTTCAATTCCACAATATCTCCAAAACTAAATACAGATTCGATCATATTGAAATTTGGTATGAAGGATATTTATAATAACGACTTCAAGACAAGGGCGAAAAAAATTTTTTTTGAAAATTTCATTGAGTATATCGAAAGCTAATCGCCAGAGTTCGCTGTCCTGTACAATTTTTTTTTTTAGAGACGGGATCTCGAGAACTATTAAAACTAGAAGCAAACTGAATTTCGAGCTCTTTCTTCCTGACTAATCCAAATCCCAAAACAGAGCCGGCTTATCATTTCTAGATTTTGAGTTTTGATCGAAATTTGGAAAACTGCCATTTTCATTAATGCTGAAAAACTCGCTTATCTGAGCTATTATTCAAAATCGAGTGTTTCTTTGTGCAGGCACTTTTTATGGGTAATTTAAAGATTTTATGGTTGAATTTTCCAACCCCACCATTTTGATAATATTACATGAATTATTGTTATAATCGAATATGCTTGTTTCCTAAAGCAAATTTTTTGCTGATTTCCTAAATGTATTCTACGTATGTCATTATTAACAAGTAAATTTCAGTACCAAAACAATCGAAACTCTCCTCTGGCTTTTCGGTTCAATGTTGAATAATTAGTAGGCTGACATTACCATAGCAACTTTCAAATATGCATAATTGGTCGTTAACGTAACACTATATGACAAGAAACACCGATCCGATCATTTTTTCTATGTCTGCATTTTCATCGTATTTTTTTCTGAGAGTAGAAATCTATTATCTGATTAGTGGAGAAATGTTCCTCTACAGTCTACAATTCTTCCAGTTGTGTTAGATAAAGCGAATCGAGTAACTAATTATAAATAAAAATGTATTTCACCAGGAATGTTTCATAGTTCAAAATTTAGATTATTAAGGAAACAAATTTCTTCGGAACTGGATTCCGTTATTAGCTAAGCACGTCATACATCTCTTCCTTTTACTAAAATGGTGTTGCAGATGTGAATTCTATTATTAACATATTAACTTCTCCTATGGCCTTTTCTGCTCTGCTCCTTAGTTATTGTAAATTTGAATTAAGTGTTTTATGAATTTTGTGTTTCAAATATACCATAAAAAATTCAAAGTAATCAAATCTGCAGAACGCGCTGGCTATCTCACAGGTCCATTGGTACCTATCCAATGTTCACCAATTCGCTGAGATTCTTGCGTAATGGGTTGTGCTCCATCTTGTTGATAATATAATTCGCTCAAATTGAGTTATGGTAACTATATTGTCATTTTTGGGTTCCATATGTCTAGTGAGGACTAGACAACGAATGTTTCTCTGTATACAGGGCAACGATGAAATCATTTATTTTAAATAACAGCTTCACATGGAGGTACACTCTCCATGAGGAGAAATTAAAGTTTTCCTGATTCTACATTGCAATCAGAACGCAACTAAACCTTAAAGGCACATCAAGAAACAACCGAGGATAGGGTGGTTGGATTTTTTTGAGATATTTTGGGTGCATAGTATGATAAATAAAAATATTGTGAAAGGCACAATAAAAATGATTCTCGGGTGGTATAAATTTTTTTCGTGGTAAAATGCGAGGTCCCAAAAAGTTTGTATATTTCACAAAGAACATCAAAGAGGAAAGCAAATAACTTCAAAGTATTTATCGTCCAGATGAACAAGGCTAAGAGGAACTGTGCTTAAATAGAAAATGTTCGAGGAAGGGAGAAATCAGATTATTTGACAATTTTACATAATCTGACAAAACGGATAAATCATTTTGGAATATCAATAACTCAGTGGATAGTTAATTTTAGAAAATGTTGGCTCAATCAGATTAGTTCTAAGAAAGTGGCATGACAAAAAAGTTAATATACGAAAATTATATCTCTGGCCAATTAACGAGTAATGATTGCACTTTAACATGAAATACTAGTCGTAGAGCATTGCGATATAGAAATTCAGATTCAGCAAATGCAACAACTTACTTGTACAGGGTATTTCATCAATATTTATCTATATAGTAACTAGAGAAACCTTTCACAAAATATGGAGATTTAGCCTAGAGCACTCGTATTGAATACCTTTTCCTCCTTACCGCCATAGAGGTTGTTTTATTTTTAATTACCAAAATTGATTTTGGCCCATTTATTGGACACATTGCAATTTTTTTTTTAAATAGTTGGCGAACAGTTTGCATATTATGTTAGGAGAATTTAGAGATAGTGGTAAGAGCATTATTACCAGAGGCGTGCGGTAGGGATAGATAATATATTTTCCCCCTCACAACCTACGATGTATGTTGAAAGTAACACATGATCAAAGAAATATTCTGAATTGTTGTTGACAACATACAATTCAGCATATTTCTTTGATCATGTGTTACTTTTAACATACATCTCATCCTCTTGTCTCAATACGATAGAGTATGTAGTTATCAAGTTATTTGCGTTTTAAATTAATGCTCAAAATTACCTAATTTTATTTTATTACTTATTTCACATAAGTGTCATCAATAATTCCACCAAGTTGATGATGAAATTCATTAATTGTAGTATTAAATTCACATGAGTCAATATATATTTCATTAATTTGGAAAAATTAAATATGTGAGTTTCAGTTGATTCCAGTTTAATTTTGGAGATTCACAATGAAAGGAAATATATTTTAGGAGTAATTAAGTGTTTTAGTTTAGATCTTCATATTCCACGAAACATAAATCGCAGAATATGACGGGAGACTCTATTCAGTTTGCAATATTAAAACTGTTACATATAACACTTTATTTTTCAACTGTCGAAAAGTTTTTTTTTAATTTTTTCCTAACATTTCCATTAGATTGCATAGATCTGGATGAAGAACTTAGATCCTTCTTTTGGAACTAGCTATCGGTAATCGGTGGAGCCAAAAACCATTTCGTATCACTTCAAAAATTCAGTACCTACCTACTATTTGGAAGTACATTTAGTGTTTGTTGATTGGTTTTTGTGTTTATATACAAAGTCAAACCCCAGTTAAATTCCAATAAATAAGAAATGGTCTCAAAAATCCACCATGTCAACAGCTGTGTCGAAAGTTATTGTTAACATTTTTGGGTGGGTTTCTTCAGTTCCAAAATAACATTACTCTGTGAACATAAAGGCCGTACCCTACCATAAAACTCAATTATAGGAATTCGTCTTCTGGTGTCACAACACAATACTAGAGAACTTCTGCACGTTTTCCGAAACCAGTTTCGACGAGTTACTGGACTGAACTTGCTCTCAGTGTCATCATCAAATGAATGTAAGGAATTTACGGACTTTATGAAATTCAATTTTCGAATTTTGCTTGGTACCAGATGATAATTCAGGGGGGTACGACACAATTTTTTCGCTTTACGATTCCACATATCCATTGGGGAACTCGAATATAATAATCCATCTATACAGGCATTTCCGATAAACTATAGGAACTAAAATATTGAAAGGTTTTTTTTCTGGGTTTTCTCTCCCAAACTCTGAAAAATATCTATCAAATAAAAGTTCATTATTTTGTGATTTGCTTCTGCGTAAGAAACACAAGATATTTGTCAGAAGCAATCAATTGAACAAACAAAAACGAAACAACATCAACGAAGAAAAAAACAACAGCAAACCAGAAAAAAACCTTTCAATAAGGAGTATACCTCCCACAGTATCCTTTAATAATTACTTATAGGTACTAAAGTTCATGGAATTATTTATTAACGTTTAAGAAGGAGGGGGGTAAATTTTTGGTTTGTAATTTTTTGGTACAATTCAAACTTAAAATTATCAATTATGTTTTGTTGTTAGAATTCAAAAATTTAAGGGCAACATCTGCCCTTCTATGGATTCTGTTCCTAGTATCTGTATCAAAACATATTTTTGAATCCCTACTGAAATTATCAAATATGCAGTTTTGACCTTTTTGCGCCACTTTTATAAGAAGAACAGTACGAACACATAATACTGTTAATTTGAGGACAGATAGGTGTAGATATGTTTGGGAAAGTTTTCTTGGGTATTGTAGCACGTTGTGTTTGACTAGTAAAACAATATTTTTACTTTTTCATTTTATAATCCAACATATGTTGGATTATATGTTCAGCCAATCAAGGCCGAAACATATGTTGGATTATAAAATGAAAAAGTAAATATTGTTTTACTAGTCAAACACAACGTGCTACAATACCCAAGAAAACTTTCCCATAAATTTATATAAGAAAGAAGCACAAGAAAACTCAAGAATTAATAATAGATATGTTTGTATAGCATAACTTGATTAGTGAGATAAGGCTTTGATAACCACGTGAGGGAGGTTCATTCATGATGAATGTTAGGGCTGTCAATTTAGTTTTGTTTTTCTCGCCTGACGCTTGAAAAAGTTCGTCGGATTTCACGATTTCCGTTGTGTGGAGCCCCATTTTTCATTCATCTAGGTATAAGCATTTAGTATTTTGTTTTTATTTTATATTTCTTTATTATCTGTCATCCTACTCGTTGTTTTTATATTTGTAATTATTTGATCATATGTCTGTATGTTGTATTTAATTTTTGGCGCTCTTGTTCCTCGCAACAGAGTGCTTATCAATTTGCCCAAATGTCTGTAATTTTCGAATTTTTGTCCGAAAATAGTCTTAAACGATTTGGTTCGACTCACTGATCAAGAATCCGTAGTCGAAATCGATTCTGTCTGACCGGCTGTCTGGATGTTAACACGATAACTCTCGAACGCAAGTTCATTAACGGGCAAAATCCATCGAGCGGTTTCGCAGTTATGGCCATTTTTAGTAAAAACATTTTCTATGAATATTTCCGAAACCAATCACTTGATCTATCTGAAATTTAGCACCAAATTGTAGAATAATGACCTTTATATGCATGCTAAGTTTTGTATTGATCGGATTGACGTGAAATGTAAAATAAAAAAATTTTAATTTTGTTTCTACAATTACTCTCGAACAAAATGAGCTAGGTAGTTGAAATTATCAGAGAAGGTTTAAGAGATAAATATCTTGGTTGAGTTTGTTGGTGGGCAAAACCGGCCTGGTTGCAGAGTAACGAAAAAAAAATTTTTTTTTACATTACAAATTTCAAACTCAATTTTTTTCAAGATGCAGTTTCACTATAAAAATCCATGAATATCATTTTCAACTAACAATCTTATACTT
The DNA here is from genome assembly GCA_937662695.2 of Halyzia sedecimguttata. Classification (NCBI taxonomy): domain Eukaryota; kingdom Metazoa; phylum Arthropoda; class Insecta; order Coleoptera; family Coccinellidae; genus Halyzia; species Halyzia sedecimguttata. The sequence continues at coordinate 20,216,577 of OW569417.2, read as the reverse complement.
TCGGAGATATGATTTTTCGAAATTTCAAGAATGAATCGTACTTCTATGATTTCACAGAATGCTGTACTTAATTTTTGTATATATGAATTATTATATGATCTGTGTTCTTACATGTCATCTCATTTTCCTATGAGGGATAAATGTCAAAAATATTTCTGGTTCCTTATTCTTGATATAAAATACCCTCCCTGTGCTATAAAACAAAGTATGATTGAATGCAAAATGACCAATGGAATAACCTCAGCAATCGTAATTTTGAGGTGATAAATGCCCGTGGATAATCCATATGATGATGCAAATATATCCTTTGGATTCAGAATATCTCCAGTAAAAACAAAAATGCAATGTTATGTAAGTTTTAATGGTTATAATATAATTTTAAGAGTAGATTTGAGGAATTAATATCTCGGATAAGTTCGTTATTGGTGAGAATCGGTCTGTTTGAATTTAATTTTTTTCATGATGCAGTTTTATCGTCAGAATCCATTTATATAATTCCCAGAGACCAATTATTTCGGAGATATGATTTGTCAAAGTTTGAACAAGAGCGCCAAAGCTCCTGTCCACAGGGCTTGAACCAATTTTATTCTTTTGACTAAGCCCGACTACTCTATAATTGCATTTTCTCCTTGAAGAACGAAATACAAATTTCCGAAAAGTCGCTGAAAGAATAAGATTCTTTAATTTCTGGTCCTTATGGCGATATGGAAAAACGTTCTGCTATTAGGCTTTCGTCAAAAAAGTAAGGCCCTATTAAACTCCGTCTGGTTATTGCAATGTTAACATTTAATTTCTCTCGGTGTTGAATGTGAAAATCTTGGGTCCAGTGAGGATTTCCTCCTGATCAATACCTCCAATTGTGACGATTTAATGTCTCATTCAGGCAAAAAGTGGCTTCGCCAGAAAATACGATCTTATTTAAAAAATTGGGGCACTCATCGCAGCGTAATATTAGTTTTTCTCAAAACTGCAAACGGTGGTCTGGATTATCCTCGTTTAATTAATTTAATTAATCAGTTGAACTTTGAACAGATGATAGTTCTCTTTCTGGAACAACTTAGCAACAAAAGAGTGGCTCACGTTTGGATTTAGAGCTAGCTGTCTTGTAGAAAGGTGAGGATTTTCATCAGCTTCAACTAACACATGTAATCTGGTTTCTTCGTTTAGCCGAGGTCGACCTTGCCGGGGAAAATCATGGACGGGTCACGTTTCAGAAAATTTAGCAACCAATTTACTTACTGTGGATCTTGCAATAGGCAGCCAGTCAGTATGTTCTTGGTTGAATAATTCACATGCTTCTTCATGTGTTTTTACCTCATCACCATATCCAACCATAATTAAAATGTCTATTCTTTCCTCTTCAATTCAACATACCATTGTTTTTAACATCAAGGATAATTCACTTTGAAAACTTTTTTATACCTCCTCCACACTCACTGCAATTACTCAAGTGTTGTTTTTAAGAATTAAAATTTAATAGTATATTATTGTTTATGGCTGAAGGGCTCAGGTCGATGGCCATAAATACATTTATTATTATTATTGTTTTTATGACACAGATATCATAACGATAATTATTGCAAAAAAAAATTTTTTTCGTTACAAAGTGTTTATACTCATATCGGTCAGTTCCAAAAGGTTGATGGAGAGAAATTTGAACATTTGCGCTAAATTTCGTTTGTTTTTTAGGTTGAATAAAGATTTTCTTCCATGAAAGTTTCATTTTGTTTTCTTCCGGTTCCTGTTTTATTTTCATTTAGGTAACGAAAATAACTTTGGGTGGTAATTTAAACAAAAATTATGAACTCACTCCGTAAAAATGAATGACGTCATAAGTAAAATTTTTATACCATAAGGTGGTTAATTAAAACCTGAAATTGACCTGACCTAGCGATTTGCTTGTAAACATTCAATAACGCGTTCATGAATTATGTTCCCTACTTAATCCACGCATTGTACCTATGTAGAAGTGCAGAAAATCTAGATATAAAATCTATATCAAATACATGCAATCAAATTAAATGACACTTATTGTTTACGTCCATGACTCCATATCGAACACATAATAGTCTTAAGTTTGTTTACGTTCATATTGCTAATTTTGAAGAACGTTCAAATTTAAAAGTCTAATGAATAACGATTGATCAATCCCCAGGTGACTACTAATTAAAATGAATAGGTACAAATTTTACTTATGAACATTATCATCTAAACTCAGGAATGGACGCGACCGAACAAACAGAGATGACAATAAATATTGGTTCGAATACAGGAGAATGGACAAAATAATTTACCATGTTAAATTCGATTAAGAGTGCCCAATACAGGAGAGTGGACAATAGAAACTGAGCTCAAAATCTCCTGACTTGACGTCAATGCTTGAACCAATTTTTTTTTTCAATAATTTTTTTTAAATTTTCTTGTACTACGATCTTCACGAAATTCTGTGAAAATTTTTGCTTTGCTATTCTAGAAATAATTACCATGTTAGAATTGAAGCGGCATCGTATGTTTTGGGTTATTGAAGAAATAAAAACCAAATTTCAGATTGATATAACTCCAAAACCATTTGGCCGATTATGCTAAATAACCAACTTGAATGTCGCATTCCGATGCGGAATGTACCCTGAAAACTGCTATTTCGCTATCTCTTCCGTTCTTAGGTTATCGTGACATAAAAAATATTCTTTAATAATTTTTTCTAAATTTTCTAGTGCTATGATTCTCACAAAATTTCTCAAACGTGCTTAGGTTTGTATCCTACAACTATTCACCAAATTTCAATTCGATCGGATTCATATTGGTTGAAAACAAAATCATTACACGGAAACCATTGGGCCGATTATTCTTCAGCTGGGAGTCGAACCCAATCGTTTGAGACCATTTTTGGCAAAAAATTTGAAAATTACAGACATTTGGGCGAAATGATAACGCGATGTTCCCCAGAACAAACGCGCAAAAAGTGGTTTTTCAACAATCTTTTTTTATTACTTAAGAATAAATAAATTCAAATATCAAAACGTTTATTCCGCTCGATACACAATAGATAAAATGTGATTTGGTTAAATAAGTAATCATTAAAGGATACTGTGGGAGGTATACTCATTATTGAAAGGTTTTTTTCTGGGGTTTCTCTCCCAAACTCTGAAAAATATCTATAAAATAAAAATTAATTATTTTGTGATTTGCTTCTGCGTAAGAAACACAAGATATTTGTCAGAAGCAATCAATTGAACAATGTTGCCTAACAAATAACAACGAAACAACATCAACGAAGAAACAACTATATCGTAACGTTTCAGACTCCTTCGTCAGACGCTTAATGCAAATTTTTAGAATTATTTTGTTGATAGTTATTTTGTGAAATTATTATACATATATTATTTTATAGATATTTTTCAGAGTTTGGGAGAGAAAACACAGAAAAAAACCTTTCAATAATTGGTTAAATAAGCCTACCTAAGTAATTAATTTTTATTTACTACTCAATCTGATCAGATTCAACGCTTATGTGAGCAGTATTTCGGTGACAAGATCGTACCTACTTCCTGTCACATTTACTATGCCCAAGGTTATATAATTGTTAATAAACAATCGTACCTATTCTGTAAGCATTCGCAGATACCAGCGAAATCGAAATGAGGTGAAGTTCAATATATTTCGTAAGTTGAATTTTGTAGGGTATCCAAGTCAGGGACTAACAGACTGTTTGTAAAAAAACGTTGAGACATGAGGAAGAGATGTGTTGATGAAATGGGGGACCTGCTGACGAATTGAAAAAAAAATTGTAGATACTTATCTTTGATATTTGGGTAATGATTTGTCAACTCCTGTTATATGAACAAAATGTTTCAAGAGAACGAGGCGAATTCAAATTGAATAACGATGCGAATTTAACATCACCTGATGATATAATTTTTTTCAAACGTACAGGGTGATTCACTTATCTTGGTAACCCCAAGTTTCTCGGAAACGGCCGAATATGTTTTAATTATCATCGTTAACTCGAGATGCGTGTAGAAGTCGGCGTAAAAAATAAAGGTGGCTGGCGTCGCGGCGACGTCAATTTTTTTCCCAAGTACATACCTTTTTTATTATGCCATTCGAAAGATTATTCAATTCTAAATTTTATTTCCAAATACCGTTTTTTCAGATTTTAAACCGTGAGTGATCTACAGGGTGTTATATGTTAATTCTATTCCATTTTTGCGCGTATGTTCTGGGGAACATCGCGTTATCATTTTGCCCAAATGTCTGTAATTTTCGAATTTTTTGCCGCCTCAAACGATTGGGTTCGACTCCCCGATCAAGAATTCGAGGTCAAATTTGATTCTGTCCGACCAGCCGGCCGTTGCCACGATAACTTGAGAACGGTTAGAGCTAGCTGAAATTTTCAGGGTAGGTGGCACATCCCAATATGACGTACAACTTCGTTAATGGGCATAATCAGGCCAATGGTTTCCGTGTAATAATTTTGATTTCTACCAATACAAATCCGATCGAATTTATACTTGATGATTAGTTCTAGAATACAGACCTAAGGATATTTGTGAAATTTGCCATTTTCGGCAAAAATTTCGAAATTTACAGACATTTGGGCAAAATGATAACGCGATGTTCCTCAGAACATCGCGCAAAAATGGAATAGAATTAACATAAAACGCCCTGTAGATCGCTAACGGTTTAAAATCGGAAAAAAATTGTAGGTATTCGGAAATAAATTGAATTGAACCTTCTTTCGAATGGCATAACAAAAAAGGTATGTTCCTGGGATAAAAAAAATTTAACGGTGCCGCGACGCCAGCCATCTTTACTTTTTACGCCGACTTCTACACGCATCCCAAGACTTGTACAAAACGGCGTTCACAGAATTAAAATATATTCAGCCGTTACGAAGAAAATTGGGGTGACCAAGATAAGTGAATCACCCTGTACAACACCAATCTCATATTTTGATTCACAGGATGACAGGAAAGTTAAATTTAAAGCAATACCTACCTTCTTACTGTTCTGGAGAATATACTTGTATTTACTGCTCCACAAAAGTTAAGGAAGTTCAGAAATTTTTGGACTGTTTCAAAAGTTTCCATGATTCTTCACCAATTTTTTTAAATATGAGAAATCTAAATGTTTACTGACTTATCTAGTTCATTCTTTTATCCCTTTCTTTATAAGTTTCACAGTTTCGTGAAAATTTATTTTTCAGTGCGAAATCAGTTCACTCAAAAAATGAAGTTCAGTAAAGAGTATGGCCTCTTCGAACATCATCCATGGCATGACAACACCTTAGCATACTTTCGATCAGATTGTTGAAATAGACTTGATCAATTTCTCTCCAGAGTTGCGGTAAAATCCGTCCGAGTTCTTGAGGTCTATGTGGAGTGGGATGATAAGAATCTAAAGCTCTTTTTAGCTGATCCCAAGCGTGTTCAATGGGATTGAGTACTGGCCACCAAGGCGACAGGGCCAAATGAGGAAACCATGGATTTTCATCGACAATTCTCGCTCGATGGGTTGGCACATTATCGTCCAAAAATAAGAAATTTGGCCCAATAGCAGCATGAAACAAATGAATAGTATTGTCAATGACTTGCTCTGTGTGAATCTGCGCATTCATGGTAGCATCAAGCACCAACAATTCTGTACGTCCATAGAAACAAATTCCTCCCCAAACAGTAGCTGTACCACCTCTGAACGGATGAATTTCCTGAACCGATCTGCGATTTCTGTGCACCAGAGGATGGGTCCATACCTCGACTTTCCGAAAAACGTCCATACCTCGATTCATCTGTGAACAATACAGACTTCCATTGGTCGTTCCAATTGTCGTGCTCATTGGCCCATTACAATCGAAGTGTCATATATATATTGAGCTGGTGGAATTCTTCTCAAAAGTCTTCGAGAATGTAGATTAACTTCTCGAAGTATTCAACGAACTGTTTCAGAAACCAAAACACCAGGTAGCGTTCATGATGTATTATTCGACAAGTACTCAAAGGCTATCTTCGGGTAGATACAGTCAGAAACCGATCTTGTGCAGGAGTGGTAGATCTTAGGCGTCCACTACTCGATCTTTCGGTCACGTTTCCAGTTTCTCGATATCGATGGACGAGCCGGAAAACTACACTTTCACTAACTTGAAAGAAATTCGCAATATCCCTCTGATTAGGTCTTGCCTCGATCATACCAATAGCCCTATTGGCTTCATCTGTTCACGTCTAGGCATTATAGACCAGGGTCGATAATTTTTGAAACCGAAAAAAATTTAAGTACAATGAATCCCGTTGTAAAAGAGAGAGAATCTAACAAAAGTGATAGGGAAAATAATTTACGGGTGATCTGAGGTCGGAAGGGGTTGGTGGTGAGTTTTTAAGGGTTAAAAACGGTTTATCTCGATTTCCGGCAAAACTACAAGTCCTATGGAGAAAGGGTGAATGGCAAAGTTGCAGGTAATAAAAAGATCTACAACTTTTATATTCAAACTTTTTTCACATAACCTCGAAATTTATGTGAAAAATTCGAATAACCACGTTTTTGTTTATTAATTTTTATCTTTTACAAAAAAAAAAAATTTTCATCAAATTTGATAAAAACCTACCTTTTTATGTCCCAAATACACTGTAATTTTTTGGATTTAAAATATATTTTTTTTCACCTCAATTTGACTTAATATCGAAAAAGCAGCCTAATTTTCAATCAAAAATTCTCGAGATAAGTTTTTACCAAATTTGGTGAAAAAAAAAATGTTTTGTAAAAGATAAAAATTAAAAGCCAAGAACGTGGTTATTTGATTTTTCACATAAATTTTGAGGTTATGTGAAAAAAGTGTAGAACAAAAGTTGTAGATCTTTTTATAACCTACAACTTTTCCATTCAACTTTTTTGCATAGGACTTGTAGTTTTGCCGGAAATCGAGATAAACCGTTTTTTACCCTTAAAAACTCACCACCATCCCCTTTCTGACCTCAGATCAGCCGTAAATTATTTTTCCTTTAATTTTTGTTATATTCTCTTCCTTTTCCAATGGGTTTCATTCTACTATAATTTTTGTTCACTTTTTACCATTTTTAAAGGCCGGACCCTGGTCTATTATTGCAATACTCAAAGTTAAAAGAAAATTAAAAAAAAATCATTGAAAATATTCCATATCTCAGAAACTATCCGTCCGACATCGGTAAAATTCTGCGAGAGCCTTCAAAAACCTAACTCTACAGCCTTGGAGATTTCAGTAGCTGGATGGGTGAGCTGTGCCACGATAACTTTCGAAAGAGATAGCGACTTGCAATTTTCAGGTTAGGTGGCACATCCAAATGGGAAAGCTAAGTTCGTTATTGGCATAACGGTTTCGGAGTTATACCATTCTGGAGTTTTGTTTTCTATAAACTCAAAAAATACAGACATGATCGAATTGAAACTTGGTAACTAGTTTGTAGAATACCGACGCAAATACGTATGTAAAATTTCGTGATGATCGTGTCACTAAAAAATTTTAAAAAAATGTGAAAATATATTATGTATCTCACGATAACTTGAACACGGAAACAAATAGCAACTTGCAATTTTCAGGGTATGTGGCGCGTCTGAATGCGACGGACAACTTCGTTAATAGGCAAAATCGTTCAAACGTTTTTGGACTTATACCCATCTGAAATATTGTTGTTATTTCCTTTATAACTCAAAATATACAAATCCGATCGAATTAAAAATCGGTAAATCCTTTTAGAATGCGGACGCGTGAATTTTCTCGATATTTCGTGAATAGGTATCGTATCACAAGAAAAAAAATATATATTTTTTTTTATTTCATATTTATCAAACTATGCGTCAGAATCATCTGAAATTCCGCATATAATTTCGAGCCTGCACCATTTTACAATCGATGACAAAATTTCAGCTCGATCGACTTCGTATGTGGCGTGAATAGACAATGGAATATGCGCGTAAAAGCTACCACACTTCACGTCAGTTCTTTCATCAATTTGGTTTCAGGTTAAAAGTTGAATGGCGAAGGACAGCTCGTGAAAACGTGAAGGTACCTCCACAATGGAGAAATTGGGTAGATAGAAATCGACGGCATATAATTAATGAAAAATTTTCATAAAATGAATCGGAAGAACTTTACTTCATATCACAATAAATCTGTAGTTAATAATAATTTTTATCCTTTGATCGAAATTACCAAAATGTTTCACCGATTAGTGATTAGATACCTAGTGCAATTCCTATAAAAATCATGCTTGAACCATGCATATTCTATGCATTTTATGAATTTATTTGTTAAGTCTATTGGTCATTTAACGAATCAGAAAATTGGAGCTCCTGAGTCCACGTCACTACTTTCATAATTAATTGATAATTACTTAATTTGCAGTATCCGAAGCATGCGACGTCTTGCCAATTACAGCGTGATCCTGTTTGAACAAGCCTATTAAAAATATACCTACAAATCACATAATTCTATTTCTCCCTACCTAAATTTTCTTACAAAAAGTCATAAACTTTCGCAAATTCGTTTGATACCCTACTTTTCAGAACCAATGTCTAAATCATTATGTAGCCCATCTATGCTATTAATTATTGGTAGCCATTTCATCACACTCGTTACATAATTTCGTATAAACCGAAGGAAATCTGCATTAATATGAAACGTGCGAAATAACAATGACAAATAACAAATTTTATTATTATATTCATGGTTTAACCTTGATACGTCAGCATCATCGAGTATCACAGGAGCATGCATTTTATTTGTGGCACAATTCGGCTCCGAATTTTGAACTTTGTGCTTCTCGGATGAGAAGCGCAATTGTGGTAATTAAGTTTCTACCTGAACCTGAAGTTGGTTTGAGGATTCGTTTTGAAGTCGGCAGAAGTGGATAATTTGATTCACCAGTTAAAAATAATAATGGACGAATTAGAAAAAAAAAATGATCTGAAAATATATTAATAAGAAATTGAGTGATGGTGGCTTTTTCTCGATGCAAATCCATATTAACTCATAACATGAAAAAATTGGTTCAAGCACTGACGTGAAGTCAGAAGCTTTTGCGCGTATATTCTATTATCCATTTTCCTGTATTGGACACACTTAATCGAATTTACCTTGGTGAATTCTATTGTCTGACTTCACCTCATTGTTTGAACCAATTTCTTTTTTCGTAATCTTTTAAAAATTCTCTAGTGATACGGTTCTCACAAAATTTTACACACGTCTTCATGTCGATATTCGACCACTAGTTACCAAGCTTCAATTCGATCGAGTATAGTTTTTTTGAGTTATTGAGGAAATAATATTCCAGGTGGGTATAACTCCGAAAACGTTAGATCGAATATGATCAAAAACGAACTTAACCGTCCCATTCGGAAGCGCAACTTACCCTGAAAATTGCAAGTCCCTATCTCCTTTCGTTCGAGAGTTAGCGAGGCAACGGTCACCCATCCAGCTACTGAACTCACACAAGGCTGCTCGGATCTCCATCAATATAGATCCGATCATGTTCAAACTTGGAACTTGGTATTTGGTTCTGAAAGCTAAAAAAAATTTCAGCCATGTGTGATGAATAGTTTCTGATACCTATATAGAATTTTTTTCGATGATTTTCCATAATTTTTTCAGATTTTGCGACAATTTTCGCGTTGGCATTCTACAACTAATAACCATGTTTGAATTGAATCGGTTTTGTATTTTTCGAGTTATTGAGGAAATAACAACCAAAATTCAGATGGGTATAACTCCAAAACCGTTAAGTCAATTATTCCTAGAAAAAAACTCAGATCTCGCATCCAGATGCACAACCTAACCTGAAAATCTCAAGTTTCTGTCTCTTTCCGTTTCCAAGTTATCGTAACATAAATAATATTATTTAATATTTTTTTTTTATTTTCTAGCGATACAATTCTCACAAAATTTCACAAACGTCCTTAGGTTTGCGTTCTACAACTACTCACCAAGTTTCAATACGAACATATTAGTAATGGTTGAAAACAATATTATTACACGGAAACCGTTGGCCTGATTATGCCCATTAACGAACCTGTCCGTCGTATTGGGATCCGCCACCTATCCTGAAAATTTCAAGTCGCTATCTCTTTGCATTCTCAAGTTCTCGTGGCAGCAGCCGGCCGGCCGGCTGGACAGAATCGAATTTTACCTCAGATTCTTCATCAGAGAGTTGAACTTAGTCGTTTGAGACCATTCTCGGCGAAAAATTCGAAAATTACTTACAGACATTTGGGCAAAATGTAACGCGATGATCCCCAGAACATACGCGCAAAAATTATAAATCCGTTCCTCTGAGCAAAAGGGTATTAAGTCAAAACTAAGAATTATCCGGTTTTTTGGCTCACCTAGATTAAAATTCCATGATCTATTCAGTGGTCTACTCTATAAGACAATTGGACAACATTTTTTTGATTTCGCAAACCGTACTTATGCAGGATAAACAAGGAACACCTCTACTTTTGTAAATTTCAATAGAAGAAGTAGTAAACTTCAATCTGCAGAAGAATTGATGGTTCCCCTACGAGATACTTTATATCCGATAATTACAAAAAAATTCAAAGATCTTCAAAAACTCTCAAAGTTGACTCCAGTAAAATTTCACAATTTCTTTCAGAACCTTGTGCATAAGGAAAAAATTATAATTGAAAGTACTAACGATTTGGCTCAATATCTGTTATTTTTTTGGATCTCTCAATATTAGCCGGTTTTGTTTATTATATAACTATTATTATAAAATGAATGGAACATAATTAAATTTCTAGTTAATTTCTTAAGAATAAAGGATCGGTTTGTACAAAGCAATTTTCATTTTTCAAAAAAAATGCATACTGGTACATACTTATGATTATACCATAATCATTATTTTATTGGTGCACAGAAACTTTTTTCTAGGTTAAAAGCTCTAAACTCCTATTTGACTATCATTAGAGTGCGAAATACAAATATTAAGTCACAATCATGAAATTATTTTGGAGACAAAAAAATAATAAGTCCATTTTTTTTTCTGCTAAAAATTGATCATTATTCATATACTTACATGAATATTATCTGAACCTGCTATAAATTATGAAGATATACAGGCTACAAAACAAGCAAAATAATAATTATTTCTTCTTGTTTTTCAGCCTGTACAGTACAATTATTGTATTTTATGCTGCACTGTGAATTAAATATTTTGTGACTTAATACCATTTTGATCTGAGGTACGGAAATATGATTTACGCTTGTTTATTTCAAAGTAGGTTTGGAGTCTAAATAATCGTTAATGGACAAAATCCACCTAGTGGTTTCAGAGTTAAAGCCATCTGAAATTTTGTTATCCGAACTCGAAGAATACTGATCTGATCGAATTAAAGCGTGGTAGTTATAGTTGAAAAATACCGACTCGAAGACTTATGCAAAATTTTGTGGGGATCGCATGACTGGAAAATTTCAAAATAATATTTAAAAAATTCTGTATCTCAGAAACTTTCCGTCAGATTACTTCGACATTCTGCGAGAGCCTTATTCCAAAAGGCCATATTCCATATTATACACTGATATTATATTCTACGCTACCGTAGATACAGCACAGTATATTTTCGACCCAACAGTGAAAGTATGTATTTGGACAGAGATCTTACGCCTTCACAAACACAGCACTGTTCGTTTTCGAACCAACAGTTCATCTGGTGATAGACACAATGGCCCATGAAGCCATTCTCAGAATATCTAAGAAAGGAACAGGTAATGAGAGTATTAGAGACCAAAAAGCCTGGTCCTGTCTTACCAGGTACGTTTCATCAGCCTGTCTTCCTAGTCGCGAAATGATTAAGAAAGTAAGCATCGAAAAGAACCTCACTATGATGATCAGTAGGAAAAAGACTGGGATAGGGAATCCCCCACACAAGTCCTTAAAAATGCTCACTATCGCTAGACTCCTATCCTAGCGTCTTTCAGGCAGAAGTACTTGCAATAAAAAAGTTGCGTGGCAAAGAACCTAGCAAGAAACTCAGAAGATGTGATATAGCAATCCACTCTGACAGTCAAGCTGCTATTAAAGCTCTGAGCTCACATGTTATCGAGTCGAAGCTAATATGGCAGTGCCGAAGAAAATTGAAAGAAGTAGGCAAGAACAACAGGGTCTTCTTGGTATGGGTTCCTGGTCACGCGGGAATTAAAGGTAAAAAGGAGGCCAACACACTTGCCAAGGAAGGAGCACAAATCTCCTTTATTAGCCCGGAACCCAACTGTGGGGTTGGTAGATACACCTTTAAAAGTGAATTTTGGAAGAAAGAAGAAACTGAAAAAGGTATTTTCTTGAGATCGCTCCCCGGAATGTATCACTTCAAAAAATTCATCCGGAATGAAGACCACGAGACCTTTTCTTAGTGGGGTCCCCCAGGGTTCGGTGCTGGGTCAAATTCTTTTTCTCCTCTATACTTCGGATATGCTGAGAACTATTCGATCGCATTGTTCGCTTTTTGCCGATGACTCAAAAATATTTGGCAGTCCCCTCATCGATCCTGGTGTTATCCAGCATGACCTTGATGCCCTCTATGACTGGTCTACAAATTGGTGTTTACCTCTGAATCTCCAGAAGTGCGCTGTTGTTCACATGGGAAGGAATAATCCAGCAGTTGAGTACACTCTTGGTGGCTGCGTGATTTCTTCAGAGAGCTCCCACTGCGACCCTGGAGTGGTGGTTTCCAACGACCCTTCTTGGTCTAATCACATCCTACATGCTGTCAACAAGGCGAAGAGAATTCTTTATCTGCTGAGTAGATCATTTTCCCGTTGCGATCCGACCCCCTGCAGAATCCTATACACTACATATGTGCGCCCTATACTGGAATATGCGGGGCCAGTTTGGTCTCCGTCACTGGTTCGTGATGCACAACTACTCGAGAGTGTCCAGCGTCGTGCGACCAGGATCCCTTATGGTGTGCTTCGACCCAGTTATCCTGAACGGCTATCTATTATGAATCTTCCCCTATTCTCTGAGAGAAGGATTCAAGGTGACCTTATAATCACATACAGAGCTCTGAATGGATTTTTCAGCACAGACCTGGGAAGAATTTTCACCTTAAACAATAACGAACGATTGCGTGGCCACAGATTCAAACTACGGAGGGCAAACTTCCGAACAACACAGAGGGAGCACTTTCTATCTATCCAATAGAGTGTTTTCGTCTTGGAATCGTTTACCATCTGCCATTGTGTAGGCATCTAACGTCAATTCATTCAAGAATCAATATGACAGGTTGAATCAGGAGCGAACGTGACAATGGTCAATTTTTTTATTCTTTTATTTTATTTGTCAATTCTTTATTATTGTGATCAATCAATTTTTTCTTCTTGAGCCATGTGCATTAACTTTAATTTTGATATATTGTGAGTTTATAGATTTATTAACTCTTATCAAATAAATAATAATAATAATAATAATAACTTTGACACTGTCAGATCCAAGAAATATATGGACCTCAGTAAGAACACGCTTCACCTCCTCACTGGTTTCCTCACAGGTCACTGCAGCCTATGATGAGATTAGGGCTAGCAGAAACTGACGAGTGCAGATTCTGCTGGGAGGAAGATGAAACTCCTGACCACCTGATTACGGAATGCCTCGCCATCTCAAACCAACGCAAGGAATACTTTGGTCAAGAATTCTGCAGGAGCGAAGATATAGCCTCCTTAAAGTTATCCCAGATAATGGAGTTCATCAGAACTCTGGAACTGCAAGGCGAGCTGTAGATGGCGATGACATCGACAGCTCTGACGGGTGGCCCAATAGACCGTAAGAAGGTAGCAGTGAAACGTTACCCCCTAAAACAATACATATACAATATAATCGCCACCGCAGACACAGCACTGTTCATTCTTGAACCAACAGTGAATGTATGTATTTGAATGGGTTTTTACGCGACCACAGACATAGCACTTTTTATTTTCGACCCAGCAATAGATTTATGTACTTTAGTCTTGTTTTTGAGGTCGTATTTATATTCTGGGAAATATTATATTTCTTTTCCTGGAACTAAGCAGCCTTGGGAAAGTTCAGTAACCGGATGGGTGACCACTCTGTACTCAATTTTGAAAAAGCGTGCCAAAGCTCCTGGCCTCCGTGCTTTTCCATCTTGTTGGTTACATACAATTGTACCTATATTTAGAATAACAGGCCAATGTCTTTAGTTCTATTACGGTAAACGAATATCTCGTCATTTTCGACAGATCATTCATCTTTAGAGTCCATCTACTTCGAATTATCTGAGAAACTTAATCGTATTTTATTCATGTTGATCTTTATTTCATATCCTCGTTATCCATGATCATCGAGATTTTTCGTTGGGCAAATGAAAGAATGCGAAGGAAACATACCTACACACAATGACATTTACGCTACTGAGCTCTGCAGAGTTAAACGTTTTAACGCATGATTACTGCCTGTTTCAATGATAACCAGTTTACGTAAACTGAACGGAGCGCTTCGCGACAAAGACAGCAATACCTGAATATGCCGCCAATCAAACCTGCTACCATTTGTCCTAGAGGAAGATGCAAACGTTGTGACGGCACTCGGTTGGTTTCGAGATTTCGAGATCGAAACTCTGGCAGATTATAAACGTACGTTTGCTGTTCAGCCGATAATTAGGTATAGTAAGTAATTGAACACGGTACGAGTTCACACGAACGGTTCCGACTTTCTTCGAACCGCAACCAATTTCCACTATTGTGCCAGGTCGGTGCGTTGTTGACAATCATATTGATGCTAGGGATATATTATGTTGAATATTAGTTTCTGTTTGCCTATATGATCTGAACAGAGCAGAACCGTACTAGGCCATTTGCTAAATGAACTAAAATATGATATTTCATTGTATCTCAGAATAAATGTTCAGATTGAATGTTGGTATCTTATATGAGCTAAAAGTTCATTGTCTCCAAAAAAAACATGTTTTGCCAAAAATTTATTTTTAAACGACTTCGAAAAAAAATAAAAAAGCACTGACGTGAAGTCAGTGCTCTTTGGCATGCTTCTTCACGTGACAAATTTGAATTGAATTATGACTATGAGTGCTTCAAGCTTAGTGGATAGAGCGAGCCGGAAATCTAGTGAGCCGGTAGTGGAGTCCATTCATTGTCGGGTCAAAAATTAACAGTGCTGGCATAAGGATACAGTAACAAAATTGACGCAGAACACAACTGACTCTCCCTAGTCACACAAGCTCATAGGATCTTCTGAGGATTCTGAGGATCCTGACCAAGTATAATCATAAACATGTCATTAGCAAGCGCACCAAAGCAGATTGATCCCACGTCAATGCTATTTTAGCCTTTTTACTTCTTTCATAGTGAAGTCAATCTGCATTGTCGTCCACTACCCTCTGACTAGATCTCCAGCGTGCTCTATCCACTAAGCTTGAAGCACTCATTCAATTCAAATTAGCCTTCATGTCAGAGCTTTTTTCAAGTTTTTTCGACAATTCTGTCTATTAATACAGTCTAGCTATTAGTTATACCGTGGCTCAAATTAAAAAAAAAAGATTGCGGTTGGGGGGCCACGTTAGGAACGCAATTGCTTACGAATGTTCTTCAAATCCGAATGTAATATAATATTGATCTTCCAAATATAGTATATAAATTGGTCCCTGGGCCAATTTTCTTTTCAAACCCCACAATATCGGCTCAGCACCAAATTCATGACCACTAGATGTAAATCACTCCAAACATGAGCCATACAACACAAAAAGATCCACTTCTCCTCGGAGCATGCGCAATCTACTCATGGCTGGAAGTCCTCTCAAAATCACACACCTCACACAAAACTCAGAGGTAAAAGATATATCACATCTTCAATTCACTCAAGCGCGGACCCTCACAGTGAGATTCTATGGAGGAATAGCATCCTCCACCTCAAAACCTCAATCCTCTGATGTTAAAGCATTTCTCGTCTGCGTTATGAACACTAAACCTCGGACACCACACTATTTCCTTGAAACTGGCTTGCACACTCATAGAATTGACATGATGTGGTATTATGTCTTTGCAGTTCCTTCCCAGTCGCTCAAATTTTAGACAGATCTTGAAAAAGATATTAAAATTCCACACATTGGTCCCCCACTTTTTCAATTGGCACCGTAGGTACTTACACATCCATATTTAAATTAGTGGCCCTTGTACAGATTATAGCGATCCCAATAATCAAGTGTAGAAACCAAGTAAACCAAAGTGAACAGAAAGTGATTCACGTGGAAAACAACTAAAATAATCAGTCCACTCTTGGAGGTTCCAAATTATGAATTTTTTTTTTTGGGGCTCCTAGTGGTCTATTTTCAATGAAATTTTACACGCTCCAAGAATTCATTATTGTTCACCGAAACACCATCTCATTTCATTGAACTACCAGGGTAAAGAAAATGAATTGCAGATTCTTTTGTTTTATGTATTTAAGTAATTGATGAAGGTGATCGATTTTGTGAATTAAGTTAAAGTAGGTACATATTTGGTATAATTTTTTTTGGAAAACCTACATCCGGAAAAGATACGCTCCTCCAAAGATTAACAAATAAATTGTTTTTTTTTATTTTCCCTATAGGTACGTATATTAAAATTCTTCAAGAAAGGTAATAGAAAGGGTGATGAAGAAAATAAAGCAAAACATGTAAAATCTATGAACTATAAACAAATAAGGGAAATTCCATCTCGGTGCTTTTTGAAAATGTAGTCCATGTTTTCTCGTAAATGCTCAAGTTTTCAAAAAAACTTGTACAGATAAAAAAGTTTGTAAATGTTTATTAATAGGAAAATTTTTAGCCAAATAAAGTTGTAAGAAAAAATATCTCAGGGGTTGACTATTTCAACAATTTCGAATATGATATTCACAGAATCACCCCTTGCATTTTTTCAGTGTTACTCAGATACACCCTGTAGAAATAGGTTAAGATGCAAGAAGTATTTTGAATATGATATTCAAATATGTAGTAATTGGTGTTCTTGATGTGAAAACCACTACTTATTAAATTTATATTATGATCTTTTTATGATTCTGAATTATCATTTCGTTGGTTTTGGTATGTTTACCTACCTCGTAACTCTATAGAAGCTGCCAATTAGCTCTATAGTAGCTCAAATCTAGTTGTAAACTACTTATCTACGGACTGGTTATGGTAAACAGTATAACCACCCCCACCCTCTTTGATCGAAATGCTGTTACTAATGGTAGTAATGCTGCAAAGGCAAAGGTGGCTGAAGGAGCCATTCATAGTATAGTGTCGTGACGGTACATACTTCGTGCTTGTTGTATTTTTTGTGTATTGTGTTTTTCTTATATGACCAAAACATTTTCGTCGTGTTAGTGGTGTTGCTCAAATTATAAGTGAAAGAAGATGAGTATCTCCTACCTCCTAGGGTGAGTGCACTATATTGTAGAATAACGGCTTCAGTTTTTCAACATAATCATGAATAGTTTTCTTAATATATGTTATAAATATATAATTTTTTTGTTCAATCGCAACCTTAAATTAACTAACAATTTATGCCAACTATCTCCGACCATTCAAACTCGGAATATATGTATTTTATAGACGGCATTCATAGTATCAACAATACTAAAATAAAAGGATAGTATGGATTAGAATGTATACTCGTAAGATAATATTTGAAGTATCCAGTTCCTCTTTAATATATATATTTCTCTTTATCCATATACCTATAATATCTGTTTCAACCGTCCTCACCCAATATATACAATTTTATGGTACTATGAATAAAGGAAAATAAACATGAAAAACCTCTATTATAGCTTTATTACTTAGTACAAAAACACTGTTAAAAAAAATCAACTGAGAATGGGGTTGAAATAACGATAAATAACATTTTTTCGCAATTCTACAAACCCTTGCATATTACTCGCGAATAGCTGATCGGAGAAGATCGCGGTACCAAAAAGTTAAGGAAGCAAAACAAAATTACCATATATTTCGAATGGTATGACAACAAAGCGATTATTCCTGTATAATTCAATTTTTATTTTCAGCTTCAATGATCAGCCTTTGGTTATACTTATATAATCTGTTAGCTTTTTTTTTTCTTCCCAGTATCCATTTCAGCCGATTGTTCATTGTTCAATTTTCAAATGTATTTTTTCTTTGTTGGGTTTATGGGTCAAACCTCAAACCTTATTTATATTTAAATAAATAAATACTTGATGTATGTATGTAGTATGCGCAATGTTCTTGGGCATTTCGAGGAACATTAATGCTTCAAAATGCTACTAAAATTTAGGTAAAAATGTTCCCCGTGCAGTTCTCAGTACAGTATCGTAAATTTCCATGGAATAATAATTCTTATCTACCTGCCAAAATATTGTATCGAAGGAAGTACCACATGTTTCTGATTATAATGCTAATTTATCAATTTCCACATAACATTTGTTTTCTGTGCAGTTCATTCACTCTAAATAGCTGCCTATTTAATAGAACAAGCTACATCTAGTTCGAAATTCGAAATGTTGTTTGGATCTTAGGTACAATATATACAGGGTGTCACGAAACTCAACTTCAAGCCAGAAGTGGATGAAAGCCTATCGCCCACTTCCGGCTTTGGCCTATCACTGATAGGCCAAAAAAAATAATAAAAATAATAAATTTTCATGAGCATTTTAAAAATATCGAGAAAATCTTGACCTTGTGGTTTTAACTCCCCCTACTACAAATAATTTAATATTATAATTAATAATAATATTTTAATTTCAATTTTCATTTTTATTGCGTATCCTGCATACTGCATCTCTCAATTGGTGCCTGATATTTTAATCCAACTGCTCCAGCCTGGAAGAAAATGTCACTTTTCGCTGAACTAAGTATTCAAAATCAAAAATTCACCCTATTTCAACTGTCTGCACTGAAAACAAAAATGTACTGACCTAGCTGACTTTAAAAGTTGCGGATTTCAAAACAAGACACTTGCTAGTATAGAAATTTAGCAAGTTTCTCGGATATTTTTTTTTGTAATGAAACCCATTTTTTTACAAATTTTACTTGCGAAGATAGCATAGTACATTTTTGGCGCTCTTGTTCCTCGGAACAGAGTGCTTATCAATTTGCCCAAATGTCTGTAGTTTTCGAATTTTTGGCCGAAAATGGTATCAAATGATTTGGTTCGACTCACTGATCAAAAATCCGTGGTCGAAATCGATTCTGTCCAGCTGGCCGTCCGTCCGTTAACACGATAACTCTTGAAGGAAAGGAGTTAGAGGATTGAAATTTGCAGGGTACGTTTGGAGCGTAAATATCTCGGACGAGTTCGTTAACGGGCAAAATCCATCAAGCGGTTTTGGAGTTATGGCCGTTTTTAGTAAAAATATTTTTTATGAATATTTCTGAAACCGATCACTCGATCTACCTGAAATTTAGCATCAAATTGTAGAATCATGTCCTTTAGACGCTTGTGAAGTTTTATATTGATCGGGTCACCATAAAGTGTCAGAACACATTTTTTTAAATTTTTAAATTTTGTTTCTACAATAACTCTCGAACGGAATGAGCTAGGCAGTTGATATTTTCAGAGTAGGTTAGGGAGATAAATATCTCAGTTAACTTCGCTATTGGGCAAAATAGGCCAGACGGTTTCTGAGTAACTTACTAATTTCCAAAGTATTTTTTTTTAAGATGCAGTTTCAACATAAAAATCCATTGATATCATTTTCAACTCCAACAAGCTAATATTTTCGGAGATATGATTTTTCGAAATTTCAATAATGAATCGTACTTATATGTTTTTACAGAATGCTATAATTATTCTATATATGATTTATTATATGATCTGTGTTCATACTTTTACATGTCATCCTGTTCCATAAGATAGAGTCAAATTCATTTTAGCTATTTTAAATCGATTTATTCCATGGTGCAGTTCTCATTCTCAGATTGCTCATTTAATCTTGATAAATAAACTATTATTTGAATTGAATTTCCTCAATGATGCAGTTCTATCATAAGAATACATTGATATAATTCTCAACTCTGAGAAACCAATACTTTCGGACATATAATTTGTTTGAACAAGAGCGCCAGAAATCTCCTGTCCACAGGGCTTGAACCAATTTTTTTTTCAGTACAGGCAGTTAAAATTGGGCGAATTATTCAGTTTGAATACTGAGCTCAGCGAAAAGTGACATTTTCTTCCAAGTAGTTAGCTCAAAATATCAGGCACCAATTTAGAGAAGTAATATTCAGGATACATAATAAAAATCAAATTGAAATTAAAATAAATATTTGTAGTAGCGGAAGTTTAAACACCATCACAGGTTGAAGATTTTCTCGATTTTGTTGAAATGCCTATAATTTTGAAAATACGTAATTTAGATTTTCAATACTTTTCTTATAACTAATATGACTTGGCCTATCAGCCACTTCCTGTTTGACGTTGAGTTTCGGGGCTCCCTTTATAAGGGTCATTGAGTTTTCAGACATTTTCAAAATATCCATTAACCGTCGTTCCAGAAAATCATTATCATTACTGTCAATTCCTGGTATTCCGTTCAGAAGACGTACTGCACAGGTATAGGGGTTGGAATTGTATTGGAATAATTCCAATAATCGATTATTCTAAATTCGAATCTTCGAGTAATAAACTATAGGTAATAAATTCTTTGACTGTTCGCCTATTTGAATACAATATCGAACGATTGTTCCAGCACCTACTTAAAATTTGAAAATTCCAAGTCATTGAATTTTCGGACATTTCCAAAATATGCATTAACCGTCGTTAGAAAATCATTATAGTCAATTCCTGGTAATCCGAAGACTCGTCCGAAGGCACAGGTATAGGGCTCGGAATTGTATTCGAATAATCCGAATATTCGATTATTTATTGAAATTCGAATTTTGTGTTATTAAAAAAAAACGAATATTCGACTGATAAATAGGTAATAAATTCTTCGAATATTCGACTTCTTCGTTGAAATATCAAACGACTATTCGAGTTTTTAAAATTTTAAAAGTATTTATTAAAAAAAATTAACAATTCGACTCCTCGAATATTTGATTATTTAACTATACAAATGTTCGGTTCAAATATTTGACCATTTGTGTTTTCTGTGAAACTTAGCAATTAGTCTAGAACGCTAAGTCACAAATTTTCGAAATATTTTGTGAGCACCGTATCGCTAGAAAAAAAAATTTTAAATATTTCTTCGAAAGGAATTAGAACTTTTCTTCAAAAATTATATATTTCAGAAACTATTTGTCAGAATCCGCTGAAATACCACACAAATCTACAAGCCAAATTTAATTTTTTCAACATGTTCAAAAATACAGATCCGATCGGTCGATTTTCTCAGTAATAGACCTAGCGGGAAATGAAAAAAAGTGGCAGAGTCCTGTGGACAGGAGCTTTGGCGCTCTTGTTATATCTTTGACAAATCATATCTCCGAAAGTATTGGTTTTTCAGAGTTGGGAATGATTTCGATGGATTCTTATGATAGAACTGCATCATGAAAGAAATTGAATTCAAATTTGATACAACTGCATCATGAAATGAATTGAATTCAAACAAGAGCGCTAAAAACCACGAACTGACCTGAGATATTCATTTCTCAAATCCACTTTGAAAATTATATTATATCGATTGAAACATAGCCAATATTTGAGTTTTGTTTTCACTGAACCCTTTCTTACCAAAGTATATATTTCCATCATCTTATGGATTATCCATGGGCATTAAAATTTCACCAAAAAGGCTAAAATTATATTATAATCCTCATAATTCTACCATAGCTGAAATGAATTTTACTCTCTCTTATAGGAAAACAAGATGACATGTACGATTTATTATTGAAATATCTTATCTCCGAAAGTATTAGGTTAGGGAGATGAATATCTCGGTTAAGTTCGTTATTGGGCAAAATTGGCCAGATTTAATTCGATTTCTTCCATGGTGCAGTTCTCATTCTCTTGATTGCTCATTCAATCTTGATAAATAAACTATTATTTGAATTGAATTTCCTTTATGATGCAGTTCTATCATATGAATACATTGATATGATTCCCAACTCTGAGAAACCAATACTTTCGGAGATATAATTTGTCTGTTTGAACTAGAGCGCCAGAAAGCTCCTGTCCACAGGGCTTGAACCCATTTTTAATGTCAAAAATAGCTATGTATCTCCATTTTCTATTTAAATACTTTATTTAGAAAAGCATTTTATATTTTATTTGAAATAACTTTTAGGAGATATCTTGTATTTGAAAAATGTAAACTTCTTTTTGATAAACACGGTATCGTACATCCCTGCACTAAAATCATTTCAACACAAAGTACTTGCGCCAACAATCATGATTACAAATGCTCACCCAGTCATGCATAAAAAAATATATTTAGACATTAACCAATACAGAAACACAAAATAAACAGCTAAATAATTGCGCTTATGTCTAAAAAAACTATATACTTATTGTATAAAAAGGTTAATTTTTCCAAAACAAAATCTTAGTTTCCGATATTTTCCGAAAAGAGAACGTAATACTTTCAAATTTATTGCAGCATTAAATGAATGTCTCGTCTTTCACGAAAATAATAAGAAAAATATTAGAAACAACTTGAAATTTTCGTTATATTAGGGTCAATTTGCTTAGCTTACCGCTACTCCTCCTTTACTATAATTACCTACTCAAATGTCCAGCTTATACTAATGAAATAACATCTCGACAAAAATTTTTAAATTTTTTTATTTCATTGAAGAATTTTGGAAATAAGTATTTTGCATTTAGTATAGTTAATTATAAAAAGTACAGTTAAATACAGAATTAAAGAACTATTTCGTAGTTGAGATGTGAAATATAAAAGTATTTAAACACATTTTATGAACTATTTTGCACATCTCTGGGTTTTAATAGAATTGAATACTGGTAGCTTTTAATTGATGCAAATCCATATTAAATCAAATGGATAATGATTTTATGGAGTAGATATTGAACTCTATTCAATATCTATAATTTTTCATTTTAGTTTTAGTAAGAAGTTTTGCAACATTGATGAGAAGTTTATCTTGATGAGTTCAATTTTCTGTTGAAATGAATACTTTTATGGTGTAAGTGAATTCATATGATTGTTTTGAATTATTAAAATTTTGAAAATAATTATTCATCAAAATATTTATTGGTAGGTACCTATAACTATAAAAAAAATAATAAAATGCTGATGTACACATTTTAAAATATGTGTGTGATCATGGTGAAACTAATATTATACTATTACTAAATAAGTGAATATATAAACATATAAATAAAAATCGCTTATATAAGTTAATAAAAGAAACTAAGTTAAGAGCCCTCATATACGTATAGCTAATCGGGATAATAGGTCTCAATTTAGTTATTTATTGTAGACATGGCCTGTGAATGCTCAAGTGTAAAGATTAAGTATAACGTCTGGGCATTCAACGGAGAAATATAAACTCGTTATGTGAGTTATGTTGTGGTTAAAACGAAGAGAGGTATTGTTCATCATTCGATTTGGGTGATCTGTTACAGGATGCCATTTAGATTTAGTAGAAAATCGTCCGTATGCGTAGAATGAACATCAGGTATGTGTGATCGCGTCAAACATGATGTTGCTCAATGAATTGTTCGACGTGATCTTCTATATAAGTTGCGTGCAGAGTGAGACAACAATACACCCACCCACAGTATCGGTCGCGTAGAACCGGCAACGCCGCCCGCTATAACCGATATTGTGGCCGCATGGAATGGAGGAGAATCAGCTCGGGTCAACTTCTCCTGAGCCCCTCTCCATGGCTGACTACGTGCCGTTGTTTCTCCCACAGTCCCACAGCAAAGTAGACAGTCGAACGTCGCGCCTCGATGACGATGCAAGGCTAATGATATTTCGGATTAGTGCTCGAGCTTGCTATGATCGTGTAAACTGATTTAAATACTGACTTTCTTTATGTTTACCTTCAAATGCTGGGATATACCTATAGGTATATAATTGAATATTTTCATTATTTTAAAATTTTTTTTTCAGCTACCCTATTGGATTAACTGTGAAAGTGTTGTACAACCTTAGGATTATGGATAGTGAATTGAATTTTATTCAAAAATTAAGGAAGTGAATTGGTGACTGTGTCCAAGAAATTTGTGAAACCAAACATTGAAGAAAAAGTGTAACTGGAGTTATTAACTACTTCCAAAACTGCTTGGTTGGATTATACATATTAAAGTGACAGTTCCACAAAAATTTAATTCGAACAAAACAGTTTTGGGGTGTTTGCAAAGGAGCGACTTTGGGAGACAGGAGTGTTTATGTGATTTATGTTGGTTGAAGTGATTTTAATTAATTCGAAAGTGAAGTTTTCATTGATCGTTTTGTTTTCAACCACATCTCCACACCTGGATATTGATGAAGCTATGCTAATCTGAAATTGTTCAAGAGTATTTATATTCCTGCTTCATGATAACATTATCACAAACACAATCTTTGTTTATTTTTTTTAATACAACAACTATTTCAATTAACGTTATAAAATTGAGCAAATTAATAAGCAACGTTATAAAATTTCATTTAGAATAATTTTTCAATACTATAATAAACCAAAATCAAATGGTCAACTTCAATCTAGTTAAAAAAAATCTTTACTATTGTTAAAAGTTACTGATATGATTGAACATTTACTTCTATAAATATTGTTAAAATATAAACATCTGATTTTAGCACGTACAAAATCTATATATAATATACCTAGAGCCTATAATTTTTTCAATTATGATTATAAACAAGGCATATAGGTATAATAGTTAATAAAAATAATTTACACTCACTAATATTCGAATATTGTGACTTGAAGAATTAAATTAAACTGCGTTATTTTAATAATACAAAGCAAGAAGTCGAAAACAAATTTAAACCTCAAGAATAGTTCTTTGCTAGTAGTATCTACCTAGCTACGTGTCGAGATATTTAATTTGTAAACCGTTCATTAATATAACAAAAGATAAGGATAACAGAAATATTCTGGTGTGGGATGTGTGGTGTATTCCGTAAACTTTGATAACAAAACCGTTGTTGATTAGGTGCTAAGAGGAAATTGATTGGACAGGATTAAACAGAACTTAAATCCCACCTTGTGGATATGATTGTGATATCAGACCGAAAAAATTACATACATAGTACAAGATTAAAAATTATCGAAAGGTATTCGAGCTTTAGGAAGTGATAACAGATAATGAAGTATAGAAAAAATGAGGGAATTTCCGAAATTGATATTAAAGCGAAGGTTTTCGACTGCTCAAATATGCTTCCTGTTCCAGGCAGGGGGATAGATGAAGCCATATTTTCGGAACTCAATATTTTCCATGGTTGTATCCAGTAATGTGGGAAAAGTGCAGAATTAATTCTATATCCATAATCCTATGTGTTTGTTTGTTTGTTAATTTTCATTTATAGTAATAAGTAGTAGTAGTATTAGAAGTAGTTGTAGATGTCATTCGTGATAGAGATCACGTTGGCGATGTTTTGTAAATTAGAAGAATCTTTTATCGAGTAGAAGAGTTTCTTTGACAGCCCGATTCCACCACGTGGATTGTCCTGCCGATGAGTAAAACGTGTGTGTTGTTTCAGGGACTGGTCGCCTGGTGGCGCCACCGCCCAGCAGCAGTTGTCAGTCGTGACCACAGTGTGGGAAGTTACATCGTCGACTCAGTCGGGCCCCCACGGTGTCTTCTCGGGTGGCCCGACACCTGCAGGAAACGCTCCTTACGGAAATACCCTCAAACAATCTCAACACACTAGCTACCAACAAGGATATCGACAAGCTGGGCCGGGGTGAGTCTCGAATGCGCGAATTGCTATGTCTGTTGGATCGCACGCTCCGTAGAAATTCCGATGTGAACCCGGAGGACCTTGTTTCGAATTTCGAGCGACAGAGGCTGTCTCATAGCGTCATCGCACACAAGGCATTACTAACACACCATTAGGAATCAAATATTACCCAATTAACATCTTACAATGTTCTTTTTGAAAGAAAATCAACTAAAATTCAGGCATCCGCAAACATATTTTAACAATAATAAACGAATTATATTCAAGAACGAATTCATTGTCAAAATTCGGAAATAACACATATTCAATAAAATTCTGATACTGCTGAATTTCAAGATGGAGATTAAATCATTTCGAGATAAAGCAATAGCATCTTATATCTGAAAAAGCCACCTAGTCTGGGACTAAAATAAAAATGTCCTGCAAGAATTTGTTTTCAAGTGATGAGAATATTCTTAAAATATAAAGAAAAAGAAATCCGCCACAATGATGCAAGATATAAACGAACTTACGAAGATGTATTGAGAAGACTACAAAATTAGAAGAAAGGACCAAAGATGCAATATTTTTCGTTGAAACATTTCAGAGTATCCTAGTACATTACTAGATATTTATATTAATTGGTATTCTTAGAAGCTATGCGATGAAAATGATGTCTATAGAATAAATTCAGTAATGAGTTTGAACATTGAATTATGATAATACAGAAAGAAGAAAATGTATTTAATTCAAAATTTGGAACTACATATTGTCGATTTTGTTCAAGATATGCGCTGTGAACCTAAGATTGTTGATCACATCTTCCATTCTGTCACGTATAGTTGAATAATATCTGCATCTGAAGAAAAGGACTAATAATAAAAAGTATTCATTATAAATAACTGAAGGCATTTTTAAGCCCAAAACACTAGTATTTAAATAATACCATAAATTATTGAAAACAAAAATTATTGAAAACAAAAATTATTGAAAAGGCAGTGAAATGGAGGACCAGAATAGATTAAAAATATATGTTATATGATTGTATACGTAAACAACAATAGATTTGGTAATTTGATAATAATTGAAAACAGATAATATGAATAACACACAAGGCATTATAACACACCCTTAGGAATATAATATTACCAAATTAACATCTTACAATGTTTCATTTGCGAGAAATTCAACTTAAATTGTGACATATCTTAAAAGAATATTTTATCAATTACAAAGAAATTATATTCAAGAATGAATTTATGGTAAAAATTCTGAAATAACACATATTCAATCAAATGCTGTCATTGCTTAATTTCAAGATGGATACGAAATCATTTCACGATCAAACAGATATTGGATTGGTAAAAGCAAAATAACATGAATGATCACATACCATCTAGGCTGGGTAAATTAGAAATATTCCTTTACTATAAATGTGCTCGAAGCGCTGAAATAAATTTTTTTCAATTGATGAGAATATTTCCAAAATATAAAGCAAGACATAAACAAACGTTCGATGATTTATTGAGAAAACAACAAAACAGAGATGAGGAAATTGGAAGAAAGGACCAAAAATGTAATATTTTTCATAGGAACATTTCAGAGTTTCCTAATACATTACTCCTATATTAATTGGCATGCGTAGAAACTTTGCTATGAAAATTATTTATATTTACATTCGCTAGTAAGTCTGAACAGTGTGTTAGGATATTTCAGAAAAAATAAAATTTATTGAAATCACAATCTAAAAATATTGGTAATTTTTCAAGATATACGCTGTCGTAAGATGTTGATCATACCTCACAATTCTGTTACGTATAGGACGCTAATTACTCATCACACCTGAGATGATAATATATAATTACTAATAACGAACATTGTCCATTATGAATATCTGACGGCATCCTCAAGATTATTCAATAGTATGACAATAATGTAGACATAAAGTACTAAAAATATTTATAATTCAGTGAAATACAAGACCGGAAGAAAACAAAAATATATGTTATATGATTGTATAAACAAAAATATACTTGGTAGATTTAAATTGAGGAAAGATAATATGAATCGCAGATCGAAAGTAAATGAAATCTGGTTGTAAACAATTTGCAAGTCATTCGTTTTATAAACAACGACCAGAAAATAGAATCAATGGTAATATATGGAGATAATCGACACTGAAAAAGTATAAGGTATCTTATGAGAAAAAGGAATGAAAAATCGTATACATTGTAGATAAAAACTAAATATCTCAACTTCCAAAAATATGACTGATTAATGAATATAACTCCAAGTCGGTGATTCTGTGGAATGAAGAGGAGACTAAAAAATATGTTGCAACAACTGACTAATCGAACGAAATGTAACCCAACATTTTCATAACCAATCATCTCGTTTCAGTTCGTTAAAAATACTCCAGAAGGGAGTCATTGACCATATTGCGGTCCCGAAAGGATCGAATTTCCTGTTCGTTGCATACGGCAACTTAGCCGATCTCGAAACGAATCAAGGGTTGCCAGAAGACAGAAACGCCACCAAAACTTGTTCGGACGAACGCCTGAAAATATTCGTTGAAGGCGAAAAGTAGGTACTTATTAGAAAACTACCCCAGGTATTCAATCAAATATGTGTCCAATTAGGGTGGTTTATACGTAACAATGGTGACCCAGTCAATCCTAGGAGAGAGGGGTGAGGGGAAACAGCAGGGGGTGGATTCAGGGACTGTCAATATAACGGGAGCGTTATGTTTAACGTTCAGCGATACCAGAGAGGCGAACAGACGTTCTCAAAGCGTAGAAGCCACCAGCGGTCGTCAAACTGTTTTACTGGTTGACGCGAAAGCCACAGCAACCGCCAATAATGCTTATTCGATTAACGCCTCGTGACAATAAAAATTGACGATCACGGGGCGTAATAGAAGGTGGAACGGAGAATATTTCTTCGGTAGCAAGACTATTCCAAGGAATATGTAGTTTAAACTTCGACAATTATTCTGAAACTAACTATTTTGCATAAACATGTTCGAGCTTAACGAAACAAGCCTATGAAAAATTAATTTTAGTTTTTATGTATCTCTTATCTTGAGATAAAAACACATACCTTCGAAGGAAAGTGTTGAAATGCAATGTAAGCAAGCTGAAGTCAATGAGTAGCAATCTATTGCTTCATCAAATCAATGAAAAAACGGAGATAAATCCAAGAACTCAATAAAATCAGAATTAAATAATAGTTAATGCGAAAACTTTATTTAAATTGGAAAAATAATATAGAAAATAATGGCAACATAGGCGATTGCATTGATTAATAAATAGCAGATATTGATCCGCTCCATTTGAAGGAACGTTTTTTATGAACCAGTTCGTTAGACTATTTTTATTGTGATGATGCATGTACTGATACCGCTAGCCTAATTTGACGTTATCTCTGATAAAATTTCAACTTCGATATTATCATTTCGAAATATTCGGAACTTTGCCATGTTTACAGAACAAATATATACGGAAATATGATTAGATTGCGGAATATCGCGGTTTGATTTTGACACCATAGGAGAACCCTTATTTCGTATCATCCAATCTAAGCCAATCAACTGTTAGTGGTAAAAGCCAGTTCTAATCCACACATACAAGTTTTTTAATTCAAATTACTTCATATTGCAAGAAATAATATTGAAGGTGTTTGGTATTCTAATGATTCATTCAATAGTCGGTTTGTTGAGAATTCTAGTGGTAGTTTCCACATATTTTTTCTTGCCAATTTTCAGTATTCACGTGCGATAATTTTTTAGATGGATTAGTTTCACTGTTGAAGTCAATCAGGGTAACATTTCATCCGAATCGATTTCTGAAAGCGGCCCCTAAATACGCTAGAAGTATACATATATGCATGGGATAACATCTTTCAGGGGCTCCATAGCTGCCTACATCTGATTTTCCCATATCCCTTTCCCCTTCGATTTCCGACTACATTGTGAATAGAATTCTGTTGTATCGTCTCACTTCGTCAGTGTTTTGTTTGTCACATCAGCCTACTACTATACTCCCTTCCCTGCAACGACCCTGCGACATCGCCCTTCTTTCTAACTGCTCATTGTTCGGGGCCTGGCTTACCCCCATTGACGCACCATACGCCTGTACTTTAACGCTGGAGTTTTTTACTTATTTGGACCCCATATTTTTTCCCCAAGCTGAATATATTAAACAATACAATATTTGCCAGTTATGTGAGATGTGAACGTCCTATGATTCAGGCCTTTATACACTTACTAAAATGTCTCGCAAAAGCAGTCGTTGACAATACATATTTGGATGCCGTGGTCTGTTGGTTATAACTTAAATAGAGTAGGAATTTCCTGTAAAAAAATTGGTTCAAGCCCTTTGTTCAAACTTTGACAAATCACATCAACGAAATGATTGGTCTCTGGTAATGATATAAATGGATTCTTACGATAGAACTGCATCATGAAAGAAATTTAATTCAAACAGCCTGATTCTCCCCAATAACGAACTCATTCGAGATATTCATTCTGCAAATAATCACAATATTGCCGTTTTGTTTCTACCGGAGATATTCTGAACCCAATTTGATTATGTATCTTACCAAAGAATGTCTTTCCATCATCATATGGATTATCCACAGGCATTCTATTATCACTTTAAAAATATAATATCATATCCTCCTCATAATTCTACGATAGCTGAATAACGAACCAGAAATAATTATGACATTTATATCTCATAGGAAAATTAGGTGACATGTAAGAACACACATCATATAATAATTCATAGATAGAATGATTCAATAATTAAGTACAGCATTCTGTGAAAACATAGAATTACGATACATTATTGAAATTTAAAAAAATCATATCTCCGAAAGTATTAGATTGTTAGAGTTGAAAATGTTATCAGTATATTTTTATGGTGAAACTGCATCTTGAAAAAAATTTAATTTGAAATTTGTAATGTAGGGAAAATATTTTTTTTCGCTACCTACTCCGAAACCATCAGGCCGATTTAGCCTAGTAACATACCTACTCAACCAAGATATTTATCTCCCAAACCTACTCTGAAAATTTCAACTGCCTAGCTCATTCTGTTCGAGAGTTATTTTAGAAACAAAATTTGAAAATTTTTGAAAACATTTTTTGACACCTTTCGGCAATTTAATCAATATAAAACTTCGCATGCATATTGAGGTAATTATTCTACAATTTGATGCTAAATTTCAGATAGGTCCAGATATCGGTTTCGGAAATATTCATAAAAAATGTTTTTAATAAAAACGACCATAACTCCGAAACCGTTCGGTGGATTTCGCTCCAAACCTACCTTGTTAATTTCAATCCTTTAACTCCTTTCGTTCGAAAGTTATCGTGTTAACGGTCGGACGGACGGCCGGACAGAATCGATTTCGACCAAGGATTCTTGATCAGTGAGTCGAACCAAATCGTTTAAGACCATTTTTACAGACATTTGGGCAAATTGATAAGCACTCTGTTTCAAGGAACAGGAGCGCCAAAAATCGATATAGGTTCAGAATGAAATTCAAGAAAACATAGTTACCTACTCGTAATATGATAATATCTTCAGTTGACTTAATTAAAAAAATCGAAATATTTCTATTATTAGATTGAACTGTTGCTTTATTTCGTATTGAGGATATCTGCTCTGATCTTACGCGGTTTCTTTGATGTGTACCCCAGATGAACGCCGTGTTATCAATTTAAATTACGATATTTTGCCGCAATTGAATAATGAATCATTCATTGAAATTTTTTCAGACTTGGTAATTATGGCGTCAATGGTGGCATGAACGGTACTGACGGTGGCTACACCGGCGGAAACGCACTATCGACCGCTGCCATGGTTGCGGCAGCGACTGCCACTGCTACGGCTACAGCCAGTGTGGTAGCATTCCAAGATAACAATCAGTTCAGCAACCAGCAATATCAGCAAAGTTACCAGCAAAGGATGATGCAGATGGGTGGCATGAATAATATGAATTCCATGAACAACATGTCTTCTATGCCAATGGGCAATATGCAACATAATATGATGGGTAACTACTATTATACTTGGTCGAAAATATATGACTTAAATGTATGAGCACTTGTTTATTTCTTCATGATTTACAGGTAATATGGTTACGAAGATGGGTATGCAAAGCCCTGGGCCTGGCCCAACTACCAACTCAATG
This sequence comes from Halyzia sedecimguttata, assembly GCA_937662695.2. Lineage (NCBI taxonomy): Eukaryota > Metazoa > Arthropoda > Insecta > Coleoptera > Coccinellidae > Halyzia > Halyzia sedecimguttata. The sequence continues at coordinate 20,184,595 of OW569417.2, read as the reverse complement.
TATCCCCGAAGAATGAGTCCTTATCCTACCCCTGCCATGATCAACCAACAGAGGCAACAGTGTTACCCCAAAAGTGGTTGTGCCCCTAGTATGAACCCATCCTTCAGTCAAAACGGCCAATACCCTAACTATCCATCGAGACAACCTAGCTTCAATCAATATCCCACTCAGCAGTCTTTAGGACCTAGCAGTAACTTCGGCCCTGGAAGTATGGGGATGGGCAGCATGGGACCCGGTTCGATGGGTCCTGGTTCGATGAATCCTGGTTCGATGGGACCTGGTTCAATGACACCTGGCTCGATGGGACCTAACTCCATGGGGCCAAACTCGATGGGACCTGGCAATATGAATCCTGGAAGTATGGGACCTGGAAGTATGGGACCCGGAAGTATGGGACCTGGAAGTATGGGACCCGGAAGTATGGGACCTGGAAGTATGGGGCCTGGCAGCATGGGTCCAGGAAGCATGGGAAACATGGGACCTGGTAGCATGGCTCCTGTGAGGAACACTGCAGTTTTAAGGCAAACGACTCCACCTTACACAAACCAAAACCAATATTTTAATGGGTCTATGAGCCAGTTCCCATCCAACAATTCCGGACAATATATGAATGGTACTCCCACTGCACAATATGGTTCAACGAACCAATTCCAACAAGACGTTTCTATGAGGAACAATATGAACTACCAGCATAGTCCAATTCCTGGAAATCCCACACCTCCGTTGACACCTGCAAGCAGTATGCCACCTTACATAAGCCCGAATCCCGACGTGAAGCCTACTTTTAATGAACTCAAACCACCAGCAACGTCACTGAGTAAGTAAACAATGCTACAGTATTGCTAACAACTTTATATTCTAGCCACCGAAAAATTTCATCATTACTGATCAAATTTGAATTGGCCCTTAACCTTCAATACTTAATGTATAGGATCAAAGAAACTTTATACCAACTATGTTAGTTATTTGAATCTCAATAAATAGGACAATCTACAGGACACATGGCGAAATATTGGTCGACTGAACATCGACAAATATTCCCCGAGGTTTCTGCATCACAGAGGGTTGGAGATCGTAAAGATCTTCCTATGTGGCGCTATAAAGATTGCCTGTTCGGTACTCCCCTGCCATAAGGTTTAAGTTTCCTATAGCTCCAGCTCATTTCTCATCCCACAGGCTACGTTACGTTGGTGATTGGTAACAACCATGAAACCGGTACGTATCTTCCTTGAGTGATACTTCCCGGATACTGAGGGAATATTTTTTGATGTTTAATCGAATAATATTTCGCCGTGTGTCTTTTAGATATTGGCAATTAGCACAGACACCTTCGATTTTTTCCTGGTTTATGGTCTGCTCTATACGCAATAAACCGAGCGTTTTCACGTAGCAATGTTTTTAATTAGGTAGCCTGCATCTCAGTCCTTGACTTCCTCTTGCAACGAAAGAATTAACGTTTCTGCATCACATAGGGTTGGAGTTCCTAACGATCTTCCTAGGTGTTTTGTTTGTTTGTTTCTAACACAAACCGATGTCGATTAAGCGAGTAGCCCGTGCTGCATCTCGGTCGGTCTATTATTAGCTGACAGTGTCTCGTGATTGATCCCCTTCAGCTCGGGCTGCTAGCTGCCATAGGGTCTTAGTCGATCACCCGCAGCTCAGGTTTACTTAACCCAGCTAAGTCATGCACCACTGACATTATATGTTTCTCATGTAACATCCCCACTGCCTTGTTGGTCTATTACCTACATAAGGTCCATTTTCCTAAGATTAGGAACTTGACTAAGTTCCTCGCACGGTTTTCGGTACTGAAGGTCGTGTCGTCGGCCCCATAGTGAAGTCTCCATCGTGTGTAGGCTGGACAGTCAAATATGACATGTGAGGCAGTTTCGTCTTCCTTCCACATTTCCTACAAACGGAGTCTACTCGGGAGATCCTCATGTTGTTCAGGTGCTTTCTCAGGGTACAGTGCCCGGTTAGTACGCCAGTTGCTGCCCTGAGCTTACTCCTACTCCTAGGTCCTAGGTGGTGGTGGTAATATTATATTTCTGGTACTTCGCCACCATAGGGTCTAAGTTTCCTAGAGTTCCGTCGATAGTCATTCAGCAGCTATGTTCCGCTGATAGTTGGTAGCAACCATGAATCCGGTACGTATCTGCCCCGAATTACACTTTCCTCTTTGGTGAGACGTAGTGCAATGGCGGAATATTTGTTGATGTTTAATCCAAGATAATTACGCCGTGTGTCTTTTAGATATTGCTGATTATCACAATCACCGATGTTTAGGATAATCTAATATCCATAATTTTCTTTTCAGAAGAAGATGAATTGAGGTTAACATTCCCTGTACGAGACGGAATTATTCTGACTCCCTTCCGACTAGAGCACAATCTTGCCGTAAGCAATCATGTATTCCAACTTAAGCCTACAGTACACCAAACTTTGATGTGGAGGTCAGATCTTGAGTTACAACTCAAATGTTTCCATCATGAAGATAGACTAATGAACACCAATTGGCCAGCGTCTGTCCAAGTTTCAGTCAATGCAACGCCCCTAATGATAGATCGAGGGGAGCACAAAACGTCACATAAACCCCTTTACCTGAAAGATGTATGTCAGCCAGGAAGAAACACCGTACAAATAACCGTTTCGGCCTGCTGTTGTGTGAGTACCTTTATAATTCATGTTCTTCTATTTATGCAACCTCCTTCATGATCGATGCGAATAATTTCGGTTCAAAAATATTGCCAAGGATATCAGGGAACTATTCTTATCACTTCCAAAACAATACAAAAAATTCGGGCACCTCAATTTAGAATCGCATAACCTATAAACCTCATTACATAGCAAATTTGGTAGAATAATGATTAATAGTTGGCCGGTTATAGATACGAAGTTCAGTATTTTCATTTAGGTATTTCCTGGAGATTCACCAGACGATGTAACCGGTAAAAAAATGAAAAAATTTGTGCTCATCTCTGCAATTTATCAGTTAATTCATCAAATGCCGTAAAGATTTTTTGATGTTTGAATGAATAACTCTGCGATCAAATTTTTATTTAGATATTATTGAATTTAGTAATTAACTTCTTAATGTGTGAAACATATTCGAAAATGATCCATCTGAAATTTTTAATTCTCAATAACTCAGAAATGGATACTGATCTGATCAAGAAGTAGGTTGAAAAATACCGACACAAGGACTTTTGCGTCGGATTTTGCGAGGATCGTATAACTAGAAAATGAAAAAAAAATGATTCACAAAAATTCTATATCTCAGAAATTATCTGTCAGATTTAGCTGTAATTTTGCAAGGTCGTTCAAGATCTTCTTTTACAGTCAAGTTCTAGATTTGACCTCAATCGGATCTAATCTTGGAAATATTGGGAGATCGAAGTCGATCTTTGAGGTACGATAATTCGTTCAGCAACAACCAGCTTGTTCAAATTCTTGGCCAGAGCGGTTAGCAGGTACTGAACTCACAAAGACTGCAATATTTTATTATACTAAAGTAATCTCTACTCACTACCAGGGTACTGAATATCAATTGCAGAATTAATCTTATTCTATTCGGTTCTTTTATAGATATTGTACGTGTGATTATTATCCACGAATTGCAAATTAAACGTTTAATGATATTTTTCATATAGAATGCGGCGAGCTTTAGAAGTATAATATCAGTCGTTCGCTAGAAAATTCACGGATATTCTATGAATTCTTTGAACATTATGGAAAATTGGGTACTGCAAAGTACACACACATTTTCCTGGTATTCTCAATTTTTCATAAGCTTTCTAACAAGCCCACACATGACATAAGTTTAAGGGGTTGAATAGAAATATTCCATTTTATCGCAAAAAAAATGAAAAATTAAAAATCAATTGACGTGTTTTAGAGTTATTATTCTAAGTTATTGGTTGAAAAATTATGGATTTTGTTCCGTACTCTCGTCCAACCGTGTATATCCAAACATTTGCACACGCTGAGCTCTTGGGAAATGAATTTTGAATCTTCAATTATTGTCGGTTTATTAGACAAAATTCCTCAATTTTATCAACATTATTTCAGTTTGGCATTTCAAAAGCATTCCAAAATATTCTATTATTATTTTTTAAATTTTTTATCTCAATTTGTCGAAACGAAAATTTGTATTATTCTCATGAGCAATTCCACTGCGTCAATACAATCGAACGAATAAGTTTTGCCACAATGTAAAATTGTGAAATCGAAAAATACGTTAGGCACAAGAATATTTACGAATTACTATCAGAGGAACATAAAGGTCCATGCTATCCCCAAAGTTAAGACTTCAGGCGACCAAAATCCCACCGATTATTGCAGGTAATATCCGACAAGATATTTTGATTCTTTTCAATGATCTTTCTACGGAAGCAGCAATTTCACTGAAGGGTACATGGCTGAATCACAATACCTACCTACCTTCCTCTATCGGAATTCGAATTGCCGGGAACAAAGAATTTCTTCTAAGAAACCAAAAAAAATATCGTCATAAATTAACTCATAGTTCAGCTTTGAAATATCGTTGATATTGAAGCTGGTTAACTACTTACGCAGAAAAACGTCAGAGTTTTCAACGGAAATTTGTCCAGCCTTCGAAAAGATTAACTTGTGAATTGTTATTGTTATTCCATGGTAAAATTCTTCCTTTGCGTGCCATGATACGACACGTCGCAAGAGGATTTGTAATGTCGTGTATTTCAACAATATACAGGGTGTCCCAAGTTCGAGTGCCTATTAGACTTTTCTGGAGAACAGCATATTTGAAATCTGAAAATTGGGATTATAATATTGCGTGAAATTCTCTACAGAGCTAAAATATTTTCTAAGCCCAAGCACTGGGGAGTGAAAATAAATTTGATGAAAACATTTTTTTTTTCAAGTTTTGCATTCCTGGTATGATCAAGTATTTAATTCTGAATGCATTTCTGTTAAAACCATTGTATTCATTCGAATAGTTTTCAAAATATCGAAAAAAAACGGAAAAAAAGTCAAGTATGTTTAGTCAGTATTATGTTCATTATTCTTATTTTAAACATCCTGAGCGTGAACCGTTTTTACAACATCGAAGAGGAAGAATGTGGAAAGGTCATACATTTTTTGATTTTCAGAAATATCATCACAGGGTGTTTCAAATTTTGTGTCGAAAATTGTCATCAAAAATTGGCCATAACTTCTGTTTTTCAAATTAGCACCTTATTTTTGTATTATTGCGTTGGATTCTGTGGTGAAAAATAATGATAATTTTCTAACATGATTATGCTCCTAAATTCAATAATTATAATTTTTTTTTTATTTAATTTAGGAGAATAATCATGTTAGAAAGCTATCAATATTTTTCACCGCAGAATCCAATGCAATCATAAAAAATAGGGTTCTAATTTGAAAAACAGAAGCTATGGCCAATTTTTCATCACAATTTTCGACACAAAATTCAAAACACCCTGTGATGATATTTCTGAAATTCAAAAGATGCATGACCTTTCCACATTCTTCCTATTCGATGTTGTAAAAACGGTTCACGCTCAGGATGTTTAAAATAAGAATAATGAACATATTACTGACTAAACATGTTTGACTTTTTTTCCGGTATTTTTTTCGATATTTTGAAAACTATTCGAATGAATACAATGGTTTTAACAGAAATGCATTCAGCATTGAATACTTGATCATAGCAGGAATGCAAAACCTGAAAAAAAAATTTTTCATCAAAATTATTTTCACTCCCTGTATAACCGGAAGTGCTTGGGCTTCGACATTATTTTAGCTCTGCAGACAATTTCAACCAATATCATAATCCCAATTTTCAGGTTTCAAATATGTCCAGTTCTCCAGAAAGGTCTAATAGGCACTCGAACTTGGGACACCCTGTATTTCTCCACACGGAAAACCAGACCAGTCATTATTCCATTCGAATAATCTTCTTCGATTACATCCCAATTCTCATCAATACTAGACATTTTATCCCTCTTACACAATCATTACTGGAATCATTCTGATAATGTAATGACAGTATTATTGATCGAGTATGGTACCAAGGAGATCCTGCACTCGCTTCGAAGTTGCCGTGGTCGACATCGGTATGTTTCCTGTTTCTTTGATTCTAATATCTTTTACATATCTTTACGATTTAAGTTAACCGGGAACAATTAATCCATTTTGATATCATCATCACTAATCATAAATCACTAATGGAATTCCCAAAATATCATGACATATTTTCCACACCTCGAAATTATTGATTGGTCACTAAGCTACAAGAGATGATGGACAATTTTTAGATCTTCCTCTGATACTATACGTTAAATATCGTTTCAGTGGGTAGAAATCCGTAGGTACTATCGATTGAATCATGTATATCATTACCAGGCACGAATGCAATGCCCACAATTGATTTTATTATTTCCATAGGTACTTTTTAGTTTTCCTCGTTGGGTTCGAGAATATCCAAATGACATAATTATCTTTCTCTACCTCGGTGCAATAAACAGAAATCGACGTCATGATATTTATACTGATAACATTATCAGTGGTCTCAGATATATAACGTCCTCATTATCAGAACCATAGGATCGTAAATCTACCTTAGCTACAAGTGTAGTTGAACATTCAGATATTCCAATGTGAAGCCGGAAAAACATGGAATAAAATGAAAATAACGCGAAATTTTTATATTTTCCGCTTCCGTAGCTTAACAGATGAACCTTGGAATCGAGCAGTCATAAAATATCGATGTGCTTTTCCCACTTTAGTTTTATATTTTCTGTGATAACTAAACCATTCAAATTGTGCAGGGACAAAATTTTTGCCCGCTAAAATTATTCAGATTTCGGAAAACGAATAACATCATTTCCCCCGCAGTTTCTATTTTTTACAAACATATACTATTTATTCCAAAATTTGAAATTTCACTACGGCCGGCGCTTTTATTCGCCATTTTCATTGAATTTGGTTCACTTTAAGAGGTGCGCTCGTTGAAATTTAAAAACAACATTGTTGAAATTCGTAATAAATATATTTGTCAACTTTGTAATAAATAATGTCAATTTTGTTGAGATTAATAGACAATATATTAGCGCAAAATCTGGTTGTTCGCGAGTAATATAAATACGGTTGTGGAAATGTAAAAATAAATATATTTTTTTATTTCAACCACCAATTTTGCTGAGATGAATCCTAATGAAGTGCACATATTTCATTATGAGATAGAAGAGGACACTTAGCTGGTTCCAAAAATTCCCTACAAGAGGAGTGTTCAACCATTCGTTTGAATTATGATAATTTGACCAACGAATTAACAAAAAATCATGAAATTTCGTATACAGGAGGACTATATTGATACCTATACAACTGAGTAACAGGTTATCCATTTCCAGGACTAGAATCTATTTTTCTTATATTTCGAGAAATCATGAATAATATCAGCCTGAATATGCAATAATAGAAAACCTTATATGGGAGTTTAAACTACGCTATATACCCTTCAATATGGAATCATAAAATCTCATTGCACATCAGCAGATTCTGAGAAAAAAAAGTTTGTGGTTTTCCAAATTCATTTATTATTCTCCACTCCATATCTGTATGTTCCATTGAAATTGCTGCGCTCATATGGAATACTTTGAAATAATATTCAAGCATGTGTATTATGTATTAATTTCTTCTGGTAGTCAATATACAGGGTGATATTTTCGTTATATGAGCTAGTTGAAAAAAACCAATTTGAAATAAGAGTCCGTCCCTGGATATTGAAGTTCTTTCATATTGAAGAGTTATCCTACTGGGCGCAACATTTCATATACTTCGGAATAGTTTTTTCATTAAACTCACGGCGTCTAAAAACATAACGATCCGAGTACCTACCCTTTTTTATTTTTTTTTCTCAGAATCTATAGATATGGCATAAGATTTTATGACTCAATATTAAATGTTATGTAGTGAACTTCCATATCAGGTTTTCTACTGTTTTATATACAGTTTTATAATCTTTATGATTTCTGAAAATATTGGTAAATAAAAGTCCGGCCCTGGCAAGGGATATTCTGTTATCTCAGTTGTATAGGTATCAATATAGTACTCCTGTATTCAAATTTTCATGAATTCTTTCGATTGTCTAATGGGACATTTTCCAAATATGACACATCCTGTATAATTCAAACGAATGATGTGGACCCCTTTTGGAACAGATTCACCCTGTATAACACAATGTAAGTGTTCCTTATTGGGACTCAAATTGCATCTCATTCTACAAAATCAAAAAAGAAATAACTGCGAAAAGGAATAAGATATTTCGAAGGATTCACAGGAATGCTCATTCAAATTTTTCTGTTTTTGTTTCAGTCTCACTTATTCGTTTTGCAACTGGTACATAGGCCCAGTGTGCGATCCGTATTGCAAGGTCTGCTCCGAAAGAGGTTACTGACAGCCGACCATTGTACGGCCAAAATAAAGAGAAATTTCAGCAATACCAGTTCTGGAGGACCTAATGTTGATCGTGATAGAGATTCGATAGAACAGACTGCGCTGAAAGTTTCCCTAAAGTGTCCCATCACCTTCAAACGAATCACTTTGCCCGCCAGAGGGCACGAGTGCAAACACATCCAATGTTTCGACTTGGAATCCTACCTACAACTGAATTGCGAGAGGGGATCCTGGAGGTGCCCTGTTTGCAAGTAAGTAATGTATTTGAGGTATATTTGATCCCATTGAAGACAATATATGGATACAATAGTCAATGTTTTTTCTTTATTTTTCTACTTCTGAAAATTTTCAAGTCCATAATATAAAAACGAGCACATAATGATTTGTAAGATATGTCTTGTAGTCCAGCTAATCATTCATGTGATTGAAGAACTAGAAACCATCCAAGTATGAATAACGTAACCTCAAAATTTGAAGCCAAGAACCTTCTTCAGTTCATTGTTTTCAACGCTAGCTCTAGACAACAAAACTCTTCTGATCAACAAAATATATCAACCTATTTATATTTAATTTATCTCAACAGTAAACCAGCCCAGCTAGAAGGATTAGAAGTTGACCAATACATGTGGGGTATTCTCAACACCTTGAATAATTCCGAAGTGGATGAGGTTACTATCGACAGTTCTGCCAACTGGAAACCTGCGAAGCCTCCAGGAATTAAGGTAAGTACTGTTCATTCATCCTCCATTGTACGAAAGTACGAATGATCTCTGTTTACACAAATATTGTCCTTACTTTACAAAACCAAGACAAAACCTAAATATCCTCAACGAAATTTTACCACATACTCAACTCATTTGTACAAAACGATTTCATGATCTCAAGAAGCTGGTTGAAGATTACAACCGGCGACTTATAGTGGCAACCTCTGGTGTTCCCCAAGGGTCGCATTGGGACATCTTCAGTTTCTCATCTGTTTGAACGGCATTATTAATATATTCGTATTTATGATGGCTCAACTTCAGCAGATGGAGTATTTCTCATTGGCAGCCCTTCTAACTATCTGTTCTTTCTAGGGTATTTCTAATATGCTCACAAACTGTGATAGATAAATATATCCATAATGAGAATTTTTGAAATCAACAATGTAGTAGGTTGAATTCATTATGGAATAACCATCCCCATATGTTGAGTGTGTCGCTAGACTAATATAATATATAGAGATACATCTACCTTTCATTATTCTCTAAAATTCTGCGGAAAATAATTGAATAAAAATTGGTTCAAGCACTGACGTAAAGTCAGAAGCTTTTGCGCGTAAGTTCTATTGTCCATACTTCTGCATTGGACACCCTCAATCGAATTTATCATGGTAAATTATGTTGTCCATTCTCCTGTATTGGACACTCTTAATTAGGATTTACCATGGTAAATTCGAATTAAGTGTCCAATACAGGAGAATGGACAACATAATTTACCATGGTAAATTCGATTAAGGGTGTCCAATACAGAAGTATCAACATAAAGACGTGTTTAAAATTTTGTAAGAACCGTACCCCTAGAAAATTTGAAAAAAATGACGAAAATAAAAATTTTATGAACCGTACCCCTAGAAAATTAAAAAAAAAATCACGAAAAAAAATTGGTTCAAGCACTGACGTGGAGTCAGAAGCTTTTGCGCGTATGTATTGTCCATACTTCTGTATTGGACACCCTCAATCGAATTTATCATGGTAAATTATGTTGTCCATTCTCCTGTATTGGACACTCTTAATTAGAATTTACCATGGTAAATTCGAATTAAGGGTGTCCAATACAGAAGTATGGACAATAGAACATACGCGCAAAAGCTTCTGACTTCACGTCAGTGCTTGAACCAATTTTTTTTCGTGATTTTTTTTGAATTTTCAGGGGTACGGTTCTTAAAATTTTTTTTTTCGTCATTTTTTTTAAATTTTCTAGGGGTACGGTTCTTACAAAATTTTAAACACGTCTTTATGTTGATTTTCTACTACTAGTTACCAAGCACCAATTCGATCGAATATTTATTTTTTGAGTTATCAAGGAAATAATATTCCAGGTGGGTATAACTCGGAAACCGTTAGACCGATTATGCCCAAAAACGAACTCAACTCTCCCTTTCGGATACGCAACCTACTCTGAAAATTGCAAGTCCCTATCTCCTTTCGTTCGAAAGTTATCGAGGCAACACTAACCCATCTACTGAACTCACACAAGAATCTCCAACAATATTTAACCGATCGTATTAAAACTTGAAACTTGGCAATAGAGTTAGGTTACGAAGGCTCATGCAAAATTTCAGCAATTTCAAACGAATAGTTACTGATATATAGAATTTTTTTTTTTCAATGATTTATTGAAAATTTCCTACAAATGCTATTCTCACCAAATTTTGCAAACATTTTGGCGTTGACATTCTACAACTAATAACCATGTTTGAATTCAATCGGTTCAGTATTTTTCGAGTTAATGAGGAACAAAAAACCACCAAATTTCATAAAATTTCAGATGGCTATAACTCTAAAACCGTTTGGCCGATTATGCTCATAAATAAACTGAAATGTCGCGATCTGGTGCACATCCTAACCTGAAAACTTGAAGCCGCTATCTCTTTCCCTTCTCAAGTTATCGTGACAACAAAAATATTTTTTAATAATTTTTTTAAATTTTCTAGCCATACGGTTCGAACAAAATTTCACGAACGTGCTTAGGTTCATATTCTACAACTACTCACCAAGTTTCAATTCGATCGGATTCATATTTGTTGAAAACAAAATTATTACTCGGAAACCACTGGGCCGATTATGCCCATTAACGAACTTGTCCGTCGTATTGGGATGCGCCACCGACCCTGAAAATTTCAAGTCGCTAGCTCTTTTCGTTCTCAAGTTATCGTGGCAACGGACGGCCGGCCGGACAGAATCAAATTTGACCTCGAATTCTTCATTGGGGAGTCGAACTTAATCGTTTGAGACCATTTTCGACAAAAAATTCGAAAGTTACTGACATTTGGGCAAAATGATAACGCGATGTTCCCCAGAACATACGCGCAATAATTATGAATGTGCACAATTAATTTTCATTATATGGACATATATATTTATGTATACTGGATTGTTCTGTAGTGTGTAAATAATTATGAATATATGAGAGGATTTCTACTTTATAACTTTAATATGGACTATTTATTACAGGTCGAAGATGATAATGACTCCTGTGGAGCCAAAAAACTTAGTAAAGCAATGTCTCCTGGTAGCATGACCATGCCTACTACGAACAACTGGGAAATGACGCAAGCAATGTCACCCTATCTACCTCCGGACATGAACACCATTGCCAGTGGATCCATGATGAATGGACCGCCATCATACAATAACAGTAGAAATAGCCAGTATGATTACAATTCAACCACAAACGGTTCCAGTGGTGACTTCTCGAATGGTGGAGGACCTCTATCACATCTTAGTGAATCTGTTAATTCTCTTGATCAACTTAATGCTATGGAGAAGAGTTTGAGTGATCAGGTAAATAATTTTTTATATATATTCAGTTACATGGAAATCACAATACCAAGAAAGTAGAGATCATTTGATGAAACTCGCCATAAACGTTTTATAATATCCTAAGCATGTGATGGGCGAATGAATCAGGATGGTCACAGTAAGAGATTGACTTTATCCGCTGCAAATCGGTCTGAAGAACGTCTTGCAATTTGTGGACTTTTTATGCTGGAATTATGTGGCGCTTTTTACCACCTTATCCACATATAACTAGGTGTGGCCGATATTATTGCAAGCTTTGATTGTGAGTTGAATGATATCATGGGATCTTTACAACCTAACCATTGATTGGCTGGCAATTGATCTAGTACTGAAGAGTCTATGGTTGCCATAAGTGGATGATATTCGCCTCTCAGTTACTCATTTGTGGCATGGTGCAATGCACAAATTTCTCTGCACGAAAACCACTTTTGAATTCATTCCATTATAGGAAGTTTTCGTATTGGTTTCTACCAAGTTTCGTGAGAAAATACTAGTTGTTACTGTGATTTCCATGTCAATTGGTATATTAAGATTCCATTGCATCACTAGAAATAATAATTTATGATGAGAGTTATTATTTTATTTTGTGAGTTGAAAAGATTTTTAAACCATAGCGAGTTAACAAAACTTTTCGAGCAACATAAAATTTCTCTCTATGTGTTTATCATACAGTATTTTTAATACAAATCTATAAAAACAGCATGAAAAGGCAAATTGATGTTTACAGAAATGTATTAATATTTTGAATGTGAAACGTATAGAACATAAATTATTGTCGGAGGTGAACACATGTTATAACTTATCATTAAATGAAAATTTTGTATTCATAGAATTTCAACAAGCAGTCCGAAGAGCAAGTTTACATTCATTACCAAGTAAGTCAAAAAAGCAGTATGATATAGTATCGTCGAATTCAATACTACGACATTACGAAATAAAATGTGTATAAAGCAAAATGGAAAGTACTCTTTGAACATATCTAAATCAATCTTCTTTCAACAGTACTGTTGAATAGTTTTTTGGGGAGCTATTTTCATTGAATGAGATTTTCTGGCACCAAACATCAATTTACCTCTGATGCATTCGTAGAAAAAATTGATATAGATAGATATGAAGTCTACGAATATTTCAAACTCTCAAATTTATATTCTGAAACTTATAACTTGTTTCAGATGCCCCACACCCCTCATACGCCACATACACCTCACACACCCCATACGCCAGGTGGAACTCCTAGCGCGCATACACCTGGTGGTGGTAACGGACCACCCAGCGTCCCGCCCTCTACAGAGATGCACAACAGTAGTACAAGTTCCAATACGAGCACTAATGGAAACAATAATGCTAACAATGACAACAGTGTTGCTGATATACCGTCAGACTTGAACTTTGACCCTGCTGCAGTTATTGATGGTGAAGGCACAGGACAGGAAGCGTTGAATGTATGTATAAGTTCGTTACTATGGTATCCAAAACATACAATGAACAGTACCACAATATTCGAAGTAGAGTGTTCCAATAAAGTTTAAAGTCTATTCAAAATGATCAAACGGGTCAGAGGCAGCAATTGCTATTCAGCAAACTGGTTCCCCTATCATTTCTGAAAATTTTCAATGTGTTTACATGGACGAAATGGGTTGAGAAATGAAATGTGCCGGGTAGATTTGTAGTCTGAATGCGCCTGTGAAGTGGGTAAAATCGGATTCGGTGCAGTGTAACTCTGGTCAGAATTTGTTTCCACCGAATATTTTCGAAATCCATCCAGTATAAATTTGGTAATGTTAGGGAAGATGAATTCTTGAAAAAAATTTCAGGTAATAACTTTCGTTTTTTAAATGTAATACCCAGTTTGTTCATTGATAATCAGATTACCAATTTAATTCTACATTGTTTAAATGCTCTCAGAAAATTCGTGTGCAATATGAAAAAAACCCTTTAAATTTTCTCAAATGAGGTTTCATTCCAATGTTCATAACTTGTAGAGTTTTGCATCAAAATTCCTAATTTTCTAGCTTCTATCAGAAGTCATACCAATACTTCTGCTTCGTTAATTGTAAATTCAATTGAACATACAGGGTGTTTCTATTTCAATGTCAAAGTCAGTCATGACAAAAACGTCCAAACTCATTTTTTTTCAAATGAGAATCATGAGAATTTTTTTATTGGTCAGCTGGAATCTGCGTTAAAAAATAGTGTATCTTTTATGATACATAATACTGCTCTAAAATGCTTATTTCCCGAGATATTCGGTAAGTAGTATGTATAAAAAAGTGGGAAATGCCAAACCATATATCCGAAAGTATTGGTTTCTCAGAGATATCCATGGATTCTTATGATAGAACTTCAACATAAAATAAAATAACCAATAACGAACTCAGCCGAGATATTTATGTCCCAAACCTATTCTGAAAATTTCAACTGTCTAGCTCATTCCGTACAAGAGTTATCGTGTGTACGACCGGCCGGACAGAATCGATTTTGACCACGGATTCTTGATCAGTGAGTCGAACCAAATCGTTTAAGACCATTTTCATCAAAATATTCGAAAATTACAGACATTTGAGCAAATTGATACGCCATCTGTTCCAAGGGCGTAGCTAGGGGGGGGGGGGGGGGGGGGGGGTTCAAACCCCCCCCCGAAATGTTATTTTTCTCTTGAAACAAAAAAATTTTGCTGCAGAAAGTGACCCTTACACCCCCAAAACCCCCCCCGAAATTAATTCCTATTTCAAACCCCCCCCCCCCCCCCCCCCGAAATTAATTCGTGGCTACGCCCTTGATCTGTTCCGAGGAACAAGAGTACCCAAAATACACAATTTTTTAACGTAGATTCCAGCTGATCAATAAAAAAAAATGGGTTTTCATTTGAATAAAATGAGTTTTGAGGTTTTTGTCATGACTGACTTTGACATTGAAATAGAAACACCCTATGTGTTCAATTGTATTTCTAATTAACGAAGGAAGACATTGGTATGTCTTCTGATAGAAGCTAGACAATTAGGAATTTTCATGCAAAAATCTACAAGTTATTAAACATTGGAATGAACCTATATTTAAGAAAATTTAAAGGGTTTTTTCAGATTTCACACGCATTTTCTGAGAATGATATGTAAGTGACACATTAAAACAATGTAGAATTCAGTGGGTAATCTGATAATCAATAAAACAAGCACTGACGTGAAGTCAGAAGCTTTTGCGCGTATGTTCTATTGTCCATTCTTCTGTATTGGACACCCTTAATCGAATTTACCATGGTTAATTAAGTTGTCCATTCTCCTGTATTGGACACTTAATTCGAATTTACCTTGGTAAATTCGAATTAAGTGTCCAATACAGGAGAATGGACAACATAATTAACCATGGTAAATTCGATTAAGGGTGTCCAATACAGAAGAATGGACAATAGAACATACGCGCAAAAGCTTCTGACTTCACGTCAGTGCTTGAACCAATTTTTTTTTTATTTATAATATCATTTAAATTAATATTGTAGGACGGTACTTTAAAATTTCTAAGCTATACTGACTTACAGCTAAAATATTATAAAGAAAAGAAGCAATTGGATAGTCTAACTATCATTTTAATAAAATGATGCATTTTTATTGTTCAAATAAAGATATTTTGTTAACTTACAAGAATTTCTTCATTCAATGGTATTTCAAAGATCTAATTACCATTTTAAATATAAAATAAGTGTCCAATACAGGAGAATGGACAACATAATTTACCATGGTAAATTCGATTAAGGGTGTCCAATACAGAAGAATGGAAAATAGAACATACGCGCAAAAGCTATCTATCATTTTCTTCAAGTTTCACGCCCCAAAAAGGCCTAAATCGTCAGTTTCGCTTTCGAAAATTTCCGACCCCGTCTCTCGAATTAATTCTGACGTTTCTCGGATTGACTTTTTGAATGGAAAATCGTCGGACTCAAAACCTCCGAAACTTGTATCGAATTAGTATATTTAGGCTCAACCTAGAAGAACGAAATTTGGGAAAAACACAAATCGATTCGTCTTCTTCGACTCGACGGCAAAAGTCCGGGTCGAGCGATCGTTTCTTCGGAGCCTTACGCTACACCAAATCGGTACTACTGAACTCGCACAAGAATGCTCGAATCTCCAACAATATTTAACCGATCATATTAAAACTTGAAACTTGGCAGTAGAGTTAAGTTATGAAGGTTCTTGCAAAATTTCATGAATTAGAAACGAATAGTTACTGATATATAGAATTTTTTTTTTTATTTTTATTGATTTATTAAAAATTTTCTACAAATGCTATCCTCACCAAATTTTGCAAACATTTTCGCGTTGCCATTCTACAACTAATAACAATGTTTGAATTCCATCGGTTCAGTATTTTTCGAGTTAATGAGGAACAAAAAACCACCAAATTTCAGAAAATTTCAGATTGCTATAACTCTATAACCGTTTGGTCGATTATGCTCATAAACAAACTGAAATGTCGCGTTCTGGTGCACATCCTAACCTGAAAATTTCAAGCCGCTATCTCATTCCGTTCGCAAGTTATCGTGACAACAAAAATATTTTTTAATAATTTTTTCAAAATTTTCTAGCCATACGATTCGCACAAAATTTCACAAACGTGCTTAGGGTCATATTCTACAACTACCCACCAAGTTTCAATTTGATCGGATTCATATTGGTTGAAAACAAAATTATTACTCGGAAACCACTGGGCCGATTATGCCCATTAACGAACTTGTCCGTCGTATTGGGATGCGCTACCTACCCTGAAAATTTCAAGTCGCTAGCTCTTTTCGTTCTCAAGTTATCGTGGCAACGGCCGGCCGGACGGCCGGCCGGCCGGCCGGACAGAATCAAATTTGACCTCGAATTCTTCATTGGGGAGTCGAACTTAATCGTTTGAGACCATTTTTTTCAAAAAATTCGAAAGTTACAGACATTTGGGCAAAACTATAACGCGATGTTCCGCAGAACATACGCGCAAAAACTGGGTATTACATTTAAAAAACGAAAGTTGGTATCATTTCGTCAAACGAATCTGAATTTTTTTCCGAAGTGTCTCCCTACAAAGCTCAACTATAAAATTTCAATTCAAGTGTTCATCTCGAGTCTTTCTTTGAAATATTCTAACGAAGAGTGTTCGTGAATCAGCCTGTATATAAACATGAAAAGGTACAAAAAAACTATTATAAATATATCCTAAGATCGCCGTAAATATGTATATAATTAACAATTAACATAGCTACGGTATCACAATAATGCCGTTTTATAGTTTGTTTTATTATATAAATAAATAAAATAACAACTTCAAAGTATGGAACATTCATTCAATACGTAGCAACGTGGCCATCGGGACTTGCGCATAAATTCGACACTATTGAGCAGTCAAAAACCAAGTATTGGAACCTTTTGAATAACTCTACTGTGATTTGTAACGAATATCAATTTTTTTGAATTATTTAATTTCTAATAGAAGTATTTTTTACAGTTGCTTCCTGAAAGTGTTGATCCAATGGAGATTTTGTCCTATTTAGACCCACCTGATTTAAATACACCGCCATCTAGCGGTAGCAGTTCAGGGGCTGCCAATAATTCAGCCAGCGATGATATTCTCGCATTGTTTGAATAAGACAAGTTCCTGGGCTCACAGTCACATTTTTGTGATGGACAAGTGAGTGAAAATGTGTGATAAAACATTTTATTTGCTAAAAAGAAGGTCTAAATCAAATTATTTCCTTTGTATTATTTGTAAATATTTCCTAATCGAAGTCATGAATTTTATTTTGTTGGTATGTACATAATTTGTAATTGATCTTCCCGGATTATCATGACTAAAAAAAGAATCTCTGCAGTAAATGTTTTTTTAAAAGTGATGCAATATGAAATATGACTCAGGATGATAGTCCTTCAATTTTCACATTTCTAATCTCACTCAAATGAATATGAGTAGTAATACAAAATCCAAATTATGTTTGGATAATATACACCAATGGAATAAAATTCATCCCTTACGGCCAGTTTAGAATAGTATTATTAAATAAATTATTATAGTATAGAACTTGGAACCAAACAATCTAGTACTTCTAGAATGACCTCTTGCTGGTCATTTTGCATATTGATGTGCATATGCTTTGAGTATTATCTGCTATAAAAATTCAGTGAACCTAACACAACCACCAGCTCAACATGTGCGCAGATTTTTTTGTTGTAAGGTGTTATTGTCATCGGAAATACACAATTTTTATATTGTCTTGATACACCAATACACAAGCATCCACATAATGACTTTAATTATTATTAAAGAACTCTGAGACTGTGATAAACTTTTAATTATAGGTGATTTTAACATATTTAATGATGTATATTACTAACAGTGATATAAGTAGATTTTGTACAAATTTACATGGACTGATCTCCCGAAATTTCGTTAGTTTGTATCTTGATGAAGAGTTGTTTAGGATTTACCTTTTCAAACATTCCTTTTTATGTTTTCATATATCATAATCTTATTTTATGGATTTTTAGTGGAAAATGTTACCAAATATATCTGTACGAATTCTACTTGTCATCACTCTTTAACAAAAATATATGTTATGTGGTTGCCTTTTGTGTGTGATTCAATTCCTTTAATAAAAATCGATCGAATTAATTTCAAAGCTGTGTTTTTTATGAATCCTCACGTATTTTCAGTACGTTTTTTATCCTATTATATTATCATCAACAAGGGTCCAAGTTCCTAGAGGTCTTTTTTTTTTAACCTTTATTGGAGGTTGTAGGTTCACTTGAATTTTATAAGTTCTTATTGCCAATAATTCATTCTAAATGATAGATAATTTAGATGCCAATGAGTTTATTGAATGTAAAGTAGGGATCGTAGATAAATTTTGTACTTGAATTTATTTGAGGTTAACATTTCAATGTCAAATACTTAGATATTTTACTAATGCTTCCAAAATAGTATTCTTTGATTATAATTCACTATTATCATTGGTATGCGTTTTGCCAATATTTATTTTTACTGTGATGGCAGAATTGTTTCAATTTGTTTATTCTCGACTGTTGGAACAAATTACTTTTCCAACAGTACATTCTGACCAAAATTCTACATATCATTTTGAATTATTTGAACGACCAATTTCGTTTGGAATGCCGAAATACGTTTAGTTACAAGAAAAAATAAAAATTTATTAATTATTTGAGAAATCTCTAGAAATTCATTTACTGAGATGATTATTGGCACACTTATTTATTCCTAATAAATGGATAGATCTTAATTATGCAAGTAGAACTTATGTGAAATGACTTTTGCTGAAAATTGTAAATATGATGTACATTCGTTTAATGAAATATTATCTCTAAGTATAACTGAATTTTTCGTTTCTTCCAACGTTTAGCATATAAAATGGGGATTAATAATTATACTAATGATATATTTAAACTTATTCAGTACAAATGAAGATTTATTTTTTTGTATTTTCGAAATTAATTCTTGTATATTTTGTCTTTATGTTATTTTATTTTATTATCAGTGTTTTGTGCAATGAAATAAAAAAAATTAGACTGATAGTTTTAGAAGTGAATTAATTTTTTATTTTGGTTATCATGCCTTCCGTTTTCTATAACATTCTCGAGGAATAATTCTATTCTATTATTTGCTGAGAAACAGTTCTAAACCGAGTTCGGAGTTTGAATTTAAAATTTGTCTTATAATTGACTGGAATCGAAGAAGTTGTCCAGGTGTTAAGTAATATTTAATTAACAACCTTCAATTTACAACTTTTTGCGATAGGCCGCAGAAATTTCGTAACAATATTACGATAATTCGCATAAAATTGTTACAGTGAACCTAGATTCGTGTTACTGGAACTGTAGAGAAAAACTATCTCTAATAAAGTTGAAACAAGGTAAGTATAGTATAATATGATACCTATGTAGGATGACGACATTCTTCGATATTTTATTCAAGAATTTGTATGAATGTAATACCGATCAGGGACGTACCGTTATTAAGTAATTTATTTCGTTATTTGATCTTGCCATAAATGAAATGGCATGCACAGGTCATGTCTAGGATATTAAGGTTGCTGTATTAAAATTTATTTTCTCTATTTCAGTATCGTAATGAGTCCATTTCAGCACTGAAAACAGTGCTGGAATGAAGTCATTCCCGCATTGTTTCTAGTTATATTTTTCGTTTTGTGGTAGTCAGCACTGACATTCTATGCTATCAAATTTCAACACACGTCAATTGACAATACAATATAATCTGGATATAGGGAAATAATTGTTGAGGAAAAGCTTTATTTTCATTAAAAAATATGGTACTAGAGATTTCCTTCTTGCTAATTTTGAATCATTCATGCTGTTAGGAAACTGTTTTAAATTTGATCTCCATGCCCTACGTACGTTTCAAGTTCAAATCCCGTAATCTGTCAACTTTCGTAACCGTCACACCAATTACCAAGATACAATACAAAAGTCACTAGGATGTATAATTTTTCATTGAATTTCAACAGTATTTTATAAAACTTGCCTGAAATAGAGAAAATATCGTCTAATACACGTTGCAGAAGGCAATTCCAACACTCATGCGTTCGAAAACGAGCGACGAAGGAGCGAGTTTGATTTCGCATTCGTGTTTGAATGCGTCTCCAGCGTCTCCACGATTCACGCGACTGAAATGGAAGCAGGAAGATCGAGTGGTTAACCCGTCGCTCACGTATTGGAGGCTTAGCTTTCATTCCGATCGTGGTGACGCTGGAATTCCAATTGTACTAACCACCCGTGCGTTTTTTCAGGCTAATCGAGTGTAGGAAAGGGACTATGGATAATGGAATTGCGTCGGTATGCCCGTGTGCGGACGCTCTAAGTCCTTATATTATATTTATATTATATTATTATTTATATTTTTTTGTGAAATTCAAGAATTGTGACAATTCTTGAAATTTCACAAAATAACTATCAACAAAATAATTCTAAAGATTTTCATTGAGCGTCTGACGAAGGAGTCTGATATAGACTCCGAAACGTTACGATATAGTTGTTTCTTCATTGATGTTGTTTCGTTGTTGTTTGTTAGGTAACATTGTTCAATTGATTACTTCTGACAAATATCTTTTGTTTCTTACGCAGAAGCAAATCACAAAATAATTAATTTTTATTTTATAGATATTTTTCAGAGTTTGGGAGAGAAAACCCAGAACAAAACCTTTCAATAGTAACCAATAAACTTACTTATCAAGGAAAATTAGTAGGTATAATGACTCAATATAGAGCAATTGAAGAAAATGTTTTTCCCTTTCGTGTCGGACTCAACATTTTTGTCATCTGAACCTTTTCAAGCACCCAACACAGTGAAAATAATGTCAATAAAAATCATCCTGATTTTAAATACAAAAGAATTTGAATATTGAAAGAATTTGGACATTCGTCTGATTTTTAAATCAGGGAATAAACAGGATGTAAAGAACTACCGTGGTATACGTGTCCAGGCTTTCCCTACCTAAGCTAGTGGATAGTTTGATGGATCATCACTGCAATTTTATTCTAAAGAGCGCTTCATAAATAAACAACATGGATTTTCTCTGAATCAGTGTTACCAACACAAAAAGGTCTAGCAGAGCCAAGATATCCTACATCTTAAATGAAAATCTGCAATCGTCTCTATATTTCAAGTTATCAACATCCTAAATGCTTTACCTTGGACTCGAAACAGTTTAGCCAACCCAGAGCAGGTACTCCGTGACTGAATATAATATCTCAATAGAGTTGAGAGATGAATACTCTTTTCTGAAAATATCTTGTGAACAACATAATATGTGTCAACTGAATAATTATGCTGTAAGATAGTGCAATTACCACAGGTTACCTACAGGATCAGAAATCTCACATTGTCATTATTATGCTGTTTTGATCCAGCATATATACTATTAACCATTTTTCATGTATAGCTGAATATCAAATTTTAATGATATAATATTCGGAAAGAGAGACAGGTTCGTTTGCCCAATCTTAGGTAAATGACATAGATTAACCTCGTCAAGCTATATTATGGTTTGATATCATTCCCTCCTGAACTTCCAACAATCTCTCTTAATCTAGGTAACCAGAAGTATCTTAGATTACATACACAACGAAGAGTCCTTTGTTTACTAGACAATCAAAATTACACTACTAAGACGGAGGTTACACGGTCAATCTTGTATCAATCTGACATCAATCTGGCCATCAGTGTATCCATCAGTCTACTCGTATACAATCAGTTTCCTGTCAATCTGAAATGATGCCAGATCATGGAGGTAGAAGGAAGTGGAGGGGGCATAAAGATCGAAACTTGTCACGTACTACGCCATATTGGTGTGTCCCAATTTTCTATAGGAATCCGGAATTCCAACCATAGAAAACTCACAATTTCATGTTTATAACAAAGGATTTGCCCATACCAATATGGCCGATTTTATGTGACACTTTCGTTACAAGGGAAATATAGCACATGCTCCCTCCACTTCCTCCTACCTCCATGTGCCAGATTGACCGTGTAACCTCCGTCTAAGGGTAAGAATTGTGGCAGTGAGTTCAACAGCAAATTTGCTTTACTTGTGTAACATATAACAAGGCATTTGTTATGGGAAGGATCAACACAAACTGTTCAAGCGATTACTACAATATGGGTTTTTTCGAGCTTCGAGCCACCCGGACAGAATTGAGTTTAATCTCGAATTCTTCATCGGTAATTCGAAACTGAATGTACGGACACCATTTTCAGCAAAAATTTCGAAAATTTTCTTATATAGACAAGAATAATTGTTGACATTGTTACCATAGCATGCGTTAAATTATGTCTTCTGTTGCCAAGAAATCATATTTAGTAATTCTTTTCGATGCAACACTTCTAAAGTCACTGAGTATATCTTATCTGCAATTCTCGTTCGAAGGTGTAGACGGTTCATGATAATATACTTCAAAATTATCGATAAACCAAAACCGAAGTCATTAAAATATCGGATTCTTCCTAAGCGGTCATTCAAGAAGTTAGTACCCTGCGACTGAGGTTGAAGACCCCAGTCAAAGATGCCCGTCAAATTTGAATGCTCAGTGCGAATATCAAAGAAGCTGACCTTAGGCCAACTTGTTCCTGAGGGGTCTGGTAGTGTTAAGAACGTTATTTCAATAACGGGAATTTTCGCCAATGTATTGGTATGTTCATCGAGAAGATATCAAATTCATCAATTCTGTGTGAAATTTTGAAATCTAAATCTGAATCGAGCTGATTCAGCTCCGCTGAAATTTAATATAATCCTGAATAATAATAATCGTTCTACCGGGTGTTACATCAGTGGTTGGCCATAGGCCATAGCCTAGAGGTGAACGCAGGTCATCCAGGCCATTCGGAAAAATTGCTGCTTTTGTATCCAAATGCAGTAAATTTAAGATATACAGGGTGATTCATGAATGTTGGACCGAATTTCCGATATCCATAACTTGGGAATCAGTGGTCCGATTTTGATTAAATTCGGTGCAGTTGTTCATTTTTCAAATTGTGTAAATAATATATAATTAGAAGTTTGAACGAAAATCCGCGATATTCTGAGTACTGCCTGAAAATAATCAAATTACATTTCATTTTAAGGAATGGTTGAAAGTTAACTGCCCAACCAAATTCAATAAAAATCGGACCACTGATTCACATGTTATGGATTTCGGAATTTCGGAGATTCATGAATCACCCTGTATCTCCGAAAGTAGCTCCTTTGGATACAAAAGAAGCAATATTTCAACAGGCCTGGATGACCTGCATTTACTACTAGGCTACAGCCAACCACTCATGTAACACCCTATATGTATCGACAAAAGTCAAAGGCCATCGTCCGAATTCCTTCAGCCCAATTCTGAATATTATTCTACAAATCATATTATTTATTTATTTATTTATTTATTTATTTATTTATTTATTTATTTATTTATTTATTTATTGTACAAGGAATACAAACAGGTTATACCCATAAATAGTATTCACAGTTTACCCTAAGTAGCGAAATTAACAGTGGAAAACAAAACAAAAAAAAAACAAACAAAAGATTAACATTAAGATCAAATGAACAACATTATCCAATACAAAAAAAAAATATATAAAGATGACACTTAAACTAAATTAAAAGAAAATATCTTTTGAGGAGCAATTTTGAATTCAGAATATTACCATGAAAAATATCAGTGACCTGCTGAAGTTCATTACAGGCACGGAGCATACGAATTAATGGTTGATTGATTGAGGCATTGGTTCGTTTCAAAGGGATAAAAAAAGTTATAATCATTAAAGGATACTGTGGGAGGTATACTCATTATTGAAAGGTTTTTTTCTGGGTTTTCTCTCCCAAACTCTGAAAAACATCTATAAAATAAAAATTAATTATTTTGTGATTTGCTTCTGCGTAAGAAACACACGATATTTGTCAGAAGCAATCAATTGAACAACATCAACGAAGAAACAACTATATCGTAACGTTTCGGAGTCTATATCAGACACCTTCGTCAGACGCCCGATGAAAATCGTTAGAACTATTTTGTTGATAGTTATTTTTTGAAATTCAAGAATTGTCACACTGACAGTATTCAAAAATCATAGCTAACTTCTGAAAAGGATGATTGAAAAAGGCCCATACCTTTGTTTTAAGTAATCATTAAAGGATACTGTGGGAGGTATACTCATTATTGAAAGGTTTTTTTCTGGGTTAATTTTTATTTTATAGATGTTTTTAGAGTTTGGGAGAGAAAACCCAGAAAAAAAACCTTTCAAATCATATTATGTTTATAAACAAATAATAACACAAGTATTTTTATTAAATATACTAGTACTTTTTGGAATGCTTTTTCTGCTCAATAGACGGGCCAAAATGGTCCCAAACATTTTGTAAGTACTCACTGGTGAAGAGTCTGAAGTCAAACTTAATTCTGTCCAGCTTGCCTTAGGCACGATTACTCTAGAACGACGTAATAGAGTTTAAATTTGCAAGTTAGGTATGGAGTTCAAATGCGCTGGTTGAGTTCGTTAATAGGCACAATGCACTGAAAGGTTTTCGAATTATACCCTCTTAAATTTTGTTTTCCAAATAACTCGAAAAATATTGATGTAATCGAATCAAATCTCGATACTTAGTTGAAAAATACTGCCACAGTTCGATATTTAAACCCGATTGGATCAGTACTTTTCGAGCTTTCGGAAAAAAATCTAGAAAACTAATGATAATACGGTCTTATTTCATTCGAACAGCAAAATGTACAGGATTAAGTAAAGGACAAAATTCAGAACTGCGTTATTGAATGTTTTTAAGCAGAACGCTCAGGCAGGTCAATTTTAGTTTTTAATTAACCACCTTATGATATGAACAATTTACCTATGACGTCATTCATTTTACAGGGTGACGTCATGATTTTTTTTAAAGACCACCTCAACTTTTTTTTTGCTGCTTTATTAGACGCTGCAACTTAAATGATGGTTCAAAAAATTGGTACTGTAGGTACAAATTTTTTTCAGAAAATAAAATAAAATTATTGTCTACAGTTACAATAATAGGAATAGAGGAATACAAAATTTTTCCATTTTTCCTCCTTTTCTCGGTCTAAGTTCTGGGAAATTTATTTTTGTCGCTAAAATTCTGCAAAGACCTTGAATACGCCATTTTGAAATCGAGTACCGAATTTCAGCTCGATCAGCTATGTATTTCAGCAATTATTGCGAAAACAAATTTTCGAAGTGAAATATTGTTTCCAAAAATTTCAGAAGTTATCTGTCAGATTAAGTGAAATTCTACGCAAACCTTTAAGCCGCCATTATACAATCGAGTAACGGATTTCAGCTGGATCGTTTTTGTATTTTAGGAATTATTGTGAAAATAAAATTTTGAACTGCTATCTACTACAGAAATTTGTAATCATGTAAATAACAGAATCTTGAATCCATCCCAAATACTGTAGTTCATCAGAACTCTGGAACTGGAAGGCGAGATGTAGATGGTAATGACATTGACAGCTCTGACGGGGGGGCCCAATAGACCTTAAGGTCGCAGTGCAACGTTACCACCTTCAACAATATACAAAAAACAGAATTGTAACAACATCTCGATGGCCGGTGGCGTGCTCAACTGCCACGAAAGAGATTCGGGTTCGAATCCGCGCTGAGTATGTTTACTATTTCATTTAAATTTTATTAAAATTTGAATTCACTGGAATCTCCATCACGTGTTAACGCTAAAAAGACGGCTTGGAGGTTCGCTACATCAATTTGGCGTGGGGATATCCAAAATCAAACGAAAAAAATACTTTTTTCTACAAACGTCAAAAAATGACAAGGTTCGCGCATTGAAAACAATATGCGAAGTGACCCTTTTTTTCATTTTCCTTCGTTACCATGACACCGTGCGCGAAGTAGTGTGCGAAGTACTTACTTCGCACACTGCATGTAAACTATATGGAGTTTTTATATTTTAACCTTTATGTTCCTCAATCAAACAAACAAATGCCATTTTAATTTCATTGTTACAGTATTTACTTGATTTGGAAAAACATTTTAAGCCAGTTCAATACTATTTTGGCGCTCTAGTTCCTCGGAACTGAGTGCTTATCAATTTGCCCAAATGTCTGTAATTTTCGAATTTTTTGATGAAAATGGTCTTAAACGATTTGGTTCGACTCACTGATCAAGAATCCGTGGTCGAAATTCATTCTGTCTCATGCGCGAAATACTTTGGTGATCTCGACTATTTTTTTTTAACTCGGCTGCGCCTCGTTAAAAAAATCAGTTCTCGATCACCAAAGTAGCATTTCGCGCACTAGATACAAAAATAACTATTTTCTACGAGCGTGCGCAAAGTAGTACTTTTCCGCACGCACTTGTGTTACTAAAGTAACACTTATCCGCATCGTGCGGAAAAAATATTTTGCGGCATGGAAATATAAAACTGATCAAAATTGATGTTGTTAGGGGAAATTTTCATGAATATTTCAGAAACGGGTGATCATTTTATGCAATGTTTAATAAGATATTGTCTACAGATAACTCTACGCTAGGTAATCAACCTTTATCAAGCCATCCATATAGCTGCCCTACCGAGAATCATCAACCTTCGAACGACTGTCCTTTTACTAACGAGCGAGAATATTATTTGCCCTTTTGCGACGAATCGGTGTTCATCGAGACACCCATTGAATGAACTCACAGGATCAGCAATCAATTTAGAATATGTAAATAATTGTTCTACCGACATAAATATTACGAACAAATAATTTGATATTTCTTCTTTTTTGTTTATTTTTGAATAGTTGAGTTGTTTCCGGATTAATTAAAAGTTTCAGAACAGAATATTATATGTCACTTTGGTTTCTTCTTGTTATTATGAGACGCTCTAAGGAAAAACATTGTTCCTAACACGTTGTGTAAAGTGATTTTTCCGCATGCAAAAACTTATCCGAACTCCGCTACGCGTCGTTCGTCAGACTGTAAATGCGTTCAGAAAAGTGTCACTTTGCGCACTTGTTTAGAAATATGTAGTTATTTGTGTATCTAGTGCGCGAAATGCTACTTTGGTTATCGAGAACTGATTTTTTTTAACGAGGCGCAGCCGAGTTAAAAAAAATAGTCGAGATCACCAAAGTATTTCGCGCATGAGATGCAAACAAAATTTTTTCTACAAACTTCAAAAATATTGTTCTAAAATAAGTAACATGCTTAGCTTAATATGAAAAATAGTATGGAACTGGCTTAAACTGTTTATCCAAATCAAGTAATTACTGTAACTATGGAAATAAAATGGCATTTGTTGACCATTATTTCAAAGTGACAGTTCTTGATAATTATTTTGGAGTGACTTTTTATTCGCGTCAATTTCGTGCGTGATATTTATAACTGTGAAATAATGGAAATTTCGAGCGACGATGATGTAAGCAGTACCTCACCTAACTCGGCAGATGCGGCCAATTCTGTAATTTTAAATCTTTCACCGGAGAAATCGAGGAACATAAAGGTTAAAACATAAAAATTCCATATAGTTTACATGCAGTGTGCGAAGTAGGTATTTCGCACACTACTTCGCGCACGGTGTCATGGTAACGAAGGAAAATGAAAAAAAGGGTCACTTCGCATATTGTTGTCAATGCGCGAACCTTGTCATTTTTTGACGTTTGTAAAAATAACCTTTTCGTCTCAAACCATCGGTATATCAGCAACCAGTGATCGTACAGAAAATTGAATGACAGTTTCAGAAAACGGAATCAATTTACTGTCAACACATCTGATAATGTTGATTTAATAGTCCTCTAAATGTGATCCAAAGAGGGGTTTTCCTGCTCGCTTTTGCCTGTTAAAAGTTTTAATAAAACTAAACCATTAGTCTTCTCTACCATTACGTGATCTTGATAAAAATGTTAAAATCAATTTATCCTCGACTTTTCCCTCAATTCTACATTAGCCACTTGGTAAATTTGGAAAAAAATGTCAAAATGCTTTCTTTGAATCCTCAATAAGACAATATTTTTCACTAGATAGTTAGATATTCTTTTGATTGAGAGCTTGATATGTATTAGCAGAGGTTAGTGTAACAGGGTACCATACCATTCGACGTATCATACAAAAGCTTAGGGAAAACTCAGCAAAAAAAACTATCTCCCCGTGATTGTTGTGATTTGTAAAAATTTAATTTGTTTACAAAATTTGCAGATATTTAAAAATATTGATAGATACAGCCAGTCAAATATCACTGAAAAATTCAGATTATTTTTTTGTTCCCTTAATTTTTTAGGGTAGTGTAGAAAGATTTAATTCATAATTGCGTTGCAACGCTTCGATTCAATTTAAGTGCACACTTGAACCTGTATAAGAAAACCTGATATTAAATCATTTCGATAAATTTTCATGGTTTAGGTAAACTAAAAGATAGTCCTGGAGTGCCTGCAGCAATCTGCACTTGGTAGAGATTGTTGAACCTGTCCTGTCTCTAAGATGCGATTATCGAAGAGTACGCTTCTGTACCGAGTTCCACCTTGCCAATTTCGGAAGGTTCGATAGATTTCAAATCCATTAAGTAATGAAAAGAAATTACCTGGCCGATCAACCGAGGAGTGGAAAGCTTTTTTCGTCGGGCTTGAAGGGTACTTATCTAAATTAAATCAATATATTCTGTCAAAGACAGGACTGCTCGAAAGGTTCGGAAGAGAGGGGCGCTATACTTTAATAAAGTTTTCACAGTTCGTTGAATACTTTTACAGTTCGAACCTGTGAACTTCGCGCTACCAACGTGTGGCAAGTTATTGGCCTATTAAGTAATTTATACAGATCTGCATCATCCTATCGTAAATATTTTGGAAAATAGATTTAGGTGAGTTGTTACGAATATCTTATGGTACGATGAACTTACATTGCGAATTAATTTGTTTATTTGTTTATTAATGATTTCTTTGGTAAGCATCTAAACAATGGATATTATTTTTAAGAATTGATTGTACGGTGTCCGATCATTTTGGTTATTTTTGCTACGGTTGTATTTTATGATTAAGGAAAAATAGTTTACATAATTATAAGTTCGTTTTAATTCACAGAAAATATTTTGGTGTTATTTAAATTTAGCATTCGAGGACAAAACATAGAGAAAATAATATCGCATTAGTACACTCAATTTAGTTTTCAATGCAAAATGATAAAATTTATGAAGTGACTAAATGATGATCACCTACCTCAAAAACCAGGAAATTTCGAGAAATATGTAAGATATCAAAATTTTGGAAATGTTGAAATTATTGTTATTAATTAAATAAATTCAGTTTCCAATATCTTATTCGAACAGCATTTGAAATTTAGAATTAAGATCTGATTGAATTGGAATATGAAATTATTTTGCAAATGATTCAATTATTTTCAAGAGTAAAATTTCCTCAAATCAATTAATTATTCGGAAGAAGTTTCAATGGGCAAATCAAATGATAATATCCAAATGCCTTGTTGAAATAATAGTTATTAATTAATTATTGTATTTTAAATCATGTTCCCAATATCTTATTCGTTCAGTATTTGAATTTTACAATTGAAATATAATTGAATTGGAATATAAAATTATTCATTCAATGACTTTTACCACAAAAAATTAATTAAATAAATTTTTTCATGTTTTCTATAGAAATCAAAATTATAATATTTTTCTGTTATTGGTGGAAGTCCTAATGGAGATTATTGGCCGAAATTTTGATGATTCCATTTTGGTTCATTATGTTCTCAAATACTAAACCTATTTCGGGGCGCTTGTTCCCCTATAAAGAGAATGCCTATCAGTCTGTCCATATGTCTGTAATTTTCGAATATTTAGGCGAAAATGGTCACAAACTATTAGTTTCGACTTAATGATAAAGAATACGAACTCAAAATTAATTATGTCAGTCCGGCCAGTCGACCGGTCGTCAGTAGTAATGGTGCAGGGTAGGTTTGGACTCCAAACTGGTTGGTTGAATTCTTTAATGGGCAAAATCACCAGAGTTGTTCCGGAGTTAAAGCCATCTGAAATTTTGTTTTCCAAATAACTAGAAAAATTCTGATCTGTTAGAATTAAGGCTCGGTAGTTAGTTGAGAAATACAGATACAGAAGTCACGAAGTTCGTGAGGATTGTATAACTAGAAAATTAAAAAAATATATTTAAAAAATGATGTATCTCAGAAACTAGCTGTCATACAAACGATATATTGCGGGTGCCTTCAAAACCTTATTTTATTGCCAACTTCTAGATTTGAACTCGATTGGTTCTATATTGGTGAATACTTTGAAAAATATATAAAAATTATAAACAATACAGCGGACCAGTTTTTTGTTGCGCGCCTGTTTAAACTACCCAAAATAAATATTCATACAGTGTGGAAAGGCCAAATGGAGTAAATTCATTATCTTGGTTACTGTACTGAATGTGTGGAAAGATCGAAAACATATCAATTTTAAATTGTCATTCTTCATCGTAAAAATGCGAACCCTACCTTCAACCCCCTTCGAAAGACAGTTACAGCCCCCAATTTTTCAAATAGGTAGTATGGGCTTGTGATACATCGTTTGAAAGGTCTCGTTCAGAAATGTTATCACTTTCATGTTTATTACAAAAATTTATTTACAAAAAAATAAAATCAAGTGATTAGCGAAATTTGGAACAATATCCAAACTATAATGTAGTAATCAAATTATGAATGTTAATGAAGTAGATGTTCAATGTGTTCACCGCGAACGCCTTGGTAATATCCTTACTTCAAATACAAATTTCTTCCAACATTATTCAACATCTCAGGAGTGGTCATTATCTTTCTATCACATCTTGAAGACAAATAAGTTTAGTATTATTGGAATAAGATTTGGGAATATTCGAAGGAATATTATGATGAATTTCGACAATCACATGATTTTATTTTTTTCTATTTTGATTCTTGCAATAAGTGATAAAATTTCTGAATAGATATTGACGAGACCTTTCAAACGATGTATCACAAGCCCATACTTCCTATTTAAAAAATTAGGGGTCTTTCGAAAGGGGTTGAAGGTAGAGTTCGCATTTTTACGAAGTCCAATGACAATATAAATTTGAATTTGACGTGTTGCGGGATTTTCCATAAATATTTACAGTAACCAAGATAATAAATTTATTCCACTTCGCTTCTCCACACTGTCTAAAACGATTATACAAATTGATAGCTACTATAATTCGATCAAGAATGGCATAATTTTTCACTAAGGTTATGGATAGAAATTTTTAACGTTGTTTCATTTGGTTACGATAAATGAATCATTAATATTATCTCCTTCTTTTTGTGGTAATATATTTCGACGATATATTATGTTGAATCAGTAATCTTGAAATAGACTTGAAAACCTGAACCAAACTATGTTAGGATATCAAGTCGTGTGTCATAATAATTTTCAAAGAAAGGTATTCTCCTGATTACAGTCAAGAACTAGTTTTAAAACTGGGTGCTCCTTTATCAAGAATACCCATTTGGAATTCGCCTCCCTAGAAAATTTTCGGATAAACCAATGTAACACCCACCAAGTTTTATAAAAATACCAAATATATTTTAGTTGTTATTCGTAAAAATCATTTTTTCACGAATTATATATAAAAAAAATAAGCGAAAATAGACCTATGTTTATATGAGTTTTTGACATGAAAACATGCGAAGATTCGTCTACTTTAGTCAATCAGAAATCAACCTGTGTATTTGAGAAGAATCTGATTTGTAGAATTTATTCATAGCTATAACTGAGCAATTTATGAATCAAAAATTCACACGTACTGAAATTAGATAAAATGATATATCACGATTTAATCACTTGTGCAATGGTTTTTCCATAGTTGTGATCACCTTCTATATTATTAATATTATTATGTGTTTAATTGTGAAGAATAGTAATTGTGAGGGATAGTAATTTTATTTTAATTCTTGTTACTGAGGAGAGCACATATGAAATATCTATTTTATATTATGTATTTCACTTCTTATTCTGCATATCTGAGTAATAGCAACAAATAACTCAATGCGGTAAATACATTTTAAATTGGTGAAGCAAAGTAGTGGTGGGGTTGATTGTGAATAAAATAGGAACAAAAATATAAAGGAATTTCTTTTGATTTATTGACATTGATTTATGAAATTTTTATGTTTCTTCTAATGTGAATGTCTTCGAAGATTTTATAATATTATTTGGGAAAATGTTACCAATATATTTTTCTTAGATTTCGATAACAGGGCTGTTGTATACATGCTGACATCCCCATGTGTCTCATTAGCTTCATTTCACAACTTTTTTCTCCTTATACCATAAAGGCAAACATTCAGAATGATTTTTGATACAATACTCGAATTAGAGAATTTTAATTCCAGCAGATGCTTCAGATCATTGTTATATATTTATCTCAAAGGGTTAATGGTGTAGATGTAATTAGAAAAAATATTTATCCCAACCAACTAGTTGATATAGAATTCGGAATATACCAATGATTGAATAATAATCCAATAATTTTCAGTGTGTTTTCAGTATAATATCGATGTTCACTAAAGTATTCTCGGCTCTCCCTTACAGCTTAGGGGAATAGATTTATGCATACATTTTATTTATCGATCCTTAGTAACTGAAATTACAAGATTCATACATGTTGCATTTCTGTGGACGTAGGATTCATAAATCAGGAGAAAACTGCTGAACATTCCACACAAAGTTTCGAAGACATTCAGCACCATTGACGAACCCCTTACCTTAAAATATTCGAATAATTCCTTAGAATTTGACCAAGATTAAAATTATTGTATTTTATTTCGTCATTACTTCGAATAGTTCTCAAAACGTGATTTCTTCAAATTTTTAATCCTAATTGGACTAATTGGATATTTTCAAATACGGTGATTGAATGATGAACAAAATTATAGATAATCATGAAAGTACGGGACAATTGAGAGAATACGGTGTAATACGGAATAATATATGTAAAGCATATAAAATGTACAGCTTAGACATCTTATTCTGAGAGCCAGATAATGAATGATAGATTTGTTATTCAATATAATAATACTAAAAATGCTATACATTTATAAGTAAGTATAATATGTTCGTCAGTAGCAATGCACCCATATGAGTCAACATCTGTATGTGTGATAATAGTAAATATATTATGAAAATGAGAATACAAACATACAGAACATCTATTAATAAACTAATTAAATCATAGATACACAAGACTTCAAAATACAAAAATAAATTATAGATATTTGAAAGGTTTCCTCAAGCTATTGAATTGCATTTGATACAAAGCGTGGCTTTTTAGCACTCTTGTTCGTTGGAACAGAGTGTTTATCAATTTGCCCAAATGTCTGTATTTTTTAAGTTTTGGCTGAAAATGGTCTTAAACGATTTAATCGGTTCGACTCACTGATCCAGAATCCATGGTCAAAATCCATTCTGTCCGGCCGGCCTTCCGTCCGTCCGTCCGGTTGTTAACACGATAACTCTCGAACGGAATGAGCTAGACAGTTGAAAATTTCAGAGTAGGTTTAGGAGATAAATATCTCGTTCAAGTTCGTTATTGGGCAGAATCGGCCTGGTGGTTTCGGAGTAACAAAAAAGATATTTTTTTCTACATTACAAATTTTGAATTCAATTTTTTTTAAGATGCAGCTTCATCATAAGACTACATTGATGTCATTCTCAACTAATACAGACTAATACGTTCGGGGATATGATTTTTCAAAATTTCAATAATTATTCTCATTACAACGACGGCGTATTGGGGCCAATGTAAAAATAAAAAATCTGTCAATTAGCCTAATTGACAGATTTAATCTGTCAAGTAGACTAATTGACAGATTTAATCTGTCAATTATACTAATTGACAGATTTCTAATTGACAGATTTAATCTGTCAATTAGTCTAATTGACAGATTAATACTGTCAATTAGTCTAGTTGACAGATTTAAACTGTCAATTAGTATAATTGACAGATTTAATCTGTCAATTAGACTAATTGACAGATTTAATCTGTCAATTAGACTAATTGACAGATTTAATCTGTCAATTAGTCTAATTGACATATTAAATCTGTCAATTAGCCGAATTGACAGATTAAATCTGTCAATTAGTATAATGCAAGTGATCTCAAACACCGCTTCAATGTTCTCTTGCTAATGATGATATTATCACGAAATTTTAGGAATAATAATATTTCATCGTAACTCAATCCCATCAAAAAGTAATTACGAATGAGTCGGTTCATGATTACTCAGAAAACGCGAAACAAGTGTGTATATGGACTCACACTATTTCATGGAACGCTAATTGACAGATTAAATCTGTCAATTATACTAATTGACAGATTAAATCTGTCAATTAGTCTAGTTGACAGATTTAATCTGTCAATTAGTATAATTGACAGATTAAATCTGTCAATTAGTCTAGTTGACAGATTTAATCTGTCAATTAGATTTTTTATTTTTACATTGGCCCTAATACGCCGTCGTACATATCTATATGGTTTCATAGAACACTGTAATTATAATTTCTTGATGAATAGAAATCCAACATGAGATGAGTCATAGACCTACGTTTTGAATTTAATTACGAAAATTCTTGAGAATTGGCGCAAATAAGCCAAATTGAAAAAGTGGGAAAGCCCTGTGGACAGGAGCTTTGGCGCTCTTATTCAAAATTTAACAAATCAGAACTTCGAGAGTATTGGTTTCTCCGAGTTGAGAATGGATTCGTATTCAATTTATGATGCAGTTCCATCATTAGATTCCATTGATATCATCCCAACTCTGACAAACCAATACTTTCGGAGATATGGTTTGTCAAAGTTTGAACAAGAGCGCCAAAGCTCCTGTCCACAGGGCTTTCCCACATTTTTCACAAACGAAGTCTAGTGCTAAGTTAGCTCAGCTCTAATTATAAGATGCGATTATTTAATCAACAATTATTGTTTGCCAAATTTACCTCTCTGCAATTGGTCTGGTACGTTTGACGGATTGTACCTGATTATCAAATTCAGGCATTTATTTCCTGAATCTTTATCTTCATTTATCAAGAATTCTGCAAATTGAATGAATCAATTGTTTTAAATCTTTTATTACTGAAGGTTTAAAATATGTTGTAACGTAAAATTATTAGGTCTACCTACGATTGTTGATACTCCACGACGACCCTGTGACTATTCTATCGAATTCTCATCATATCGTCCCGAGGTTACGTAGATAATTCCTTGTAAGTACGTATCCAAAAGGCCAAGTAATTTATGTACACTATTTGAATTCAAATGAGTTTGGCTTAGGTGCTTGAAATTTTTGTTTCCATTCCAATGTACATTATGGAAAATTACGGAGTTAGTTGTTTTCGCTTCAATTTTTATGATTTTACGGTGAAATCCTCTTGTACCCCAACAAACATTTGACGTTGTAAATATAAAACATGGTCAAGAAGATATTTTTCATTATATTAAAAAAATCTCAAATATTAACAACAAGCAATCAATTAAAAATACCTATCAATAATTCAGGTTCTCACAAAACCATCTCAATTAATTTATCAGACAGAGATTCCATTGCCCTGAGATTTCTTGTTAGAGAATAGAAACTTGTTCGTTTTGCTTTTTTTATTTTTGGTCCAAAATTGTCTCAAACAATTGGGTTCAATTTTTTACTTTTGTCACTCCGAGCGCGGCTATCTAGAGAAAAAACTGGGGAAAAGTGTGGGATTTTGATATTACTCGGCTAAGGGGATACTTAAAATTGTCGCTTAGGCTATAGTGGCGATTTAAAAAAAGGAACGATGAGGACAAAATTTCGATATCTGTCACCGTTTTTAAAGGATTTACGAAAGGTGAAAATCGATGGTCAAAACGTATTGCTGAAAAGGCTTTGGTCGAAGCCGCCAATTGGTCCCGAGTTTATCTCGAAATATCCATTTACTTGATGAACTATGTGGGGCTTCTGTTTCAAAACGTTTATATTCGAAATCAACTTAAGAAAATGTGATGTTTTCTCGGAATAATAATTTCGATTATCTCGACCAATCAAAAATTGCTCATTTTCATTTCTATCGAAATAATAACTTATAGCAAAGATATGTTGCCTAAATTTAGGTCGATCTTTAAATAAAATTACGTGAAACATGATTATTTTCGTATATTACATATTAGATATCTGTCGATCTTCAATTCCAATAGTGCCAATATGTTTCAAATTTAGTAAATTCTGTGTTATTACCTTTAGATGTAAATTTATATCAAACAAACTCGCAATACTCAAATTATAAGCCAGGGTGGAAGAAAAAATCGTTTTTCGTTGATTCCCAATAAAATGGTTTTTGGACTTAATGTGTTTGATAAGTAAATACTCGAATATCAGGAAATATACAGTGTGTCCTAACTGCATCGACCGATACCTTTATAACCATAATTTGGATGTTGCTAAAAATGTATATGTCGAATGGTCAACGAGGGTGGAGTAGTACTTCCGGTTGTATTGGAAATACATACCTACATCCTTATTTCAAATTGAAGACCCTAAGGAAGACCCTGTATATTTTTGAATTTTGATATTGCTTTATCACATTCTACATGAATAACGAATAAACTCAAATATTCTCGAGAGGATATTGCAAACAGACGTCAAACAAAGCAAACATTCTCGGATATAATGTTTGCTGTCATTTGTACATTGTGACTTGTGAGGGAATTGGATTATGATACTAATTTATTAATTTTCCTTAATTTATTTATTTCTATCCACTTTCTTCATACTAACGTGCGAATTGTCACACCTTTGCATCTTATCTTTATATGATGGCCCAATTTTGGCTACAGGTGTTTCAAAAGTCATTCTGAAAAATTAAGTAAATGAAATAGCAGTTTTATTTATGAAACAAATCTAAAGTAATCAGTCCACAGAGGACTCAAACCAGAATACTTATGTAGGAAATCTTACATATAGTAATACTACATAACAAGGGCGTAGCCAGGAATTAATTTCGGGGGGGGGTTTTGGAATAGGAATTAATTTCGGGGGGGGTTTTGAAATTTTGGTAATTGACTTTATAAGAGCAGGCGCTTTCTGTAGCAAGAATTTTTGTGTGTTTTAAGGAAAAAATGACATTTCGGGGGGGGGGAGGGTTTGAACCCCCAAAACCCCCCCCCATCTGGCTACGCCCTTGCAACATAATAGTATAACTAAGGAATAACTACCTGTACATTAGTAGGAAATCCCGTTCTAAATAATTGGATAACCATTCTTCCATGAATAGAGGCCTAAAGTGGGTCAATCTTTCTCCACCCCACATCAGAAGTGAACATCTTTTTTTCGCTGGAGTTTCATAATTATTGTCCAAAATATTACTCTTCATCTTCCATAATTAGAGAAGGAATCGTAAATTATGCTTGACCTCCCTGCTCTATTCACTTTCGATTTAGTAACCAACAAAATTCCCGATTTACTTAGGAAAAATCGCAAAAATTTCGTCGATTTCTCGAATTTTTTCAACGCATAAGGACCCCTCCGAAAAATCTTCTCGATAGCCTATAGTAGAAATCTTTCCCCTTTCCCCTCCCGTCGTAATATAGCGGTTATATAAGAAGGTTTAGCTATCCAGATACCGCCAGTTTTTACACCTCTTTCCCTAAGTAATCGGTTGCCATGACATAAGTTCAAATATCTGAAAGTTCAATTAGTATATATGGAAAAAACTCTGCCTATCAACTTAGTGAATAGAAATTTCAAATTCTTTACATTACATAATACCTACCGAACATCGGTATAGAGTGTTTTAGATAAAGACTAGAAATTAATTTTCAATAATGTAGTAATATGAAGGCTGTTCCATTATAAATATGGACTAGATAAGTGATTGCAGCCTATCCCAAACTACTTAATATGACAATATTATAGGTAGAAATATTTATAGAAACGATCGATTTCTGTTTTTGGAGATATCGATCGATGGAGTTCCCTGTGGCACAGCCTGTATTTATGCCCTTGAGAAATACGATTCTTCAAAATGCTACTCTCGAAGAGATAGGTCATTGAGAAATGATTCATTGTATTCATTTATAATAGAATTATTCTAGTACACATCAATATACATAATATGAACTTTGATGTATTGATAAAATGATGTTAATATTCAAATGTACTCTTATAAATAATCTCAGTGTATTTTCTCATTATGAATTCCTGTCAAACATCTAGGTTAGTAAAGTCTGGTATTTCAATAATTTATTTCTTTACATGAACCAAGCCATGATGTTATTTGACATTCTATGATTGACATTATTTCGAGTCAAGCGTAGATTTAACGTATTTGTTTCTTGAGAAATTATAACTTTTTTTCTTCTTTTAGATGATTTTCAAGGTATTAATTCTTCATTGTGTGATATGGGGGATTACGCAGTCTTCAAATAATGAAACTTATAGGTTGCCTACGAGTGTTGTTCCAGAGCACTATAATCTCAACATTATAACAATCTTTGACGATGCATTCAAGTTTAATGGAAATGTGGAAATTGAGGTGAGTCAAGAAATAACTGAATCGACTATTCTTTAATTTAGTTTTCCTGACATTTATCATGACATTAAGCACATTTAATAATGCGGCTGTGGGAAAAATGCCTTGTAAAATTATAGAGGTGC
This sequence comes from Halyzia sedecimguttata, assembly GCA_937662695.2. Classification (NCBI taxonomy): domain Eukaryota; kingdom Metazoa; phylum Arthropoda; class Insecta; order Coleoptera; family Coccinellidae; genus Halyzia; species Halyzia sedecimguttata. The sequence continues at coordinate 20,145,422 of OW569417.2, read as the reverse complement.
ACGAGTGATTTGTCATACTTATATCACAACAACTTTCCCGTACTTCGTGTCAAAGAGCTAGCAACGTTTTCGAGAGAAAATTTTAGTTAGATATGCCTTCTTTCTTACTCTGCCGGTCCATAATCACGTATGGAGCAGTAGTTTGGTATAGAAAAATACAGAGTACAAAGGCTGGCCTGTTGTGGGATCACTGGATCTATGTAAACCTGTCCTACCAGGGCAGAGATTATCACAAATCTCACATCACTTCATCAAGTGATTCTCAAAATGACCCATGAAGCCATTATCCGAATATATAGGAAAGGAACAGGATGAGAGTATTAAAAACCAGAAAGCTTGGTGTTCTTTTACCATGTACATTTCATCAGCCAATCTTCCTAGTGATGAGATGTTTAAGAATGTAAGCATCTAAGGAACTTCCCAATAAAAAAGGGTTTTCTTGGAATAAATGCCATTAAATGGTACACAGACGGTTCAAAAACCACTACAGGAGCTGGCACTGGAGTACATGGGGCAGGCACCAAATGCTCGCTAGGGTCCTATCCAAATCCGAACGTCTTTCAGGCAGAAGTACTTGCAATCGAAAGATCCGTGGAAATGACCCTAGCAAGAAACTATTTCTCTGACAGTCAAGTTCCTAATAATGGGAGTGACGATGAAAACTTGATGAAGTAGGCAAGAACAACAGGGTCATATGATTTTAAGAAGGTACATTTATTTAATGAATTTATTTAGGTTTTTGAAAGACGAATATATCATTGCCAGATATTTTTATCATTCAGTACCATGTGCCTGATGCAAAATTTGATTAAAAAAAAAATTAGTTTAAAAATCTTTCAGTATTGAGTATATTAATACTCAATGTTATGGCTGAAATTTGTATACGATGGTATTTAATTACCGGCAATTCTAAATTTAATTTTCCAAAGTAATTCGACCGTTAAATCATCAGCCTGACCGATTTACAACTGAAAAGTGATGCGATATTATTTTCGTTGGAGAAGAAATAGGTAACTTTCCACAGGGAAGAGATAGCGACTTGCAATTTTCATGTTAGATTGTGCTTACGAATGTGGCAGTTAATTTCGTTAATATGCATAATTGGCTTAACGGTTTTGAAGTTATACCCATCTGATATTTTATTGTTATTTCACAATAACTCAAAAAACACAGATCCAATCCAATTTAAACTTGGTAATTATTAGTAGAAAGCTGACGCTGACATTTAGAAAATTTTTTAAAAATTATTAAAAATATCTCAAAAACTATCCGTCTGATATGGATATCCGATCGAATGGAAACTTGGTAACTAGTTGAAGAATGCCGACACAAAGTATTATGTGAAATTTCGTGAGAATTGTATAACTGGAAAAAAAAATATTGAAAAAATATTCTGTACCTCACAAGCCGTCTGATATCACTGAAATTTTGCGAGAGCCTTCAAAACCTAACTTTACAAAATTCCAAATTTGAACAGTATCGGATCTATACTGGTGGAGATATTGAAAAAAATTTGGAAACCGTACAGCGTTGAGTGAGTTCAGTATCTGGATTGGTGACGTGTTACCACGATAACTTCTGAACGGAAAGGATAGCGACTTGCAATATTTAGGTTAGGTACGAATGTGATAGTTGAGTTCTTTAGTAGGCATAATTCTAGGCATAATTGCACCAAATATTCACAACCTTTCTATTTGATCTGTGTTTCATGTGATAGTTTACATTTCATGGTTAAATATGTTTTGATATATCGTAATATGGAAGTCTAATGGATATAATAAATGTATACTTTATTTTCAGGTTTCATGCATCACTAGCACAGATCGAATTAACCTTCACGTTAAAAACTTAACCATCGATGAAGGGGATATATCAATTAAGGACATAACCACTAACAAGACGGTGAAATTAGGGGTCATAGAAAACGATGAAGACAAAGAATGGATGATATTACATACGACAACGCCTTTGGAAGAAGAGCACAAATATCTAATCAGCGTTAAGTTCGAAGCAAAGCTAAGCAATAGCCTCAGTGGATATTATAGGAGCCATTATGAGACAAAGAATGGAGAGAAGAGATGGTTATCTGTGACGCAGTTTGAGCCTACTCATGCAAGGAAGGCGTTCCCGTGTTTTGATGAGCCATCGATGAAAGCCACCTTCAAGATCAGCCTAGGGAGGAAGGATGGGTACACATCTTTGAGTAACATGCCTATTGAAGAGACAAAACCAATGTGAGTAATATTTTATTAAAAGAAAAAAATATCAGATCACAGAACTAGAATATCTCATTGCCTCATGGTGGTCACAAATCATTATCTACAGTGCGGTTCTCTAACTTGGAATAAATTTAGTAAATCAAAGACAGTTTTTTTGTTGTAAATATACCCGGATATATCGATTAGTATTTTGAATTGCGCTCTTTTTGACGTAAGAAAATCTTATACAGCGTGTCCCGAATTTGATATATGACGTCATCGATAGTTTTTTCAATTAATTTCAATATCTACTAATTTTTTATTACTATTCTTAAAAGGTAGGTATATCAAGTTATACATGCATACCAAATAACAAACTTTTATTTAGTTCGAAGATGAAGAAATGTGATCAATTGATCTATCTGATATCAACTGAAATATGTTGCATCAATAAATATACTGACAAACACAACTGACAAAGAAACTGGAACATTTGCAACAATTGGTAAAACATAGATAGTATAGCAAGCAGTAAATGATAAAAATTTGGAAAAAAAAATTGTGAAGGTTTTTTCATGTGAACATTTTTTGTTATTTACATATTGTACCTAGTCGTTTTATGCAAATTTTTTATATTTTACAACAAACCAGCTGTTCGAGGAGTTCCAAAGTCGATGTTTAGTTGTGGTTAAAAGGCCTAGAGCACGTGTACGCGGAACTTATCGCCAGCTAAGTGAATTTGAAAGAGGTCGAATTATTGGTCTATGGGAGGCGGGGTTGTTATTTCGAGAAATCACTAACCGTACGAACAGAAATCCAACTACTGTTATGAGATGTTGTCAAGCGTGGTTTGATAATGCCCAAAATCGAAGAAGAGTAGGCACCGGAAGTCGGAGGGGCACAAATGAAGTTCAAGATCGATGTCTAAGACTTATGGATATTAGAGACCGATTCGCGACAACTCGATCTTTGGCTGATGAGTGGTTAGGAGAACAAGGCCATCCTGTAACTGTCCGAACGGTTTACCGCCAGATAAGGTCTTTCGGACTGCAGCATTATCGACCCCATCTTGTGTTACCTCTGACGGTTGAGCATCGCCGGCAACGATTACAGTGGACCAGAGAACGTCAACATTGGAATGAGGAATGGCAGCAGTTCGTCTTTTCTGATGAATCTCGATTCTCCTTGGGTGCATACGATGGCCAAAGAAGGGTTAGACCACAGATTAACCAGATACGCCACTCCCAGTATTTATGAATGAACTCAGCTGACGCGTAATGTTGACCATGGAATTCTCGGCACCCCCAAATAGTTCCTAGCCAGGATCTTTTTGGGGGTGCCAATAAAATCGCAGATATATGATCACGTGACCTCTCGGCCAATCGCAACTATGGTAGAGGCAGAACGACGTTCATTCATAAATTTATAACAACAAACGGAAAGGTTAGCTAAAATACTCAGCTTATGTACGAAAATTTGTAACTCAAGTGGGATTAATTTAATGAATTTTATAAAGTGTAATGAAGACGTTTAAGATGCAGTTTGTGGCGTATGTGCAAGAAATAAAAGGAATATGATTATTTGTGATTTATGAAGTTGAGGTTAAAGTTTGTTTAAAGAGCGAGAACGCAGTTCATTTCTCTCTGTCATTTTACTACGTCTTCATGGGTGGTAAATCTGAAGGTCAAACCTACGTGCTTCCCGCCAACTGTCGATTAAATTATCTGGTAATCTGTGGTTAGACGTCGTCGGGGAGAAAGACGTGAACCTCAGTTTGATATTGAGCGTCATGTACACCGGACAGTAGGCGTTATGGTATGGGGTGCCATTGCACATGCAAGTAGGTCACCTTTAGTCTTTATTCGAGGTAACATTACAGCGCTGCGTTACCTTCAAGAAATAGTGGAGCCATATGTCCTCCCTTACCTTAACCGCCTCGAGAAGCCAATATTTCAGATAATGCTCGACCTCATGTTGCCAGAGTTAGTTTAAACTTTTTTGTAGCGACCAATGTGAATATTATGCAATGGCCTCCCAGATCCGCCGATCTTTCGCCCACAGAGCATGTTTGGGACATCATGGGTAGAAGGCTTGGAAATTTACCCCAGCCCTCGCTTCATTTTTGAATTAGTTGATGTTTGTTAACTTTCGTTTGAACGACAAGAAAGAATAATTTGATATTTGGTACGCATGTGTAACTTGATATACCCTTTAAGAATAGTCACATAATAAAATTAGGATTGCCATTTAAAAAAATATCGATCACGTTATATATCAAATTTGGAACAAGCTGTATAACATTTTTTTACATCAAGAAGAGATACTAGACTAATCGACTTGTCCGAGCATATTTACAACCAAAAAAAAAAGGTTTTTGATTTAATGAAATTATTCCAAGTTGGAGACTCGCATTGTATAGTTCCTGTATCCTATAAAATAACTTTTTATTCGATTAATACCTTGTGATCTCACTCAGAGGGTATGCTAAAAGGAATTGGTTTTGCGATAGCTAATGTTGAAGTATGACAGAAGGAATACAGATTTAAACATAAAATCAGAAGTAAAATAAGATATCTATCGAATGTTATAAAAGTAATTTGTGACGTTGTGTTTATTAGCGGTGGAATGCCTGGGTGGTACTGGGACATATTCGAGAAGTCGGTTCCAATGTCTACTTACCTAGTTGCCTTTATGGTTTCTGATTTTGGTCATGTGAAATCGCCTTTGAAGGATCTTGGCAACAACGTTACGTTCAACATATGGGCTAGAAAAGATGCATTGGACCAGGTGAGCATAGCTTCATCGCAATTTATTCATCTGTCAAGTTTCCTAGAGTAAGGAGCGAAATTGCGAACTTTAAATGGAGTGAGTAGAAGATGAAATAGACACCATTATTTCTATTCTAAAACGTTACAGGCTTCAGTTTTCAATGCGGAAAATCCAGATAATGAGAGATACAAAAAAAAATAATAGAAATTTGCTCTATGAAGTATATTCGCAATGAAAATACAAGGTAGGTATCCAAGATTGGTTTGAAAATCAGATTTATCTATTATTGCGAAACGGCTACAGATATTCGGGTTATATATTGTAGGTGTTTTTTGCCATCTATATATGAACGTTTTAGATGAAAAAAATATTATTTTTGTTGTGGAAATTCATTGCATAAACTTAAGGTACATAATTCATTCCTACATGACAATCAATCGACAATTATTGGAATAGGTTCAATAATAAAAATAATTTAAGTCTAAGTGTTCATTCAGGAACGAATGCTTCTTTATATTTATCACTACAATCTCCTAAGAATTTAGTAGTTTATCTATAAAATTAATTATTTGGAACTATGCATTGATCATATGTCTGTGATTATAAATAATTTGAATTTGACATAAATTATTATGTTGATAGAGCTTGTGTTCCTTTTAGTAACACAATTTATGTTTTTGCGTGCATATTCTGAGTAACAGCTTGCTATCATTTTGCCCAAATATCTGAAAAAACTATTTTCTGGGCTGAAAATGCTCTCAAGCGGTTATATGTTCGGCTCACTGATGAAAAATCCGATGTCACAACATTTCAGATGGAAATAATTCCGAAACCGTTTGGCCAATTATACCCTAACTTATCCGGCGCTTCGTATGCGCAACCTACTCTGAAATTTAAGTCACCGTTTCTTTCCGTTCGAAAGTTATCGTGGCAACGGATGGCTTGGCATACCTAGAATTCTTCAACAGTGATTCGAACCTAATCGTTCGAGATCATTTTTGGCAAAAAATTACAGATGTTTGTAAAAAATGATGATAATCCATAGAACATGCGCGCAAAAATGATTGGATATAGGCAGTTAATACAATGGATACATTTTCAATGAAATTATATTCCTCATTGTAAAATTTCCTGGTGTTCTTTCGAAATTTTGACAGATTTTGGCAGAATAGAATTCAGTCGAATTTATTATGCTTCTTGCCATATTTCAGGTGGATTTCGCTAATAGTGTTGGACCCAGGGCTCTGGCCTTCTACGAGGAATTCTACGATTTGCCTTACCCTCTCCCAAAACAGGATATGGTCGCTATTCCAGATTTCAGCGCAGGAGCTATGGAAAACTGGGGGCTCATCACTTACAGGGAAACTGCCCTACTATACGACAAGGACAGTTCGACTACACAGAGCCGGCATAGGGTGGCGAGCGTTATAGCTCACGAATTGGCACATCAATGGTTTGGAAATCTGGTGACCATGAAGTGGTGGACGGATCTGTGGTTGAACGAGGGCTTCGCTACTTATATGGCGGCTTTGGCTGTCGATCATCTATATCCTGAGTGGAACTCTCTGGAAGAGAGCATCGTCGACGGTGCAGTTAGCGTGTTTTACATCGATGCCCTGAAGTCATCTCATCCAGTGAGTGTGCATGACTTATATACACAAATATCTAAAAATAAAAAAAAATATTAAAATTGTGAGAAAAATATTCTTATACAGAAACAATTAATTATGGATTGAATCTGAAACCAGAAATATTGAGGAGAATCAAAATGGTAAAATGTTAAGGTGAAAACTGTCATCTGTCATCCGTCTGATTTCAGATTCAATCCATAATTATAATTTCTGTTACAGAATATTTTTTTCACAATTTTTCCCTTTTTTTATTTTTAGTTATTTGTGTATAAAATTCACGCAATGAATGACCGAAATCCAAATACTATTTTTATTAACCTCATCAATTCAGTTTATTCAATTTACCTCTGTAGGAATCTTGGGAATAGGTGACAATTAAAATTCAGTATTATATTCTTAAATTTCAATCTATAACAATGCGATGTTTCGGCGAATGATTCTGGCCATTTCCAAGCCTACAATAAATTTACAATACATCATTTTGAACTCAAATAAAACACTGAAACAAGGAAAACTACACAAATACAAATATTACACACACGCAAAGGAGATATGTACAGAGTATACACGTTCGTCTTAAAATATTAAAATAAATGATCCAGGAAAAATAATTGTATTTAAGGGTGATTCTCATCTCTGCAGCTTTCGACAAATCGAAAAACATCAACGAACTCAAAATACCCAGGACATGACAAAATATCAACAAAGTCGACATTGACTTGAGTTGAGTTCGTTGATGTATTTCGATTTATCGAGCTGGATAAATGAGAATCACCCTCGAACACAATTATTTTTTCTGGATCATTTATTTCAATATTTTAAGACGAACGTGTGTACTCTGTACATATCTCCTTTGCGTGTGTAATATTTGTATTTGTGTAGTTTTCCTTGTTTTAGTGTTTTATTTGATTTCAAAATGATGTATTGTAAATTTATTGTAGGCTTGAAGATGGCCAGAATCATTGGCAGAAACATCGCATTGATGTAGATTGAAATTTAAGAATATAATACTGAATTTTATTTGTCACCTATTCCCAAGATTCTTATAGATATAATCGATAATGGTGAAGAATTTATATGGCATTTAATTTACCAATAATTGGTTGATTAGCGTATTTTCAAACCACTTTAAAACTAGTCTTTGACGTTTTCCATAAACGGTTTGATTTCATTCGCATTATCAGCTTACCGTCGATGTTATTGCTGGTTTTAAGTGAATTAAAATCTAATAGAGTGGTCCAGTTGTATAATTGACTAACCATCGCGTATATTTATGATATTTTATGCTAGAATACCCGAGGAACGTAACTGCCAAATTAAGATGCATAAAGGAACGTCGTTCCAATAATATGAACTGAATAAACAACAAACCTTCAAGATTTGATGGAACGGTGAAGTCAAGCTCCATCAAACTAGATGGGACATAATCCGAATCAGCTATTTCAGTATTAAATGGTTCCTTTTTAGGTTTCTCTCCCAAACACTGAAAAATATCTATAAAATCAAAAACTTGTTATTTTGTGAATTGCTTTTGCATTAGACCTGCAAGATATTTGTCAGAAGGAATGTATCGAACAATGATACTTAATAAACAATAAAAAAACAACATCAACGATGAAACAACTATTTCGTATCGTTTCGGAGACTACATCAGACTCCTTCGTGAGACACCAAACGAAAATCTTCACAATTATATATTGTTGATAGCTATTCTGAAATTCGAGAATTGTCACATTCAGAATTCAACGAAAAATAACTTTTTTGCTATTGTCTGACGAAGGAGTTAAGCAACATTTTTCGATACATTGCTTCTGACAAATATCTTGTGTTTCTAATGCAGAAGCAATCCGCAAAATAATAATTGCTTTATTTTATAGATATTTTTCAAAGTTTGGTAGGAAAAATTCAGAAAGGAACCTTTAATAAAGAATATACCTCCCAATGTATCCTTTAATGATCAGTTAATACAAATTTTACCCTATATAAATTTCGCTTCCAAATCATTGTCGTGCAAATCAAGCAAACTTATAATAGTATATCTTTAAAGGTTTCTGTAAAGATCGACAATCCAGATCTGATATCAGAAATATTCGACACTGTTTCCTACGAGAAAGGTTCCTTCCTCATCCGCATGATGGGTCTCTTTTTGGGCGAAGAATCTCTAAGGGAAGGCGTCAACAGCTTCCTAAAGAAGCACAGATTCGGCAATGCAGAACAGGATGACCTTTGGAGAAGTTTGACGAAGGCAGCTCATAAACACAAGGCTCTATCTTCCGATATGACAGTTAATACTATTATGGATTCCTGGACTCTTCAAACTGGGTATCCAGTTGTAACTGTCACAAGAAATTATGCAGATGGTACAGCAGTTTTAACCCAGGTAAAGGACATTATCATTTATGTAATTTTTTCATGCTCTAGGTATTCTTACATTTCTGCCTTATAACGAGTAATTCAAGTAGAATCTTATTAGTTATAATGAAGGCACGTTTTAGATTAATCCATTTATTTTCAGGAAAGATTCTTCAGGGATACCATACGACTCAGGAACGCATCTGCAGAGACCTGTTGGTGGATTCCCGTAAGTTATACAACCGAAAGCAAACTGGATGTCAATACAACAACTCCAAAGACTTGGATGACATGTCCACTGAGCGAAACTACTATTACTGGCTTACAGACTGATGAGTGGATTTTACTGAACTTACAACTTGCATGTAAGTAGATATTTTCAATATCTCATTCTTGATAAATCTTAGAAATCTCATGAAACTTATCGGTTTTGGAGATATGTGGCGTAATTATCATTCGTCTGTTACGAGAACTATTGTTCTGAAAAAAACCATTTGTTTCAGACCTTGCCTAGTTTCTGAGTGTGAATAATGTTTCACGTGGGATGATTATTCGAGCCTTATTGAAAAATTGCTCATTACATAATTGTACTAAATTCATTTTATTATAGAACTATATGTGATAGTTATATCTAACGCTCTGAAACGCTTCATTAGAGAGACTTTGAGCCCCTTAGTTTGGCACCCTTGTTTCGTTATCGTTATTCTGATCATACGCAAATGGATTTTGCCCAGTGGTTAACTTTATTTACCATAAGGAACTCCGTTATTAATGCAGAAATAAAGGTCTGTTGTAATTATGGTTATCGCTATGGTATGCGCACAGAATAGTCTTTATTCTATGCTATGAGTGTGTTGTTGTTACTTGGGCCAGTTTTACAGGTCATTTTATAGCAGCAGATCAGTGAAATTTCTCTGACCCTGATGATCTCTGTAGATATGGCCATCATTTTTAGGATTAAATAATGAAGACACGAAATTTTAGGTTAGTAAAACAAAATAACCATGATCTGCCAACGAAATACTTAGACGGAGGTTGCACGGTCAACCTGGTATCAATCTAGCATCAAGCTGACATCAACCTGGCTACCATTCCGGTCCATCAGTCTACGCGTATGTACAATCTGTTTCCCGCTAATCTGACATCAATCCATAATTTATGTTATTATTATATGGGTTGTGCTGGGTAGACGAAACTCGCCCTTCCACTGCGACCAATCGGTCTATTGTGGCACACCTGAAATATATAACTATACTTCACCCACAAGCTCAAGTTTCTTGATGAGGAATATGAGTCTGGTGGGTGAGAACTAGTCCAGTTCCCTCAGTGTCAGTTTGTGGACTCCTAGTTCCTCCAATCTGATCCTGTCCCCATAATTTGTGTTAGACTGCCAGATTGACCGTGTAACCTCCGTCTAAAGGTACAAATATAGTGGAGCGTTGAGGTAAGAGGCACGCGGCGAGGCAAGCGGGCGATTTGTGAATCTCAGGGAACGCATATATACTATCTAGAGCGAGTTACCACGCACAGCACATTGGAGAGGGAAGTCATTCGAAGTAAACAAAACGCTTTTGACGCGCGATCCTAAATCCTGAAATGAAATTGAGAGTAGCCTCTCCAATGTGCCGCCCGAGGTCACTCGCTCTAGATCGCGGTACTATTATATGCGTTCCCATTTGATATATATTCTTTCAAGAGAATATATATCATGTGAGGTTTATAAATCGCTCGATTGCCTTGCTTTGTGCCTTTTACCTCGACGCTCCACTATATTTGTAACTTAATGGGAATGCATACTACCGCGATCTGGAACGAGTTACCGCGAGTTAATTTAATGGAAATTTTTAAGTGGCTCCGAACCTCTCTATTGTACTTTTTTTTTGTTTTATTCAACAATATCATTTCTGTATATAATATTGATCGTTGGATGCATCTACGTTTGTATCATAGGAATTATTCTAATACTTTCACAGTATCTCCCCCACTTCAACAAAGCATACTGGACCCAGTCTATCAGTCGTGTTCTTGTAATGCGGTTTCAACATAACGAATTATGTAATTATCGAGAATTTTTATTTCGAAAAAATATCATGGAAATATCTGTATTGGAATCACTCAGCCTACAAGCACATCAGCCAATCTTAAGCCATAATATGAAGGGTTGGAGATGTATCATTATCAGTATCTATAGGAAAAAGTACAATTGAAACGAAAGTAATGAAGCCATATGTACTGTGGAGAATTAAACTATTTAGTTGGATATAACTTTGTTTACATATTTTGTATTATCCTAGCTCTATACAAAATTAACTACGATGAACATAACTGGAATCTTCTGGCTGAGACTTTGCGAGGTGAAGACTTCAAGAAGATTCCGGTCCTCAATAGAGTACAAATAATCGACGACGCCTCTGAATTTGCTTGGGTTGGCCTGATCAAGTACCAGCTGTTCTTCGACCTCTTGGGATATCTGAAGAATGAGACGGAGTACTCTCCTTGGATGACAGCCATTGAGAACCTCAACGTATTAGATATACAAACCATGCAATATCCATATCACAGTCTATTCAAGGTAAATAAGAACTGTTTCAAACATACAATACGTCAAAATATCTAACAACAAGTAAGTATCATGAGAAAAATTGTACGTAGTACTATGCTAGTGTGTCTTCTCCTTTATAACACCTAGCTTCTGCCAATTTGATAAATATGACCTCTAGTTTGTTTATAATTTCAATAACATCAATTCATATTGGAACAAATAGTGTTAGTTATAGGCTTAATTATATTTTTGAAATCTCAAATTTGGAACAACCTGAAATTTTGAAGATATTATTATAAAAAATCCTTCCTGCAGTCATAAAACTAATTACGTTCTACATTTTCCTGCAAAAGCCATTTAGTATTTCGAACTCGCTAACATAGTAATTTCGTCTGATATACTTAATGCCGAAGGACATGTTCTATTATCTAGGAAATATTCCCTTTATCTGGTGCAGGTGAACATCAGCCAAAAATATTCAAGAAAATGTGTCAATAACGATTTTTTAATTAGTTTTAAGTTTTATTACTGCCTTGAACTATAACGATATAACTTATATGCATGCTTACAGAAATACATGAGACATCTGCTCCATCCTCAGTTTGAAAAATTCGGAGTGAAAATCAGCTCTGATAGCGAGAGATTGGATACAATTAGTCACCAAGAGATGATAATTAGAAAATCTTGCACTTATGGTAATTCTAAATGTCTGGAAGAGGCCAAACAACTATTTTCTGACTATCAGAATAGTTCGAATAATGCAAATCCGTAAGTATATTCAATATTTTTTTTTATTTGGCCACACTCGAATTTAGACGCGTAAGTGCTTGGATACGCAGGTCAAACGGAGTACTTGCGAAACGCCGTAGAGGGAAAAGTCATACAGGGTGACTCACGAAGACCCTCGTTAGAATATTTCAAAGAAAGACTCGACACTTGAAATTTTAAAGTTATGGCGGGTTTATTCAGCAAATAAGATAAGATAAAATAAAAAAGAAATAAAATAAGAAAGTTAAACATGTACATTTCTATGAGAGCGTTTATACACGAAATAAGATAAAATAAGAAATAAGAATAAGAATTAAAGTTGGCCAACTCTCATCTTTATTTCTTATTTTATGTTATTTTGTTTGGAAAATGACAATGAGCATGCTCAAAGAGTGCATAAAATTGTCAAAAAGCTGCGATTTGATTGGTTCATTCTTATTTCTTATTTTGTTTTCGATTATCTGTATAAACCGATCCGTTTAACCCTTAATTCTTATTTTATTTTAATTTGTTTCTTATTTTATCATATTTGTGTCTAAGCCCGCCTTTAAACTTAGCTGTTAGGAGAGATGAATTCTTGGAAAAAATTTCGGATTCGTTCATCTTCCGGTTTCCCGGAAACGTTACCAACTTTCGTTTTTTAAGTGTAGTAGGTATCAAGTTTTTCATTGATAATCAGATTACTCATTGAATTCTACATTGTTTTATTGTGTCACATATTATTCTCAGAAAATTCGTGTGAATTCTGAAAAAACCCTTTAAATTTTCTCGAATAGCGCTTCATTCCAATGTTAATAACTTGTAGATTTTTGAATGAAAATTCCTGATAAGCTTCTATCAGAAGACTTACCAATGCTTCTTCTTCGTTAATTAACATTGAACATACAGGGTGTTTCTATTTCAATGTCAAAGTTTGTCATGACAAAAACCTCAAAACTCATTTTTTTTTCAAATAATAACCCATTTTTTTTAATGGTCATCTGGAATCTACGTTAAGAATGGTGTATATTTCTTGAGATATTCGGTAAGTAAAGCAGTTGTATGCTCATGATTCACATTGATATTGAAATACCCTGTATGTTTAATTGAATTTTCAATTAACGAAGAAGGAGAATTGGTATGTCTTCTGATAGAAGCTGGACGATTAGTAATTTTCATGCAAAAACCTACAAGTTATTAACATTGGAATGAAGCCCTATTTGAGAAAAATCGAAGGTTCTTTTTCAGTAGAATGCTATGGGTAATCTGAGTATCAATGAAAAAAATGGTTATTACATTTAACAAACGAAATTTGGTATCATTTGCAGTGAAACCGTAAGTCGAACGAATCTGAAATTTTTTCCAAGAATTCATCTCTCCTAACAAAAATTAACTATAAAATTTCAAGCATTTATCTCGAGTCTTTCTTTGAAATATTCTAACGAACGGTCTTCGTGAATCACCCTATATATTAGGGTGATTAAAAAAAAAAGAATATTTTTTTTTTCGTTTGGTACTCTGAAAAATAGGTTCCTAGACACCTCTAAGAAAGCCTCTCCAAGCATGAGTTCTTAATTGTAACGGGAAGGTCCTCCTTCTTACAGTTTTCTATTTTTTCTTATTATCAGATAGAAAAATGTATATCTCGCTTCCAACTACTTGAAAAAATATCTTGTTCCTTAGATTTTGTAGGAAATTGAATGTTCTACAAAAAAGGTCTCTTACGATTTTTTCGTAAACCCAACCGTTTAAAAGATATTAACGGTTAAAGTTTGATTATTTTTGGGAAAATTTTTTATTTCTTATGAATTCTATAACTCAATGAAAAAAAATCATTATGAATGATGAAACTCATAGTTTTGTAGGAAATTTACTGTTCTATAAAAATGGTCTCCTATGATTTTTCGATCAAGTTGAGCGTTTACGAGATATTCATCGTCAAACATCAATGCATATCAATTTTTCTAGTTTGTAATCAAACATGCCCAAGACTAAAAAAACTAATTAAAAAAATAGTTCATAACATATTTCTATTCATAGAAACTCAAATTTGTCTAAATTTCCTTGAAACGCACAGAATAAATTGAAATTTTTCGAATTATTGATCAAAAACTAGAAAAATTGATATGCATTGATGTTTGACGATAATATCTCTTAAACGCTCAAGTTGATCGAAAAATCATAAGAGACCATTTTTATAGAGCAGTGAATTTCCTACAAAACTATGAGTTTCATCATTCATAATGATTTTTTTTCATTGAGTTATAAAATTCATAAGAAATAAAAAAATTTCCCAAAAATAATCAAACTTCAACCATTAATATCTTTTAAACGGTTGGGTTTACGAAAAAATCGTAAGAGACCTTTTTTGTAGAGCATTCAATATCCTACAAAATCTAAGGAACAAGATATTTTTTCAAGTAGTTGGAAGCGAGATATACATTTTTCTATCTGATAATAAGAAAAAATAGAAAACTGTAAGAAGGAGGACCTTCCCGTTACAATTAAGAACTCATGCTTGGAGAGGCTTTCTTAGAGGTGTCTAGGAACCTATTTTTCAGAGTACCAAACGAAAAAAAAAATATTCTTTTTTTTTGAATCACCCTACTATATATATACGTAGGGATCTATAGTTTCGAGTGACCGCAGTCGAGGATCTTTATTAGCTGAATGCCAGGTATCACTACTGTTTACATAGTACTCGGAAGTGGTTTCTGGATTCTTTTTCCTCGCAGTGTTCGACAGACCGGTTTCGTCTTCATAATTAAACTCTTATGAGGACACATTCTCTCAGCTCTGAATAACTCCAAAAAAATTACCTCATGCCTTGGACGAGTTCAGTACCTGGATAGGTGACCGCACTGGCTATGGATTTGAACAAGCGTGCCAGAGCAGACTGACCTCTCCGTCAGTTTTTTGCCAATTTTTCACCATAATTTCTTGCGTTGAACCTTATAGCAGATAAACCACTTCACCGGTATTGATTCGTATAATTTTTTGTTTGAGTTTGAGGATCAGTTTTAAAATATATAATTTTCTTGAAGTTTGAGAAGCGAATCATTACCATCAATGTAACATTATCCCTGCCAGAACACGTGGGATCCATATGTTTAGTTTTGAAATGAGACCAAATCATTTGTCGTGATCATGAACAGTTCGATGAATGTAATCTCTCAGCGATCTTACAAGTTGTTATTCGCCCGTCTGCATCAATCAATGCATTCATTCATTTTGTATTCATCTGCTCAAACTCGCCATCCAAAAAGTGGCGCACCTTGAACATCGAAATTTCGAAAGTTTTTTTGCAGGTTAGGTATTCTCTCAGTACACCTTCTCGACCCAGTTGACATTGGATAAATTCATTTGTGCTTCCATAGTATTTCTACTATTTAGAAAGTTACGAATTTAAAAAGCACTGGTGTGAATTCAGTCTGCTTTGGCTCGCTTCTTCATGTTGACCAATCTTAATTGAATGATATCGTAAACAAGCACGCAAAAGTAGACTGATCTCACGACACTGCTTTTCTTATATTCTATCAATTCTGTTTTTAAGACAGTATACTACTCGTAGTCAAAATGAAAAAAATTGAGAAAAGCCACCTCCGCTTCCGCCTGAGCGTGAAGCAAACTTTCTGATCATAACCCCCCGGAACTATAGTGAGGATGTTTGGATCAGGCTATACTTGAACGAATTATCGTACCTCTAAGATCATCTTCGATATACTTTCCAAAATATTTCCAATAATATACAGTGTTTCCCAGCAACTCCGCACCAAGAGGGACTTTTCTTTTATATATATATTTTTCCGAATTGAATTTTTTACAAAAAAATGGTGCATCACAATTGATAAAAATTATATAAAAATCTCCCAACTGCGACTTCCGGTTTGAGCGGAAATCGTCATCTTTAAACAAAAATGTTGAATATCTCGAAAATTCTTTCTTTATGAAACGCTCTAAGTAAACTTGTTTGAAATTACAATTTGCAAGAATTTTCAAAAACTAAGGTCGGAAAATCGTGAAATATATTTTTTCTTTTTTTGCTTATGACTCTTTTAAAAATGTGAAATAATTACCGAACGGAATTTATTTTAGTAATTAGACATTATTGGAATACCATAAAAATTTTGTTTGAATTTTTTTTTCGACATTTGTTCGAATTTTCACAAACCTATGATCATAGAAAATAATTCACTGGCGTTGAAATTGAACTATGGATATTCATGACAAAATTCTATTTCAATCAAAAATCTAGCTATAAATTGGCAATTTGCAGCAAGATTTGCATTCTTGGGATTTTCGAATGTGAATTGAACTTGTTATTGAAATATTTTAATGGTGTAAATGCGAATAGGAGCACCTTTGCACCAGAATGAAACGAGTTTTGGGGGAAAATTCGAACAAATGTCGAAAAATCAAGTTCAAACACCAATTACTATAGTTAGAATTATATTCATACTGACACTAATGTTGTCTTGTCGCCGAAATTAAATCCGTTTTGTGATTATTCAATTTTTAAAAGAGTTATGAGCAAAAACAGAAAAAAAAATCTTGGTTTTCCGACCTGAAAATTGGGTTATGGACCAAATTTTCAAATAAGATTCCTTAAAGCGCTTAACAGAAAAAGATCTAATTTTCAGAAATAATCGACATTCTTGTTTGAAAATGGCGATTCCCGCTCAAACCGGAAGTCTCAGTTGGCCGAGTTTTATATCATTTTTGAACTCTTTTGAACATCTTTGAACTTTTGAACTTTTTATAATTAATAAAATTCGGAAATATTAATAGAAAAGAAAAGTTCCTCTCGGTGCGAAGTTGTAGGGAAGCACTGTAGATCCGATAGAGTTCAAATCGAGCAATTGGGAGATAAAGATAGGTACAAGAGAGGTTACAGAACATAGCAGTGAAAAATATTTTTAATCTCAAATTTGAAACAAGAATAAATCTGCTTTATGTACCCAATTTTGCCAATTAAAAAACTCATAAAACAAGAGCTGTGTGCATTGGTTTTTAAAATAAATAATAACTTACTGAAAACCAAGGTCTGCTTTAAACAGTATTCACACGACTATGAAACAAGACACAGAGACAAATTTAGCTTAAATAAAAACATCCGTTCAAAGTATGGCAGAAGAAGACCAAGCTTCATAGGACCACAACTTTTTGACGAACTGCCAAAAACTATTAGATTATCTAAGACGTTCCATTCTTTAAAACAAACTTGAGAATTTATCTGGAAAATTGTTGAATTTATTTTAGTCTTTACTATAAATATAAATATAAATTAATGTATCAGAAATTTATATCTGTTATAACAACTTATGTTGATTAACAGTATTATCAATAAATAAATAATGCAAAGAGGTTAAAATTGTGAATAGAAGATGGTCTAGGTCTAGATGAAGCGATGAATATCAACAAAGAACCTTCCAGCTTTGTTCCTATTCTTTGATCTGTTTATGTTTAGGATTCCAAAGGACCTTCGCCGGCTCGTGTACTGCTTCGGCGTGAAAGAAGGAGGGGAGAAGGAATGGAACTTCCTGTGGAATCAATACAAGAAGGCCAATTTAGCCAGCGAGAAGAACCTGTTGATGAGAGCTCTGGGATGTACCAAGAACACTCAGTTACTAAGTCGTTACTTGGAGACGACAATTCAGGAGAACTCTGGCATTAAACGTCAAGACGCCTCTACTGTCTTCGTCTCTGTCCTAACCAATAGGCGTGGTTACGATATCGCTAAGAATTTCTTGTACGACAAGTTCAGTACAATCCTTGAATAGTAAGAACATTTTTTTGTATTACTATTTGCGCACATTAACTTGGATTATGTTTCAGCAATGAAGGTGATTCGAATATATTCAACCGGTACATTAAACCACTGGCCAAGTATATGACTAAAACGGAAGATTATAAACAGGTAAATATAGAGTTCAATGGGGAGTGATTTCCCAAAATTGGTATTTTCGATCGCTGCATCGAAAATTGTTATCAATATGAATATTGAAAAATTACAACTTTCATTTATGTAGTTCATATACCAGCTCGCCAGAGTATCATATTTTTGTAACATAATTCTGTATATGAAATAGCAATTACGCTTTATGAAAAAGCAACCAGTAATCATTCGAAAATGAACGGACTTACAGAGATCCATGTTAAAAGTAAACCACAGAGTGTGTCGTTATCGAAGGGAGAACGACAGACCGGTTTCCTCCTCATTCGGATGGTTGGCCTTAAATCTGATGGCTTCGCCAAGAGGCTTGAGTGCAGTTGTTCCAGTAACCTCATATGTCCTACCACCAGGTAGGAAATCCTCACTACTTATTGCATCGAGTAGGCTACAATGCCTTACATGCAAGTGCAAGGGAGGCATTTTAAGTACACCAACACAGGCAAGCCGTAACAGTTTCTGCATTCGACTGCGTGTGATGGCCTCATCAGTGTTTGTCCATCATCCTGAGGATACGTAGGTGACAATGGGACGTACTACTGCTGTGTATAATCACATTGCCATTTCCGGTTTCAGCCCCCCCATTTATTCTCAAATAGCCTTTTGCAGGCCCACATATAGCTGCTGTGTGTTTTTTCCAGTTCAGTTCACTACCTAGTATGAATCCGAGATATTTGCACTCACTAGAGAAGTTCAGAGTCTGACCAGTTAGGACCAGAACTCTAAAATTCAGATTCCTTCTTCTGGTGAAGGTAATCAAGGTGGTCTTGGAGGGATTCACGTTAAACCATTCTTCCTCACACCATTTGTTGTCGATACTGAGGCAGCTTACATTCGGCTAGTCAGTATGCCTTCATGCTTACTTCTAACAGTTATCACCTTGTCAGCATATGCCTGGGTATTGAAACCACCTGCCAAAAGTATTTCCAGAAGTCCATCCATGACTAGCCTCCACATAAGGGGTGATAAGACCCCACCTTGTGGGACACCCCAACACCTCAGTACAATCAGTTCTCTGTCCCTCAGGAAGGCCGTGACAGCTCCCTATTTCAGCATTGCCGACAGCCACTTAACTGTGAAGGGTTCTACCCCGTTTGCGCTTGTCAGCATTGCAAATGGTGTATAGGGTGTTGTTAAAAGTACCTCCAATATCACCAAATATAGCAAGTAAGATCTTTTTTGCAGAGAAGGTCCTCTCCAACTATACATTAAGATGGTGGAGTGCATCTACCGTGGATTTGAGAGATCTGTAGACAAATTGTTTTTGGTGAAGTTTTATAATTCCTTTCACCTGATCTACTTATCTATTTACCGTTACTTACCTTCCATGATGACACAATATGTGGTTTGCTTGACATGGATCTCTGCTAGTTCCCTATGACGCTGAATATTTGTCCTCTTTGTTTCAGTTCAAGAATTTCATTTCTACAAACGAGGATAAGCTTTCTGAGATAAAGCAGAGCATAAATCAAGCTACCGAGACAGTCGAATTGAATTTGCAGTGGCAAGGAAAATACAAAGAAGAAATCGAGAAAATATTGGAAGATTTAACGGCTGACTATGAGGCTTAGTCTTCGCAAACTAAACGTCAACTGTACGTTAAAAGAGTCGATCTGAAGATCTCAGCTAAATTATTGCGCATCTAATCGCACGAAGTAGTGCTCGAAAGCCATCACTTGTGCAGATTTAATCGATATTATATGTCTAGTGCAGAATTAGTTTAACCGTCCATTAGGATAAAAATGATATATGTGTTGGAAAATTCAATATTTTTCCTATATGAACCTAATAAATGTACTTAAAATTATTCATATCTCAATTTTTCTCCACAAACTTTAGGAATCTTGTTGGTGAATAAATCGAGAAATTAGTTGAGCACTCCTTATTCACTATAACTAGTGAAACTGAATACCGAATTCCATCATTCGGAAACGCGTATATTGTTGCTCTCGACAAATCAATGAAATCCTCTGGGTGTTAATTCGATTTGTGAACTCTATGAATAAGTATAAATATTATATGAACCCATTTCGAGACCCTCTGGGCAGAAACCTCTGAACTTATTGAATTAAATGCAATTCTGTCCATACATCCGTTCGTTTGCACGATAAATCTCGAACGAAATGGGTCAGAGGGTAGGTTTGGGACATAAATATCTCAGTTGAGTTCTTTTGGGCAAAATGAGCCGAGTGGTTTCCGAGATATCCAGATATCCTTTAATTATGTTGTCCCAATAACCCGAAAAATACTGATCTGATCGAATTGAAACCCGACATCTGAAAATTTCTTTCCTAGCCACTGGATTGAACTCGGGACCTCCGGTTTCGAGTCAAGTGCTCTATCCAATGAGTTGGAAGAACTCATCATTTACTTCAAAATGGTCAACGTGGGTAAACACGCTAAAGAGCACCTAATGTCTTTACGTTAGTGCTTTTATTTTTTGCTCTTATATTCTGGGGAAAAGCGTGCTATCATTTTTCCCAAATGTCTGCAATTTTCGAATTTTTCGCCAAAAATAATTAGGGTCGACTCACTGATTCGAGTACAAATTTGATTCTGTCCGGAAGCCGGCTACGATAACTTTCGGGCAGAAAGAGATAGCAACTTGAAATTTTCAGGATAGGTGGCTCATCCAAATGCGACGGTTAAGTCAGTTAGTGTGCATAATCGACCGAACGGTTTCCGGGTACTAATTTTGTTTGCGAACAATACAGATCCGATTGAATTGTAACTAAGCAACTAGTTGTAGAATACCGATTCTAACAAGCATGTAAAATTTCGTGAGGAACATGTCACTAGAAAATTTTGTATATTAAAAAATAATATGTTTCTCCCGATAACTGGAGAATAGAAAGATATAGCGACTAGCAATTTTCAGAGAAGGTTGCGCATCTGAGGGCTGGTTTGTCAATTGCGAGTTAACTCGAGGTTGTGAGTTACGCATGTATTTAGCGATATTCATGAAAGCGTAACACTCGGGTTACCCGCAACCTCGAGTTAACTCGCAATTGAGAAACCGGCCCTGAATGCTATATTTGAGTTCTCTTTAACAGGCATAATCGGTCAATAACTCAAAAAATTAGTAAATTGTAAAATAAAACACTTGACTACGTTCCCAAATTTTAATTCTACTATTCAATATTCTTGAGAATGGGGTAAAAACCGAAACATGTCGACGTATTGAATATCAGAATTCAAATTTGTGAACGTAGTCAAGTGTTTTATTTAACAATTTATTGGAGATGTTTCACCAAGTGTTTAGGAAGGAATCAATTTCGTTAATGGTACCTAATTAGTTGTAGAATGCCGACGCCTAAATTTTTGCGGAATTTTGTGAGGATCGTATCATTAGAAAATAAAAAAAAATCATTGAAAAAAATTATGTTTCTCTGGAACCATCCGCGTTATCAATGAAATTTCACGAGAGCCTTCAACGCCTGACTCTACAGCCAAGTTCTAAATTTGAGCACGATTGGATCTATATTGTTGGATATTCGAGCAGCCTTGGGTGAGTTCAGTACCTGGGTGACCGTTGCCGCGATAACTTTTGAACGGAAAGAGTTAGCGACTTGAAATTTTCAGAGTCGGTTGCGCTTCCAAATGTGACAAACAAGTGACAGTACAGATCTGATTGAATTGAAACTTGGTAATAAGTTGTTAAGTGCCGACACAAATACAAAATATTTTTCAACTCGATCGACTTTGTCTGAGGTGTGAATAGACAATTAAACATGTGCGCAAGTGTTCCTGACTTCACCTCAGTGCTCTTTAAGAATCTTCCATTTTTATTTCATTAACTGATTATTTCTGTGTATGACTAAGACTCAAAGGCTTTGAAGGATGTCCTAGAAGTCTAAGGAAACGAATGAAGATCTTTGAAATTATTACACTTGATATCTCAGTAGAAGTTGGCGCAATAAATGTTATTTATCGGCGCTAAATTCTACTTTCAGCTGATAAGACAAGTTAGTAAGTTCAACACAGATCTATAAATTCTCCACTTATCGCACAGGAGCACTAGGAAAGCGTTGAAAACTTCCTAGGTTATGTTCAATAAACATATCATAGTAATTCACATGCAACATATCAATAACGGTTTACTCATGGGATAGCATTTTTCGTAGCTAAGTGTTCTAAATCCTCCGTCGCCCACGTGCGTCGAACGACGCAGCTGGCGTCGAGACGGCAATGTCAGTTTATTTCTGCGATCGTGAAAAACGGTAACGAATTGCTCAGGTGAGTATTATATTAAAATTTTCCTCATTGAAAATGAACTCTTTAATTGTTGAGTTCATTAGTTTATTTTTACTTATGCTAAACTCGATTTTTTTGGGAGTATCAAACTATATCAAAAGCCTATATCAAGAATATTCAGGTGATGTATTGGGGTATTTCCGTTATCACTCCCTGAATTAAGAAGAAAAAAATAAATAATACAGAATTTTCTTGAAGCCGTGCTAATTTGTCTTGATTCTGATTTAAGATTTTTGGAATTATTGTTCCGTCAAATAGTCTAATAATATCAAACTATTCTGGTGTGTAGGTGGACGAAGCTTCTGGCAAATATCGTTCTTCAAAATGATCAGATTTCATGTATTTATCACCGGTGAACTGGTAACACCATTAAAATTTTATTTTTATTTGATTCGAAGTAAGAATCCAAGAAATGAATGTATCTCTTAATATAAAAGAATGTACAAAACTGCAACATGAAGAACAATGGTGATTTAGGTGATTCTTGGAATTCTATAATAAAATTGTTGGAATTGTAAAAAATAGATCTTTGTGGATTTTGTATATTCCCTACATTTAAGGGGCTTTGTTAATATTTATTTATTGATTCATTTATTTAATTCAAATCATGCAATACAGCAGTGGTAAACGGGAAAACCCAATTTTTATGTGTGATGAATCTTTGAAATATATAAACACTTCAAAATATCATATACCTTTGTATATTTTGTACCTTTGTATATCGAAAAACTTAAGTAGTTAACTTAACCTATTGTACTTTAACCCTCCTTGAAGTAAAATTGGGTGATTCAATAAAAATAAAAAACAAAAATAAAAATTCCAAAAATAAAATTGAACGTTATAAAGAATTCTTGACCTAACTAATGTCAATATGTCTTTCAGTCTCAATTTGTTCAAAATCTGCCTTTTCATTTGTTAACTAATATCCTACACTTTCATCCCACATATAAGTAATATAATAATAACATACAATGGTATTTATTTGTTTTTGTTTTTAGTTTTATACAGGGTGTTTCTGAAATAGGGTTCCGAATTTCTACTGCATGTAGAACTCATTAAAATAAGTCAAAATGTTCCTATAAACATGTGCCCTAAAACGCACCCTTAGAAAATTACAGGCCCTTAAAAGGGTTCGAATGAAACTGGTTTTATCCAGTTATTTCAAAAACGAAAAAAGATAAAAAGACGAAATTAACGGAACATACATAACTTTTTACGACGAGTAACATGAGCTAGGCCATTTTTCGTTATTCGAATCATAGGCGTTCTTTTCAGGGGGGTGAAAAGGGTATCAAGTCCCTAAAAAATTTTGTACGACTTTTTTTGCAATTTTTTTAACAAATTCATAAATTTTTGACAGTTTTACGTAAAAAATGTCCTCTTTGCGTAAGTCGATATCGGCAGCGGTTTTTGTGTAAAATGAGTTTGAAAATTACCATTATTTGATAAAATTACTGTTATTCACTTCGGATCCAATTTACCCAAAATGCATTTAGAAATAATCAGAATCATTTAGTACATAAACTAAGATTATTTTAATGTCGAGTTTTCCTTATTTATTTCACAAAACTAGCCAGTGAAATTGTAATTAATGAAATTGATGATAAAATAAGTAAGCTTAATTATGATCAGCAGAATGCACTGTAATAATGAAATTCTTAATAACACAAATTAATAAGAAACAAGGTAACTAACACTAATTACTAATAAAAGGGATAAATTACAGTAACTGTTCGAAATGACCACCGTCCATTTCAATGCATAATCTAGCGCGACGTTTCAAAGACTTGCGAACCCTTTGAAAAATTCTTGGCGTTTGTCGTATTTCCATGCAGGCGATTTCAATTTTCTCCCGTAATTGTTCAATGGTTTCGATTGATGTTTTATACACTTTCGCCTTGAGGTGGCCCCACAGAAAATAATCGAGTGGGTTTAGGTCGGGGGACCGAGGGGGCCAGGAAACAGGACCTCCACGACCAATCCACTTTTCTCCATAAACTTCATTTAAGTGTTGTCTTACGTTCAAGAGGTAATGGGGAGGCGCTCCATCCTGCATAAACCACATGCGTTGACGTTCAATTACAGGTACATCTTCTAAAAGTTCCAATAAATCGCTTACTAAGAAATTATAATAATCCTGACCATTCAGTCGATTAGGCAATATGAAAGGCCCGATAAGCCGATCACCTAAAATGCCGGCCCAAACATTAATGGAAAACCGAATTTGATGTCTTGCCTGAATTACACTATGGGGATTTTCTTCCATCCATTCGTGTTCGTTATGGAAATTAACATAGCCATCTTTACTGAAACTTGCCTCGTCGGTAAACAAGATATGTGAAGAAAAATCTGGGAATCGTCTCAACTTTTGTAATAGCCATTGGCAGAATTCTCGGCGGGGTCCGTAATCATTAGGATTTAAAGCTTGAACTCGTTGGATGTGAAAAGGATGAAGGAGCTGCTCGCGAAGAATTCGCCAAACTACAGAAAAACTTATGTCATTCATACGCGCGATACTTCTTACACTAACTCTTGGATTGTCTTGAACTATTCTCAAAACACGTTCTTCAGTTGCCGGAGTTCTTACAAATCTGGTTCTACCACGATCGTTTACCCTTGCCTGGAATGAACCACTTTCTCTTAAACGTTGATGGATCCTCTGAAACACTTGTCGAGATGGAAGTCTTCTATTTGGGTATGCCACCGCATACAAACGCCTTGCTTCTGTTGCATTACCATTTGCACGGCCATACATAAAATGCATATCCGTAAATTCCGCGTTTGAATAGTCTGGCATTTTAAAAAAATAATAATTGTAACGACCACTAAATCAAATTTTGATTAACTTTTGCAAAAGTTAGCTGACAAGTTATCAATAAATAATTATTTATTCTGACAGATTATCGTAGCCAACGCTATTTTTTGTTTCCTATGGTAACTTGATTTTCTGCCTAATAATTTCTAGAACATGTATGACAATTTTCAAACTCATTTTACACAAAAACCGCTGCCGATATCGACTTACGCAAAGAGGACATTTTTTACGTAAAACTGTCAAAAATTTATGAATTTGTTAAAAAAATTGCAAAAAAAGTCGTACAAAATTTTTTAGGGACTTGATACCCTTTTCACCCCCCTGAAAAGAACGCCTATGATTCGAATAACGAAAAATGGCCTAGCTCATGTTACTCGTCGTAAAAAGTTATGTATGTTCCGTTAATTTCGTCTTTTTATCTTTTATCGTTTTTGAAATAACTGGATAAAACCAGTTTCATTCGAACCCTTTTAAGGGCCTGTAATTTTCTAAGGGTGCATTTTAGGGCACATGTTCATAGGAACATTTTGACTCATTTTAATGAGTTCTACATGCAGTAAAAATTCGGAACCCTATTTCAGAAACACCCTGTATAATTTCATTCACTGAATCAAGTTAGAAATGATCGTGGAGCTCACTGTGTTTTATAATATTCATTTCGGACGTTAAGTTTTTATGAAACAGAATAGGGGCTCTACGCATGAAGTGTTGCTACTTCGTGATTATTAGGACTGAAACCATAGAGCATTATATTGCATCTATTTTTCCGAGAAGAGTATAAATTAGCCGAACATTATTCTTCAGTATTTTTAGGTACTAATAATTCATTGAATCTCTTGATTTAAATTCTAATAACTGTTCAAAATTATTATCTTAAATATATCTGGAATGACCAAATGAAGTTGAAATAACATGGAAGAGAGAATGAATTCGTAAGAACTTTTAATTGAGTTCATTGGACGTTTTAAATAATAATGTGGTTGTATTTTCGAGGCGATGATTTTTGAAATTGATTACGGTCGCCACAAAGTCTGAATCATTTATTACTTCAAACAAATAATATTCTGCTTGGTATAACAAGCTATATTTTTTTCGAATATTAGTTCCAAATGTAAGCCAAATTTATTCCGAAATATTTTCAGAATCTCCTCATTATATTATTTAATTGAGATATGAAGTTATTTTGAGGGAATCAGGCAGGTGATTTATTCCAAATGCAAATATTTCAAATTGTGTCCCGAACCTTGAAAAACATTTTTAGACAGTTATATTTAACAACACCTGCTTTCCATAAATTGTTTGACCTATAATATACTACATTATTCCGTTTAACTCGAATCGACGAAAATCTCACATGTAGGAATAAAAATTATTCGAACTATAGGTAACCACCACTGATTACCTTTCATTTTGAATCATCGGGAGCAGAAACTTTTTCTGAAAATATGTCATCCCCTTCTGCTCTTTGACGCAAATTTCAGTGGAAGATCGTTATTCGGATTCGTTGATTTATAAATTCCTTGATTATAGATGCAACTCGATGGTGGATCTCATGATTAATGAATGTACAAGATTGACATCATTTGATATCAATACTACTATTAGCGAATTGTTCATATCTAGGCTATCAGCAAAATTATGCATTGACAAAATTAATATCTTCATTCACGAGTTCAAAATTCGAAAAAACTCGATATTTTTAAAGTCACTCGAATAATCAACAACGATAAGAATGCCATGAAGTAGGCAGGTATAAGTGAGTTCACCAGGGGTTACAGAAATCTTGATATTGGCAATCTTGGTGCAATCGACAATTTTTTATCACACCTCAAATATATGCCATAAATTCATAAAGATTATGATACTTATTTAAGGCTTCTTCGTTGGTGATACCAAATCGTATATGTTCCAGAATTTATAATAATAATTTACAGTCAATGAATTTTTTGGCAAACAACCTGTAAAAACACAGAACAAGGAGTCAATTATGAAAACATAGATAGAATACTCATCGTTTTCTCAATGTTTGCCAAAATAACTCATGACTTTTATTTAGAGCGAGCAATTATTATGAGCAATTTTTACAGTGCGACGATCTGTCTGGAATCTGACTTGAACTAATCTACGTCATACTGATTTATATGTTCAGGTAAACCTGAATTTTTCTGATTTTCTATTTTCTCGTTTACTCCTCCGAGGGGAGGTATAGCTTAGTGAAGATATAAAAAACAACAAGAATTTTCGGAGCGGGCAGTCAAAATCCTACTACAAGTTCAAGAAACTTATTTACAAAATACAATATGGAACTGTATTGCAATCTAGAACAGTTGATTCTATGTTTTCGTACTAATTGAAAAAAAATGATAATCTGGAAAATTCTTCAAGATTAGTTAAGTTAATTACGCTTTTTCATAGTTTGTTGTTTGATATTATATTAAATATCGATTTAAAATCATCTAATAAACAAATTGCACTGCCCTGATAAAAACTTCACATCAAATATGGAGATCCGTAGACAACTTTGTTGTTTGAGTGTAATAAAGTTTGCCAATATCTCCAGCAACAATATATATTCGTTCGTGTTTAAATCTATAGAACTTTGTTGTAAACTTAGGATCTGGAGACAATGACTCAACTGATATAACTATGAATATTGAATGCCTCTAGTAGCTCAGTGGTAGCTAGTAGCTCTAGTATCTCTAGTACAGCTTTGGACTAGGAACCGTGAAGTACCGTGGATTCAATTTTTTTATCATTAGAACGGGGTCGTGTGGCTTAGTCTAGCCCTTTAGAATTGAGATTCATACGATCTTAGGTTCTATTACCCTACTTACTCACTTATTACGGGTCGTGAGGTTTTAGAACTGGCTCTGCTGACTTGCCTATGCGTTACAATAATTGGTATTTGTACACACAGTCCCTGACAGCAGTCCCACCATTACCCGAAGCTCAGCTCGTGGCAGCTGCAGCAGCTTCTTGGTATAGAATGGTGAGAAATCTTTTTGCCTGCGCAAGTCCTGGAATATTTCTCCAAAGATGTATTATGTTATTTAACTCCGATTGTACGACCGCTGCCCTGTAGTGGTCTTTTCCAAGCCCACAGGAGGGTTCTAGTCCAGCAGATGTTACACTGGAACCCCTCTGTGTGTACTTCAATACCTTCGGCCTTCTCATTTACTTCAATACCACAGTATCCTGACACGCATAGAAGGGCTGTTGGGAAGCTTGGATGGGTGACCCCAGGTCTTTCAGTGTGGTCTGACGGTCCGTTATAATATATAATATGTGCAACCCCTTGAGATTCCATCTCAGACGCTCTTGAGCAGAAATGTGCTTGGAATCATCATTCATTTCTTCATTATTCAACTAGAACTTCGCTTACTCGACAACGCCAAATAGCGAATTTTGTCCTCCGGAGAAATAAAATATCAAAATCACCATGACCACAAAAAAGTAGATATAAACAAGATACGGAAATAGATACTCGCTATGAGTAGGTACTTGGCAGCTTCATTACAGATTACTCATTCAAAACATTTAACTGTGTACTGAACACAGTGTGTCACGACATGTGTACTTCCTAGATTTTTATTTAGCTCAATTGACTGCATAAAAAATGCCAATAACATTTCTGGTTCGATAGTGAGAAACCGATCCAATACTTATGAGTCATCTTTATGGTTCCGCATTAACAATTTTGGCTGCGTGGTCATTAGTGAACATCTGTAACACGTACTTCAGGGATAAATAATGAATCTTTCAGACTACGTCAAACGTGATTTACATTTACCGATACATATATTAGACCAGGGTCGAAGCCTTTAAAAATGGTAAAAAGTGAAAAAAAAAAATATATAGTAGAATGAAACCCATTGGAAAAGGAAGAGAATATAATAAAAATGGGTTCAAGCCCTGTGGACAGGAGCTATCGGGCGCATGTTCATTCTGGAACACAAATTTTCCATTACAATAATCTTCATCTAGCTTCTATTTAGTATCAATTCCTGTAGAATGTGATCATAATAATTGTTTTTCATTTTCCAACTGCCCGATACCAACAATACTTACATAATATTATATCCATAAATTAAGCATTTCATTATTGCATTTCTTGAAATAGGTACCTTTTCAAGTCGATCAACATCGTCCTTCTTTCGACGTCTAAACTATGACTTGATTCTTTATGTTTATGTCTTTGAATTTGTTTTCGGTGGAATTCAAAGAGTTCATAGAATAATCGATGAAAATACTGAGAGAGACCCAGGAAATTTGACACATTTTGTCTTATATCTCCAGAAATTGAAATCGTATAGAGCCAAAATTTTGCACAATGTTGCAAAATACTACAATTGACGTTAGTACAAGTTTTTGTTGCAATCTGATGAATAGTTCACGGAAAAAAATTTTTTTTTTCGAAAAAATTAAAAGAAATATTTTTTTAAAAGTTACCAACATTTCGATCATAACAGAATTTTGCCAAAAGTTGCGCGTTTATATCCTCGAACTGACTACCAAGTTTCGATTCAACATCTTCTTTAGTTCCTGAAATATCAGGGAAATAACCTCAAAATTTGAAATGTCTATAACTTCTAAACCGTCCGGCCGATTTTGCCCGTTAACGAACTTAACCGTCGCATTTTGATCAGAAACCTACCCTGAAAGTTTGAAGTCGATAGGACCTTCGGTGCTCCTGTTATCGTGCCTACGGCCGGCCGGCCGGACGGCACCCAAAAATCTGACACCGGATTCGTGATCAGGGAGTCCGAATTAGTCTATTAGCCAATTTTCAGCTCGAAATTCGAAAATTACAGACATTTGGACGAAATGATAGGACGATGTTCCCCTAGAACATGCGCCCAAAAATGATAGGAAAAATAATTTGCGGGCAATCTGAGTTCAGAAAGGGAAAGGGTGAGTTTTTAAGTGTAAAAAACGGTTTATCTCGATTTCCGGCAAAACTACTAGTCCTACGGAAAAAAGCTGAATAGTAAAGATTTAGGTAATAAAAAGATCTACAACTTTTGAATTCACACTTTTTTCACATAACATCAAAATTTATGTGGAAAATTCAAATAACCACGTTTTTGGTTTTCAATTTTCATCTTTTAAAAAAAATTTTTTTTTTTCACCAAATTTGGTGAATGATAGTTTGCGTAGAATGATCCATATCTATCTTGAGCCAGTTGTCCAAAGTCTTCGAAAAGAATGTTCACCAGCGGATTTATACATTTTTAACTAAGTTTCCAATCTTGTCCTATCACCAGCATGGCTTTCAGGTCGACAGGTCAACCCTAACTTCCGGTACTGGGCTCATTCAATTTGTTAATAACATAACTGTTGGGATGAAGGTGAACATGTGGTTGGGATATTTTTTGACTTTTCACGTGCATTTGATTGTTTATACAACAAGCTTATTATTGATGAACTATATGAAATGGGCTTTAGAGATATCTTTCTGGACTACCTGTCACAGCGCACTGTTTTTGTAAGACATGATGGATTTTCTTCTGGTGAATAACAGAATAACATAGGTATTCAACAGGGATCCGTATTGGGGCCTACTTTTTATCAATGATATGCCAGATCTCTTGGTTGCATGTACGCTAATACTGTTTGCTGATGTTGAATCATTGGCAATGTGAGCTGATAGCCGTCAGGAGTTGTAAATTTTGTATGGTGAACTTGAGTTTCACCGATTGGTGTAGGGCTAACTTACTGATTACCAACATGTATAAAACCAAAGTCATAATGTTTCCGAATCTTGATTCTAGTCTCCTTCTTCATTTGTCATCAGTGAGAGTGTGTGACCTTAGATCAGGTATTCATGTCATGTTTCTAGGTCTGTATATCAACACAAACTTGAGATGGCACTGTCATATAGGCAAGTTATGCCATGAAGTGAACAAGCCCTTCTATGCTCTGTATCAATGAAGGAACTCTCTTCACCTTGAAGCCTTGATCAACATTTAGTATGGTCTTGTGTATTATCATCTCTATAACAACTTTATTCTTTGAGGCTCCCCATTTATGATTGGTCGAGTGTTCGTCACACAGAAGGAAATAATACCTTAAATTTTTGGCCTGAAATCTGGTGAATCTTGAAGAGAAATATTCAAGAATTTCAGAATCCTATAACGTTCCCTTGCATATATGTGTTAAATTGTTTGATGTTTGTCCGATGTAACTTGGGTAGCTAAACATAAGAATACTATCAGTTTACCTATACACAAAATGAACAAATTTGACACGGGTATCACATTGTATAATCATCTACCTAATCGATTCGAATTTTTGAACAATACACAGTTCAATAGAAAATAAAAAATGTATCCATTCAAAAGTATTTTTGGCGCTCTAGTTCCTCGGAACTGAGTGCTTATCAATTTGCCCAAATGTCTGTAATTTTCGAATTTCTGGCTGAAAATGGTCTCAAACGATTTGGTTCGACTCACTGATCAAGAATCCGAGGTCGAAATCGATTCTGTCCGGCCGGCCGTCGGCACGATAACTCTCGAACTAAAGGAGTTAGAGGATTAAAATTAGCAAGGTGGGTTTTGAGCGTAAATATCTCAGTTGAGTTAGTTAATGTGCGAAATCCATCTTTTCCTTATTTATTTTTTAACTTTTTTAAATCTTTTGAAATTCACTAGGTATTTGAAATTTTTTTCCCCTTTGTAGTTGTCTTGTTACTCAACTCTTGAGAATGGTGAGTTTGTACCGCCGAAACTAGTCGAGCAGACAAATTTTTGTAGTCATCAAAAAATAGTTCCACGAGAAATAAGGCCTAATGATATAGATCTTTTCCTGATATAATGGTGGACGCCAAAGGGTTTGGAGAAATTATCCATCGAGCGGTTTCGGAGCTATGGCCGATTTTAGTAAAAACATTTTTTTATGAATATTTCCGAAACCGATCACTCGATCTATCTGAAATTTAGCATCAAATTGTAAAATCATGACCTTTATATGCATGTAAGGTTTTGTATTGACCAGGTTACCGCAAAGTGTAAAAAAAAATTTTTGAAAATAAAAAAAAAATTTTCTACAGTAACTTTTGAACGGAATGAGCTAGGCACTTGAAATTTTCAGAGTAGGTTAGGGAGATGAATATCTCAGTTGAGTTCGTTATTGGGCAAAATAGGCCAAATAGTTTCGAAGTAACAAAAAAAAATTTTTTTAAGTAACAAATTTCAAATTCAATTTTTATTTAAGATACAATTTCGACATAGAATCGCACTAATTTGGGAATTAAGAGCTGTCAAAGCTTTGTGAAACCCAACGTCAGTCTACATGGGCTAGACCAGACGTTCTAAAAATGTTATTGTATTTATTAGTTTTGAAGAATATAAAATATAAATACGTACTTCCAAATATAATAACCAGTGGTTTGCAAAACATGGCATGAAAGATCATAATCTCATAGATTTCACTAAAACAGAAACCGAAGAAATTTTCTAGGGTTATAGATTATAGACAATATGTACCTGTTCCTAATGACCAATTGAAATATCATTTATGCCCACTCCTTTCGTCTGTTTCTAATGCATAGAGTGCATTGTTAAGTTTAATCTAGTCAGCAATATATTATTATATCTGGTGAAAGTTAAGCTGTATTGTTTTCTTCACTTTAATAATTTTTGATAATATTCACCTAGATGTTTACGACTCAATATCTAAAATAAGCTAAGATATCCCGCTGTGAGAAGCCGTTGAACTGTCTCGTCATTGACACGTCATGGGTTCAAGATCATTGATGGGATGTAATTGCTTCAATCCATCTATTTTGACGAATGTTTATTTCAGTTCGATGATTTACGATCTCGGAATGTACTTTCCCTCAGACTGTTGAAAGTTACCAAGTGAGCTCGAAGATAAATCAATTGAAAATACCCTACTCTCTATCGAAACATTTTCTCTATATTGTATACTCTAATATTATGTTATCGAACCAAACATTATTCTATCCAGCTTCATGGAACGCCCAAAAGTACTAATTCAATTGGTTTTACATTAAATGTCCTATTAATGATGAAGAAATCATTACTCGAATCTCACAAAATCAAAAACCAACGAATTTTGTTGGCGCATTCTGAATCGCTCCCAGAATAATAACTTTACAAAACATATTTTAGTGTACGGCCTAGCCATATTTACGAGTGATTGATTGAATATTATATCATACACATGACTGTCACTATTAATGTAATTTTAGACAAGTAAACTATCAAATAACACAATAGTGTTCATAACTCACTAGTGAGTTATGGATTATAACTCACGTTCATATTTAAAGTAGTACAAAGTCACTGTCAAATCACTCTGACATTTATAGGGAACTGAGACGCAAGTAGCTTTGGTTTTATCACAGAGCTTATTTATTATTATCTCATAAAAAAAGATTTCTGCCACTTGTTGGATAAAACATTGTATGCCACTCGCGTGTTTTGTTTCCTAAGTCACTTGAGAATTCACTATAAATTTTCTCGCGTGACTTATTTTCAACTAAACACACTAGTACCATAAATAACTATTATGTCATCCATGTTTGGCACTTTTTTTCAAATTTATAAGTTTGATTATAATAGGGCCACAATACTATCCATTTTATCTGTGAATATTTCTCATTTTTATGTAGCTGATTATTTAGGATATGGTTTTCTTTGAAAAAAAATTTCATATTCCCACCATAACTCTTTATAATTCAGCATGTCGAAATAAATGGAAATATTCGTCCCCTGATCAGAAACATTTTGATAAGTAATCTGTTTTTCAATTTTGAAAGAATTACCAATACACAGTGAACTAAATGAAAAAAGTTACCTACTGTTTTGTGTGTGAAAACGATCTATAGGGATTTCGATAATAATTAATATTAAAGCGGATAAGATCTCACCAGACATTGCTCAATCATTAAACAAATACCCAATGTTGCAAAATGAGGAATGCTATTGATAGTGATTAATATTTTCCCAATATTTTCAACAATATGGTAGTCATTGAGGTCAAATCCAGATCTTTGCTGTAAAATGAGCTTTTGATGGCAAAATTTTCGCCATATCTGACAGAAAGTTTCTGAGATAGAGAATTTTCTTTCATAACTCTTTTAATATTTTCTAGTCATACGATCCTCACAAAATTTCGCATAAGATTTCATGCCGGTTTTTCACAATTCTTCATTATATCAAAAGAGTTGTACCAATTTTGAAATAACTCCTCAATATTCATAGGAGCCTATGCAACGTTCATTCGACGATATAATAACAGCCGCATGACACAGTGCCACTGGTATAACTGATAGTATAGTCGATTTCAAAGGGTACCTATATCGCTGTTTGGTTTTTCGAGGAATAGAAAAAACAACCAGTGGCACCATCATGTTTCACCTTGACAACGCGAGCTGTAACACGATAGTTCCAATAACGCAATATTTGCCGTTGAAATCATTCAAAGGAATAGATTTTAGCGTAAAAAATGCATGTTTAGGAGATACCTTATTAGGACTAAAAATGGCTTCAAAGAAGAGATTTTATTTCACACAATTTTGCTCTTTCGCAATTAATTGAAGCAAGTCAATAGTAGCACAAATACTTATGATCACGGTCAACTCAGAAAATATTTTGCGGAAAAATTGTTACCTATCACTATTGGTAATTCTAATAAAATAATCTGAGTTGAGGTACATACCTATACTCCATTCACTTTTATAAAGTCTCCCGGTTGGCCATGATTTAGGTCTATCAGGTTTTTGTAACTAACACAGAGGCAGGTTGGCACTGCTGAAATATCGTCAAGGTCAAAACAATTCGCTGTGACGTTGCCGATTTCTACTGTCAACATAATCTTCCATCTTAGACAAGATATTATCACAGACCATTATCTTCGAATAATAAAGAACTCTTCGCTTATTTGAAATTGAAAATGCCAAAAGTAGTTTTGAAGAAGCAGAAGTGCTATACAGAACCGAAATCTGCAATAGGAAAACTTAATTCTGACATGTTGAACTCTCGAATGAAATTACTTAGATTCCTATCATTATATTTAATTGAGGTATAAGAATAACTCAGCTTTCGTAGTACTACTACATTTTGAAACTCGTATATTTCAAGTTCTACAACAATATTCAAATTTCTTCTTGAGAAAAGTGGAGAATTCCATAGGTACGTCTGTTCGTTTAGAAGTTTTCCTGCCGGGCTATTCAGGTACTTTTATTCTTTTTTCAAATGAACTATCAAAAAGTAGCGAAGTACTGTATCCATTATTTTTCAATAAAATTTCAACGCTAGGTCTTGATTTCCATACAACAAAATAGCATAATTGAATCTTTCAACCATTTTATATAGGTGAAATATTTCCAGTAACAACAGAGGAAAATTTTTCTTCTACAGTCACCAGGACTTTGGAATTATTGGATTCACATAATATCTTCTCAAATTAATTATTTTTCCGAAGTAAATTCACATTGTGAAAAATACGTAATTACTACGACTTCTATGTAGAGAGGACAACGTTGCGTAGTTATCTGACAGGAAAATTACTATAACCTAACATTTTCAAAATATACACTGTGAAATGTGTCAAAATTTCATGGCCAACCGGGAGACTTTTTAAAAATGAATGGAGTATATATAGTCAAATATAAGAACATTGAAATAAAAAGCATTCTGATAGCATCTGATTTATAAAAGACAAACAAATTCGGGATTAATCAGAGTAAACACTAAATAAAAATGTGGGAAAGCCCTCTGGACAGGAGCTTTGGTGCTCTTGTTCAAACTTTGACAAATCATATCTCCGAAAGTATTGGTTTATTAGAGTTGGGAATGATATCAATGGATTCTTATGATAGGTTTGCATCATAAAAGGAATTACATTAAAAGAAGTATCATTTTAATAAAAACAAATGTGCCACAAATTATTAATCCGAAACCTCCAGACCGATTTTACTCAATAACGAACTTATCCAAGATATTCATTCCTCAAATCTACTCTGAAAATTATATTATGTCAATTGAAACTTAGCCAATATTCCAGTTTTGTTCTTACTGGAGATATTCTGAACCTCTTTGATTAACTAACCAAAGTATATATTTCCATCATCATATGGATTATCTAAGGACATCATATTATCACCCAAAAATATTAATAGTCTATAACCCTCTTAGTTCTACGATAGCTGAGGTTAT
Source organism: Halyzia sedecimguttata (assembly GCA_937662695.2). Lineage (NCBI taxonomy): Eukaryota > Metazoa > Arthropoda > Insecta > Coleoptera > Coccinellidae > Halyzia > Halyzia sedecimguttata. The sequence goes on along the minus strand of OW569417.2, from coordinate 20,108,981 downwards.
TTCATTGGTCATTTTGGAATAGGAGGTATTTTAAATAATGAGTAACGAATTTTGAATAGATCCAGAAATAAATCTGGCATGTATCTTATAAGTAGGTATATAAGATGACATGTATGAACACAGATCATTAAATTCATAGATACAAATACGGACGTTAATTTTCGATTAAAGCGTTCTGTGGATTAATAGAATTACGATTTGTTATTGAAATTTTGAAATGTCATATTTCCGAAAGTATTAGCTTTTTAGGGTTGAAAATGATATCGATGGATTCTTATGATGAAACTGCATCTTAAAAAAAATTGAATTCAAAATTTGTAGCGAGACATTTATCTCCTAAACTTACTCTGAAAATGTCAACTTTCGTTCGAGAATTATAGGGATAACGGCCGGACAGAATCCATTTTGACCACGGATTCTTGATCAGTGAGTCGAACCAAATCGTTTAAGACCATTTATATAAAAAAATCTAAAATGACGGACATTTGGTCAAATTGATATGCACTCTGTTCTGAGGAACAAGGACACCTAAAACAAGTCACTGGATCACACATCAGACCTGTCTCGTTTCCATTGGTCATGTCCACACTTGAACCCATGAATAATAATAATCTCAACAACCGTATCCGGTAGACAATTTGAGACGTTGTTGGATAGCAAATATTCGCAGAAGCTGAGTCGGAATGGTTCTCCACCAGAAAGTTTGTAAGCGTGATCTCTAAGATTGTTCCTATTGAATCTATAAACAAATGTTCAAGAGCCACGCCAAAATAGCCATGCATTGCTCTGACCATGAACTCATTTTCATTTCAGGTTGGTTCACTTTTACTTTTCAGTTCATTTTCTACGATGTACAAACTCGTCATTGGATTTTATTGTCAAGAAAATGAAAATTGAATTCGTTCTCTTTGAGCCCATGCCCCATAACAAGAAATCTCTTAGAAATGCTGACGCTAAAGCGTTATTCTATATTTTCATGAGTTGATTAGACTAGCCAGATCTAGATATATGTATCTTATTGTTTCAAATCTAAAACTATCATGTGAAGTTCATGCGTAGGAGTTGAAAGCGTCAGAACTATATGCACCACTTTTCAACACAAACGTGTCAGATTATTATTAAAGGCCCATCTTTTCTTGAAATAAAGTTATTATTACTTGCCAAGCTCGATGACCGTGAAAAATCGTGCATATGTTTCTAATTCGTGAATCAACATCATTTGAGACAAAATGAATTGCAAAGGATACATTCCACCTTGATTATTTATCGTTGCAGTTTTCAGTTCTCATATTGGCTAAATAAAAATAGAATTATTCTATCGAGAGGAATCTGATCTAAGGAATATAATTGATTAAATGGGACATTTCAATACGTGGCGTGATGTAAAACATCTTGGTAAATCTACTTTCTATCATTTTCCAGAGTTGGGGTAAGACCAGATAGACTACTTGATCCAATAGAAGACTACATATCAATAAAATGGCCCATCAGCCTAAATTAGTGAACAAACAGTTCAATTCTCCTATAGGGCTATACTCACAACAGAATGTTCAAGAAGTTCTAGAAAGAGATATGCAAATTTTAACGAACGGTGGAGTCGGGTAAGTGAAATCATATTTTGGGAATTCAAATATTTTTATAGAAGAATCTTTCTTGTTCAATTAAGACGTATGTTATAATTGGAATTCTTTTCTAAGTATGTATATGCAAAAATGGATGAGAAACTTCCTAAACATAATTCGTAGATTATGTTCAAAAGATGGTGCAAATTTTACTCGAACATTTTCCATTCAAAATATATCAATTCTATATTTATGAATCTGCATCTTCACTTTGTTGAAATTTTCACAATTTTTCTCCGTAGCCTGCGAACTATTTGTAGTATAGGTAAAAATTTCAAGATGGAGCAATGCAACATAAATAGTTCATATAATTTGATACCAAAATCGAAAATTACCTTCATTTTATTTCATCTGGATTTATACACTAATTAGTGAATATATTAAAAGTTGTGGTAACCAAAATATACTAACCATTAAAAGGTGATACACTTTTCGACTTTAACAGATCTGTTGAAAAGATTTTGAGACCTTTTTAAATTTCAATCTCAAATTATCAACAGTTAGTACCAATCGATAAGAATGAAAATCGTGGAAGAATATCTCAGTGTAATACTCAAAAAAGGGAGCTACGAAACATCGTCACTTCACATGTCTGGAGAGTCTTTGAGTATATAATAAATAATAATAAAAAAAATTATATATATTCCTATAACTAAATAATACAGATAAATATACAAAATTGCTTATGGTCCTGAGATAATTTAATTGTGAATTACTCTCTCTGAATTGTTTAAATGAGCAAAATAAATTTTTTCACTCTTAATAATGTCAGATGATCACAAAAAATACCGTTGCGATGGAACAACTGAAACTTTTCGGATTTAGATTCTTTTGTTTGTATTTGCGGTTGCTCCAGTTTTCTTGCTCCAAATATAAGTTGATATTTAACCATCTATAAACAAATCTGTTGACTTAAATATACAGAGATAATTTAAATTTTTCGAAATAATTTCAGTTTGGCTCCTTGTTTTGCTTTCGAATTGATTTTTCCTGTCTATTTTTAAATGTTCTTCTCAAATCCACGGGTACTTTATTTTTCCGTTATTAAATGATTGTTGTTTTGAACGGGTTTCAATGTAATTTAACGCATAATTGACTGAAATGTATAAAGGTCAAAACAAGTAAATTAATTGTCAAGCCAAAATTGGAACGTTTTCGGATAATTAAACATTCATTGTTGCAGTGATGGAAACTCATGTTCTCTCTGGGTTCGAGATAAAAACAAAAATAACCGTACATGTTGGCAATCCTTGCGAGAAGTATACGTTTCATACATTTGGCTACAGTCCCATCAGGTGTTTAGATTCAGATTATATACTTCTTCTCACTAAGTAACCAGAGAATGAATGAACTTTGATATTCAGAGTTAATTTACAAGATTTTGGATAGAGCAATATGAATTCCTCATTAGTTTTTTTTATGAATATGCTACTCATACAAAAATTTTATTTTTTTAATATATACATTATAATGTATATACAGGCGGAATCTTTAAGTTATACATTATTAATTTTAACCATAGTATGTATCCTGATCAAATAAGATATTTCTTTCATTTACCATTTTTCCAAATTCTGCTCAGGTGGATATAGGCTGTTGGAATTATAAAAAATAATCTGTTTTCCTGTTGTAGCTTTGACATGGTTAATCAGAATGCAATGTATTTTTCCGTGAAGGGATTAACCAATTCACAGTATTTTCCCTTCCACTGGTTTCCTAGATATAGAGTCGCGAATTCATAAATCTATGATAAATTAGCCTAGAGGAAGCAGATAAAGTTTATTTTAAGTCATTGTAAGAATCTTCAATCATTTGAGAAAATAGGTTATTCCACATCATTTCTCACGAAACGCACCATTTTCGAGATATTCTCCATTGAGTGTTATAAAATCCGATCAAAATTCCAGAAATTTAACTGCTCTTGAATCAGGCCCTAAACTGGAATCTCAGATGATATCCGCTAGAAGACTCGAATCGAGGCATATACATAGGCATAGATTGACAGTGAACTTATTATGTTCACTACAGTTTTTTGCCGTCTGACATAACAAAGTTTCCATCTTCAAAGAAGAAGCGTTACAGTAACGCTTCGTCTTTGAAGATGGAAACTTTGTTTCCAAAACATGATTACAAAGTTGACCACTTCTTGGTACTCCATAGAAAATAACACTTCTAGAAAGATGCAGAAATGGTAACCTCCTTATCTCACATATAGGATACGATAGGATAGGGATAGAGAAAAAACTGTTATAGTGTATGAATTTTATGATTCAGAACAGATCAGATTGCTCATATTTTTTCATTCACAGCATAAATTTTTACAATCCGAATGTAGGAAAGCCAGCCAATCTACACAATTCCGCAGTTCTCAGAATGATCGAAGAAGAAAAAAGGCATCACAATGGATCTATGAAAAGAGAAGGTAAGCGATTATTTCAAATTGATTTCCACAGTAACACCAATTGAAATTTACATGCACACATTAGTTATTTTCCACACATTTTGAAAGATCCTTTCATATTGGAAGGGTAAAGAATAAAAATAATTTTCGGTGTTCTGCAGATTTTCGTTTGAGCCACTTATTTGTTATTGAATTGCATAACTTTTTAGATATTATTTTTCTGCATAAATTATGCTTGTAGTCAATTGCTCTCTTATTAATCAGGATTGATCTGTTTAAATACATCTGCAGTAACCTTGATTTTCTTTGTATTAGTAATCCAGAAACTAAACATTTTATGACGGTTTATATCGTATGTCGAAGTTCAAATATCAAATGGAAAATATCAAATTTATGCGTTCCTGTGTTCATAATCAAACATGAACATAAATAGTATAGATTTGTTCAGATATGCACCCAATTGAGAAGGAGTAATTAAGGCATATAAAGTGTTATGCAACCACTAAGGAAAATAAGAAAAAAAAAATTGAACAGACAAATTTTTTTTTGAAATTTGTAGGGTAGATTTAGAGTCCAAATGCGCCTACTCGTAAGTAGGCATGATCCACCGAGTAGTTTCGGAGTTATATCCATCTGAATTGTTCTTTTCCTAATAACTCGAAACATACGAATACTTATGCCAAATTTCGTGAGGATCATATTACTGGAATATTAAAAATATCTCATTAAAAAAATTCTGTATCTCAAAAACTATGCTTCCGATATCGCTGAAATTTTGCAAGACCCTTTGAAACTTAATTTTAAAGCCAAGTTCTAGTTTTAAAACTAATCGTCTCAATATTGTTGGAAATATTTAATTTTTTGTTTTGGAAGGCGAACATCCTTGGGATAGTCTAGCAAATGGAGATTTGGAATTTGTATTATAGTCCTGCTCAATATGATCTAGAATCCTATATTTCAAGACCAGTGGTTTGCCTGTCCATATGAAAGAAAAATGAAATGAACACAAACAGGAAAAATCAGTATATTTAAAAAAAGAAGACACCTTTGTGTACAATTGACGGCATTCTTTACTTTGACCAGACGTTTGACTAGCAATGAAATTGAATAGGAAGCTATTTTTAGCAGAATCCCCACGAATACATGTACACTCAAATCAGCATGAAATTAGAGATCAGAAATAGAGTGTCATTGGCTGAATTTATGGTGTTGCTGATCGGTATCTTTCTCAGGTGATATTGAAAACTATTATAAGCCCCAACGAAGGCAACCCAATTGGCCTCCTCCCGAAAACGAACGAAAACGGCGATTCAGATCAGCGTTCAAAGATGTCGTCATCTCAGGTATTTGTAATGAATGTACGAATTTAACTGGGACAGTCCTGCTCCCCACCGGGCAGCCTATCGCCTTCGACTAGAATAGGCCATTCTCGCGTTTTCGTTGAGTCTATTGTTTAGAATAGTAGTTTCTGGATTTTGGTATTTGTTTTAACATGTGTGATGTGTGGATGTAATAATATTTTTTGTAAGTACTTCCACATTTTAAGTGGATCTCGTTTTCTGCAAGTGCAATATGATTCCACATTTTCTTTTTTTGTGAATTGTGTTCTGTTGGTTTCATTATAGAATTTTTTAAAGTTTTTCTCATATCCAACAAAAAAACTTCTGAGTACTTCTAGGCAATTTTACTAGCAACAAAAATCAGTGAAGGTAGTGTTCATGTTATTCATCAATTATTCTGGAATATATGGATAATGATATTTAATAAATTTACCCCAGCTTTTACTCGCATTTACCGATAATGTATATTAGGGTTACTTATTTCAAATAAATTTTCATCTTCTTCCCTAATGTAGAATTTGGACACTGACAATATACCTCAGGTTTTCGGAGTTAGCAATTGATCAAAATTTTCATATAATAATCAGAATGTCCCATCGGGAGTGCCCATAAGATGTTTACGGAAAAATTTGTATAAGAGCAATTCAAAATTTTGTTCAAAGACATTAGACAAGTGAACCCAGATATTTGCAACGGTTTATGACTACCGAAAATGGTTATCAACACGCTGATTTCAAATGGGACACCCTTTATGTTACTTACATTTTAGAATGTATTTTCAATTACAAAGTTTATTTAATGTAGCATTATCTATAGCTATCTGGAATAGATTTCAAGTTATTCACCGTTTTTCAAAAAAACAAATATTCGAAAATTACAGACATTTGGCCGAATTGATAGGCACTCTGTTCATAGAACAGGGTTGTAAGAAAGTTTTTATTTCTCGAGAGGGCAATGCACAACATCAAATATTCACATCCGTAAAAGGCCCTGGAAATGGGGAAAGTGACTTATTTCGCCTTAGAAGTTATCTGCTGAATGTGTTTACTCCAACTGAGATCTCGGGAAATGATCACTCCAAGGTCGTTATGCTCATCCGCTGTTCTCAAAGGTTGACCTGACAAATGAAAAACATGGGTTATTCTTACCAACATGGATCACCACACATTTGTTGATGTTCAGTAGCAGCAACCAATCATTACACCACTCCAATATTGAATCTAAATCTGCCTGGATAGCAGCAGTGCTGGTAATAGGTTTGTTGTAAATGTTCGTATCATCTGCGTACTGAGAGCAGGAAGACTTAATTGAAGATGGAAGATCAGCAGTGTAAGCCAGGAAAAGAAATGGTCCCAAAACAGATCCATGAGGTACTCCTCCAGGAACAGGTGAATAAGATGATGTTCTATCCCAAACTCTGACATTAAGTTCTCTTGAGGTCAGAAACGACCGTATCCACAAAAGCAGGTCACCCGCGATCCCAAAATGTTGAACCTTTGAAAGGAGTCTTCGATGAGGAAACCGATCGAATGCTTTGAAAAAATCCAGATATATTATATCAACTGGTTCTCCCCTGTCTACAGCCCTAGTCCAGTCCTTGATACATGTCAGAAGATTGGTCAACACTGACCTGCCAGGGAGGAAACCATGCTGACAATCTGGAAGAATACTGTTTTCCAGCAAAAAAACAAGCATCTGGTCTACAATAATTCTTTCACAAACCTTAGACACAACACAAGTCAAACTGATAGGGCGGTAATAAGATACTGAAAGTTTGTCCCCTTTTTTAAAAATAGGCGTTATTGAAGCTTTCGGCCATGGGCATCATCGATAGAGCATTTGGAATACCTAGCTACTTTTCCAACGGGATATTAATCATCCCTCTATTGCAAGACGATAGGTGGGTGGATTAGTAGAAAAATGTGTGCGTCAGAATTCTATCGACTAAACTCTCAATAACATCATCAATTTTCAGTGAAAAATATAATTGTTGAAATTTCCAAATACAGCATTGCTGAAGATATAGCTAGATCTTTCACTGGACGGAGTTTCTTAAGGCCAGTCCAGACGCTACGTTTTGCACAACCTTTTGTCTGCACAGTTCAACACGTTGCAGGTAAAACGTTGCGTGTAGATAGGAAAATTGAGTAGTTTTGAAAACGGCGCCGAGACGGTATAGTTGCAGCAATAACTGAGCCATAGAGCATAGATATCCCGGATTTGTCGCTTCATGTAGACGGTAACTATGGCAACAGCATGCCAAAATTGACCATCCATGACGATATCACTGCACCATGTAGACGCTCTAAAAATTGCTACTTTTTCATTCTGTCTTAAGACAAAAGGTTGTGCAAAACGTAGCGTCCGGACCAACCTTTAGGGCGTACCATGTGTAAAGGAACGACATTTATTCGTTCTTATTCTTGACCATCCAGGTTCTCGGAGTATATATCGGGATTGCCTGTTGATTTCCATGATCTGGATCATAATCATATTGTGGACAGTATTAATTTCAAGAAAATTATCACAGATCGTCTAAAATTAGAGGTCTGAATTAGAGAACACCAGGAAATTGAAACATCAAAATTTTCAAATCTGATTATATGCAGAAACATAAAGTCATCTCGCAATGATTTACGCATAATAATGATAAATTCCGTCTCACTTGAATAGTGCTTTGCTGAATTCGTACCAGTTATTTATGAAACTCTTGGCATCCTTTCAGTTACTATCAAAACAGTAGGTCGCTCTTTTATTAAACACCTTGAAATTAAAATGCATATTAAATTTGGATCATAATGTTTTTTAGAGCATTCCCAAAGGATCATTAGTGGATATAACGACGACTATAAAGCGCTGAAGGCGGAAATACTTCTATGACCACAGTTTATTTACATGAATATTATATTTCCACCACAGTTTTAGAATTTTTCAATAGTTTCAGAGTTTTTTTATTTATATAATGTAAAGGAAAATTGGTACAGGGTCCCAGCACAGTGTTTATTTGAATTATTACAGAATTAGTCAAGATGAATCATTCAACAGCAAAGTTTGAATAATCAACAAACTCACCTTTAACATTTCCAAATGAGATTTTGTTATATCATAGATCCAGAGTAGAGAAAAGAATGCCTAAAAGTTACCATAGGTATGCCTTACCGATGAATTAGATGTTGAGGAATAACAGCTCTACGGTGGGTTCAACGAAGCTTTGACAGCTCTTAATTGCCGAATTGGTGCGATTCTATGTCGATTTTCAGTTCATTTTTGATACAACCACCGAATTAAATCCACAATTAAGCTAATTGAAGCTTCGTGAAACCCAATGAGAGTCTTTCAAATTTATGGGATTGTCGATTAATTTCACAGAATAATAAATGAAAAATCTGTAACACACTTTGAAAGAGTTACTATCTTCAGGATCACCCCTCTGTAATGTAAAATATTGTGAAAATTATTCACTTCACATTTTACATTAATATCTTACTATTTAACTAGTTTGTGATTTAACTCTTCACGTGAAATTGTTTACTTTGATACGTTCTACATGAAATACAAGCACTTCTGAAACTCTCTGTCTAACTTTTATATGCGTCCATCTATAAACAGGGTGCCCCGAAATATATGCAACAAAACTCAACAGTAGATTCTTGAAGAAAATTTAGGGGACCACTATTTTTTATTTTTATGAAATGGGCCCCCATTTTGGAGTTACAGACCTCTGAATTTGGCCCCACAGAATCGTTTTATGTCAATATCTCAGAACATTGTTGCATATTACATACCAAATTTTATACACGGGGGTTCTGAAATATGATAAATCTGATAGTGTAACCTATTTTGGCATAGTGTGCCCTATATACACTTTTCCATGGGCTGCATTGTCTCTGGAGCCCGAAAACTTTGTCAGCGTAATTTCATTTCTCCAAATTTATTATTTCATAGGGAACCGGGTTGTCTGTAGATCTTTTTGTCTCTTGTTTTTTCGGAATAGTGCCCCCTTAAGACAGTTTTACCTTGGCTCCCTTGGAGCCCGAAAACTTTGTTAGCGTATCTTTATTTCTCCAAATTTATTACTTCATAGGAAAGCCTGGGTTGTTTGTAAATGTTTTTGTCTCTTGCATTCTGTTCGTAAAAGAAGGATTTTTTTTGTAATCTGAGGATTCTAATCCAACACATAATAATCATGCAATAACAGGACATAATATCGCACGGTTAGTTATTCGGCTCCTACGATTATTACAAATACCGATTTGCATGATGTAACATTATGCCGTTTTACTCGAAAACGACTTATTTTGACGAAAAGAATGCAGGAGACAAAAAAATTTACAAATAACCCGTGCTTTCCTATGAAATAATAAATTTGGTGAAATAAAGATATACTAACAAAGTTTTCAGGCTCTAATGACAAGGGGGTCCAAGGAAAAGTGTCTTAAGGGGACACCATGCCGAAAAAGGTAACACTGTCAGATTTATCATATTTCAGAACTTGTAAACAAATTGGTATGTAATATGCAACAATGTTCTGAGATATTGACATAAAACGATTCTGGGGGGCCAAATTCAGAGGTCTGTAACTACGAAATGATGGCCTATTTCACAAAAATAAAAAATAGGGGTCCCCTAAATTCTTTTCTAAAATATACTGTTAAATTTTGTAGCATATATTTCGGGACACCCTGTATAAGTGCCTTCAAGTTCACGAGGAAGATTTTTGTTGAGTGAAACTTTCCGATATATACTATTAACTGAATCATTCAGTATGTATGAATCAGTATAATGAAAATATTAATGATTATTTCTAACTTAAGGAACGAAACGAATTGCCTGGCCCCCAGTTGAAAACGAAGACGAAGAAGGAGTTCCCACACAGGTATGAAACATTCCGGAATTATTGACTTAGGAAAATAATTAACACTCCTTTCCAATTCTGACAGTATGAAGTTTAGGAAAAGTATTTGACTCGAAAAATCAGATCCTCTCGTTATTTATACAGGGTGAGTCTTCAAGTTGTACATTTATTTTAACCATAGATTCCCCTCACCAAATAAAACACGTTTTTCCTATGTCATTTTTCCAGATGCAAAAAAAATCAGTTTTCCTTTTGTAATTTTGACATGATTTTGCAGAATGAAGTAAATTTTAGTGTGAAGTTTTTTATAACTATGGCATATAATCTCTAATTAATAGTTTCTTTTTCTATTTCCACTGGTTTCCTAGTTAGAGACTCGTGAATTCATAAAGCTATGAGAAATTAACGCAAGGAAAGCAAATAAAGTTCATCTGAAGTCGTAATAAGATTTTTCAATTATCAGAAAAATAAATTATTTTTCATCATTTCTCCTGAAACGTACCATTTGTAAGTTATTCTTCATTTTCTAAAAAATATGATAAAATTTCCAGAAATTTGACTACTTTCATGAATCCGGCCCTGAAGTAGAATCACAGATGATTTGTGAAAGAAACTACGTTGCCATCCTTCATACAGACACAGAAAATCAGTCCATATTAGTCAAAGAATATTATTATTATATTATATTAATATACTGATCCTCCTAGGTCTTCCCCGTCCCGCCACTGCGACCAGTCAATCTATTGTGGCATAATTTCATATACCTCTTTTTTTACTTCTTATCTGCAATCAAAATTCAGTATTTTCAACAAACGATAAACAAAGTTAACACTTCATAGTGAAATATCAATTATAACTATCACTCCACAACAATTTCAAGTATAAGATGATAAAGCTTTTCGATATATGCATTGGAGCTGTTAGTAACAGGTTCTATGTTCAACAGGTAAGGGAGTGTATTAGCACTTTCTGAAATATTTATACGCTTATAACTTTTTATCTGAGCCAAATTTTGAAAAATGTTTAATAAAGAAAGTGTTTCGTTTGATGAGAGGAATCTATGGTTAAAATTAATGTTCAACTTGAAGACTCACCCTGTATATCAAGGTAGCAAATATCAGAATGCAAAATATTGACCTCTTCCATTCGTAAATTTAGAAAGCAAGGCATCGTTACGACAATTGCACTTGACTTCACTAGATCTTATGTTCAGTATTCTGGACATACAACTCACAAATTTCAGAATGAAAATAACTGTTATTCTGTACCGAAATATCCTTCCTATGCTTCATAATGGTGTTTTTGGAATCAAAATATGATAATTATCACCGGCGATTTAAAAAGATACAGTATAGAAAAAAGATGCATAGAATATCAAGGTGGCGACACTTCCTCACTAATACCAATTAAAATTGTCGTCCAAACAACGTCATCCAAACTAAAAATTTTTTAAATATTGTTCTACTTCACTCTTTAAACGATGATGATGCTAGAGTCAATTTGGTAGTATCTCAGTCTATCATTCCTCTATGTGGAAAATCATTAACATAATGAATTACAATGTAATATTGTAATTCAATGACTACTTATTATTTATATGTAATAATCAGTAATTCGAATGTAGCATTCCGACCTTTCAAATGTAAGAAAAGTCACAATCATACATTAAATGAAAAACAGCAATATACAGTTTCCCACATAAAAAAATAGAAGACTGAAGTAGAACAATATCGTTGTATTTTGACATTATTTGCACCGCATTTCAGCCAAACATATGACAGAGAATGTCTGCACCATGTATTCTATGCGTCTTGGTATATAGAGTAGAGTGAACATAGAGTGTTCGTAACATGGAAAAAAGTGAAATGTCTAAAACAATGGTGTATAATTTATCCGTTATTTGACACATGCGCAGATCAACTTTTCCTAAATGTGTATTCCGAAATGTGAGCGAAGTGAGAAAAAATTCAGAAGTTTGTACCGAAATTGTTTTCTCTCACTAATTTCTTAGAAGATTCTTATATTTCGGTACAGAACACGAAGTAAGAGATCTGAGAGAACTTATGTTTTGTACCATAATATAAGAATCTTCTGGGAAATTGTTGAGAGAAATCAATTTCGGAACAAACTTGTGTTATTTTTCTCATTTCGCTCACATTCCGGAATATAAATTGAAATAATGAAAGGATTTGACAGTAATAAATTTTAACACTATATGTAATGCTAGGCCCAACAACCTTCTCCCGCTGCATCGGTAATCCCTCAACCTTCTGAACCTAAAACCGCCCCAACAACTGGAACTGATCGTCCTGTTTTGCAACCCTTGACAATCTCTTGTAACCTGCTGTCGGGTCAGCAATCGCCAAGATCTCCTGTTTTGCAACACAGTCCTAGAGGATACGGACAAAGCCCTATTCCCAGAGGTTGGGCTTCTGTACACCCTCCTCTCAGTCCTAAAGGCAATCCGAATTCTGTGCCACAATTTTCGAACCCAGTGCAGAGCTATTCACCCGGTATCCAACAACTAAGTTTCCCACAGGTACGACAAAACGAAAAAATCATTTATTTGAATTATTGCATGAGGGAGTAAATTTCCTAACAAAATTGTGATATTTGTTCAAGTTTTCCTTATTGCCTGTAAATATTTCCATGCTTGAGGACTGGTATTAAAGATTGCATATGATTTTTATTCAATCTCGAGGTGGGATGTTGGGTCCCATAGCATGAACAGAACAGCTTTGATCCACATGTATGAAAACTTACAATCACATTATTCACATAAAATTTCACTCGATACAAAATATATATATTAGAAATAGATTCATATTTTTGTCCACAGAGAGCTCTTACACCTTGCCATATACCAAATAAGGTGAAGGAACCTCCACCATCAACTATTACTCTCCGCCCGCAAGCACCAGTTAGTCAAGCTTCCCCTCCAGTCTTCACATCTCAACCAGCCACGGCGACTTTAAAGGGTAAGATATATATATACTTACCATATGGTCCACTATGCCTTTCACGGGAAATATTACAGAGAATACTACATTGATCAAAAATTTTCCGGACTAGTACATATAAAGTGCCATGAATTCAAAATCAATTGCGTGTCAATAGTCGAATTTAAGCGAATAACCAAAGCAGAGCGGTTAAAACCAATCCCTTTCGGTCTTAACCAATTCATTTAAGCGAAAACGGTTATTCGATCGGTTTAGGTCCACAGACGTCATGAATCAGTTGTGAACAGATCACGAGCATAACCAAAATATTGCGGTTTTAACCCAGCTCTGGAGTAGTTTTACGAACGGTCCATCGAATGAGCGGAAAATATGAAATGGCGAAAAACGATTAAATTTATTGTATTTCTATCAATTATGAGGGCACCGCATTAAAATGTGCAAGTGGAGAATATTGAGACAGCTAATTTGCTTTTTTATTCAAAACTACATAAAAGGCATTTACACATTTGTTTACATAATCATCATTCAAATTGTTTTTCCAAGGAATGAAAGACAACTCCTTTATAATTAATTCATAATTGGCATTGAAAAACTTGAATACAGATCTAGACTTAACTGACTTCTCGATTGGTATGGTCAAGAATGTTGCCTGATATACCTATTTTACTCTTTCTGTGCGATCTGAACTCTGCTGATTCTTGTTTCTTTCGGAATTATTTTGGTTCAGATTATTATTGGCATCCTCTTTTAAATGTGAACTGTTACTCAAATTTAATTCCTTAGACAACAGTTCCCGATCAGCTAGCTCCCCTTCTTCAGGTACTTCCCCATTAATATAAACTCGTATTTCACTAGTATTAGTCCAATTGTGTGTTATCTATTATTTTGAATAAACTCAAAAAGTGATTGAGCATGTACGTATATGAATATACAACAGAAAATATATATCCGCATATATTCAAATATGTCCAAATATATACAAGCATATCCACAACTGATACAATAATATGCAAGAGTGATCTCCCCGGAATTTACTTATTCCGAAATTACTTTTACTTTTTCTGAAATTGGTTTTACTTTTCCCAAAATTGATCTTGAAAGGATAATATTTATAGAAGGAGTGAAATTGTCTCTGGAGAAAAGAAAATAAGATAGGTTAGTTTTCGCACTGAAAGATTGCGGTTAAAACCAATGCATTCAAGCGACAGAGATGTTGGTTATAAAATGTGACGTCAGATTGTCATTTGTCTTATAACCAGTACGATAACCGAAGGTTGGACCAAAACCTTTCGGTCCATCGCTTAAATTCGACTAAAGTGTCAAAATTTTATGACATTCGGACCACGCGTTCTCAAGTTATAGCGGCTTGTGTCAAACAACTTTGGCGTTTTTATTTATGTATTCGTTTATTTATTTAATTATAAATAAGGGTTGAGGATTGACTTATAAACCCAATAAAGAAAAAGTACATATAAAACTGAAAAATGAACAATAAACAATCGGCTGAAATGGTTACTGAGAAGAATAAAAGAAAATAGAAGAAGCTAAAGCTGCATATAAAATACGCGTGGCAAACCCTAAAACATTGATACACGAGGCGGCCTTGCGCTCTTTATACAGGGATGCCTCGCGAGGCAAGCTCGTCTACATAGCGCGAGGCCACATTGCGAGCCAATGTTCGAGGGTTTACCGCGCGTAGTTTATACGCACCTTAAGAGATTAATGCGATCGCCATTCGTCCAGTCCATTCTTGACTGCATTGGCAGTTTGAGACCCCACAATCATTGACGCGTTGAATACCATGTTTGGAAGGAACATCTGGCGTGGGGAATTGAAGGGTTCCTTGGACAACTTGAAGCAGCGGCCCCACAGGCTGAATGTTAAGATGGAAAAAGTTGACGCTCTGGAAAGCTAGGCAACTCAAAAATACTTAGTCGATCTTAATAGGATGGGTGAAAGCGTGAATTTGGCAGACGTGTGACCCAACGCTGCACTCCAGCAGATTTTCATCGTGTGTAGTTGATGGCCACCATACCTGACCAGCATACTCCAATATCGGTCTTATGTACGTCTTGTAGAGGCATTTCTAAGTTGATACTTCGGAGTTTTTGAAAGTCTTGCAGAGTAGGTATGTTATTCGCTTAGCCTTTGCCTTAATAGACCCATCATGGTCGGACCATGAAAGACAGTAACTACAAGATCAACATGGTGAGTTACAGACAGCAGCTGATGACCATCGATTGAGTAAGATCTTATAGGGTTGTTCCTGCCTATGTGAAGAACACAACATTTCTGGATGTTGAGAGGAAGAATCCATTCAGGGCACCATCTAGTAAGGATATCTAGGTCCTCCTGAAGATTGTGTGCAAGAAGAAGAGGTAGGTTGAAGAATTTGGCAAGGTCAGCAAACGAGGATAGGGAAGGGACTTGTGGAGGGGAGGTAAATCAGATATATAGAATAGAAAAAGAATTGGGACAAGAATAGATCCCTGAGAAACACCAGATGTTACAATCCTCTCCATGGAGAAATAAAGCATCACCCACCCTCAGGCGAAATTTGTGATTGGACAAAAACTTCTTTATCCAATTTAACCCCTAATTCCCAGATGCTCCAGCTTATCAAAAAGACACCTGGGGTTACTCGATCGAACGCCTTTGAAAAGTCGAGGTAAACAACAGCGACAGGAGATCCAGATTCTAATGCTTTTGTCCAAGCAGTGAAACAGGACAGAAAATTTGTTTTAGTGGAACAGTTTGGGAGGAACTCGTGTTGAGAACTTGGAATCAGTTTCATGTCAGAACAATATTGTAACAGGCTAGTCCACCAGGATGTCAGATATTTCCTACTTTACGCGGGCAACAGAAGGAACCAGAACAACACCATCAGGCTCGGTAGATAAATTAGAAGTTAAGAATTCAGAAAACACACCAGTAGACTCGTTACGACTACTACACATGTTGCCGGACTGATTCTTAACAGTTGTAATGCCAAATTTGCTGGCCATTGATGATCTCACATACCTAAACAACTTTTTTCTGTTCTTGGGCGCAACTAATCTTCCCTCATATGAAGTCCTCGCCGTTTGAATGGACTAAGCCACAGAGTGCGAGAATGAGACGCGATTTTCGTAGTCCTCTGCAAATAATAAATTTCAGAGAAAATTTTCACTGCAACTATAAAAAGATCGAGCAGAGAATTAACCTGACCTGTTCAGAATCGTGTAGGGAAGGACACCAGTTGCCTACAACCAGAATTATGAATAAACTCAGCATAGGGGTAGGACGATGAATTCTGCCAAGGCATCGTTGTAAGATTCCAATCGATGTCTGGACAGTTGCAGTCCCCTGTGATCAAGAAATTGCTTTATTTGTTGAAAGATGGATAAGAAAGAATTTCGTGTGTGAATAAAGCATTGTTTTTTGATCAGAAAAAATGAGAAAAAAAGTAGCGTGTAAAATTGTAAGGGATGGCGCTATCGAATGCCGTAATTGATTTTGCATTTGTGATGCCCTCTGTTTGCTAGTCCGGAAATATTTTGATCAATGACAGAACAAGTAACTAGAGTTTTACAATTTTCCGTTATTTATCAGATTAGTCGTACATGATCTACGAATTCTTCATATTTAATGCTTCAACAAACTATATCCGCTTTACTTAAAAAATATCTTTATGCAGGTGGCAAGAGTCTGAGGGGGGACTCGAAATGGCCTCCAGAGTCTGTGAAAAAGCAGAGCGAGGAAGAGAATAGGCTAAGAATGGAGCTAGCGAAAGGTCCTGTTTGCAGACCAAGGAAAGTAAGGAAAGATTATACCGGTTTCTTCGCACAACATGCCTTGAATTCTACATATCCCGGATATAAAGCTCCGCCAGGAACACAATACTATGGAGAATCGGACTACTGATTTTAGAATAAGTCAAAGCTTTTTTATTGCTTTGTTATACCTCGACTAATGCTGTGCAGTATTGAATGTATGTTAAAATAAGGATTATTTTTGGAATTGAAAATGTTAAAGAGGGGCAATTCTTCAGTGAGACCATGATCAGAAAGTTACTTTAGTTCAAGGTTAGCTTCGCTTTTGTGTTCCGGTTTTCCTTCTTCACTGGGGAGTTGTTAACATTTTTCATTCAAAAAATATTCGACCCAATAATAAATGTGCCTTTTTAGCAAATCAGAAAAGTATATCATATATTGATATTCAGGTGAATATTACTAATATTGTTTCAGTAAATTTTGGAAGTATAACTTTCGTTTATTTTATAATCATAATATACATAGCTTATTTTGTGTTAAAATTATTATTTATAGAGATCAGTAGTTAGTAATTTGGAAGACAAATGTTAAGGGAGAGAATCATCAACCGAAGTTTATGCACTTCATTTCTTATTAAATACTTATTTGTTGAAATAAATTTGCGATTCTTTGTATTATTTTCCATAAGTTGTCATGAGAGGGGGGTGGAAAGGATATTAGTGTAAGTGACCAATAACGCTGAAGGTGAAAATAAAATACCATATGAAATGAAGTATCGTTTATAATTTCCTCAGATTACCTGTTCAATCGAATATATATTTAAATATTAATTTTCAGGATAATCCTACGAATTCAATTTTTCCTCATCAATCATTGTCACTATTGTCGTCATCGTCCTCATCATCACTATTCTTGACTTCCTCTTTCGAATCCATGTACAGCACTTTTTCTAATATGTCATAGAAAGACATAAGGAACGGTAAGGGAATGAGTTTGTATAGAACATATATTTGACTGAAAATAATTCGAATTGTTTTGAATATTCAAAAAATAGACGTTATATTATAAATTCACATATGTATAGTGCCGATGCAGTATTATTCAATTTTCAGAATCTATAATTTGAAATAGAATATTACAGGGCAAGTCTTCAAGTCATATATTAATATATAGAAACTTCTCCTAAAAAAACACTTTCTTTATTTACCATGTTTCCAGATCCGGCTCAGGTTGAAAGATACAAGCGTTGGATTATTTAAAAATGTGGTAATACACTCTTGCATATAAATTATCTATGACTCTGATCGTGAACGAGAAATAAGTACGGCAACGTGGCATACAGCTCGATTCAAGGAATCGAAATCTCAGTGTTGTGGATTTTCTTTAATTTCAGATTTAATGTTATGAAATCTGAAATTGAATTAGCAATATCTTGAAAACGGGAAATGTTAGGATACATTATGATGAATAATTTGATTTTCTAAAATGAAAACTTGAAGTTACCCAAGATAAATTTCATCTGCTTCCTTTCTGTTAATTTTATTTAGTTTCATGAATCCCAGAGCCTATAACTAGAAGACCACAAGAAATAGGGAAAAATAATAATTGCGGAATATCTGTATAGTCATAGTTATAGAAACATCCGTTTCATTCGGAAAAACCATGTCAATGCTACAAAATTAAAACTAATTTTTTAAAATTTCAACAGCCTGTACATTTTTACCAAAGCCAAATTCGAAATAATGGTGAATAAACAAAGTGTTTATTCTGATGAGAGAAATCTATAAATGGTTGAATTGATTTTGAACTTCAAAGATAATATTTTTTTAAACTCAAAATCACTACTTTCCTGAATGTACATAATAGATGATACGTAGTTTTCTATACAAAACAATAAAATTATTTGAAAATCTGGTAGACCTCTCTTATTTCGGTTTAACTTTGTTGGAACGGCCTGTATGCTAATATTGAATCATTGTCTACAAAAATCAGGAATATACTTTGGAAAGGATTTTTAGTTTTTGAAAGATTGAGAAGACCCTACTGAAATATTCCAATCAATTTGGAATGTTGTATTATTTTATGCGATTGTTGTACATTTTTCAATTAATTTGATAAAGTATCTACACCGATTCTCCATATTAAATAGAAAGAGTCGACAAATTTTGTATCCTCAATTCCTCAATCAATAATTTATTATTTTTAATTGTCTCATTAACTCGTAATCTTATTATGTTACCGTAGAATATTACGGTAATAAATTAAATTTGACTGTAACAAAAGTTCTAACTGAAGGAGTTCTTAAGATATGAATAACAGGTGAAACTTAACTATCTGTCTATCAGTAATGTTTATTATTTGGTCAAAATCAACGAGTTAAATGGTGGGTTCCACAAAGCTTCGATCAGCTTGATTATCGATTCAATTCAAAATAGAATCACACTGATATTTCAATCAAAATAATTCAAAGAAATACAGAAGAATACATTCAAGTAACTCACCATTGCAAAATTAAAACTATTATATTCTTGAGTAGATATGCTGCTTCTACTATCTTATATGCAAAAAAAGCCACGACCATAATGACTGTCGCAACTCACCAAAAGGTAATGTTTGCAAATATTGTCCACGATATTCTGTCTTGAGTTAATGATCTGTTGTTTCGTTAAAGGTACAATAGTTGAGAAAGTTTGAGTAATATTTTCCAAATCGAATATCTGCTTACCTCTAGAATTCGATATGTGACGATAACCAGTATAACAGTTATCTCTTCAACGTATCAAAGCAATGATATCTTGAATTTTTCGG
The DNA here is from genome assembly GCA_937662695.2 of Halyzia sedecimguttata. Classification (NCBI taxonomy): domain Eukaryota; kingdom Metazoa; phylum Arthropoda; class Insecta; order Coleoptera; family Coccinellidae; genus Halyzia; species Halyzia sedecimguttata. The sequence continues at coordinate 20,089,243 of OW569417.2, read as the reverse complement.
AGAAAACTAGTATATGATAATGGATATGAGTCCACGTCTGTTATTTAACTATTTATTACATTGGCATTTTTATAAGGCAATCATTATGGTTCTTTCCCATTTATCAATACCCCCTCAATAGTATCGGAGATCTACGGCCCTTTACGAATACAAATTTTATTTCCTCTATAACTTGAAATATAAAAATACGATCCAATTAAAACTCGGTAATCACTTAAAGAATATAGACGCACTAATTTTCGGGGAATATCGAATCCTAAAATTACTTGTGAGGTAGGTTTTTCGTATATTACTAGATATTTAACGAATTTCATTTCCGATAGAATATACAGGGAAGAATGCGACAAACGGATAGCATGAATTAATGACATCAGGCTGGACTCGTATCAAGAGGCTGTAATCGCCTGAGTGCCTTCGTTTGGGATATACAGGGTGATATTCATCTTATGAGTGAAATTTTACACTTCAATAACTTTTGAACTAATCGACCTAATGATTTCGAATTTTGAAGTTTTGCCACCCTTTACTATCGCCCTCCTTCGATATATCTGAAATCGAATAAATCAGATCCGGGCTGGGAAAATTTTAGACTTTTCTTATTTTCCTGAATATTGGATCACCCTGTACATGAACATTATGATTTTTTTTCGTTATCGTAACCATAAACAATTAATTCATAATAAAAATTCTAAATCTCTGCTTGGCACCGTCATACAGGGTGATCAATTAACATTCCCTTCAATAAATCTTGAACTTATAGTTAAAATTATTTAAAATTTTATAGTTTTGTCAACCTTTACGACTGCATTCTTTATATTTTCCTCAAATTGGAAAAACAGAACCGGTCTAGGAATATTTTAGACTTCCTATATTTCCGGCGATATCGGATCAGCATTATGATTTTTATGAGAAGTGTGCGAATATTTGACTAACACTTTTGAAAACAGATGGATTGGGCGTGCTGGACATGTGACTTGGCCTCCTCGAACCCCTGATCTGACACCGTTGGATTATTTTTATGGGGAGCGCTTAAACAAGGGGTCCATGCAGTACAAATAAACAATAGGGAGCAACTGCTACAAAGAATAATTGATGCTTGCGATATTATTAAATCACAACGGAATACGATAGCAAAAGTTGTGATACCACTATATCAACGTGCTCAAAAATCTATTGAAATGGAGGGATACCATTTTGAACAATTCCTGAACTGAAAATTTTTACATTTGATTCGTTTTTGAGTTCGAATATTTTCAATTTATTTGCTGTTTTTTGTTCTATTCATTATCCAGTTGGTTGATTGAAAGTTTTCCCAAATTAATTCGTTTCATTTAAGAACACTTTTTTATGATTTGATATCTAAATCCGAACTATCTATTTAAACACTAGTATTCTTTTTCAGTCATAAAAATCATAATGTTCACCCACGGGCTGATCCGATATCACCGGAAATATAAGGAAGTCTAAAATATTCGTAGACCGGTTCAGTTTTTCCAATTTGAGCAAAATTCCAAGAAAGCAGTCGTAAAGGGTGACAAAACTATAAAATTTGAAATAATTTTACCTATAAGTTCAAGATTTATTGAAGGCAATGTTTATTGATCAACCTGTATGATGGTGCCAATCAGAGATTTAGAATTTGTATTATGAATTAATTCTTTGTGGTTACGATAACGAAAACAAATCATAAAGTAAATGTACAGGATGATCCAATATTCCCGAAAATAGGAAAGATCTTAAATTTTCCCAGTCCGGATCGGATTTATTCGATTTCAAAAATATGGAAGGAAGGCGATAGAAAAGGGTGACAAAACTTCGAAATTTTAAATCATTCGGTCGATTAGTTCAAGAGTTATTGAAGTGTGAAATTTCACTCATATGATGAACATCACCCTGTATATCTCAAACGAAGGCCCTCAGGCGATTAAAACCTCTTGCCTGATGACATCAATTCATGGTATTCGTTTGTCGCATTCTTCCCGGGACACCTGTATATGTCGTAATATAAAATCCTGCGATCTAAGGCGACTCTTTCATTACTCAAGTCACTAAAATGGCACGAAATCTTTCCATATGTTATGAAAGCCGAGAAAACAGTCTATACCGATGGTAATTCGATTAAGAGTGTCCAATAGAGGTGAATAGGCGATAAAACATGCGCGCAAAAGCTCCTGACTTCACGTCAGTGCTTGACCCAATTCTTCCTTGCATCACCACAAAATATAAGAACTCTGAGAGGAACTGAAATTGAGACGATTGCTTTGAGAATCATAGAAAAATATGAGTTTTTCAGAAATAATTGAGTGCGTTTAAATCAATAAATTTATGACTTTGAACTTTGAGCATTACATTCTTTTATTTAACAATAAAGCATGTGTATGAAGAAAGTCTTAGCAGAGGTTAAGGCGGGTTTATACAGCAAATAAGATAAAATAAGAAACAAATTAAAATAAAATAAGAATTAAGGGTTAAACGGATCGGTTTATACAGATAATCTAAAACAAAATAAGAAATAAGAATGAACCAATCAAATCGCAGCTTTTTGACAATTTCAGGCAAGTTCTATGAATTTCACTCTTTGAGCAAGCGCATTGCCCTTTTCCAAACAAAATAACATAAAATAAGAAATAAAGATGAGAGTTGGCCAACTTTAATTCTTATTCTTATTTCTTATTTTATCTTATTTCGTGTATAAACGCTCTCATAGAAATGTACATGTTTAACTTTCTTATTTTATTTCTTATTTTATTTTATCTTATCTTATTTGCTGTATAAACCCGCCTTTAGTGTGACGGGGTACCATACAATTCGATGTAAGGTACAAGAGCTTAGGGAAAAACCTCAGCAAAAAAAATTGTCTCCCCGTTAGCGTTCTGATTTATGATGATTGAAATTGTTAACAAAATATGCTGAAATATTAAATATTGAAGGGCATATGTTTCATCACTATTTATTATCCCTTGAATAAGATGAGAGGTTTCCCCAAACTCAATCAGGAAAAGAAGAAAGGACAAAACGAAAAAATGCGGAATGGTATATTTCATGTTTCATTAAATAGATTTGAAATTCACCACCCATTCCAAAAAAGACTCAGAAACATTATGAATAGCCCTAAAACTATCCTGGAATCTATATATGGGACAATTATCAGCTAAATGATCTATAGTAACCTCTGCTTCCCCGCATTGAATACTAGGGATCTAACTGAGTTCCACCTGGAAAGCATGCGGTTGCAACAACCATGACCCGTTCTTAAACGATTCAGAATAGACCACATTTTCCTTGACAGATCAAACCCCGGAACTTTATTTGAAGGATCAGATATGGAATCCTAGTTGAATACATCGCAAGAAATCCATTCAGACCGCCAAATTTCCTTGTCGCTTTTATCCGAATTGGGGAAAGAGTTGGACCATAAAGTATTACGTTACTTTGATCTGGGAATCTTATTCCCTGGAATATAGGAGAGAATCGGAAAAGAATTTGGACAAGAATGAAATTTATTCCAAGGAATTGAAACAGCAGTCTGCCTGCGAATGCGTGGCAGGACAATGTTTGAAAGCACTGGTTGCCAATGAATAGGTGTAGAACTAATAGTTCCATGATAATCCTCATAGATGAATTCAGTTGTGCATTAATTTTTTGCGCATAAACACTGTCAAACCAGACGGGGCAACAAAAGCCCCGGCAGCAGAAAAAACCAAGGCCAAGGCTGGCGTCAGCTTCACCAGCACCCCAGGAAGTACCAGCTAATTTCTGATTATTCCTAGTTTTTAACTTCAGACGCAAGTCATCCAAATGAGCTCTAAAATTCAGAGAGGAATTTAGTTTCACTCCTAGTTATTTAGGTTTAAAATTATATCTCAAGAAAGAGTCACCGAAAGCTACACTGATTGTTCTATATTTTTGACGATTGTTCAAATGGAAGCGAGAAAAGTAAGTTTTATTGGGATTTGGACACAAACGCCACTCAAATAGTTAATTTTTGAATTTCTAAATCAGCAAATAGATTATTTTCTTCGGAAATCAGACTGACGAAACGCAAGGGCAATATCATCAGAGTATGTGAATTTCTCAGAGGAAGTAGCAGGACCATCACACAGATATACATTGAAAAGGAGAGTTGCTAAAACTGAACCTTGTGGGAGACCATTGTTCAAATCTCTCAAATTACTACTATCATTATCAACAAAAACACTAAAACTTCTATCTGTCAACATATTTTCAAGTAGACGAACCATTTTTCCACAATGTGTACGTGTCGTTTGACAAACTTGAGCATAGGAAAAGACAGAGCAAGGAACTTTAAAAAATTCTTGGAAAGTAGTGACTTGAAGCCAGGAGCTTTCGCGCGCATGTTCCATTGTCTATTCACGCTTTATAAAAAGTCGGTGGATTCTGAGAGATAGTTTTTGAATTATAATAATGAAATCTCTTTCCGTTGGAAAGTTATCATGAAAATGGTCACCTGAACTCACCTAAGGATGCTTGGCTTCCCATATATTTTTTTTGAATATCTCCAACAATATAAATTCGATCCTAGTCAAATTTAGAACTTACCTGCAAAATGAGGTATTGGAGGCTATCACAGCGATATCGGATGTATTACTTCTGAGATACAGAATATGTTTCAATATATTTTTTTAATATTCTAGTGATACAACCATCACGAAATTTCGCATAAGTCTTTGTGTTGACACTCTACAACTAGCTACCAAGTTCAAATTCCATTGGATCTGTATTGTTTGAGTTATTGGGTAACATTTCAACTCTGAATACCCATTAAATAACTTGACCGTCGGAATTGTTTATTTGTCTAATATAAAATACATTCGTTATGTATGATGTTTTTGGGTGACAAATAAACATTATTATTATATTATTATTATTATTATTTGCGCAACCAATTCGCTATCTCCTGCCATTTGAAATTTATCGTGACAACGGCTGGCCGAACGGCCAGACAAAATCGAATTTGACATCGAATTATTCATCAGTGAGTCAGACCTAATCGTTTGAGACCATTGTCGGCCAAAAATTGAAAATTACGGACATTTGGGCAAAAGGATAGCACAGAGTTCCCTAGAACATGCGCGCAAAAATATATGACAGTGAAGTCATTTGCCAATGAAAAATAGCGACTACAAAATGTTTCTAGTAAATATATTGATCTTTCAATATGTACATAAATAACTATTATGTACAATCAACAATTTTCAGGATTTGTCCGTTAGATTCTGAAATTGAAAAGTTTAACTCTCTATTCTATGAGTAATACAGATTATCTCTCGATTGTTTATAAATATATAGATATATACTAGATGATGGATTACACAATAAGTTTCAGAAACAAACTAAGAAAATTTGATCCCTGACTTATAAATAAAGGAGAAATTGGTAAGTCAAAAGAAATGAAATGAACTTATATTTAAATATAGTTAAAATAGTATAATACGAATAAACTATTAAAATATTTGTAAACTATTTGAAATTCAGCATATCTCAATTCTCCTTCGATTCTGAGGATTCTCTCTTCCGAGAAGGAGAATTAGCTCCATTTTTCTTCTGTCCATGGTTGCCATATTGATCGTGCCCATGGTGACCGTGCTGCGCATTTACATGATGGTCATATTGATGGCGCTGGCGGATTTGGCTATTAGAATTGCTGTTTGCTGCTTTGGAATTGATCTCGATTTTAGGAATTGCCAAAGCTATGGTTATTGGTTGAGCAGGAGCTCTTGGTTCAGACTGACGTGCTTGTTCCTGAAAATCATCAATAAATTTTAGTATCAATTATTGTTTGTTCTAGTTAAAGTTGTTTGATTTATTATTTTGTCAAATAATCAAGCTTTTCAATCTCCTTCAAATACTTGTATATTGCATCTTATAGCCATTATGCAGGATTTGACAATCTAAAGATATAATCCGCCTTGGAGTCAAGTCTGAAGGAGGCGAGGAATTTGGGATTTATTGTTCAAAACTGCACCTCTCTACACCTCTAGTGAAGCAACCCAATGACATACAGATATACGTACAGGAGTTGTACAGATGCCCCCAGGATTGTTCTAAAATAAACCTCAAGTGAATGATCGTATACATTGGCACAGATAGCTGGGCCACCTTGAGAGGTACCAGAATATTGTGGTGTCAAACTGGATGCTGGCTACTAGAAAAGTACCTGCTGGACCAGAAAATGTATGTTGCCTGAGTAAAGACCCCTATAGAGTCAGTTGTGGGCAATTGAGATGAAATTTCTGATGGCAGTGAAAGGAAAAATTAGGAGGGACATATGGAGAAATGAGGAGGTGAGAAGAGAGTGGAATCAATGGAGGCTTATGTAGGGGAATAGCAGTTGGAATGGTGGGCTATTTACAACGAATGGGAGTAGATAGATAAATTAGTCAGATATGAGAGGAAAAATAGAGGTGAAATCAAAGAGGGGAAGATCCCAACAAATATGGGAAGACATCATCAAGAGGGAGGAGAAGAGGAGGAGAAAAAACATTGAATAGTTGATAGTGAGCAGAGTTTTTGGAAGAGATTTGCCAGATTGAATCCATAAAAATGCAAATAGATAGAACCCAAACATCGAAAGGTATTATTGGTTCACAACATAAGGACTTTATCTTTCACCAATTATCACTTTACTAACGTTAAATATTTCTTCTCTTCATCCTTCACCCATTGAATCGTTTTAAGAATTGTGTAGTTAATTATTCATTATAGGGCCGTCACTGAACTTACTATTTACCGAAACCTATCCCTTATTTCTCACTTCCGAACAAGAACATGATCTCCACCATCAACTTCATTCATCGAAGCATACACCAGTTTTTCATCCAAGTGAGGAGACTCGAAAATTAATTTGCCGAATCTCTCATTCATTTCCTTCATAAAATAATTGCAGTAATTTTCATCCAAAGTGGTGCTAATTCATTTTGAGTAAACAGTAAGTCTCTATACATATTTCATACAATACATAGTATATTTATAAGTATATTGATTAACATTATTTTTTTGACCTATGTGACGCGTTTACTCGCATTGTGATTTCAGACAACACCATCATAAATCAACATGGTAAATTTGGTCTCATGGGATAAACGGATTAACAGCAAGTAAAAGCCTCTAACAAATAAGAATTAAAAAAATTCAATTCGTTCAGTATGTCGATACCGACGAACTATTGAGGCCAGTTTGTTGAAAATGGTTAATAAGATCCTGAGCATCTCGATCATTGCATGATCTATTTTGGGGAAAATAGTATAAAGGGATTCTTGGTAGTTTTATTAAAAGTGATTTAGGACACCTTGTAGAAATACTACAATAGGGAGTTATTACTGATGAGGTTCCTACAAAAAACAATACTAAGGTTGGATTAGTATTATTAAGTAACCTGATTGTCTGATTGTTTGGTTCTATTGATTGTTATTGAATGGTTTCTTTCTGGGTTTTCTCTCCCAAACTCTGAAAAATATCTTTATCTATATCTATATCTCGAATCTCAGAATAACAATCAACAAAATAGTTCTGAAGATTTTTTCGTTAAGCGTCTGAAGAAGGAGTCTGATATAGACTACGAAACGTTACCATATAGTTGTTTCTTCGTTGATGTTGTTTCGTTGTTATTTGTTAGGCAACATTGTTCAATTGATTGCTTCTGACAAATATCTTGTGTTTCTTTTCAGAAGCAAATCACAAAATGATTTTTATTTTATTTTATAGATATTTTTCAGAGTTTGGGAGAGAAAACCCAGAAAGAAACCATTCAATGATGAATATACCTCCCCCACAGTATCCTTTAATGTTTATCTATCGAGTGTATTTAGCTTATACAGGGTTGGGATAAAGAATGGAACCAAGTAAATATATTTTAAACGAAAAGAACGATATTTATCGAATTTGCAGGTAAGTGCAATGGAACAAAATACATATGATGTATATTTTTTTGTTAATAATATGCTTCCGGTTTAACCGGAAATGTATATAAAAACAAGGAATAACTCACTGTTAGTTGAACAATAGGTGTACATTTCATTATTTTAGAATAATGAGAAACAAAATTAGTTCAAAATGCTCGCCGTTTACTTGCTGACAATATGCCATCCTATTAACAAATTCTTGAGTCACTCTTTCCAAGATTTCTCCACGTATTAGACACATTCATCAATAATTCTTTGTCTCAATTCCTGTAAGTTTGTTGGTCGTCTAACGTGAACACGGGATTTTAGATAACCCCAAGGAAAAAAATCTAACGGGCTAAGATTTGGAGAACGAGCAGGCCATTCTATGAATCTTCTACGTCCATTCCATCGATTTGGAAAATTCGCATCCAGAAAATCCCTAACCCGTCTATCATAGTGGGGAGGTGCTCCATCTTGTTGAAACCAAACATTTTGTGGTAATTGCCTACTCTGTTGGAGTGCAGGAATAATTTCGTTATTTAGTAGATCCAAATACTTGTCACCATTCAAGTTTCCGTCGATAAAAAATGGGCCTATAAGCCTATTTTCGACCATTCCCATCTAAACATTCAACTTCTGTGGATGCTGGGTATGTGCTTCATGAATCTAATGTGGATACTCATTTAACCAATACCTTGAGTTATGGCGATCAACTGTTCCATTTAAACAAAAAGTTGCATCATCGGAAAAAACTATGTTAGAAGCAAAATTTTCGTTGACTTTACAGATGTCCATTAGCTGTTCGCAAAATTCCAGCTGTCGGTCAAAATCATAGTATGACAATTCTTGAACCAACTGTACCTTAAACGGATGATACTTCTCATTTTTTAATATCTTTCCTACAGAACGTCGACTGATACCATGGTTTAGTGCCAAATTTGTGGTGGAAGTTTGAGGCAATTCTTCTAAATCGATTGCAATATTTTATTTAACAGTTTCGTTCGTTGCAGTCCGCGGTCTTCCAGGTTTTAGCAAATTTTTTACCATCCCAGTTGTATTAAAATGTTGTGATGTTTTAGTTACTGTTGAGCGTGATACAGGATTTATCTCCGGATGTAAATTATTAAAAATATGACACACTTCTTCATGAGTTCTAACACGATCACCATAACCGTTTATCATTAAAATTTCAATACGCTCTTTTTCACTTAATTGAACCTTTCTAAATTGTGAAATGTATTTCCGTCAATTAGAAATTGACACTTGGAGAACAAAAGACGTACTAAACAGTACTCGTTTATTTATAACTATGCATACAAACAACATCAATTAGTTTATCTAAATAATGTTTTGCTCTAATGCAAAAAACTCAAAGGAGGTTGATTAAAGTGCTATATTCCTTGTTTTTATAAATTTTTTTACACTAAACTCAGTATGTATGAATTCAAAATAACAAGCTCTTTCAAAATCTGTAAAAATATATAGGGTGTCGCATTTAAATTAGTGAAGTTAATTTCTGGTTGAACCGGAAGTATATTATTAACAAAAAATGTACATCAGATGCATTTTGTTCCATTGACTTACCTGCAAAATTTGATAATTATCGTTCTTTTCGTTTAAAAGTTATTTACTTGGTTCCATACTTTATCCCAACCCTTTATACAATTTAATTAATTTCTTGGGGCATCATATGAATCGAAAATATTACATTTTAAGAGAATTTTATGTTTCCTGATTGATCAATATACCTAGTTGAAAGTTTTTTTTTGGGGCATCATATGAATCGAAAATTTTACATTTTTACCGAATTTTATGTTTCCTGATTGCTCAATATACCTAGTTGAAAGTTTTTTCTTGGGGCATCATAAGAATAGAAAATTTTACATTTTCACAGAATTTTATGTTTCCTGATTGCTCATTATACCTAGTTGAAAGTTTTTTCTTGGGGCATCATAAGAATAGAAAATTTTACACTCATTTGTATTTTATATTATTGAAAGCTAGAAGCGTTCACCACAATCTTCAAGTGCCTGTCTAGTACAGTAAATGGAAATCAGTTCGAGTATGAATACTCACCAGCACTTGGGAGGTGAAAGATTTGATTTCTTGACGTATGAATTTCACCGTTTCAGCAAGAAATTTTTCCAATTCATCCAAAGGTATACTCTGAGGAAGTAAATTACATGAGTATTACACTATGCAGAAAAATAAACGTATTGCTCGAAGGTAGCAATTATTAAGAGGAATAACTACAGGGTTTTCCAAATATTAGGGATTCAATTTTGTATGGAACGCTATTTTATCATATATTCCTAAAAAGCACTGACTTGAAGTCGAGAGCTTTTGCGCGAATGTTCCATTGTCTATTCACGCCTCATACAAAATCGATGGGGCTGAAATTCAGTGCTCGATTGCAAAATGGTGGCTCAAAGTTATGTGCGGAACAGATGATTCTAACGGATAGTTTCAGAAATATAAAATTAAAAAAAAAACTTTTCTAGTGATACGATATTCAATATTTCGCAAGAATAAGTGAGTCAGCATTCTACAAGTAATTACCAAGTTTGAAATAGATCGGAGCTGTATTTCTTGAGTTACTGAGGAAATAACAAAAACATTTCATATGGGTAAAACTCCAAAACAGTTTGGCTGATTATGCCCATTACCGTCAGTTCGGATGTGCATCTACCCTGAAAATTGCAAGTCATTATCTCTTTCTGTTCGCAAGTTATTGTGGTAACGATCCCCCATCCAGATACCGAACTCGCCTGACGCTGCTCGATTTACAGTACTTCTTCAATAACTCAAATTCGAATTTACCATGGTAAATTCGAATTAAGAGTGTCCAATACAGGAGAATGGACAACATAATTTACCATGGTAAATTCGATTAAGGGTGTCCAATACAGAAGAATGGACAATAGAACATACGCGCAAAAGCTTCTGACTTCACGTCAGTGCTTGAACCAATGTTTTTAATTCAAAATTTGAAATAACGCTAAAAAGACGACTTCAAGGTTCATACAGTATTTGGTGGGGGTTTTTCAGGTGTAAATAGACAACAGAAAATACACACATAAGCTCCGAAATTCACGTCAGTGCGTACTTCAAAAAACTTTCTATTTGAATTTGCTGTCTCCTGTAATATATTTGTGTACTAATAAAATGTTCTCAGCATTAGAATTTGTTAGGTTCGTTTCTCATTGCGTACAACAAAGTTTCCTCATCTTCAGTATAAGATCTCTACATTATGACTGATATAATCAAAAATGAATCCATGACTTCTGATACATCAATTTAATTGATGAATAGGATGAATTATGTAAGATAAAGTTGAATTGGACTATTCAAATATTTGCTTTTTTCATTTCTATTGATAAAATCCAATGTTAACATCCAGTATACTCAACAGAATTAGAACTATAAAGTAAGTTTTTGAATCACGATAATAGAAACAATGTCCATAGAAGACTTGTTAAGACTTTTATCGGACATCTGTACTGGAAACTGCATACAACATAGATGAAAAATGTTATCTTATTATTGATGTTATTAGTGTCATTATATTCTACATGTATCAATTAATCTACCTGGACCAGAACATGAGTGTTCCTTAACACAACAGACTTAGTTCCTTCAACAGTTTTCACAATCAATCTAGGTAGTCTCGTGATTTCTGTACTGGAGTAATTGATCAAGTGAACGAAACAACGTGCTGATTCCCTGACAATCAAAACGAATAATTCTTCAACATTCCTAGGGCGGGCTTGGTTTTCTGGCTCATTTTTACTGAGTTCGACCCACAACTCCTTGCCTTTTTGAAGTGCCATTTTTGGATCTGTTACCATCTGGAATGAAGTTTTATCATTTGCAAGAACAGGAGTGGGAAAATATTCTTACCAGTTCTGCAACATAGAGCAATACATGAATGGCTTCGCTTCCCTGTTCCTTAATCAGTTTGGCATGTTCAAGTGTTCTCTTGGTCAGTCTTCTCTGTAACTTTTTGGATACCCTGTCAACGTGTTTCATGGTGTGAAGGGCTCGGCTATTGGTAGCAATATCACGTTCTAGAACAATTTTGAGGAATCAGAACAAAATTTCGAAGAATAATAGAACGTTCAACATGAATATTCATTTAAAAATTGCGTTTAAAAAAATGTTGATGTTTAGATTCAGAAGTAGTGGTTAAAGTGAACACTCGACTCGATCCCAATCTCCCGCATCCCTCTCGTACACTCGATTGCCATGGAAATCATGCACGTACGATTACTACAATTGTAATTCGAGCTTTTTTGTTTACAATATTTTAGATATTGCTGGAAATAATGAAATTTTAAATATTTCGATATGAAATCGATAAAACGAAACGTATTCGAGTTATTCAAATTCCAAATTTTCTCTGCAGAACAGATTTAGTTGGACACTAGTGGCCAGCAGTCCATATTTTGGGATTCGATGAGCCATTAGATTCATTTATTGGGTAGATACATTGAATCGGAAGATTAATTGAACCGGTAGATCTATGGAATCGGAAGTTGAGGTGAACCGTTAATGACATATATTCAGTATATCTACATTTTGCCGGTAGATCAACATTTTTCCAGTAGATCCACATTTTCCCAGTAGATCTATATTTTCTAGTAGATCTACATTTTCTAAGTTCGATATAATCGGTATAACAATTGAACTGGTAGTTCAATTCAACGCCACCTGACGGGTCCTGTTGTGATTCGGAGACCCATTCACGAAAATCCCATCGAAATATGTCGAGCTGTTTTTGAGTGCTATTAACCGAATCCAGCGCCACCTCCTGAGTTCCTATTGGGACCCTGAGACCCACTCAAACCCGCACACAATGTCTCATCAAAATCGGTCGTGGCATTTCTCAGTTTCTGTAGACCGTTTGCGCGTCTTCATGTTAGTATTAGGTAGCATTGAAAACCAACAGATCTACCTAGCCATAGTTGAATATTTTTACAGTGGTGATCAATAGAAAAACATTGAAAAATAAGTTATACCCGATCCGGGTATAACCGCCGTTACTCAATCTATTCAAATAGAGAATCGAATTATAAAAGCGTTAGGAATGAATAATTGTAAATGTGTACAAAGAACTAGCAGTGCAATATTATGTAATTAGTTTTAAATAAGTCTATCATGTGATTTGTTTTGAATAAGTCTCTCATGTAATTAGTTTTAAATAAGATTCTGTGTCCATGTCATCTAGGTATAGGGAGATCATTACTTGTTAAAAATTTAGTATGATGTAGTCTGATGAAGTCGCTGTGTCGACGAAACGCCACACAATGTTAAATACATTAGTGTAACTCGTATATAATTTCTCATTGAATTCATATTAGTGACCAACTGACCAAATCCGCTAGTTACAATGAATGATCGAACTAAAAAGCAAGGTAGAAATAGAAAGGGTGGACAAAATCGTCCATCCTAGATCTTCGTTCATAGTATCTCTGTTAGTTTATCGCACACCTCGGAAGAAATTCTGTGGTCCGACCTGTACCAAGTTCTGTAGCCCTAGAGTACTATATTTTAAAAATGTTATCTCACCTTGACTGTGTTTAGAATCTTCTTGGTCGGGGAAATATTTGTCAATATAGGCGTCAGCAACATCAAGAGCATCATCAAGTTTGTCGGCGGCATATTCTGTGTATTTGCTAGTTAACACAGTATTTCCCATTTGTTTTACGGAATCAGCTCTTTTGAGAACAGGTTTCACGATTTTTGTACTCACTTCAGTTAGATAATCTTTCGTGTTTGAGTAAATCTGAAATGGACAATGAGACATTAATTTCGGTAATGGAACTTTCCTGAATTGCTATTCTTTCACATTTAAGCTACTTTAATGTCAATCATTAAAGTAACCATCCCAGTCAGACAACAATAGTGTTCTTTTTAGATACCAAAACCAACATCGTTCAAATTGCATGCACATGCATTTTGCATTTACTTCTGAAATGTTCAAATATATACCGCCGTATTCACAAAGCATTCAATCTCCGTTAAGTCCTAACTTAGGTCCTCAGTTAAGGATAAATTTGAATCGCAACCTCAGTTAACGTATTTAACGGAGATGAAACAGGCCTGTTTGCATTGTGAATACGGCGGAGTATATTTTGGGCGGTTCACCGTAATTCTCACGGGACTGAATATAATGAAACTTAGTAGTGTTGCCCAGAGATAATCTTCTGAGCTTTTCATACCTATTCATAAAAATTTAATAGTATATTCTAAAACAAGTTGCAGAATGGGCTCCTACTCAAACACGAATGTGAACGAACACGAACGTCAATGAAAACTCGCTCCTTCGTCGCTCGTTTTCGAACGCATGACTGTTGGAATTGCCTTCTGCAACGAGTAATAGACGATATCTTCTCTGTTTCAGGCAAGTTTTGCGACATACTGTTGAAATTTAATGAAAAATTCGGATTATACATCCTAGTAACTTTTGTATTATATCTTGGAAGTGGGTGTGACTGTTACGAAAGTTGACAGATCACGGAATTTGAATTTGAATCGTACTTATGGCATGGTGATGAGATTTAAAACAGTTTCCTAATAGCATGAATGGTTCAAAATTAGAAAATCTCTAGTAGTACCTTATTTTTTAATGAAAATAAAACTTTTCCTCTCAACAATTATTTCACTATATCCAGATTATATTATATTGACAATTGACGTGTGCTGAAATTTGATAGGATCGAATGTCAGGGCTGACTACCACAAAACGAAAAATATTATTAGAAACAATGCGGGAATGAGTTCATTACAGCACTGTTTTAGTGCTGTTATGAACTCATTACGATACTGAAATAGAGAGAGAAATTATTGCAATCAAAGTAAAAGAATTAGAGTAGCACCAACGTGAGGTCATTCTGCTTTGATGCGGTTGTTTAAATTCATAGCCAGAGCAGTCACTCATCTATATACTGAACTCGTCCAAGGCTGATGGCTTCCACGAAAAATAAAATATTTTCCAACAATATAGATCCGATCAATTTTGAATCTGGAAGGTGGCTGTATTATAAGGTTTTGATGGCTCTTGAATTATTTCAGTGATATCTGACAGATAGTTTCTGAGAAACTGAATATTTTTAAAAAATATTTCTTTTTATTTTCTAGTCATTCGATCCTCATGAAAGTCTTCGTGTCGGTATTTTTCAACTAACTAACGAGTTTCAATTCGACCAGATCAGTATTTTGCCCATTAACAAACTTTTCGAGATATTTGTGCCCCAAACCAGAACTGCAAATGCCAATTATCTGATTAATTTCGTTCGAATGTTGTCGTGCTTACTGCCGGCAGAACCAGTCAGAAAGAATAAGGTCCTCGGATTAATATACCGGCGATTCGAACACAATCGTTTGAGACCATTTTAAGACAAACATTCCAAAAATACAGACATCTTGGTAAAATGATTGCACGCCGTTCCTGGCGGAACAAGAGCGCAAAAATCATCCAGAATAATTTCACAATTTATCTTCTGTGAAAATTGAATATATAAAATGTATCAATGTATTTTTTATTCTGGAAATGCATTTGAAGATATTGTAAAGATGAAGAAGAAGAATGGGAAAGGGAGTTCACCACCCACACTTTCAAAGAAAGTACCATAAAATGGTACACAGATGGCTCAAAAACCATGACGGGAGCTGGCGCTGGGGTATATGGGACAGGCACCAAGTGCGCACTGTCGGTAGGCTCCCGTTTGAGTATCTTTCAGGCAGAATTACTCGCAATCGAAAGATGTGCAGATATTAACCTAGAAAGAAAATATCAGAAATGCGACATAGCAATCCATTCGGATAGTCAATCTGCTATCAAAGCACTGAGCTCCCATGCCATCGATTCAAAGTTGATATGGGAGTGCCGAAGAAAACTAAATGAAATTGGCAAGAATAATAAGGTCTTTTTAGTCTGGGTCCCCGGTCACTCGGGAATCAAGGGGAACGAAGAGGCCGATACACTTGCCAGAAAGGCAGCACGAACTCCTTTTATTGGCCCAGAACCTTTCTGCGGTATAGGAAAATGCACCTAGAAGAAAGAGTTTCTGGAGAAGGAGGAAACCAAAAGAGAAACACTCTGGCCTAATCTTCCAGGTTTGGTTCATTCCAAAAAGTTCCTTAGGAACTTTAAAGAAGTGAGATCCAAAAGGTATCTGAATCTCTGTAAGAATAAGTTACACCTGGTCACTGGCTTCCTCACAGGACACTGTCGCCTCAGGAAGCATTTGATGAGAATAGGTTTATCAGATACTGACGAGTGCAGATTCTGTGGGGAGGAGGAAGAAACTCCTCTTCACCTTGTTACAGAATGCCTCGCCATTGCAAGTCAGCGAAAGGAATGCTTTGGACACGAAACTTGTAGGAGTGAAGACGTAATATCCTTGAAGCCTTCCCAGATATTGAGGTTCATTTATACTCTGGAACTGGAGGGCGAGCTGTAGATGGCGTAATGGTGAGAACAGCTCTGATGGGGGGCACAATAGATCTCAAGGTCGCGGTGCAACGTAACCCCTTATCAATAATAATAATAAAAAATAATAATAAAGATGAAGAGGGAAAATAGTTAGTAAAAATATATAGAATGACAAAGGAATGATTATAATTCACATACAAACCATTTTAGGAGGTAGATTTATAGACGGTATTGTACATTCCACAATATCCAAACTTTTACAAATAGCTCTATCGATTGTAGTCAGTGGCGTTTCTAGCAAGCCTATTGCGGGATTGTGAGTAACGGCTTTTATGGTATCTTCGGCTTGATCCAAAGTCCAGGAAAGCATATTATTCGTTCTCTGAAAATAATGTTATTTGTATGAGTGAAGCTCCATTTAGTTCCGAAAGAATTCTACCTTGATTCGTTCATACACATTTTCTGCAATATTCAATCCACTGGTCACGATGGGAATGCTGAGTATTCTGTTGTAAGATTCCAAATTCTCGAGGCAAAAAGTTTGCTGACCTCCATGAGAGGAAGGCACTGGAAGAACAGAAAAAACATACTAGAGTAATAGCAATGTCATAAAGAAATGATAGAATAACTTGTAAGAACTTATGATATGAACTTGAAACAGAAGGAATAAAAAGTAATAACTGAAATTTCAAGAAACTCAAGTCTACAACTTAAACTCCAGATTTTCTTATATACAGTGTGAGTCTTTAAGATGTACATTAATTTTAACCCAAGATTGCCCTCATCAAATGAAATACTCTTTTCATTTTTCCAAATTCGGTTCAGGAAAAAAGTTTTCATTTTGTAGTTGTGATATGATTCCTCCGAATGAAATTAATATTGATGTGAAGTTTCATATAACTAGGACACAAATTCGCAAACATCATTGTTTTTCTATTTCCACTGGTTTGCTAGTTATAGACAATGGATTCAAAAAACTAAATTAAATTAGCATAAAAAAAGCAGATGAAGTTTATATTGAATAAGTTGAAGAATATTCAATCATTTTAGAAAATATTTTTATTCTTCATAATTTATCCTTAAACGCACCGTTTTGTTTTTCAGATATTAAAAACATCACCCTGTATATGATTCACATTAAGATACATATTCGCGAAGACGAGAAAAATGCTGCCGAAGATCATTTAGCAATATTTTTCATTGTGAGACGAAACCTTTTCGTAAATTTCATTATTCGAGTGCTTTTCAATTTGCCTAAATGTATGTAATTTTCGAATTTTTGGATGAAAATGGTCTTAAATGATTTGGTTCGACTCACTGATCAAGAATCCGTGGTCAAAATAGATTTTTTTCGGCCAGTCCAGCCGTTAATACGATAACACTCGAACGGAATGAGCTAAGCAATTGAAATTTTCAGAATAGGTTTGGGAGATAAATATCTCGGTTAATTTCGTTATTGGGTAACATCGGCCTGATGCTTTCGGAGCAATGAAAGAAAATATTATTTTCACATTACAAACTTCGAATTCAATTTTTTCTTAGATGCAGTTTCATCATGAGAATCCATTGATATCTTTTTGAACTCTAACAAGCTAATACTTTCGGAGATATGATTTTTCAAAATTTCAATATCAAATCCTTATTCTATGAGTTCACAGAATGCTGTAAACGAAAATTAACGTCCGTATTTTTATCTATGAATTTCATGATCTGTGTTCATAAATATCATCTTGAAGAGACATGTTGTATTTATTTATAGTTGTTCTAGAAAACCAAGTATGATTGAATGCAAAATGACCAATGAGATAACCTTATAATATTTGGGTGACAATATAATGCCCTTGGATAATCCATATGATATATTTTGGTAAGTTAATCAAATTCAGAATATCTTCAGTAAAAAAAGCAGGCATATTGGCTAAGTTTCAAATGATATAATATAATTTTCACAGTAGATTTGAGGAATGAAAATCTCGGATGAGTTCGTTATTGGGTAGAATTGGTCTGGTGGTTTCAGATTGATAATTTTTGGCACACTAATAATAAAATTTCATAGAAGGTTTTCGAAATGGCGTCCATTGACGGTTATGCACTTTTCAGCCCTCCTCCATAGTTTTAAAACTAATTTTTGTGAGATTTGTGGAATACTCTGAATATCAGCATCATCCATTTTCCATCATTAATTTAGCTCTGGTATTAATAGTTACTTAATAGAATAAACTTTTCAAATTATCCCATAAAAAAAGTCCATTGGGGTAAGATCAGGAGATCGTATTAATTTATAAAATCGAGTAATGAGATTTCCGAATCATTTTTCGTCATAAAAAAAAATATTGCTGATTGAACACATTGTCTTTGACAGCATTTTTTCTCCTCTTCACGAATATGTATGTTAATGAGGAAAATGTGAATCATTTTCGTCTGACTCCTTCGTCAGACTTTTAATGAAAATCTTTAGAATTATTTTGTTGATAGTTATTTTGTGAAATTCATGAATTGTCACTAAATAACTATCAACAAAATAATTCTAAAGATTTTCATTAAAAGAACAGGCAACATTGTTCAATTGATTGCTTCTGACAAATATCTTGTGTTTCTTACGCAGAAGCAAATCACTAAATAATTAATTTTTATTTTATAGATATTTTTCAGAGTTTGGGAGAGAAAACCCAGAAAAAAACCTTTCAGTAACTTTTCCAATTATCTAATTGAAAATAGAATCAATGGATAATCTGAATGATATAATAGATGGGCTATTTATTTTCATTTTATTTCAGTAAATTAACAGATTAAATTTCTGACCATGCAATGAACATACAAATGAGACTTCAAAATCTCAGAGTTTGAAACTTGGACCGGATGTAGGCGCATTGGCTACACCGGAAAAGGCATCAGTTATGGATTTTCCAAAATCCTCCATATTTTTCTCAAAAGCTTTATTATTCTGATCAATCGTTTCTTGCAAAGAATTTCCAGAATCAATGGGTGGTGGTATAATCTTGGGTGTTGGCGCTACTGATTCATCACCCTGTAAAGTTTCAAATTTAATTAAAACCAATTTCAAAAATATTCTTCCAATTTCATTCACGCGAATTATACTGGAAAGTTTATTAAGAGAAACGCCATCATAAGTATTTGAAGTCTATGAGTAAAAGCTCATGGATATCCAGAGTTATAAATGTAGTTGAATATCCCTCGTAAAGAACTGTTATTAACCTTCATTGTTGCTTCCGTACTAGGAGGCTTTGGAGGTGTGGTAGCTGATGGAGATGTGTTCAATCGGTTCAAAAATAAATCACCAGTATTCAACAAGGAAGAACTAGGTTGGCCAGAATCTGAAGGAGGGATGATCGCAAATGGATTAGGAGTCAAAGCAGAATCATCAGTACTTTTAGAAACTGCAGGTGGACTGAAAATTTTAGCAAGATCTGAAAAAGAAACTGCGTTGGATTCAACAGGATTTCCGGTAGATGTTGTGGAGGAAGGGATTGAGATTAATTTTGAAGAGCCTGAATTAGATTTCGAGGAGTCTTGAATTGGCGACTCTACTGACACAGGAGTGGTGTTGAAATTTGGTGTAAATGGAAGTTCAAGATTTGCTTGCGATGGAAGAATGTCTTGCAATTTATTCGGAGGACTTATTGTACTTGAAGAAGGAGAACTTTTTGATAATGATACTTTAGAAGCTTTTTCTTGCGGAAATTTCATATTATTATCAGGATTTAAAGATTTAAGAGAATTCTGCATATTACGTATATTTTCAGACGGAGCCGTAAGTGGCAGTTCTACATTACCATGAGGTAACTTTATTGGAATCTTGGAAGGTTTTCTAGGTGAGCTAGAAGATATTACTGTAGAAGACGGTGTGGAAAATCCGATATTAGATTGTGAATTTACTAGAGTATCTGTCGAACCAAGAGCTGGGGTTGGAATTGGGTTCTTGATAATTTTGGAAGCATTATTGTCATTCCCAGATTTAGAACTCGATTCTCCCGATTGCGCTGTTATTAGACCAGGCACGTCGTCGTGATTGGAGACAATTTTCGTTTGACTGTTTTTGTTCTTGTCTAGCTGGGGTAGATTGAATAGTTCCGAAGAATTTTTGGTACTATCCGGGGTCTTAATCAGAGAAGAAAACTTATTAACCCTCGAACTGTCCTTCAAAGATCGTGTGGGGTTCTTTTTTTGAAGGTTTGATGTAGTACTCGGAGAATCGCTTACTGTGTTATCTGTTTTTGGTTGTGGAGTATTGGGAAATAAGGGAATTGGTCTGCTGCTCACTGATTCATCATCCTCATTACCATTCCTGATTTTGTCCTGCTTTTTCTTTGTATCCTTCGTGGAATTTATCAGTGCTTTTTTACATTTCTTCAATTTGACATCAGTACATTCCAAATTGTTGTTCACGCAGAAATTCTCGTAAATATGTTTGACAAAAGGCAGGGGAATATAGTTGTTAATATATTGGAGGCCCCTAAAAATAGATAAGGAAAGTCAGTATAATTTTCATTCATGACCTCGGAATGCTCTTTACGCATAATATTTTTGAAAATGCTTTATACTTACATGGCTGCAACTTGCTTCTCAACCTCGAATATGCAACTGAACAATCGATATATATAAGTTTTTCCATCTTTGGAGAAGTCATATGAACTCTTTTCTTTATGGTGATCAAGTAAATTCTCGATAAAATCTAGAGGAAATGTCTTAGAAAAGAAATAAAGGTAGCTGAAAATATAATAACGATTGAAGTTCTCCTACGATATAAAGTATCAATTCCGCATACTCACAAATGAATAAGGTAGGTAGCACCTTCTTTAAGGAGATCGAATAATTTCGTAATGTCGTCTGTGAGACTTTTTGGTTTGGAATCCTCACCCATATTTTTTACTTTGAAAGAATGAAACAAGCTGCTTCTTTTAAATTATATTGGTTTCAATCGGGTAAATAACGATAATATATGATTGTTCACTCGAATGTGCAGTGGACCTAATCAGTATTCACGTAAATAGCTGATGATGATTATAATAATTGTCTATTTTATAGTAGAAATGATAGCTCTGTTAACGATCCAGATATATCGGGTTATCAATCGGCGTACCATCAAGGAATTATATTCTTTCAAATCAAGAACAATTTTACGCGATTATTGTGAATATTCAAAACAAGCACCTTCAAAATTGCATCAATAACCTCATCATTTTTACGTCATTTGATCATTTGATTAAGTAATTCAGTTCTGAAATTTTAATATCCATTCGACAGGGAAAAAGGATCTAGAAATGTAATTGGAGTTTATGAGTATTCATTCAGAATGAAGATGTTAAAACAAATCGAAAGATATTAAAAAACAACATATTATTTATTTATTTATTCCATTATATAATGTGGGCTGAGGCTAGCACCTATAAAAATCCAAACAATAAAAGTAATGATTTCTTCAGTAACAGAAATATATACAAAAATATAAAGTGCAAAAGATATGTGGACAACGACACTGAATTTTTTTTTAGTTTAAGTATATCTTCTGATATAAGTGTTGAACTGTCGACATTACGAATTATCCCAAAATCCGTGTATCCCATGATTCCTAAATTGCATGATAAGAAAACTGGCTTGAATTCCATAGTATAAATATGTTGTTGACATTTTTATTTATGTCCGGTTTTATTCCATTTTCTGGGTTCTGAAAATTGTATGCCAAGTTGTTTCCCTTACTGCAATAAAGAAATCTAAAAATTATTTGATTTACAAATTTTGGGATAATTACTCATTTGGAAAACGTTCATCAGAAAAGTTGGTGAAGAAATTTAGGATAGAACGTCTAATATTTTCAAACAATAATTTTTCAAAATGAAAAATTAAAAATAATCTGTTATTATTATATTATAATTTCCGAATGAATTATTAAAAATTTCGTGAATTGTAATATAAAGATAGAATTCACATTTTACCTACAATTGTTTAGAACATTTGCACTACACAGGTTCACTCAGGGTTGATTATTATAGGTTAGAAATTCAAAGAGATCAGAATCACAGATAAGCAGCTACTATATTCGATATTTGAAGGGACTCTTTTGTTTGACCTTGATATTTACTAAGAATGAAAGTTAAGTAAATTGACAGAGATAACTGAACTGTGTTTTCCCTCTGAGATTTGATACAAATACCAAATTTTAACCACACAAACTGTCAAATAGTAAGATTTACTTGACTGCCCTATCGTCTCGAATGCTAGCACAATCTATTGAGCCCTTATAATATATTTTGAAACGTTTTTCCAAATGATATATCTGAATATTTTTGATAATTGTATGCTTTGAAAGTTAATTTAAATTTTGTGGGTGCATGATTTTTAAGGAGAAAAAATTGATTCTCGTAATTGTAGCAATTGTGAATTAGTTTCTGCTTGAAAGATTGCTGCATCAATATGGGAGATCTCAAAATATGCACCAAGTGTTTCGTTAAAAATTAAAAAATTATATTAGTTATCGTTATTTTGGCAATCATGGCAGCTCCACCAAGCATATTACATATTATTTCAGTTTACCAAAGTCATATAGAACGAGAGCTCCGGTGGAAATAAGCTAACAGTGATGAACAAATGACGAAGAAAGATTCCATGCTATTGTATTTAAATATCAGAATTTGCAGTATCCACTTTCAAGATAGATTAGAGATCATTCCTAAAATATTCATTTTAGGTTGGAACTTTAAATTTGTTTTAGAAATCAAGAGGAAAACTGAAGATTTTAAGTACGATTAAATAAACCAAATGACATGTTTGCAAATTACAGGATCAAAAACTGCTGAGAACAACCACCAAGAAAGATTAAGTTGAGGAAATTGTTGAAAGTAAAATAGAAATTTGCAAAATATTATCTCCAAATCTATGTAGTATCAGGGGGTAAACTTTTGTTCCTCTTCAAATTTAATTTCTGGCTCACAAAAATTGACAAATGAAGTAGAATACTTCAGGATGATGGAATATATTCATGCAATAAAGAATCATTTACAATACAATAATGGTTCCCGAAGAAATGTAATTTCTTATACTATCATTTTAATATTTTTTGTTCACCAATCAATGTAATCAGAATTGCTTTATCACTTTACAAATAAATAACATCCAATAAAATTTGTATAGTACATTTAATTGAGAATGCATAACATAATGGATATCTGCTTAATTTTATCAAATTATAAGAAACAAGGTTATCCATTTCAATTTTATATTTATCTTTTTCTCAATAGGTGTATTATATTTTGGTATCAAGTTAAGAACCACACTTCCAGATTAAATGTAATAAGAATAATTAATTGTTGACTTAGACAACCTAAGCGACTAACTGCACAAGTCAATCAAAAACTAGTTGGAAAAGCACTGAGATCAGGAGCTTTGGCGCGCTTGTTCAAATCTATAGATCCGATATATACATGCCTTGAATATGAGGCTTTCATCAATTGTAAGGTTTTTTCTCGAGCAATAGTGTTGTTGCCAACTACGCCATATATATTATTCAATAGTGGATTGGGTTGAATTTAAAGATCGAAAGACTCATTAGAAGGAAAAAGTGGTGTTGACACAATAGTTTTTGGACTGCAACTTTGCCCAACGTCTTTCTACCCCTACCAGCGTTGCGACTAGCCAAAGGTCACGTGATCCTATATCTGTGTTTCTGATAGGCACCCCCTAGCACGTCGAAACCAGTCATAATTTCAAATTAGAGAATTCCACGGTCAAAATATGGTTAGACGCAGTTGATTTCTTAAAATTGGTCTGATCTACCGTATAAAATATTTTCAGCTTTACTGCGTGATTTAAAAGTAGCTACGACTTTGATATTTTCACAGATACACTCTGTACATTATTGTATTCAATCGTCATTGCTTTTCGCTTATTTCTATATGGAACTTCTCTGTGTCTATTTGAATTGATTTCCTAGAAAGAAAATATATTATACCCTTATTTTATTTGCAAGACATAGCTTCAATTAAAAGTTTATCACTGCTGTATTTGGACGTTTAGAAAGCTGAAGTTTTGACTGTGGTTTAGCAATGTTCTGTGTATTAATTATATTTGGGAGGACTCATTTTTCATAACACAGGTGATAAAGAGCAACTCAATAAATATAGAATAGAATAGGATGAAGGATATAATAGTAAAAATTCCATCGCTTCCAAGCATTTCATATAAATGATCGATGATTGATGTGTTGATTTCTACGTGAATGTTTAAATTTTCAAGAGTAATTGAGAATTCAGGATATTTCCGAATACTATATTTCTGAGTTCCTGTAGGTAGTAGGGCCCGGAATTACATTGCAATAATTCGAATAGTTGAATATTCTAAACTCTAATTTGGTTTTATCAAAAATATTTCGAATATTCGATAATTCGTATAATAAATTATAGGTAATCGATTATAACTTCTCTATTCGTCAATTCGGATAAAATAACAAACGACTAAGTGACCAAATACTTATATTTTAGAATTACCAAACCTTACTTAAGTAGTTCGAAATTGTATTCGAATAATTCGAAATTTTGTGTCAATAACACGAATAGAAAGTTTGACTATTTGAATACTCCACTATTAAGCTATTAATTGTTCGGATATTAACTATTGCATTTTAACGAAAAACAAAAGTTAAATAATAATATACTCCTACTTAAATGAACATACTTGTAATATTTTAATTTAAAACGGTTCATAATGTTATCATTTAACGAACAATTTGAACAATTTCAGTAGGTTTTATTCGATAATAATATCAAATAAATCATCTCTAATGAAAATAGAAAGAAATTTTTTTCTGGGATCTTACGTAGTTCGTCTTCGAGAATATATCTTCAAAATCGAAATCACACGAACGTAAAAAATATGAATAATATATATAAATCTAGGAAAAACAATTCCAACTATTCGAATATTCCTGTACTCGACATCGACTGTTGTAATGTGATGGATGAAAGGTAATTAAACATTATTCGACTGTTCATATAAAATACCAAAGGACTATTCGAATATTTATATTTTAAAGATTCCGAGCCCAAGTGGGTTTTCATTCTTGGAAATTGAAAAATATTTTTGAAAATTCTCATCCGTTTTATTTCATGCATCATTATTCTGTCGATTTATCAGAACGAAGATACTGACATCTTGGTTTGTAGAAAGTAACAATCGCGTTATTCCGATAGTTATTATTCCGATTATTTTTATTTTTCAGTCATCAAGTGATACAAGGCTATACAAATTGGAAGACATCTCTTCCGAGAAGTAGAACTGTAAGTAACTTCGTTAGCAAACAATGTTTGACATTTTCAGTTGGATCGGTGATCAATTAAACAGCTACATAAATTATTATTATGTAGTGTTATCCATTATTAACAAACTCATTGACTGTTTCAGAAAAATTAAGATGTAAGTACAATATAATTAAAGCCTCAATTAATTAATACCGCAGTATGTACTTAATTTTATATTTTTTCAGAGATTTCGCTGATATATTTGCTCAACCTTTAGATCCTGTCGAACAAGCTCAGAAGGATATGGAAGACACCGGAATGCAAATTCAAGATAACTTCGATAAGGGTGTACAAGATTTTCAGAACTTATTTGCAACACCTACCGCTGCTACATAAATGTCTGTTAGTTTGGGAAATTATTATTTCATTTCATGGAGACATTTTCTATCATAATGTATATAGACCTGTCTCAAAATAAATAGCAAATTTCACTAAAGTGTTCAGTATGTCCGCCTCAAAGTATACCCATATTCCCTTTCTCTGATTAAGTGGTCAAAATGTTATATCTGATTTTACTATTCAGTATTGTGTCTATTGTGTTACTGAATATTTATTCAAATATATCGATGTCAATATCGATGATCCAAATTTCAGATCTGCTTGTATAATTCAGGATGTGATCCATTGTTTGTACTGAATATCGAAAATTCAAGTATCTTGAACCTTTCAAATTCAGTGGTATTGAAAGTTACATCCATTTCAAAATACAAAACGGCTAAAACCCGAAAGTAAAAGAAGATAGTCGCTGTATAATTTAGAAATATCTATTAACTTCATGTAGAGAGAGATCGAACAGAGAATTTATTTCAAAATATTCAGGTAAGATGCTTTTCTCTGGAAACTGAATCTACTATACGAAATATTAAAATAATTTTTTTTTTCTAAACTTCATTTCAATAAATATATATATATATATATTCTTTTGACTGAGAGCTGTATATGTGTTAGCAGAGGTTGGTGTAACGGGGTACCATACAATTCGACGTATGATACAAGAGCTTAGGGAAAAACCTCAGCAAAAAAACCCTGTCTCCCCGTGAGTGTCGTGATTTGTAACTATGGTTCACAAAATTTACTGCAATTTAAAAATATTGATAGGCATTTATTTCTTCAATATGGACTCCTTCGTCAAAAAACGGAGAGGTTTCTCCAAGGTACCCGAAACTCCTGAAAAATGAAAAGACAAGAGGAGAAGAACGAACAAATTATAAATACTACATAACCTTTCAAAAGTCTCCTCTCACAAATATAATTCTCTGTAGGCGCATGGGTTCTCTTGGAGAGAATCACCTCCGCTAGTTTTCAAAAATATTCCTTCTTGTTCTTAGAAATCCCTTTAATATTTGAATTCGAAAAGGAAAATGTTGCTCGTAAGGCCAGGAGGGTCTCTTTCAAAACCAGTTCTGACAGTCCAAGCGATGATTATTCAGAACTTCAGATGTTCGAAGACCGCTACAGGGCCCTTATTCAGGGCTATCATCTCCCATAGATAGATGTTTTACTTTGTATCGTATAAAATAATGGAAAAATGAGCCGGAAAAATTTACGATGTCATCATGACATCATGTCATAATAAATAAATAAATACTAAAATGTTTCGTTTTCTGGCAAGTAAATGGTTGTTGGATTTAGAATAAATCGCGTAACTATACAAGGTGTATCTGGATAGCACCGAAAAAATGTAAGTGGTGATTCTATGATTGAAATTAAGGTGGGTATTTTGTATAAAATATTTTAAAAACCTCCTTCCTGAAAAGTACACCTCTCCAAAGATTAACAAAAATAAATCTTTCTCTTTTTTATTTTTCCTGTACATTATAAGTCTTCAAGAAATGTAATAGAATGGGTGATGAAGAAAATGAATCAAAACTTGTAAAACGTACGAAGTATAAACAAATAAATTAGGTTAGTTAAATTCCATTACGGTGCTTTTTGAAAATGCATTGCATTATTTCTCTTAAATGCTTAAGTTTTCGAAAAGAATTACAGCGATAAAAAAGTTAGTAGATGAATTGGGCTTTTCAGTCATGCTTTTTAAAAGGAACATTTTTATCCAAAAAAAAGTTCTATGAAAAAATATCTTAGGTGTTCACTATTTCAAACACTTCTAAGCATACTTCAGGGTTGAAAAAATTCCAAAATGTACAGTTTTATTGACAAATTTACCAAGTTTCGTGTCTTTAGCTTAATATACAGGGAAAACAAAAAAGAAAAACATTTTTTTTGTTAATCGGTGTAACTTTTCCCAGGGGAGATTTTTCAAAAAACTTTATACAAAATAGCCACCTTAATTTTCATCACAGAATCACCCCATACATTTTTTCGGTGTTATTCAGATACACCCTGTATAGTAGAATATTATATCTACGGAACCCTGAACGAGTACCATTGTTTGAGGTGTAAACCTGGAATAAGTAATACGAATTTGAGTTTGATGTTATTCTTTCCTCATTTTTGTGCGCATGTTCTAGGGAACAGCGTGCAGTCATTTTGGCCAAATAACTATAATTTTCGAATTTTTGGCCCAAAAATGGTCTCACTGATGAAGAATTCGAGATCAAATTCAATTCGAACTGGCCGACCGTCTGTTGCCTCGATAACTTTCGAATGGAAAATATGATTTGCAATTTCAAGGGTAGGATGCACACCCGAATGAGAATGCGACATTTAAGTTCGTTAATGCTCATAATCGGCAAAATAATTTTGGAGTAATACCCATCTGAAATTTTGTTGTTATTTTCCCAAAAACTCAAAAATTACAGATCTAATTCAATTGAAACTTGCTAAACTTGCGAAATTTGGTGAGGGTCATATCACTAGAACAAAAAAAATATATATGAAGTTTTCTTCAAACAAAAATTAACATTTTCCTTCAAAAATGTTATATTTGAGAAAATATCTGTTAGGTTCCGCCGAAATACCGCATAAACCTTCAAGCTGCCATTTTACAATAGAGTACCTGATTTCAGCGCTATCGGCTTTGTATTTTTAGAATTATTGTGAATATAAAACTTTGAACTGGTATCCTACTGCTTCTGGCATTTCAAATGATGTGAATCTCAGAATTGTAATAACACCTCGATGGCCAAGATGCTATAGCAGAGGAGATCCGGGCTCGAATCTCCGCTGAGTAAGTTCACAATTTTTAAAATCAGCCCAATGACTTTTCAGATATTCCTATTCAAAATTTTATTTTCCCAATATTTCCAAGAATACTAATCCGATCGAATTCAAATAAGGTACTCGGTTAAAAAAAGAGTTGCTATATCTCGTGAGGGTGTATGGGGCGTAAAGAGATAAAAAAAAACATAATCACAAAGACCCTGACTTCACCTCAGTGCTTTTCTCGAATTTTTATGTCTTCCATTTGACAAACATTTCATCACTGAATAGGATTGATCATTAAAAACCTCTTGGAATTCGGAGGTAATATTAAAAAATTGGTTCAAGCCCTGTGGACAGGAGCTATTGGGCGCATGTTCATCTTCCTTGTGGCCCGTACTGACCAGTAAAGAAAAAAAGCAGTATCATGTTGAATACCTTAATATTATTGATTATTATATAATAATCGATGAAAATACTGAGAGAGACCCAGGAAATTTGACACATTTTGTCTTATATCTCCAGAACTTGAAATCGTATAGAGCCAAAATTTTGCACAATGTTGCAAAATACTACAATTGACGTTAGTACAAGTTTTTGTTGCAATCTGATGAATAGTTCACGAAAAAAAAATTTTTTTTTCGAAAAAATTAAAAGAAATATTTTTTTAAAAATTACCAACATTTCGATCATAACAGAATTTTGCCAAAAGTTGCGCGTTTATATCCTCGAACTGACTACCAAGTTTTGATTCAACATCTTCTTTAGTTCCTGAAATATCAGGGAAATAACCTCAAAATTTTAAATGTCTATAACTCCTAAACCGTCCGGCCGATTTTGCCCGTTAACGAACTTAACCGTCGCATTTTGATCAGAAACCTACCCTGAAAGTTTGAAGTCGATAGGACCTTCGGTGCTCCTGTTATCGTGCTTACGGCCGGGAAACCGGCCGGCCGGCCGGCCGGCCGGACGGCACCCAAGAATCTGACACCGGATTCGTGATCAGGGAGTCCGAATTAGTCTATTAGCCAATTTTCAGCTCGAAATTCGAAAATTACAGACATTTGGACGAAATGATAGGACGATGTTCCCCTAGAACATGCGCCCAAAAAGCGGGTGCATTTATTATGATTCATAATTTTACATGTACGAAACCCTCACTTACTCATATCTCCGATGGCATTTGGTAACTTCCTGATTAATGAGTAATTATCATGAAAATTTTAAACAAAAACAATTCCCATTCAAATATTTATATAAGTGAAAAAAGCATGAGGTATGCTGTTATATATTTCGACAAAATTTATAATTATTGTAATACGCTTAGTTGTTTGAATGAAATATCTTGATTTTTTTATTCGATTCTTTAATTCTACATATGTGAACTATGAAAAACTCGTTTTTTTCTTAATTCCGAAATGTTATCACAAAGTGGTAGAAAAATCAAACCCTTCAATATTTTGCATCAGAAATTTTGTGGCTTTAATATTCTTCAAATTAGAAAATTGATTGAAGAATATAAACTTGATACTGAACTTATTTCTATCCTGACTTTTTCTTCTAAAATTGTTAGTTTAATTACAGAACACATAATTCATTCACACTCTTTAAGATTTGTTGAAAAAAGTGACTAATTAACTGTCAAATATAGTCATATTTACTAATATCAAGTAGGTTGGTGTCAAAAACAGTCTTAGTGACAATTGTTACATTTAGGATATATTCTATAAAATCAAAATATTTTCCGCAATTTCAAAGGGAGTGGAGGGGGAGGGGTTTAGAAAAAAATATGTGAAAAATCCCCTCCAATTTTTGCTAAAGAACGGCTTAAAATTTAGAATAACCCTGTACCTATACTAGAAATGAAAATTCAAAATTATTTACAGTATTCTTGAAATTATTTTCTATATATCCAACAAGATATCTTTAAAATTGTGACCTGTATCATGTAAAGAAATCGTTACACGCAGACGCACATTTAAATAAAAAGATCTGTGAAGCGGGTTTCTGATATTTAAATTTTTTTGGAAATGAAGGTGGGCGTAACAGTTATCATTAATATGAAATATTTTTATGACTGATTGTGTCCAATCAAAAATCTATCAGTGCATCTCTGTTTGTATCTTTGATTGATAAAATACTCTTCACTATCGTTTCATATAATATTGAACTGATCAGATTTTTAACATTAGCCTTGAATTTGATTAGATGTTCCATGTCACAAAATAGTTATAATATAATGAGGAAAATATTTTTCGTTCAGGAGTTACGGAACTCTTAACTATTCGTTCCAGGGAAAGAACAACATATCTTGGAAATTTTAAACTATGGTTGATGTGATTGGTATATACAATAATGTGGTCAACTACGTATCTAGCGTAGGTTCGAAACTTGGTGATGTTTTCGGAAATATAGCAAATTGTATAACCAGCATGTGAGTATAAGTTTTTTAGTACAACTGCCATTAAAAGAGACACTTTTATTGACAGCAAACAGTGTTAAATGTGAAAGTTCACGTGGAGGCGTGTTAAAAATATTTTTAATACTACTTTTTCTTATGATGAAATCAGATAAAATTATAATAATAATTTTAGGAATTCCAAATTTTTATTATCCATATTTAACAATCATTACTTATGAACTTAATCGTACAAAAATCAGGTATTTCTCATCTGATGCCTCGTTTATAAACTCTGAGACTTGTTCATGTTTGAGAATTTTTTGGACGAAATCCTTCACTTTTTCGTTTTAAATACGCCATTAACTTGAAATATTTACTAACATCAACACCTTTTTTAACAAGGGTGCTTGACTTGATCATTGAAAATTTGCTCCACAAAGTGGATGAGCTCCGTATTTTTCTTGTAAGTATGCTGAGAAAACAGGTTCACTGAAGTTCGCTTCTACATTTATCAATTTACACCTGGCCAGGAAATTGGTGTATGCAATGTCGTACTACTGAGCTGATTTTTAGGTAGGAGTTCCAAAATTGCTCTTCTTGCAGACTTTTCAATATCCTCAGGAACAACCAAATCAACGCTTTTATTAATTATTCCACTATCGACAAACATATTAAGCAGTCAAGAACCAAAGACAAATATTGGATTATTTGTAAACAAGCATTTGTTAGTAACCATACCGTTGGCAACGTTTGCCAATCACAACAACCTTGTGATTATTTATATATTAAAATGCATTTTGAAGTTTAATGTGTTTCCAAATTCACCTATTTTATTATCCAAATGAGGCAGATGTAAAAAATCATTCTATGATATTTAAGTTGAAAGTGATTTTATTTTGTTCGTGAAATTGTTCAATTTGCTCCTCTCATTTCATAAAATTTTTCTCTCACATCATAAATAACTATTGTATTGTATGTTTACTTATAATCTTCGTGGACATTGCAAAATATTTCTCATGTAAAAATTCTTGATTTTAAGGATGTTCCTTCGATTGGTAATTATTTGAAATATTTCTTGTTAATTTTAACCAAGGATTACTTGATTTTGTTGGAATTTTAGACCAGTATTTAATTTCCTGGAGGTTTAACGGGTTTATAGACGATAACTCATTAATTCTAGGAAAAAAAAATATCCAGGAGAAATAGTTTTTTTTTAGTTCATTTATCCACTTTTGCTTCATTCAAGGAATCCATTTTGAAAATCATAAGGACGGATGATCAAATTTAGAGTCTAACCCAGATAGCCTCAAGATGTTAATTAATTTCTCTGTATACATAATATGGAGACTAAGACGAATATCACAAATTTTCTAGCTGACGACAACAAAATTTTTGTAGAATTGAATAAGTAGAGAATTTCTTTCAATTCAACTGATCAACGAATACACGCACTTGTGAATAAATAAAAATTTGTAAAAAATTTAATGCTTGTGGCTTTTACTTGATGCAAATCCATATTAACTCAATGAAAAATTATATACGATTTACACTTATTTATTCAATATTGTGACGCGTTTCGTCGACACAGCGACTTCATCGGACTACATCACCAGTATGATGTAGTCTGATGAAGTCGCTGTGTCGACGAAACGCGTCACAATATTGAATAAATAAGTGTAAATCGTATATAATTTTTCATTGAGTTAAAAATTTGTAATTTGTTTTTCTTCGCAATTTCAGAACATGGTCAGATCTTTGGTCATCTCCTAAGAAATCCCTCAATGGAACAATACAAGGTATCATGGATGAGGTCAAGAAGTTATGGAACACTATTATAAACCTAGTAGTTGGTTCATCTGATGACGATGACGACGATGACAAGAAAAAGGATGATGATAGCAAGAGCAGAAGAAGAAGGCGACATGTTTTAGAATAGGGGAATCTTATTGAAACTGATTGCAGTATCTGGAAATATCTACGATGAAATAAATATTGACGAATCCAAATTTGTCCTTCAATTATCATTCGTTTGGCCCTTGTCGAACCGATGCAACATTGGGCCTTGTTCAATTGTTTTGTTAGAAAATGAAACTTTTGAATTGTGTAGTAGGATGTTTCGTAACAAATCCTTAATAATAGAAACAGTTTGTATTGATTATAACGAATTGATCAAAAAATACCCAAGCGTCCACAGTTGCATTGGCCTTAAGGTCAAGTTTTTTCTCCTAGCTATTCAAGGGATATTCACGAAACATGATACAAAAAATTTTAACATCACCGACATGAGTTCAGGAGCTTTAGAGAGCTCGTACTTGTAACGATTGACATATTTAATATCAATTAAATAATTGATAGGCACTATATTCAGAGGAATAAATGCGCTAAGAACTTCAATATCATACAATCCCCATTATACAGAAAAATGAATTATCTTTGTTATTTTTTTCATGAACGTGGACGAAACTTGTCCCATTTGCATGCCAATTTTCAATAAAATTTCAAATTTAATTGAAAGTCTGAAGCTACGTTGACATAGGTAGTGAATAAAAAATTGGATTAAGCACTGACGTGAATTCAGAAGCTTTTGCGCGTATGTTCTATTGTCCATTCTTCTGTATTGGTCACCCTTAATCGCGCAAAAGCTTATGACTTCACGTCAGTGCTTGAAACAATTTTTTTTTTCGTGATTTTTTTGAAATTTTCTAGGGGTACGGTTCTTAAAATTTTTTTTTCGTCATTTTTTCAAATTTTCTTGGGGTACGGTTCTTACAAAATTTTAAACACGTCTTTATGTTGATTTTCTAATACTAGTTACCTAGCTTCAATTCGATCGAATATTTATTTTTCGAGTTATAAAGGAAATAATATTCCAGGTGGTATAACTCGGAAACCGTTA
Source organism: Halyzia sedecimguttata (assembly GCA_937662695.2). Taxonomy (NCBI): domain Eukaryota; kingdom Metazoa; phylum Arthropoda; class Insecta; order Coleoptera; family Coccinellidae; genus Halyzia; species Halyzia sedecimguttata. Next base: position 20,055,192 of record OW569417.2, on the reverse strand, counting down.
GACCGATTATGCCCAAAAACGAACTCAACTCTCCCATTCGGATACGCAACCTACCCTGAAAATTGCAAGTCCCTATCTCCTTTCGTTCGAAAGTTCTCGAGGCAACGGTCACCCATCTACTGAACTCACACAAGGCTGCTCGAATCTCCAACAATATTTAACCGATCTTGTTAAAACTTGAAACTTGGCAGTAGAGTTAGGATATAGAGGCTCTTGCAAAATTTCAGCAATTTCAAACGTATAGTTACTGATATATAAATTTTTTTTTTTCAATTTTTAATGATTTTTATCCTCACGAAATTCTGCAAGAATTCTCGCATTGGCATTCTACAACTAATAACCATGTTTGAATTCAATCGGTTTAGTATTTTTCGAGTTAATGAGGAACAAAAAACAACCAAATTTCAGATGGCTATAACTCTAAAACCGTTTGGCTGTTTATGCTCATAAACAAACTGAAATGTCGCGCTCTGATGCACATCCTAACCTGAAAACTTCAAGCCGCTATCTCTTTCCGTTCTCAAGTTATCGTGACAACAAAAATATTTTTTAATAATTTTTTAAAAATTTTCTAGCCATACGATTCGCACAATCGCCCTTAGGTTCATATTCTACAACTACTCACCAAGTTTCAATTCGATCCGATTTATATTGGTTGAAAATATGAAATATGACCAAAATTCCAGCATTCGTTTTCATGTCGGTATTTTACAACTAGTTACCAATTTTCAATTCGATCGAATCTGTATTTTTTGAGTTATCGAGAAAATAATATTCTAGATGAGTATAACTCCGAAACAGTTGGCCCGATTATGTCCAATAACGAACTTAATTGTCTCATTCGGATGCGCAACCTATCTTTAAAATTGCAAGTCACTATCTCTTTCTGTTCGAAAGTTATCGTGGTAATGATCACCCATCCCGCTACTAAACTCACAGAAGGCTGCCTATATCTCCAAGAATATGAGCCCGACCGTTTTCAATAGGGCTGCGGGCGCCACTCTCCCTAGAAAAATGACGCACTTACATAAACAATTAATTTGTATGTTTCATATTCGTGCTTTTCAAGCTGGATTCAATTGAAATAAAAACATATTTACCTAGCGACCATCTATATTTCACGATAATTACATTTGCGATAAGCGTTCGCATAGACAAGGTGTACTATGAGCGTCCGCACTATACCGGGCTGATTCTCGATCGCCCATTCGCCCATGTTAAATCACCGATTACCGACAAACGTCCTAACTCAGAGACCAGCTAGTCCCAAACGATTCTCGGGCGATGATTCGGGCGTATTAGTAGAAGCCCTGACAGGAGTAAATATAGCTACGCTCATTAGTAGTATACCATGTTTATGGTTACGCTAAATAGATAGGTATTGTAGGTTCCAATTGTTTCGTGTTTTAAAGTTCAGTTGAGGATTTAAGGATTGATACTGAGGGTGTATGATCTGAGAAAATTAATATTTAGTTTTACCCAAATGTTTACGAATAGACTTCATGCTTGTGTGGATATGAAGAAAAACATGCGTTTTTCTGTTTTGTTTGTTTACTGTTTGTTCGAGACGATAACTGGACAAGAGAAGAATTACGTGATTTGAAAAATCTGGGTGAAAAGATGAAAAAACACGAAAAATTGGCCAAACATATGAACAAGATTCTGACCTTCTAGCTATTGGCCTCAACTAATATACTGGTTTAAGTAGTGCATATGTCGAAAATATTCCGGTATCGAAATCAACGGTATCAAAAGACCGGTTGTGCGGCAAATGCAATCTTGCAATACGTGGTCATAATTAGTCGGAAGACTCGATTAATAACAAGAGAAAACGAGAACGTGACCGATTGTTTACGTACTTTAAATTTAATATAGTGTCGTGTGGTTTGGATTCAACGTTTTGTGAAATATGTAAAGTTTTTGTTATTTTAATATCGATGCCACTGACAACCGAAGAAATTGAAAGATGATTAGCTACTTTGAAACTGATCAGGACGTTTGTAAGGAATACAATGTCCGAAGAAGGACTGACAGCACTCGCAATGTTGTTCATCGAACGAAATTTAGTTGAAGACATTCCTGACTTCAACGAAAAGGTGATCATGAAGTTTATCTGCGACAAAACCGGAAAGATTGAGTTTCATTTTAAGATGTAGGCATTTTGTAATCACCTTTCAAAATAAGTAATCATTAAAGGATACTGTGGGAGGTATACTCATTATTGAAAGGTTTTTTTTCTGGGTTTTCTCTCCCAAACTCTGAAAAATATCTATAAAATAAAAATTTATTATTTTGTGATTTGCTTCTGCGTAAGAAATACAAGATATTTGTCAGAAGCAATCAATTGAACAATGTTGCCTAACAAACAACAACGAAACAACATCAACGAAGAAACAACTATATCGTAACGTTTCGGAGTCTATATCAGACTCCTTCGTCAGACGCTTAATGAAAATCTTTATAATTATTTTGTTGATAGTTATTGTGAAATTGAATGTGACAATTCTTGAATTTCACAATAACTATCAACAAAATAATTCTAAAGATTTTCATTAAGCGTCTGACGAAGGAGTCTGATATAGACTCCGAAACGTTACGATATAGTTGTTTCTTCGTTGATGTTGTTTCGTTGTTTTTTGTTAGGCAACATTGTTCAATTGATTGCTTCTGACAAATATCTTGTGTTTCATACGCAGAAACAAATCACAAAATAATAAATTTTTATTTTATAGATATTTTTCAGAGTTTGGGAGAGAAAACCCAGAAAAAAACCTTTCAATACCTTTCAAAATATATATACTATTTTTGTATTCTCGAATCAGCGCCCCCCTGAACAAAATTTTCACCAGCCGCCAATGTTGATATCTGATTATGTTTTGTGACAATCGTCAGAACAGATTCTGAAGTGGGAGATACCTTTCCGAAACTCAGATCGCTACCATGTGAATGGAGGATTATACCAATATTTCTATCAAAACAGATTTGAATTATCTTATCGGTATTAACTGATTAAAATGATTATAAATATTCCATGTACTTGATAGACAAGAATAGATGACTGAATTCTGTACGTGTTTCAGAATTCATAAATATTTATTATACATATTGAATCAAAATAAGTTTCTAGCAGATAAATTCAAGAAACCATTTTTATTCTTGCCATATTCGCTATATATTTCATAATAATATTTGCAGATTATTTATCCACGTAGCTTCGTTATTTAAATTCTTCTACCGTTTTTCTGCGTACTGGAGATAAATTCCGGAAATTTGGTACATAATTCAAGTATTTCCAAAGAATGACAAGTTTTCTGTTGAAATTGATGCTCTCTATGGGGAATTATAAGGGGATTATTCAGGAGATTGAACAATTTAACGTCGATGAACATACATTTCAAAATACCGGGTGAATCCTGATGAACTGTACACATTTCATACAGAGATAGAGGACACTTTGCCAGTTCCAAAACGACCCCACTTAAGGGGTCCATTCGTCCGAAATATCCGTAGTTCAAAATTAAAAAAAAAATATCAACAAATATTTTTTATCTCACGATAACTTGAGAACCGTACAAGATAGCAACTTTTTACAGTATGTTGCATATCCAAATGCAACATTTGAGATTGTTAATAAGCTTAATCGGGAAAACGGTTTTGGAGTTATACACATCTTAAATTTATTTCCTCATTGACTTGAAAAATAGGAATCCCACCCAATTCAAACATGTTTATTAGTTGTAGAATGCCATCGCGCAAATTTTTGTGAAATTTAGTGGGAATCGTATGACCAGAAAAGTAAAAAAAATCATTGAAAAAAATTCTGTATCTCAGAAACAATCCTTCCGATATTGCTGAAATTCTGCGAGAGCCTACACATTCTAACTTTACAGCTAAGTTCTAAATTTGAACATGATCAGATCAATATTGTTGGAGATCTGAGCATCCTTGGGTGAGTTCAGTAGACGGATGGGGGCCCACGATAACTTTCGAACGGAAAGGGATAGCGACTTGCAATCAGGGTATAGGTTGCGCATCCGAATGGGTCAGCTAAGTTCGTTGGTGGGCATAATCGGCTAATCGGTTCCAGAGATACCCTACTGGAATACTGTTTCCTCGATAACTTAATGAAAATCCAATAGGATTGAAACTAGTAGTTGTAAAATACCGACGCAAAGACGTATGCCAGGGTAGGTTGTACATCTAATTACTACATTTAAGTTCAGCTTTGGAGTTATACCCATCTTTATTGTTTGTTATTTCCTCTATAACTCAAAATTAGTGACCGACCGAAAGTTCGGTTTCGGCCAGTTTCGGCCAAGAAATCTAGTTTCGGTGTCGGCCCAAAACGGCCGAAACTTTCGGCCGGGACGAAACTTGAATGTTCGTGAATTATCCTGGTCGTTTGGCCAGGAGTTATAAGTAGGTATACATAATTGTCGTACGAGTTATTGTGATCTATCTTTGTTATGACTTAGAACATAGGGTGATTCCAAATAAGACGTGAAACTTGGAGTATGACTCATTAGCTTTTGTTTAATCCATATTTATTAATAACCGAAAATCAACGGTTTTTGGAGTTCGGGTGATTTTTAAAAGATTTCTGAACTTATAGTACATATTTCGTCAATTTTTTCTACGTTGAACAAATTTGGTGATAATTTTGGTTTATTTTCATCAGAAAAGAATATGATATGTACGAAAAAAGCAACACTATACTGTATAAGAGGTTGTATAAGAAATGTGGTATATGAATAAATGAAAAATCACTTTCTAATATCAATTTTTCTGCAACTTTCGAAAATCACAATTTTGTATGCCAAAATTATTTTAAAAACTTGCCAAATTCCTTCTTCATTTTCTAAAATATTTCGTTAGATTGCTTCACTAGTTTCGTTCCAGCAGATTTTTTATAAGCAACCTTTTGAATGTTAGGCATTTAAAATAGTGAATGTATCAAAAGACAGCGTGAGTAAATTTCAGGCGGAAAATAACAACTGGAGACATCAGAAAGACGGCACGTGCTAGCCTATGGAATGGTGGAACATAATTTATGAATACATTTTCTAATGTAATTTCGAGCTTAGTTGCAACAAAAATATATTGAATTCGTTATTTTCCTCTATTTGCTTCTTATATCCCCTTTCAAATCATAGTAATTCTTTTTCAACATAACCAGTATTCAAATATCTCGGAAAGCGTTGATTTTTGGTCCTCAATAAAAATGGCTCAAACCACAGCAAATGATCCATACTAACACCTCCTCTAAGGTTCACGTCTGATTTGGAATCACCCTGTATACTTCGACTGATTATATTGATAACTTGGTAATACCAACATAATAAATAAAGATCTCAAAAAAAGTCTTTTTATTTTATTTAACACACCTTAACTATTTTTATGTATATGCGAATAAAATTGTAAAAAATACAGTAGATTTCAGTATGAAATATAAAGTTTCGGTTTCGGTTTCGGTTTTGACCGAAATTGAGACCCTGGCCGAAAGTTCGGTTTCAGTTTCGGTTTCGGCTGAAATACCAGTTTCGGTCGGACACTACAAAATATACTAATCCGATCCAATTAAAACTATGTAATTACTTGTGGAATATCGACAGCCTAATTTTCGTGATTATCATATGTATAAACGATGGAACATGCTCGCAAAAGATCCACGTCAGTACTTTTTTCAATTTTTATTATTCAATTAGCAATTGTTGTACAGCTTACAATTCCTGAAATTCTGTACACTAGCACAAACAAGAAGGAACATTTTATAATAATTTATTTTTTAAAAATGCCAGTAACCAACTATTTTGGTGAGTGGTCCTGGCTCAGTATTGGTTGGTATAACTCTATCACACGGTTATATTACCCAATACCGTGTACTAGTGATGTACCATGATGTTAGATATGCCAGTTCACTTGAAAAAGAGGGTATTTCTAGATTTTAAGGGGTGGTTATTGAGCTCAATTAATAGGATATATAATTTTTTGTTGAGAACCTCCTCCTCCAAATTACTGTCCTTTGACATTAAAGTCATAAAGACTTACGACACCGGCCTAGTCGATATTATATGACAACATTTAGCAACAGCCAACTTAATTTTTTCAACGAATTCTATAACATCTTTGTGATTTTATCGTGATAAATTCCGAGGTATATTTCATTTGTTTGTAATAGACTTTTAGGAGAAAATGTCAGGATTTAAAAAAGTTTTGAATTGTATTTTTCCTCTCAAATCAATTTACAAAATGTTGAAACACCTCTATGCTATTCTGATTCAAAGTGTTGTAGGGGTTGATTTTCTCAACTGTTTGTGATAACATTTCCAAATTACAGAAACGGTAAAAAATAATATTGAATAAGCGTTATTTCATGTTTATAAATTATTCCACAGAGAATATATTAAATACTTAAAAAATTTTTCTATCAATTTCGAAGGGCATTGACTGGAGGGAGAGGAGCTAAGATAAAAAATTACCCATTAATATTTTCTAACCTACCACCTGTTAAAATCTTTTATGTGAATTTAGAAACAGCCTGTATACCTCACTGAGGACAAATAAATCTTTAACGGACGGATTAAATATCCTTCAATTATCATTCAATGAACCCTACCATCGATTCGAATAATTGCCTTCAATTACAATACCTGTGAAATATTATACACAACTCGGTAAAATTTGACAAGTACCTGCTACTTTTCACCCGCGTATTAGAGGAGCAGGTTTGAATTTAAATATAGGCAGGATACAAAATATTTGACTTACTTTTGAAGAGTAAAAGACGACGTCCACTCTACTCACTGCACTTTGTTCGAATATTAATTATAATCGGACCTACTTCAGATAAATGTTGCCCTTTTCAACTTGAAACGATAATTTTAAGCATTGAATCATTATTGTTGTGGATGTGGTAGCAAAACACGTTTGGCGGTTTTTATTTCCCTCTTTCGAAGTTTTAATTAAATATATATATATAACAAGTCTAAATGTTAATAATTATAGTTTTGACTACGAAGGAAATGATAACCTTGTTATGTATTGAAGGAATGTTCTAGGAATGTAATTGATTGATTGTGACTCATTTTCCAGAACATTTATTCAATTCATTTTACTTTAGGTCCTAGGATTTAACACATACGGTATGTGCGAATTAATGTGAACCCATAAATTGAGTTTTAAATATAATAAAATAAATAATGAAAGGAATTATTTTCACAAAGGAGAAATATGACCACCCTTACTTCTTATTACATATTGAACACTGTTTGGCATTGAATCAATATGATTTTATGAAGATGCCCCAACAATTGTTGTTTAAGATGTGAAATTTATTTTTGCGCGCATGTTCTGGGGAACAGTTATTATATTCCTTGTATCGAGCAGTTGGGATGAAGGCTTATTTATTAGTGTTCTGTGATGCAGGCTACGGTTGATGTTCATCACTTTACGTGTGGATCTGTCGAGCTCGAGAAGGTTGTCCTTGCACCCCTGTACTACTTTCCTTGATCGGAGAATTGATTCCCCTCTGATCCAATGAATTCCAGATTCCGATGTTGAACACTTGTGAGAACTTATACAGCGTGTTGAGACTACCGATTGGGTGGTAGTTGTTTGGATCTTCTAGATCACCTGAAGATCATTATATTATTATTATTATTATTATAATTTTAACTTAATATGTATACTGTATCAATCAGCGTAAGATGTTTACCTTTTTTGACGCTCTTGTTCCTCGGAACAGAGTGCTTATCAATTTGCCCGAATGTCTGTAATTTTCGAGTTATTGGCTGAAAATAGTCTTAAACAATTTGGATCGACTCACTGATCAAGAATGCGTGGTCGAAACCAATTCTGTCCGGCCGTCCGTCCGTCCAGCCGTTAACACGATAGCTCACGAACGAAATGAGTTAGAGGATTGAAATTTGCAGGGTATGTTTGGAGCGTAAATATCTCGGACGAATTCTATAACGGGCAATATTCATCGAGCGGTTTCGAAGTTATGACCATTTTTAGTGAGAATATTTTGTATGAATATTTCCGAAACTGATCACTCGATATCTGAAATTTAGCATCAAATTGTATAATAACGACTTGCTTATGCATTCGAAGTTTTTTATGGATCGGGTTACCGTAAAGTGTAAAAAAAAATTTACATTATAAATTTCAAATTCATTTTTTTTTAAGATGCAGTTTCACCATAAAAATCCATTGAGATCATCTAGAACTATAAAAAGCTAATACCTTCGGAAATATGATTTTTCGAAATTCCAATAATGAATCGTACTTCTATGTTTTCACAGAATGCTGTACTTAATTATTCTATCTATGGATTATTATAAATGATCTGTGTTCCTACATGTCATCTCATTTTCCTACGAGAGATAAATATCAAAATTATTTCTGGTTCGTTATTCTTGATATAAAATGCACCTCCTGTTCTAGATAACAAAGTATGATTAAGAGGATGATATGATATTATACTTTTAAGATGATAATATAATGCCCGTGGATAATCCATATGATGATGGAAATATATTCTTTGGTAAGATACATAATCAAATTGGGTTCAGAATATCTCCTGTGAAAACAAAACTGCAATATTGTCTAAGTTTTAATTGATAAAATATAATTTTCAGAGTAGATTTGAGGAATTAATATCTCGGGTGAGTTCGTTATTGGGGAGAATCGGTCAGTTTGAATTTAATTTCTTACATGATGCAGTTCTATCATAGGAATCCATTTATATAATTCCCAGTGACCAATAATTTCAAAGCTCAAACATGATCGCCAAAGGTTCTGTCCACAGGGCTTGAACCAATTTTTTTCCTGGAAGCCAAGTAGCTTTGGGCGAGTTCATTACCTGGATGGGTGACCGTTCCGGCTATGAATTGGAAAAAGTACACCAAAAGAGACTGACATCACGTTAGGGCTCTTCCATTTCCTATCCATATTGTTGTTCCGCTAGGAACAGCGTGCTATCATTCTGACCAGATGATCATTTTGCCAGACTCCGAGCTTAGATTCAATTCTGTCCGTCTGTCCGATCATGAGCACGATAAATACAGAATGAAACGAGTAAGATAGTTGATAGTTGCGGGGTAGGTTTGGGGCGTGAATATCTCTGGTAGGTTCTTTAATGAGCAAAATACGCCATGTGGTTTCGGAGTTATGGTAATGTTGTGTTGGAGATTTCTTCTGATTATTTATAATTCGATTTGGCTGAAATTTGGCACCGAATCGAAGAATTACGACTCTTATATACACGAAAAATTTTGTATTGATCTGATGCCATCGGATTCCAGAGGAATCGACAGAATTCCCATTCAAGTGGAATTCCATTGGAAATATATAGGAATTCAATAGCAATTAAATAGGAATTCTATAGGAATTCTATTGTAATTCTATGGGATTTCTATTGGAATTCCGTTGGAATTCTTTAGGAATCTAAGGAAAACAAACGGAATTGCACAAAAACCCATTACTTTAGACTGACTGATGAACATTTGACACATTTAATTTCGAAAGAATCGAATGACTAGTGAAATTCCGAATAAAAATATTTATTTTATTTTCGAGAATTCAAATTGATTGTCCTTGAAATTTTACGTGTTGATGTGAAATGATAGACACCCTTGTAATTCTTCAGAATAGTGTACGGATGATATCTTCAATCGTAAAAAAATCCAATAGTGAATTCCATGTTATTTTCCTTCTTTCTTTGGTAATGCCGAGGGGGAAATCACTTACAAAACTTTGTGCTCCGGAATTCCAATTCAACGGAATTCCATTGGAATTCTATAGGAATTCAATAGGAATTCTATTGTAATTCTATTGGAATTCCATTGGAATTCTTTTGGATTCTAAGGAAAACAAACGGAATTGTACAAAATCCCATTACTTTAGACAGACTGATGAACATTTAACACATTTGATTTCAAAAGGATTGAATAACTAGTGGAATTTCGAATAATAATATATTTTTTTATTCTCGAGAATTCACATTGACTGTCCTAAGTCCTTGAAATTTTACGTGTTGATGTGAAATGATAGACACCCTTGTAATACCTTCAGAATAGTGAAGGGATGAGATCTTCAAACGCAAAAAAAAATCTAATAGTAAATTCCATGTTTTTGTCCTTCTTTCGTGTGTAATACCGAGTGAAATATATAATTTTTGAAGAAAATTGTGATAATTGGCGCGTCACCATTCTACAACTAATTACCTAGTTTCAATTCATCAGATCAGCATTTTATCAGTTATTGAGGAAACAATATTTCAGGTGGGTATAACTTCGAAACCGTTTACCTGATTATTGCCGAATAAACTTAACCGTCACATTCGGATGCGCAACCTTCCCTGAAATTTGCAAGTCGCTATCTCCTTCCGTTCGTAATTTATCGTGGCAACGGACGGCTATCCGACTGGACAGAATTGAATTTGACCTCGAACTCATCATCAGTGGGTAGAAGCAAATCGTTTAAGACCATTTTCGGCAAATCATCGAAGAGACATTTGGGCAATTTGATAGCAGGCTGTTCCCTAGAACATTAGTGCGCAGAAATAATTGGATTTCCATAATCTGGGAATCATTCGTTCGATATTCATGACAATGTTGGGTATATCAATTCCGCGAAAGATTTCAGATGATACGATAGTTCCACTAATCGCCTAAATATTTTTATCCATATGAATCATTGTATTGTTCGTTAAAGATCGATATTGAAAAGGTTTTGATCCTGCTCTCACCTTATCATCTGATACGATGGCCGAATGATAACAGTCAGTCGATCCTGCGTGAGTGGGTGAATAAAATGTCTAAAGTAAGGTGAGTAAATATTACCCCAAATAATATCCCTAGGAATTATGCAGCGGAAAGAAAATTGTATTAATATGTAATATGTAAACATTCATCAAAAACTTTTTTTACAATATTGTACAATCAATTTATTTTTTTGACTCATGAAAAATGGAATTGAATTATTGTTTGTCCTATACTTACGAGGGAATTAAACAACTATTTCGTAACATTTCGGAATATAACTCCTAACCCGTTTTAAATCTTCCATAATTATATAATGACTCGTGAATTATGCACAACATCCTTGCATCATTAATTTTCGACTCACTAACCAAAAAATACTGTCTACGAACTTAGCGAATCCAAATTTCAAATTGTTTACATGCTAACAGCAACCAAACTATCCAGAAATACAATTTCAGTTTCGTTTGACATTAATAACGTTTATCTTTCAAACTGGACCAAACAACAGCTACCGCAAACATATAGAACACAGACAGACGCATTATGTGAGAACATGTACGATGTATGAAAAATCATATCTCCGAAAGTATCAATTTGTTAGAGTTGAGAATAATATCAGTGGAATCTTATGATGAAACCGCATCTTAAAAGAAATTGAATTTAAAATTTGTAATGTAAAACATTTTTTTGTTACTCCGAAACCTTACAGCCAAATTTACCCAATAACGAAATTAGCTGAGATATTTAGATCCTAAACCTACTCCAAAAATTTCAACTGTCTAGCTCATTCCGTTCGAGAGTTATCGTGTTAAAGAACGGCCGGACACAATCGATTTCAAACACGGATTCTTGATCAGTGAGTTAAACCAAATCGCTTAAGTCCATTTTCAGCCAAAAATTAAAAAAATATAGACATTTGCTCAAATTGATAAGCACTCTGTTTCGAGGAACAAGAGCGCCAAAAATGATACTGATTGCGTAAGTATACAATCTTGACTACATATTTTTATTATTTTGAACATATTATGTTCCTCAAGAAAATTGGCGAACAGCATGTATTAAAGATTGATTTACGAAGTCACCTATTTTCAGTTTTATTTCCATCTTTTCCGTGGTTTCTTTGTTACCCTGTTCTGAAGAAGCCAACTAGCCGAAACATTTGTCGGCAGGCACCACCAGAATGATTTTCCTCTTCTCCATTTGCTGAATTAACCACTAAACCTTTCCCTTTAAATAATTTTCTTAAATTCCAATTTTCATTTGTATCATTTTATAATTCTTCCAAATTCCAAATGTCTTTTGTGATAACAATAAATGTTTTTCATTGAGTCATCAGAATAGTCTTGAATCCTACAAATCATATTTTTCATATCTGAACATATTTCTTGAGAATAGAGAAGACAGGTCAATACAATATTCTCAAATTTTGACAGTTAATATTTTCGAATCCATTATTTTACTGTTATAGAACAGTAATGAGGATGAACTCCATGAAATCAGAAACGTTTGCAAGGGGATAAAAACGTTTAGATAATGATTTTCTTTGAAATTACGGATCCGCAATCAATCCTTCATTCCATATTTATTCTTAACTGTTCCCAATTTTTCAACAGGTACAAAATGCGTTCATTTGAAGCATTCCTCATTCTGCTAATATTGGTTGAAATACCACCCTCTAAATGTGTCGAGCTAACTCCCGGAGATGAAAGAGTTAAATTTGAAAAAAAACCTGGTAACATCAGTTTTTATGAACTATCAATTGAAGAAAACGTAGGAAATGTGACGTTATTCAACATAGAGAAGGGTAAGACAAGCAATATGTATTTAAATTTTCTTAATTTTTTCAAATATAAATTGGACGGTGCTCTAAAACCCACAGTTTGAATTTTTCATGTAGAAATCTCTATTAAATGCAACACGGCCATGAATAAAAATAGTTCAATCCCAGGGGCGGCTGGCGAGGGAGGGCTGCGGCGGCCGCCTTCCCTGGAAAAATGACGTACATACATAAACAATCAATTTGTATATTTCATTTTCGTGCTATTGTCTTCAAACTGGATTCAAGCGGAATATCGTATCCTGAAGTTAGTTGAGTAAGTTTTGTTGTATATCATTAGATATTCAACAAACTTCAATTCCAATAGAATACATATTATGTCAGACATAAGACTTCTGTGATCATAGACGATTCTCCCATTACTCAAGTCTGTAATTATAATAATACTAATAATAATAATTTATTTGCATTTCAAAAGTTATTAATAATAAATAAGAAATGAGGTCAATGGTATGAAATGTATTCATATCTCATAAAAGATTAGAAAACGGCATATATATAACGATACTTAATTCGATTTGGATTGTCCAATAGAGGCGCTTGAATCAGTTTTATATTTGCTAAATTGAAGGAACGAGTTTTACGAAAAAATTTTTAATGATTTCATTTCTAATTAAGGGATACCAGATGCGGAATTGTGAAAAGAGTGAAAATCCATTTTTTTGCTTTTAAAAACATTACACCATGTTTATAAAAAAAATCTTGTTCATTTAATTTTTTCGAACTTTGATCTATCGAGTAGGCTAAACTGTTAGATGGATCGATCTTGAATTTGACAGAGATATTGGAGTACTTTGAGGTAAAAAGGTTTTGGGGCCATAATCAGTCTAATCAGAATCACCAAAGTTACGTAGGATTAATCAAATAAAGGGAAAATGTTGAGAGTGAAAAAGAATGGTTTTCCTTTCAGCATCTCTAAGGATGTTGAGAAGATCTAGTAGGAAATTATAGAAAAAACATAGCCCCTTAACCACTCAGTAGATTTTGCACATTAACGAACTTAACTGACCCGTTTGAACGCCAAAACTACCCCGGAAATTTCGATTCTCTTCCCCATATCGGTTGAGAGTAATCGGGCTTATGGATGGCCAGACATAATTGAGTTTGAACTCGGATTCTTCACCAGTGTGTCGAACCAAATCGTTTAAGACCATTTTCGGCCTAAAATTCGAAAACTATGGAAATTTGGGCAAATTGATAGGTTCAGGGGAACAACCGCACCAAAAATATTAGGTTCCTATAAGGAGTAGGAAAAAGATGCAATGGATTCTGAATTAATGAACATTATTATGGTTTCAGCCGAAGGAGACATCAGGATTGTGACTATTTGCTCAGAACTTTCTTATAGCTGGAGTTACGACAATTCCAAATTATGGTTGCAAAACGCCCTTGATTATGAAACTTATCAATGCCAAGACAAGAGTCACCAAGTAGTGGACCAAAAGGGAGGTCGAACTGTATTGTTCACACTCAAGTTGATAAATGTAGATGATAATCCACCGATATTTCAGCTCAATTCCAATTGTGAATTAAATGTGAGTATGGCAATAGTAGTCTAGTCAAGAAATGCTTTTTAGGTCAAAACTTTTGCGTATTCTCCGAAAATTATGATTGAGATATCATTCGATTCGGAATGGCATGTAGAAAGTTTTTGAGAAAATGCCGCTCGCAAAAATTGCAATAGTTATAAACAATTGAGTGAAAAAAAAGAAGGAGGTTCAGGTTTTCGCCAATATCTCAAAAACTATTCGAGATAATTCAAATTTGAAAAAAGATTCGAATAGAGGAAAAAATTTCAACCAATTTCAACGAAAAGTTCTAACTGCTGGAAATGTAGGACCAAAATTTATAATTTTCCTTGCATAAGCCTCGCCCCCTTCGTTACATTTGATGAATAAATATTATTTTTCGGCACCCGTCCGGGAAGTGCCCACTTCCCGGACGCTTCTTCATCGAGAAAGAAGCATTTCCCGGCCTAGTCCGGGAAGTACGTACTTCCCGGACTAGGCCGGAAGAATCACGTCGTTTTGGTCATTGTAAATATGAAAATCTTGGTAGGTATATTTTTGATAAATGAAGTTACCATAGCACTGAGATAACGGCTGACAGTTCATATGAAATTAGTTGTCAACATGTGATATTTTCTGTTCTGTTTAATTTGACTAAGAATCAAAATATATAAAAAAGAAATGTGTCGTCTCATTGATTTGTTATTCTACACGGTTGCCGAAAAAATATTGTACGCAACACGCCCGAAAAAGGTTTTTTTGGACTCATAGACTTCTAGGACTCGCTTACGCTCGTCCTAGAATTTTGTCTATTCGTCCAAAAAAAACCCTATTTTCCGGACTTGTTACGTAAATTACTATTAAACGTATTAAATACGAAAATAAAACATTTAAAAAATTCAGGCTCCTGCAGGATAGATCGATGAACAATAATCCGTGGTATAAAATGTTTATCACGATTTTTAAATTAGTTATACATTAGTTAATTGAAAATTTTTTGTTGCATGAACATTAACATTGCGAGTACGATAATTGTTAAAATACTATCAGAAAAAGTTTTCCTTTCAGGGAGCTATTCTCCAAAGGTCTTTGAATAGATTTCTCTTGGAAAATTTTGAAAATGATGAATTTTCGTTTTGTTATAAATATTAATAGTTAAGTGAAAAATTATAAAGCTTCAATTTATAATATTACTATTGATCCGTTTTCTACTTAAGAAACTACTTAAACATGATTTTTAACAATTATTATCTCCTATTGTTCACAAATTGTTATAAACCAATGCGTTGTTTATGAGATAATTCAAACTTTTCTTTTGAAAACATAATTAAAGCTTATGATTTTTCACTTGAGTAAATTGTTAATAACAAAACAAAAATTAAACACTTTTCAAATTTTCCAAAGCAAATCTATTCCAGGACCTTTGAAAAATAGCTCCTCGAAAGGAACAAATTCTCAGATTAATAGTTTAACAAGTATCGCACTTGCAATGTTAATGTTCGGGCTACAAGAAATTGTTAATTTACTAATGGATAACTAATTGAAAAGTCATGATAAACATTTTTGTTCCACGGATTATTGTTCATTGATCTATCCTGCAGGTGCCTGGAAGTTTTTAATTCCTTATTTTCATATTTCATGAGTTTAAATAATATCTAGTCATGAAAGGTCCGAAGGGGGCGAGGCTTACGCAAGCCGGAGTACCCGTTTTCGGCAGTATTTTCAAACCTCTGGGAAGATTATAATTATTGGTCCTAGATCCGGGAGTTAGGATTTTTGTAAGAAAATTGCTTCCTCTTCTTGAATCTTTTTGCGCGTATGTTCTGGGGAACATCGCGTTATAGTTTTGCCCAAATGTGAAATTTAATACTGTGGTGCCGTCCGGCCGTACGGCCGCCCGGCCGTTGCCACGATAACTTGAGAACGGAAAGAGCTAGCGACTTGAAATTTTCAGGGTAGGTGGCGCATCCCAATTTGACGGACAAGTTCATTAATGGGTATAATCGGCCCAATGGTTTCCGAGTAATAATTTTGTTTTCGACTAAAATGAATCCGATCAAATTTAAACTTGGTGAATAGTTGTAGAATATAAACTTGAGCACGTTTGTGAAATTTTGTGAGAATCGTATCGCTAGAAAATTATTAAAAAATTATTAAAAAATACTTTTGTTGTCACGATAACCTGAGAATGGAAAGAGATAGCGGCTTGAAAATTTCAGGTTAGGTTGTGCACCTGAATGCGACATTTGAGTTTGTTTATGAGCATAATCGTCCAAACGGTTTTAAAGTTATAGCCATCTGAAATTTTCTGAAATTTGGTTGTTTTTTGTTCCTCATTAACTCGAAGAATACAAAACCGATTGAATTCAAACATGGTTATTAGTTGTAGAATGTCAACGTGAAAATTCTTGCAGAATTTCGTGAGGATGGTATAACTTGAAAAAAAAATCTATAAATCATAAACTATTCGTCCGGCATGGCTGAAATTTTGGAAGAGCCTTCAGAACATAACTGCAGAATACCAAGTTTGAACACGATCGGATATATATTGTTGGAGAACCGCGCAGCCTTTTGTGAGTTCGGTTCGAGTAGCGGATGCGAATCGTCGTATGATATGTTGTCTATGGTCGTATTTTTGCGAGAACCTTCAAAAATAAAAATATGAATGTCATGATGACATATCTTTTACGCGTTATGGGAAAATCGTGTTATTTCATCACAAATCTATGGTAGATGATAGCCCTACATTAGTGGTCAGACCTGGTTTTGAAAGAGATCCTCCTTAGGAGGAGGCAACTAAATATTGAAGGGATTTCTATGAACAAGAGTGAATATCTTTGAGAAATAGAGAAGACGATTCTTCTTCAAGAGATCCATGTGCCTTCAGAGGAGTATATTTGTGAGAGGGGACTTTTGAAAGGTTATGTATTATTTTTAATATGATATCGCTGAAATGTTGTAAGGTGAGAGGCTCATTTATGGATATTAAATCTCGTGATGGGTAGAGAGGAATTTTAGGCCAGTCTTTCTATCACTAATGAGAATATATCTTTATGTTTCACCTCATCACCTTTAGATCTATCAATGGACATTTATTGGTTAAGAATAAGTAATTGAATTTTACTTTGAATTGAAATTCATTCAATATATGTTAGTAACTAAACTTATAATTTTCTCTACTTTGATTATTTAAATATGGCATTAATTCCAGTAATATTTTTCAAGAATAATTATGTATTCTTCTCCTAAAGAAGAATTGAAGGTAGACAATAATGTGTTAATATTTCATCATTGCTTTCTATCCTGACTTCACGTCAGTGCTTGAACCAATTTTTTTCAAATTTGAATTATCTAAGATAATTTTTGAGATATTGGCGAAACACCAAACCCCCTTCTTTTTTTTCACTTAATTATTTAAAACTATGGCAATTTTTGAGAGCGGCCTTTGCATTTTCTCAAAAACTATCGACATGCCATTTCGAATCGAATGACACACTGTATTAAATATGAAATGCGAACAAAACTAAATTTTGAAACACTAGCCTAGCGTCCGAAGCTTTAGATCTCTCATTATATAGAGCGGAAAAACCAAATAGGCATATTTATGGAAAATCCCGAAACAAGTCAAATACAAATTTTGAATTGTCATTCGTCTTCGTAAAAATGCAAAACCTAGCTTCAACCCCCTTCGAAAGACGGGTACAATCCCCCAATGTTTCAAATAGGAAGTATGGGCATGTGATACATCGTTTGAAGAGTCTCATCCTTCTATATTCAGAAATGTTATCACTTTCATGTTCATTGTGAAATCAAATTAGAAAAAATGTAATCAATTGGTCAGGGAAATTTGGTACAATATCGAAAAGTATGTAAAATGTAATACAAAATGTAGCAAAAAAATTATGAATGCTGCGTTGGTAATGTGGTGGTGCTTCATCCTGTTGGAACCATATCGTATTCCGTGGAACTTGAGGACCTCCTGCTAAAGTTGGAATGACATCATTATGAAGTAGTGCTAAATAATTATCGGTATTCAAATTACCCTCAATGAGAAAAGGTCCTATGATATGATTTCAAACATGTCTTGCCGAAACATTAACCTTTTGAGGGAATTGCGTGAATTCCTCTCTCACCCAGTGAGTTTTTTCTGTAGACCAGTAGCGGCGAATTTTGACGATTAGCATGGCCGTTGAGAGATAAAGTGCACTCATCAGAAAACAAAACGTCTAATTGGATAATATTGTTATCCAACATGTCCATCATTTGTTCACAGAAATGGGTTATCCTATCAAAATCTTCATCCAAGAGCTCCTGGGTAGGGAAAAAACCTCAGCAAAAAAAACCCATCTCCCCGTTAGTGTTGTGATTTAGGAAAATTGAAATTATTAACAGAAAATGCTGAAATATTAAATAATGAAGGACGTCTTTTTCTTCACTATCGATTCTTCCCAAGAAGCAGAGAGGTTTCTCCAAGGTACCCGAAACTCAATCTGGAAAAGACAAAAGGAGAAAACGAACAAATTGAAAATGGAGTCTTCCATGGCTTATTAATTAGATTCAAATTTCACTACCCATTCTACCCAGTAAAAAAACTTAATCTAGATATTCGTGCCCCAAAACCACCTCTTTGATTTCCACTGTCTAATACATTGCTTTCGAGAGTTATCGTGCTTACGGCTAGATGGACTGACAGAATTGGATTTGACCCTGGATTATTCATCAGTGAGTCGAACCAAATCGTTTCAGACTATTTTTGGCCGAAAATTCCAAGAATATAGATATTTTGGCAAAATTATAGCACGCTGTTATATTTCTGGTGGAACAAGTGGGCAAATTTATCATTGAATGTCATCGTTCACGATTATGCTGGTTTCAATAAAAAGTTTGATTTCAGGAGAATACAGAGTATACCATAGAAAATACGACCTGTTCTCTGAAAATGACAGATCAAGATGGAATGATGGAAGGACCAAACCTAAAGATTCTCGATGAGGTTAGTGAATTTCAAAGAATAACGCATCAAGCCCAGTTCATTAATAGGAGCAGTTTCAATGAGCTGACCTCCCTTAGTTGATTTTATTCTAATCCATATTATCATCATCATACAGTATCGCAAGGAATATATCTAGAGTATTATGGTTTAATGAGAGCATACAGAATATCTTGCTAAATATTGAGAGAATTTCTCCTCGAATAGCGCGAAGAAGTGATATGGAATTATTCGGCACATTAGTGCCTTGCCCTGCTACGATGCTCTGCATCTAGCATAGTGATGTAGCCCGTTGAAGAGTCGAGTCGAGTGTGGTTACATGAGGACAGCATTGCGTCTCTCTTTATTATGTGGTATTATAATATAATTGCGTTCTTTGTTGCTCTTATAGTTTTCTATCTATACCCAAGATATATTATACGATACTATATACGAGGGGTCTTTTCTAAGTTCGTTGCATGACGGAAGAGGAAAAACTGTTGACTATTGCTTAGAAAAATACTTTGGAATTGCTTAATTTACCTCATATCGCTTGTATGGTCCACGAAGTTTTTTCTTACTTTGGGGAAATTTATAATCGCTCGGAATGGACTATAAGGTGGGTGATCTATTATATCCAAGACCACTTGGTGCAGGCTCCAACGATGTGCTGTCCCTTTTTATGACACTACATGGAGTATTGCTAAGACGCAAGTTCATAATAATGAACCCAAGTTTCATCCTCTATAAAAATACGGGCCAACACACCATCCTTATCCTTACTACAGAGATCAAAAACATTTTTCTACTTCTTCAACAAGTGTCTGAGCGGTCATTTTGATCACTCTTTATTGCCTTGCATAAAAGGCCTATGCCACTTGTAAATCATTGTTTTTTCAATTAAAGATTTCCCATAAAAAAAATGGCATCTATTCCAAAATGTTTTGAACAGACTTTCCTTGTTTAGTCAGTTATAGAAGTTACAGAAGATTATAAGGGCTCGATGTTTCAAGTTTTCTTCCCGATTTAACTGGTTGATTGCAGATAGTTCACAGACAAATGACCCGATTAAGATGAAACATTTCACGTCTAAAAATACCCCCATCTTTAACTCCCATCCCCTCTATTTCGCGGACTTAAAATCGTACCTTTGTACCTCTTCGATCTCGATTTATGTTTTGAGTTACGACATTAGATGAAACATAGTTTAAAATATTTTCAGGTTAACTCCGAAATTTTTGGAGTATCTTTCTACCCAGTCCCTCCAGCAGCGGACCAGCAAGCAACTGTTGTGATTTTCCTGAAAGACAAAAGAACCCTAGACTACGAGAAAAAAAATTCTTACGTTTTTGTTGTAGAAGCACAGGTGAGATACCAGATAATATTCTGGAAACTTAAGTTGACGCAGTGTGAAATTAATAAAATTTTTGTTGCAAAATATTGTGATCGCGAACCACTGAAAGAACATGGATGTATTCATACTTTGGTAAAGATCTGGATACGGTCTCGATCTGCTAAAATTTTAACGTATACACACCAGTATATATATATTTGAATTATGATTTTAAGAGTCTATTGTTTAATATGATTTGGTTTGAAGGTAAGGGTGTAACGACTCGATTTGGGAGAAATTTAAGTGAAACTATTCATTATTCGCCAAGCTTTCGAATTTTATTTCAATTCTTCTTCAGTCTTTGCATTTTAGGCTATGTTAAGAAAGTTTGCGAACATCTCTCGTCTATGAGTATAAAATAAAATTTGTATATGGGACATGACATTACATTAACTATATATACTGGTTAAAACACACTTATAAAATTAATAAATAGGACTATATATTGTTATATAGATTTTTAAGTAATATGTGTTACGTACACGTTAAATGATATTAGGATATTAGGGAACTAGCATGAAAACGTGTAAAGTTTTATGATAACTTCTATTGGTTATCATAAACTTTACACGCTTTCATGCTAATTCCCTAATATCCTAATATAGATTTTTGTTGAAGATTTTCTTGGATTTTTCAGCACGTTGTTTTTGGCTAGTGAAACGATATTTACTTTTGCATTTTATATTCTTTCCAACATATCGTTTTACTAGTCAAGACCAACTATAAGTTGGGTATATAAGTTAGGGTTTTAAAAAACATAAGAAAAACTGATTTATTTTCAGCCATTGCAACAGGCTGTATCTTTTTATATGACCTGAATGTGGAAAAATCATATATGGAAAAATTGTTTGTTGAGAGGAATATGTGCTTAAGATTGATTTACAACTCAAAGACTCACTGTGTATACCATATTTCAACATGTCCGGAGTTTTATCGAATTTATAGACTAGAAGTAGTTTAGTTTTTGCTGAATATTTGAAAGCACCCTTAGACTAACCATGTTTTTTAAATATTTTGGAGTTTGTAGTTTATTTTCGGATAGAACGTGAAAGCTGGGCCATGGGTTACCCTCTTGTCCCCTTATTAGCTAATTAGTTCTGCAGCAAATCGGAACTTGAAATAAAAAACAAGACAATGTTTTCCGAAATCTCGGGCTTAGTACGTTTATGATATATTTATGGATGCATATTTTGAAATCAACGAATTTACCATATCATAAACAGTAAACCCATATATTGAGTTCATCTTCAAAATGGAAAAGTATAGTATGTGGGTTTCGTTGCGTGTGATGGTGTGAGGACCCACAACCTCTTGGTTGTTCAGCATTTCGTTTTGGCTCTCACTGATGAACTTATTAATTCAGCTGGTTCACTGGGATCCTACCGTAGAAGATTATGACTTCAGGCACCCAAGTAATGTCCCAATGAAATAAAAGACATATTTTGCTTTTCGGCAATTTTTAATTTGACATTTCTTAAACTATATACACAGGTCTATTTACAAGGGGAAATATACAAGAAATAATCGCTTACATTAAGGATTTACATTTAGTGCCTGATCTCTGGGATCTAATCTAAAAATATAACATTATATATCTGTCATGAGATGTGTGGAAGAATGTGACAATTTTTCTAGAGGTATGTCCAATCAAATAAGAGACATATACTTCTCAGATGGGATGAAGGATTTCAGGAGATCTTGTTATAGTAGGGGAGCCCAGGTAGCTAATTCGGGATTTACTCGAGCGTCATAGAGAGCTATTGGGTTGTCAAGCTTAGATGATAAGAAGAAAAAAATGTTGTATAATATATACCTGTTCATCGGTGGGGTGAGCGGATATAAATTTTCAAAAATGTAAAAAAAAACCGTTACGTGGACATACTCCAGCGCGTCAGATATTGATAGCATCTGTGTCCTACGTATTTTAAAACATGTACATATGTTAATCTGGCCGTTTCCATGATGGAGGTGATCATACGTAAGGGTTGAAAATGAAAAAAAAAAAAATTTTTATCGAGCTCGTCAGATTTTCTAAGGGGGTGTTAAGTGAACCTTAAAAGATGCTCTTGTATAATAATCTGACGATTGGGATGTAACGCAAACTCATGGTCATCATTAGAATATGCAAAAAAAAATCACCATTTAGAAATACTCAAGCGCGTCAGATTAAGATATATGTGGTTCATCAATATGGCCTAGACGTGCTGTCTCTTAATCTGACGATTGTCTGGAGGGATTCGCTAAATCTGACAATAAAAATTTTTTTTTTTTTATTTTTTTAAATCATTGAACTTAATTAATCGAAAAGCTCAGGAAATAGCGTGCAAATGAAAAAGCTTGTGTTGTTTTGAGGAGTATATTTATAAAAATAATAATTATACAAAATTTAATTTTTAAGGGTATTTTTTTTAATCATCTTCATCAGTAGAATCCTCTTCCGGAGTGAGAGAACAATAGATAGAGAAAGAGAGAGAGGAGAATAGAAAGACGGAGAGGGGAATATAGGCATGGCATAGCTGCACGCATTCAACTTTATCAATTAATTTTTAATACTTCGGCTTGTCAAAATCGTCAGATTATATATTTTTCGTAACTCTTGCATCATTCCCTTCAAAATAAAAAAAAAATTTACCACGCTCGAGAATGTCAAGATGTCGTTTTTTTTTTACAACTTTGTAACCCTCCCCCTTCTTTACGTCACTCTCGAATTGTCAGATTAATGGAATATACACTTTTTAGCATGTAACTAACTCACCCTACCTTAATCTGACGCGCTGGAGAATTTCCGATGATCAACTTTTTTTTACTAATCTGATGCTTCATCCTTGACGGGCGGCCATATATATATGGCTCATGTTTGGTGGAAAAACTTAACCAGGTACAAGGTATCCCCCTATATATTTATCTACCGCGCTGTAGTAAATCCCAAAATCCCCGCTTGGGCTCCCCTACTATTATCGTTTTAACGATAACAATCTTCCTGCAGGATGAGGTGATGGGATAGTTTATGTTTTTGATAATTTGGATGTTTGTGTTTTCCGCCGTGGTTGTCCCGAGATGTTGTGTTTTTTCTAGTTTCTTCGTCGTGTATTGTGTCCGCTTTTCCGGATTTATATAGGTCTTCAATTTTAGTGAATCTTGGTTTATTTAAAATTATTCGGAGGAATTTATTTTGAATAATCTTTAACTTTTTGAAATTTGTGTTCGATGTATTGCTCCATATAGGGTTCGCATATAAAAACACTGTTCTGATTCCTTGATTATAAATTCTAAGTTTTGAATTCCGGCTTAGCTTACTATATGCTTATTCGGTAAGGGGAAAATGTTACGTTGGATTTGGTACGCCTTTCGCGATAAGTCGTTAATGTGTGAGTTATAGTTCAGTTTTTGGTCTAGGGTTATACCGAAATATTTGACTGTGTTTACCTGTTTTATGGTCTGGCCGTTGAATGTTACGTTTTCGTTTTATCCTGTGTGTAAAGTGTACCAGAGTAGTTTTATTAGCGTTTATTTTGATTTTCCATCTGTCGTACTTTTCGAGTTTCTGAATGTGCTCTTGTATGTATTTGTCTGCCTGAGTTGGATGGAGGGATTCTGCTATTAGCGCGGTGTCGTCGGCGAAAATTTTCAGTTTTGTTCTGTCTGTTTTTGGAATGTCGTTTATGTAGTAGTTGAAGAGGGTTGGGGAGAGGATACCTCCTTGTGGCAACCCAGCCGGGATGGGGGATTTGTTGGAAAGGGATTTTTCAACTCTGGTTTGGAATGTTCGGCCTGAGATGTAGAATTGTATGATTTTGATTATGTGTACTGGCAGTTTGGCTTGGAGGAGTTTGAATATGAGGCCCTCATGCCACACGGTGTCACCAAGTAATGTCTCCACTGCTGCGCTTCGGTTTCAATGCGTCACGTACAGTAGTGACAGGTGTTCGTTAAGACGAGGCGACATCTACTGGCGGAAACGGCGTTGAGGTACAAGGATCGGAAGAAATAATGTAGTTCCCTACAGATGCATACTGTCTATGCCTGCCGATTTGAAGGGCTGGAAACTTTTTATCACCAATTCATTTCGGTTCGGTATGAATAATCTGCCTGATTTTTGGTTGGTCCACTTGGCTTGCCCAAATGTGTCCTCTTTCGAGTTATCGTCTCTGGCACTGACTTGCTTAGAGTCAGAAACATGTGAAATTCGTGATCATTCGTCAAACACCCAGCGATCTTTTGATAGTACCTTTTGAAGTCTAGCTGAGGGGTACTTTTATACACTCCCTCACAGAAGCTTATCCAGGACCACCTTTTGACCTTTCGTACTTCTTTGTTATAGTTTGTTAGAGCCATGCTTAAACATGCATACCTAATGATATTTTTGTTGTTCTCCAGTTAAAGTTTGAAACACTGTGACTAGTGCACCGTGAGTCCATTACTATCAATCTTTAACACAAAAGAGAGATGGTGTGGCTGGCTATTCCTCAACTGAAGTCGGTGATAGAATGAACAATCTCTCAATAGTGAGCAGTATGAGATATTTCTCATTTGTGATCGATTTATGATTACTTGAATCAGCCCCGACGACATGACGGCAATGTGCAAACACAGCACCGGCGTGCTAATAATCGTTGTGGTGGTTTCGTGTGAGTGAATGTAAAACTACCGATTACCATTCAATGCCCTAAATTCAGGCTTTATCCTACATCCATTCAAGGCTACGTACGGTATTTTCAACAAACAGGCAGTGTTCTGCTAATTTGCTAGAGTTTACCATATCAGTGGCACATTCTCTTGCAATACCTATTTTTATGGTAACCATAACATCACCCTGAACTGGTGTTAAGGAGATACATTTTATATTTTTTCAGGAGACACATATGAGTGGTCAAGTGCAAGTTGTAATTGATGTTAGAGATCTGCCTGATACACCGCCTAAATTCACTACTATGTTCGCGACACAACAATTTGAGGAGAACATGGATCAGGTCTGTATAGTAGACAACATTAATTAATTAATAAAACTCTATAGCCGTATACAGGGTCCGAGGCTGCCACACCGACACGGGCAAGGTGACGTGATGGGGTACCATTAGGGTGTCACACTTCCTCTTGTTAAACTCTTCTCCTGGATTTCTGGTAAAAGTTAGGGATGGTCTAAGCCAGGGGTGAGTTTCCTTATTTAGCAAATATTTAAGAGACCCGTTGAGATAGAGTAATTAAATTTGACGGTTTGAGTAAGCAGCTCAAGTACTTTGAAACTCTTGTAAAAATAAAAAAATATCATGGGCACAGATGCATACGTTTTATTGCTAACAATTCAAACCATGAAATATTTGAAAAAAATAAACAATGACGAAGCATACAAGGTAGCACATTGAATATTTGGAAGTTGTGAGATGAGTAGCCTTTTTCGAAAGACATATTGTGAAAATATGGAGACTGTGATCCCTAACGACAATCGCAGGAGAAAAAATTTCAATATGGTAATGGGAAGCTGGAAAGAGTCGATCGTATGTAGTGCTCTACCCCGTTATCGAAAATATTGTGTGTCGTGACATTATTTTGATAACATCTTTGTAACCGCTTGAGCCCCACTTCAAAGATACACTAAATGAAAGGTAAAAGATCGCAGTTTTGGAATCTAATTCATTATTAGTACGTTACCGTGGAAAAATTAATTTATTTTAAAAAGTACTCCCACCCCTTACCATTTGTTATAGTGGGGGTTACAAAAACTTATTTCACCAGGGTTTCAAAGTACTCGAGCTGCTAACTGAAACCGTCAAATTTTGATGCTCTATCTCAACTAGTCTCTAAAATAGTTGCAAAATGAGGAAACTCACCCCTGGCTTATACTATCCCTAACTTCCATCAGAAGACCCGGAGGACAGTTTTACAACAGGAAGTGTGACACCGTTATAGTACCCCATCACCTTCTTGCCCGTATCGGTATGGCGGCCTCAGACCCTGTATAGACACCATAAATATGATGATCTTTTATAATTTTTCGGTTCGTAAATTCATCATAATATTATAACCCAATGACCAAACCAGATTTGTCGTAGAATCTGCAGTTCTTGAGTACCGAATAAAAGAAATATTCCAGCTTTTCAGTTATACACTCAGGAAACTCGGTTGATTATAAATTGTTTCAAACAGAAATTAACCAAATACTTGTCGAACGAGCAAATCGTATTTGTCGTGAAAGAAAAAAATCGCGCCCTTAGTTTTTTTATATGAGGTGGTCTGCTAACCTGCATATTAAGTAGTTATATAAGTTAGCAGAGCCACCCACAAATAAACATTAAATGTCATCATAATAGTTATAAATAATTGTCGAGTATTTGTCAAAGTCCATATGACGTCACATTTTAGGAAACATAGATTCGTTTTTCTAAACAAAGGAGCTCGCGTGAATATTTGTCTATTGAGTTTACTGGGTTTTAGTTTACCATGCGTGGTCTCACCCTTGAAAATAATACGTTTACGAAAAGATAACTGCGAGTAGAATTCCTTGTTAAGCTTAGACCTTTGTAGAGCGATTTATTGCCTATTTCCTGTAATAGAATGATAAAATGCATTTAACAACTGAAGTGCTAGGAAACGTATCAGTTTCTAGACACATTGCCCAGTGCTGGTATTCTTGTTATCTAGATGCTTGGAAACCCCTAATCTGTGAAAACTTATCTATCATCTTTCGCTGATAGATTATATTCAGAAAGCAAGTAAAATTAGTCCAAATAGTTGGAGAAATTCGGGATTTCAAATTCCTAAGATTAAAACACCCTAAAGGTTCTTTCATTGGTGCCGGCATCGAAAATTTAGTAGGCTTTCCACTCTATTTCTAAACGACAAATGAGAGTATTGTTGCAACGTATCAGGGCGGTTTTAAGATCGAAACCCCAATCGTTGTTAATATTTCCCCTTTTCTTCCCAGATGAAGGAACCTCCTATTTTACTTCTATTCTTCTTCTTTTATATACATTTCACACTACAAATTAACTTCTACAGTTACAACTACAAATACTACAACAAATACTGCTACATCTCTTAGTGCAAGAGACATTACTTATATTTTGTTCGGTCGCGAAACTAATACTCATTTAGTTCTCCTTCCAAATATGTAGTCACTTCTTCCTTGCTATACATTTTCATATAGACGGAAGATTTTGTATTGTATTAATATTGCATTGTAGAATAACTTCGTGCTTGTTATCATATTATCAGTAACAAGAAAATACAGTTTGTTGTTTTGTTTAAAGTGCGTTCGAATATTTCACCACTTCCTATTCTCGTAATAATGGTTATCTTATAGCAAGTAACAACTTACGCCGTAATCAGTGAGATTATTAGTGGGTGCTTAAGGTTAAGTATACCCCTTTACTCATCCCCCTGATAAAACAAACAGGGTGTATAATTCTGGTTCTTCGATCCCTCGAACCATAACATCCTGATAAATCAATCAGGATCCATCAACCAATATGAGCACATTTGATGTTTATTTGTCGGTGGCTCTGTCAACGTAAGATTAAGTGGGCAGAGCCACCCTATATCAAAAAAAACTAAGGCTGTGACAAACACTTTTCTGTCACGACCAATACATACGTTTCGTTCATTCGACAACTATTGAGTGCATCTAGGTTCCTTATAACCATTATGACAATAATTGAGTTTTCTTGTGGGTGGCACTGCTAATTTAATATTGAGTTAACAGACCCAAGCCAAATCAAGAAAACTAAGTGCACGACTATTTTCATTCTTTCACGACAAATTATCGAGGCGTTTTACGCTATACCTGAAAGTGCGAAATCGATGACAATATTTTAGAAAGATAACATGTATCGAAAAACAACCATGTGCCAGATTTCATACATCCATTTGTTCTAGAAGACGAGGACCGTCTTATGGGCTATAATTTGGAATAGAGTGATATACGATGGTGGTCCGATAAGTACTTAGCCTGCAAAAAAAGAACAACAATTTTGGAAAAGTGGCGATTTATTTTTCAACATTCTAGTTCAATACACTTGACCCAGCGATGCTCAAATTTCTTTAACCCGTCTGAAAATTTAACCCGTCTGAAAATTACGTTTTCTCGAGGTCTGCATAGTAGGCCTCCGTGGCGGCGATGACCTCCTCATTCGACTAAAATTTCTGCCCACCGAGTGACTTTTTCAAGTATGGGATGGAGCAGCAGTTCGTAGCCCAATTCGACCAATTTGGCTGTGGCAAGGGCGGAGTTGTGCGCCGGTGCGTTATCTCGGTGAAAGAGCACATTTTCCTCGCCATATGGGGCTGTTTTTCCTTCAATTCGTCGTCGAATCGGCGCAATAGTTCGGCATAGTATAGCCCTGCCTTTCTGCAGGTAGTCGCTGTGGATCACACCTCGTGAATCCCAGAAAACGATGGCCATCACTTTTCTGGCCGATGGAACAGTCTTCGCCTTCTACGGAGCACATTCGCCAGTTGAAGTCCATTGTTTCGACTGTTCTTTAGTCTCTGGTATGTACCAGTGGATCCACGTTTCGTCGACTGTCACGAAACGACGCAGAAGCTCCTTCGGATTTGGCTTAAAAAGCTTCAAACACTGCCCCTAGGGGTCTCACGGTTACGCTTATTGTCCGGAGTTAGCAAACGCAGCACCCATCGCGCCGACAGCTGTCTCGTGCCCAAAATTTCATGCAGGATATGGCTCACGTGGTTCTTTGAAATGCCTACTGTCTCAGCTATCTCGCGCACCTTCAATCGGTGGCCAATACGAGATCGTGGATGTTCTTTACGTTATCCTCCGTGGTAGCCATTTTCGAGGCACCTGGACGTGGCTTATCAACAACCGATGTTCGACCACGTTGAAACTCCTCAAACCAATTTTTGTCGGTCGCCATCGAAGGAGAAGAGTCCCCGTACGCAGCATCCAAACGCTCTTTGATTTCGCTGCGCGATTTCTCTTCCAAGAACAATAATCGAATCACCGACCGATACTGCTCTTTTTCCATTCTTCTAAAATCCGCGGACACTCTCGCTTCCACACCCGGTCAAAACAAAACTGCGATTCCGATCCGGCCGAAATTTCGACAGTAGCCGTCTACGAGAATGTACCTACTACGATAGTAAAATGCTCTTGTGATACTGGGCACCATCAGGCGGTGAGGCTTAGTAATTATCGGACCACCCTCGTACATGTAGAAATGCGCCTCCTTCAGTGTCGTTCTTTTTTTCAGAAATTCTTTGTATCGGCCCAAGATGGTGATACCGGAATCAATAGTTCCATATCATACGAAATAACTGAAAATGGATGTGAGAGTAAGAAATATTCTTGTGAGATCACGATTTCTGGAGATGGCGAAATAAACGTGAGGAATGTTGATAGAGAAGAAACAGGTAACACCATTCCGTTGATAATAACGGCTATTGAGGCAGATGATGGTAGCTCGACCCCTCTCGATATAACTTTCTTCATAATTGACCAAGATGATAATGTTCCAACAATTAAAATTGAAAACTCAGAAATATCAGTTGATGAGGGAACCAGAGGCAATATTATCAACTTTTCAGTGGAGGATATGGATTTGGTAATATTCAGATATAAATAAGTCGTCTTAATATCCCTTTTCTGCTAACGGAAGTTCATCAGAATAGCACTCACTCTCCAAGTTTGTATCTTATGTCCTCAACTAATATAAAACTTTCTAATCGCGAACTAGAATAAATTTCATAACCCTCTCCCCTTGAAATTCTCCTTTAATATGGAGCCTTTCAGTAGACAAGACTACTGGGGCTAAGAGGTATTGAAATTGAATATTCACAAATTTTTTACGTCAACTTTTTAACAATATTTTTAGAGTGATAATGGTACTTTCTCAATAATATTGGACAATGGGAAGAGTCAGGTCGATTATGCAAAGGCTTTTGAAGTTATTCCAGATTCTGGATATCAGAAAGCTAATTTTATAATCACAATTATTAATTCTACTGCACTTGATTATGAGGACAGTGACTGGAAAGTGATCACATTCAATGTAAGTCATCTTTGCCACTATTATATTCTGAAAAATTTTGCATTTTACCCAGACTCTCAGTCTCTCACCCGAAAATTCGCTTATTACAGGGTGTTTGGTAAAACGTTGAACATACGAAAATGGGGGATAGGTGGGGTCACCTGCTACTTACTGAGCCTTAATTTATTTGGCCCTGGCCCCTTGGGTATTTTCAAAAAATATTCCACCCCTTTCTTAACTTTTTATTGTATGGGTAAAACAGGCAATATTTTTGTTTTTTCAATCTTCAATGTTGGCAGATTCTTCTAATATTATTGCTTTGTTCAGATGTTGGCTAGAAAAGAGTTAGGAGTCCTCCAAACTTACAGAAAGATGTAAAAAATACTTAAATCTCAACTTCAACTTTCATCAACAAACAAAAAATGATTGAGTAGTTCCAATTCTAGCAAAATATCCCTAGTGCGAACTTTCTACAGTGGTATGTAATCTACTTTTATAAAAACAAACCTTCAAGAGTTATTTCATAATTTTATCAAGTAGGAAATTTTTGACGAAACTCTACCTTTACGGAAAGTTAAATATTTTGCGATATTTAATACTGCAAGGTTGGTAAACATTAAATGACCTACGGCTTGCCAGTAGCAGTGGTGCAAATTGACATTCCCCCATGGGATGGTTACACAAAGTAGGCAGAAATGTCAATTTGTACCACTACTACTGGCAAGCCGTAGGTCATTTAATGTTTACCAACATGGCAGAATTAAATATCGCAAAATATTTCACTTTCCGTAAAGGTAGAGTTTCGTCAAAAATTTCCTACTTGATAAAATTATGAAATAACTCTTGAAGGTTTGTTTTTATAAAAGTAGATTACATACCACTGTAGAAAGGTCGCACTAGGGATATTTTGCTAGAATTGGAACTAGGTAGGTAATTTGAAATAATTCAAGGTAAATTTATGATTGAGGGGATAGCTTAAAAGCTGCTGAAGGCTTGGGAATATGAAAATGAAAAACAGCAAAATTATATATTTTATTTATCGAATACTACAACGTCTTCATAAATTATCACATAACATCGTATGTGTCTCTTTTAAATTTTTTCCAGTAAACTACATTTTTGATACGATCAGTAGGTTAGATGGGTATTCATTTATCGTTTCACTTCTCAAATCACACTTTTACACAATTTGTGATATTATGAATTATTCATTTCACTACTTGTTTTTCATAGATTGTAGCGAAAGAAAAAGCAAACACAGCACACAGCTTTTCTAATCCTATAACCATCAAACTCAAAGATATAAATGATGAACCACCAATTTTTGTGAATGATGTAGATTCTGTGGAAATTTTTGAAGATATAAAAGCTGGTGAAATAGTCTTCAATGCAGCAGCTGTTGACAGAGATGAAGGTGACATAATTTCGTGAGTGTTAAAAAATATTCTTGTTGACATTGATATTAATATACATAACACAGTACTATAAGCTCAGTGGTTAGAGTGTTGGAAACATTCACTGGGGTCAAAAATTAACAGTCCCCTGCTTAAGGTAGCACAAGGTCACAGTAACAAAACCTATACATAACACAATTGCTTCTCCTAACTCTCACAATCTTTTCAGAATTTATGAGCAGTATCCTCGGAAGATCTTGGGGGGTCAGTATAATCATAATATTATAATCTTATCTACTGTGGGAAACAATCACCAGATGTGTCTCAAAATGTATCTTTATTTCTACTTACTGCGATAAACACCTTATTCGACCTCATCATGTCTAAATATTTGTTGAAGGTTAAAATCAACACGGTGTGTCTTTTATTTGTTGGCAATTGGCTACAGCTCACCTCATTCTATGTTCACTGGTTTGTGGTTTATCTAACCACACTAAACCATGCGTTTTAGGTTCGTAATAGTCTCATATAGGTAGACGGTAGACGCTGACGATTTGTAATAACCATGAAACCGATTCGTATCTGCCCATGAATGACGCTTTCCTCTTTAGGGAATATTTGTTGATGGTTAAAATCAATGAATATTTGTGTCTTTCATTATTAGTGTTGCCGAAATTTTTGAGACCACTAACATCAATATGGTATTAGCGATTTCAAGTTCAGAGATAGGCATTCTGCTAATCTAGACGGCTTAATTTGCTTCAATGTGCCTCCAGAATTAATATTAAATGTCATGGGGATGTTTTAGGATTTCTTCAGACAGGGATATAATCCAGAAATAAATCTGAATTCTCGGTGAATTATCTAATCCTGACTGCATTATTTACAAGTATGAAAATATTATAATTCCTATAATCCTCATAATTTCAGGTATGAAATAGTGGGCGTCTGGAACAAAAAACTAGATATTAGTGATAAGGGCATTATAACAACAAAAATTGACAACGTGTTCAACTATGAACTGCTGCAACAAGTATTGATCGCCGTTAGAGCTTCAGATAAGGGTCCGACCCACACTGCAACTAAAACGCTCACAATTAATGTCCAAGACGTAGATGATGAGCCACCTGTTATGACGATTGATGTTTCCACTGTAAGAACAAATTTCATTTCAAAACTTTAATCAATCAAGGATAATATTATGTTATTTGATTTTTCCTTTATTCAGTTTATGCTTTTGATTGATTTCTTTTCCAAAATTTTCTGGAAATTTATGCAAATCTACACTGATACACTACACTGGTGAAAAGACCAATATTTCCCATGATTGCCAAATACCTAAAATTGGATAATGCGAATGAATATACTGGACACTGTTTGAGAAGAACTTCCGCAACTCTTTAAATTGAGGCCCGTGAATTTAAGAAACTCAAAAAATGCACGGAAATTTTTACAGTGCTTGTGAGACCGAAATGTTACATATAAAAGAGTATTTTCAATAAAAACAAAGTGTCAACAATGATAGTCCCTTGCAGAACTTCAAAGTATTAGTGATCAACTTTTCCCTTCTGAAGTTTCGAAAATATTTCCGGCGTCATAACTTTTCCGGAAAATTTTGAAATTGCACATTTAATTTTATCTATATATTTTTTATTTTGATTGAGAGCTTTAGATGTGGAAGCAGAGGTTAGTGTAACGGGGCACCATACAATTCGTCGTATGGTACATGATCTCAGGGAAAAACCTCAGCAAAAAACCCTGTCTTCCCGTGAGTGTTGTATGATTATTGAAAAAATTGGTTGTTTGACTTAGTTTGTTGAGCTGTTGCTTGTACTTGTAAGAACATATTTTCAAATAAATAATTTCTTTCTAGCTTTTACTCATGAAAATGAAGGGTTATCCAATAGTTTCAATTGTCTGTTTTAGGATGATAAAATGGTGAAGATACCAGAAAATTCCGCTGCTGGAACTGTTCTCGATGTTACTATTCGTGTTACTGATCCCGACACACATCCAAAACTTAAATTAGAAATTGATTGGCAGCATTCATATGTAACCAAAAATTCTGGAATCAAGAAAGTTTCTGATAGCGAGTGGAAGTAAGTATTCCTCAGATTTGTTCAATTCCAGTCCACAGACATAGAATAGCATGGACTGGACAATTCCCAAAAAACTAAGTCTCGTTTAAGTCTCGTTCTCGTATCGTTATCACTTGTCTCGTCTCGTGTCGCTTAATTCTGAATAACGATAATAAATATTATAATATATAAACGAAATGATATACGATAATGAATAATTTTGTAAAGCTATATTTATAACGCACTTATACAAAAATATTTGTACATATACATATTATTATTAATTTCACACACACTGATAATTTTAACTTTAAAGTTACTCGATGACCAAGAATTCAAACATAGTCACGCTTGCATCACATCATTTTCCAATGATGTACGTGTTTTTGCCATGATCATACCTGCTGTGGAAAATAATCTTTCAACAGGTACGGATGTAGTCATTAATAAATAATCGGCCATCTTGGAAAGTGTAGGAAGAACTTTTTCATCACTCTCCACCACTGTAAAATATTTTGATTCCTATTTGCTCTTTTTAACAGCAAATATTCTTCAAACTCAGCTTTCCAATATTTCGAAAGTTTAATAGAATTGAACAATTTGGTTTAGTTGTCAAAGAATACCTTCCGAGTGGGTAGATCATTGAGGGTGTTCTTGGCGTATTCCTCATAACACTTTTCGAAACATTTAATAGTTTCATTTCTTTACCAGTTTTATTATACGTAGTTCAACAGATGTTTAACATAATTGTTCACATCCTCACTACAAGGAGCACAAGACAATAAATTTCTCCAGATGTTCAGATCGACAATACCGTCTTTACCCTAAGGGCACACGGGGCCCGTGCCCAGGGCCCCCATCCTTAGGGGGGCCCCGAAAGACAGACAATGCCTATCACATTTATTCTAAAAACATTTTTGTCGGGCTACTTTGGTCCAAAAATTCAAATCAAAATTATGTTTATATAACCAAATTAAGACAAAATCAAGTCAAACTTTGCCTATTTTCTTTTTGAAGTATAAAATGTCCATATCGTGACATAAATAATATTTTTTAATGATTTTTTTTTAATTTTCTAGGGGTATGGTTCTCACAAAATTTCAAACACGTCTTTCTGTCGATATTCTACAACTAGTTACCAAGCTTCAATTCGATCGAGTCTATATTTTTGAATGATCGAGGAAATAATATTCCAGGTTGGCATAACCTCAAAACCGTTGGACTGATTATGCTCAAAAACGATATTAATTAATTATTATCAATATGGGATGCGCAACCTGCCCTGAAAATTGCGAGTTCCTACCTCCTTTCGTTCGAAAGTTATCGAGGCAACGGTTACCCATCCATGCTACTGAACTCACACAAGGCTACTCGGATCTCCAACAATATAGATCCGATCTTGTTTAAACTTGGAACTTTACAGTAGAGTTAGGCGTTGAAGGCTCTCGCAAAATTTCAGAGATGTCGTTTTGGATATATTGAATTTTTTTCAATGATTTTTTAAAAATTTTTTCGTGATACGATTCCCACGAAATTTCGCAAGAATTTTAGCGTTGCCATTCTACAACTAATAACCGTATTTGAAATGGATCGGTTTTGCATTTTTCGAGTAATTTAGGAAATAATAACCAAATTTCAGATGGGTGTAACTGCAAACCGATTATGCCCTATAAACAAACTCAAATGTTGCATTCAGATTCACAACCTAACATGAAAATTTCAAGTTGCTATCTCTTTCCGTTCCCAGGTTATCGTGACATAAATAATATTTTTTAATAATTTTTTGTAGATTTCTAGGGCTACGATTCTCACAAAATTTTCCAAACGTCTTTAGGTTTGCATTCTACAACCACTTACCAAGTTTCAATTCGATCGGAGTTGTAATGGTTGAAAACAAAATTATTACTCTGAAACCATTGGGCCGATTATGCCCATTAATGAACTTATCTGTCGTATTGGGATGCGCCACCTACTCTGAAAATTTCAAGTCGCTATCTCTTTTCGTTCTCAAGTTATCGTGACTACGGTGATGTTCCCCAGAACATACGCGCAAAAAGTGGGAAAGCTCTTTGGACCGGGGCTTTGGCCCTCTTGTCAAAGTACTAGTAATTAATTTCTTTGACTGCATTATAAATATTGAAAAATCATATCTCCGAAAGTATTATTTTGTTAGAGTTGAGAATGATATCAGTGGATTCTTATGATGAAACTGTATCTTAAAAAAAAATTGAATTCGAAATTTGCAATGTTAAACAATTTTTTTTTCGTTAATCCTAAGCCACCGATTTTGCCCAATAACAAAGTTAACCGAGATATTTATATCCAAAATCAACTCTGAAAATTTCAACTGTCTAGCTCATTCCGTTCAAGAGTTATCAGGGGAGAAAAATGTACAATTCGCTTTCTTTACTTTCCAAAAGGGCCCCAAATTATTGTGTGCCCAAGGGCCCCAGCATAGTTTAAGACGGCCTTGCAGATCGAGACGTAATTTTCAAAGCATTGGGATTTAGGGGCGACAAAAGTTGTCCGTTGAGTATTGAATTCATAATGGCATCCGTTTTTATGGTTGTGGATTCAATTTTTTCTTAAAAAATAATCTCAATTATTGGTCATAACGAATTAATAATCTTCTGAAAAATCGTGTATTTCTAGAACGATCGATGCATAATATAGACAAAATATTTTGGTAATTATAGTGGAAACTCTTCATATTCAATTGTTTTCTGTGGGTATTGAAACAGGTCCAGTCGTATATAAAACTTCATACAAAAAATTTAATGAGACCAAAAACGAGACTCTCGTGTTGCGCCGTATGTGGTCTCGGTATCGCCCTTGGGCAGTACCCAATACTTCTTGTTAGATGAAATTTTCAGAGTAGGTGTGGAGTGCGAATGCGAAGATGAGGCTACGTTCGTTAATTGACAAAATCTACTGAATTGTTTCAGAGTTATAACCATGAAATTCAAGCCCACCTAAATGGAGGAAAATTAATAGGTATTTAACATACACGAACTGATACGTTGATGCTAATTGGCACACTTATGTCACTTATGGCGTTGAATTTGTCATTCAACGCCATTTATGGCATTGGACGATAGCCATGAACTATCGTCGTACATCTTTCTTTTTGGCGAATACAACATTTCCTATTCGTCAGAGCTGTGCCGAGCACTGAAGAAATGTGCTTCAGGCCTAAGCACTAAGCCATCAATAAAAATGATCCCGAGCCTCGAGCACAAAGCACCGCGTTTTCAAAAAAGGCTTGCGTTTACTAAGCACTTTATAAAAGTAATTTGATTTTTCGTGGACAGGAGCTTTGGCGCTCTTGTTCAAACTTTGGCAAATCATATCTCCGCAATTATTGGTCTCTGGGAATGATATGAATGGTTTCTTACGATAGAACTGCACCATGAAAGAAATTGAATTCAAACAGACCGATTCTACCCAATAAGGAACTTATCCGAGATATTCATTCCTCAAATCAGAAGGTGTATTTTATATCAAGAATAACGAACCAGAAATAATTCTGACATTGATCTCTCATAAGAAAATAAGATGACATGTAAGAACACAGATCATATAATAATTCATTCAGCATTCTGTGAAAACATAGAAGTACGATTCACTATTGAAATTTCGAAAAATCATATCTCCGAAAGTCTTAGCTTGTTAGACTTGAAAATGATATCAATAGATTTTTATGGTGAAACCGCATTTTAAAAAAATTGAATTAGTAATGTAAAAAAAAATTTTTTTTTTCGTTACTCCGAAACCATTAGGCCGATTTTGTCCAGTAACGAACTCAACCAAGATATTTATCTCCCAAACCTACTCTGAAAATTTTAATTGCCTAGCTCATTCTTTTCGAGAGTTATTAAAGAAGCAAAATTTCCAAATTTTAAATTTTTTTTTTACGGCAACTCTATCACTACAAAACTTCGCATGCATATAGAAGTTATTTTTCTACAGTTTGATGCTAAATTTCAGATAGATCGAGTGATCGGTTTCGGAAATATTCATAAAAAATATTTTTACTAAAAATGGCCACAACTCCGAAACCGATCAATAGATTTTGCCCTTTAACAAACTTATCTGAGATATTTACGCTCCCAACCAATCCTGCAAATTTCAATCCTCTAACTCCTTTCGTTCGAGAGTTATCGTGTTAACTGCCGGACGGCCGGACGGACGGCCGGACAGAATCGATTTTGACCACGGATTCTTGATCAGTGAGTGGAACCAAATCGTTTAAGACCATTTTCAGCCAGAAATTCGAAAGTTACAGACACTTGGGACACTCTGTTCCGAGGAACAAGAGCTCCAAAAATGAATACCTATATCCCTTGGTCACGCCATCACGCGTGAACGGCTGGACCGATTTCACTATTTTTTTTTGTGTTTGTAATTGTCGGAAGAAGGTTCTTATAACAGAAAAAAATTAAAAAAATTGCGCTGAAAATTAGAAAATTTAAGAATCGTTATTTAAGAAAACTCAACAACCATATAATATTATTTCTAACCTTAGCGCTTTAGACCACAAACAAATCATTAACTAAATAGGTACCTTGGATGGATTCTCATAATGTATTTGTCCGAAATGTTCATACAGGGTGTTTTTCTCTCAACGTCAATTGTAACTTGCTGTTTTTCACCCCAATCGTACAATTGCATTTAATTGTGTTGAAATAGTATATTCTAAAACAAGTTGCAGAATGGGCTGATATTCAAAAATGGACTTACAGAGCTGCTGGTATATTATTCCTTTGTTTTATGCTGCTATTGGGCCAAATTTTATATTTTTGGATGAAAATGTACCACCCCGTCGTGCGAGAATTGTCGATGAAGCTCAATTTTGAACACCTTCGAGTAATTATAATATTAGCAACGTTTCATTTCAATATGTTCAGACATTTAGTGAATAATAAGTGCAATTAACTTCTTGTATATTCATTCCTATTGAAACAATATCAATATTAATATTTACGATATGAATAATTGTTCCGCAGGTGCTTTGCAGTTGATACTACTTCTGAAGAAAGACAAACCATCGATCGAAAAATTTCAATAAATGAAGATTGCAGTCCAGATTTCGAAAAATTCGATGCCATAATGCTATTCTTCACAGCTACTGATGAGAACACCGCAATAGGAAAAAAATCAACGCAGGGTAATGTATATTCTATTTATCAATAGGTAGTTGAATGAGAAAGACACACTGTATAATATTCATCAATTTAAACCATCGACAAATATTCCCAGTGACTTGGGCGAGGTCACCTCATCACTCAGTATTCCCCCAAAGAGGAAAATGCCATTCAGGGGCAGATACGAACTGTTTTCATGGTTATTACCAATCGTCACCGTAACGTTATATTGAATGACGCCGAAGGAGGCCTAGGAAACTCAAATCCATTTGTTGCGAACTGGTAGGGAGAAAATCCCACCAGTGGCATCTAGGGAAATCCTTACGAACTCCGACCCTCTGCGATGAAGAAACCTTGAGCGATGTTCAGTGACGTTCATTCTTTTTCCGTAAGAGAGTCAGGGACTGCAAGGCCGTCTACCCATATAAGACCATTACGAACTGAAAACACCCGGTTTAGAGTGTTTAGATAAAATGCAAACTAGTGTCCATAAAATGAGGTGAACTGTAGCCACTTACCAATTACTAAATAAAAATTGGTTCAAGCCCTGACGTGAAATCAGGAGCTTTTGCGCTCATGTTCTATTGTTCATTCTCCTTCATCGAACACTCTTAATCGAATTTATCATGGTAAATTCAATTAAGTTAGACTCGCCGTAGGAGTTACAGTGAACTTCTGTAGTGGCTTACAACATATAAGAGTCACTGTAATATAAAGGGTTTCCCAAGTTCGAGTGCCTATTAGACTTTTCTGGAGAACTGGACATATTTGAAATTTGAAATGGTGATGATGATATTGCTTGAAATTATCTACAGAGCTAAAATATTTTTGAAGCCCAAGCACTTCCGGTTATTCAGGGAGGTGCTTGGGCTTCGAAAATATTATAGCTCTTTAGAGAATTTCGAGCAATAAAATAATCCCAATTTTCAGATTTAAAATATGTACATTTCTCCAGAAACGTCTAATAGGCACTTGAA
The DNA here is from genome assembly GCA_937662695.2 of Halyzia sedecimguttata. Taxonomy (NCBI): domain Eukaryota; kingdom Metazoa; phylum Arthropoda; class Insecta; order Coleoptera; family Coccinellidae; genus Halyzia; species Halyzia sedecimguttata. The sequence goes on along the minus strand of OW569417.2, from coordinate 20,015,143 downwards.
CTTGGGACACCCTGTATAATAAATATTTTTTGGCGCTCTTAGTCCTCGGAACAGAGTGTTTATCAATTTGCCCAAATCTTAGAATGCGGGGAATGTTTTCTGATAAATAATGCACAGCATTCTCCAGTTCTTGTTCAAGACTGGTGTTTAATACACCTTAAGTACACACAAGTTCTTCATTGAAAAATCTCCATCCGAAAATATCGAAAATTACCTTATATTTCTTATTACTATCTAATGAGAAATATTCTGAATTTTTTCTATGTTTCAGGATCCATTCTCATCAATATTGTGGATCTCAATGACAACACACCACAGTTCATAGATTCATCGCTGAATGACTTATCAGTTACAGATGGAACGAACACTGAAGCCAAAATTGGTATCATAGCCGCAAAGGATGATGATATGGGCGAATTACTCCGTTTTTCTATCAAGTACGTTTTTGGAATGATAATCATCAAAGCATACCATATTTTCCACGCCAATTCAATCCTCTTGAATTATAGATTGGTTCAAGCACTGACGTGAAGTCGAGATCTTTTGCGTGCATGCTCTATTGTCTATTCACCTCTATTTGACCCTCGAATTTACCATCGATATGGACCGTTTTTCCAGTTTTTATGAGATAATGAATACATTTCGTAACATTCCAATACAGACAGACTTGAGTAAAGAGAGAATTGTCTAAGATCACAGAATTTTCAATTCTGATATATGTTATCTCTCGAAATGGAAATTCATTTAATATGAAATAATATTCGGAAAAGTTTACCTCTCAAGTAATTTCTGGATCCGATATTCAGATAAGTCCATCATTTTATTTCGTGTATACCTGTTTGTTGTACAGGATATTTTCTCATTCTATTTTGATTTCACGACGTGTTTGGAAGAATACAACTTATTTAGAAAGAACTAACAGGTAATCTTTACCTAGGGTTCCCCTCTGTTCATGTTATGATCATTTGCTTATCTTGCAATGAAGAATGATTGTTCACAGTGCATTTATATTGTTCGCAAATATACTGCAATATCATTAAAAGATGCTACCATCCAACTAACACCAAGTTAGATGATAATTATGTGAATGAAATAAATAGGATCAAGAAAATCAATTTGGTTGTTCTCGCCTGGATGGACGAATGGTGTATACTTTGATGAACTAGATGATTGATACAGCTGATGACTTCGGTGACGGCCGGAAAGCAACTTGATTTGAAGGTTTCATGGGTGAGGAATTCGGCAAAAGTGACTTTCTTGAAGTCATTTCCTTTTCCACGGCAGATGATGATGAATTGTTTGCCCTTGAGAACTCATTAACAAAAATAGCGCTTTCGTGATCTTAGATCATTTCTTAACACATTTTTAGAGATGAAAGAAAAACATATGCTCCACGCTGCACATGCATCGGGCGTACTTACGCCTATTGGTCAGAAGGCCAGTCTTTTGAGATCGCTTACTTGGCTTACTGGGGTAGGTAAGCTAAGAACTAAGAAACTAAGAAGTATATTACGCACGAACAGATACTCTGGTCCATTTATTATTCAATGGTTGTTTGTAGTATTCCAATTAATTTTTTATAGTTGTTTAATAGGCAACCGTTGAATGATACTATAACATCAATATTAATCATTTATAACACCGAAAATTTCCAATTTAAATAGGCCTGTCGAGGGCGAACCAGACTGGGTGGACATCGATGAAAATTCTGGGCAACTCACTGTCAAAAAAGGGGTTGTTATCGATTGTGATGAACCCAAACGAGACACTATTAATTACTACGTCACAGTGCATGACCCTGACCCTGAACATCATGAAAACACTACAAAGGTATTTGATAAAGAAAGTTACTAAATAGTTGCAATATTCAACGAAGTTAGTAATTTCAGGTTACTATACATATTGCAGACATTAATGATGAAGATCCACACATTAAATGGAAAACAACAGAGGTAGAGTTAATGGAAAAATCAGAAGATATAGTGGTTTCTACATTAGATTCGGAAGATGCAGATAGAGATGGTAAGATTAACTGTAGACGTTCCACCTAGGAGTACAGTTGAACAAATATTTTTCTCTATTTCAGTATCGTAATGAGTCCATTCCAGAACTAAAAACAGTGCTAGAATGAACTCATTCCCGCATTGTTTCTATTTATATTTTTCGTTTTTTGGTAGTCAGCACTGACATTCGATGGTATCAAATTTCAACACACGTCAATTGACAATATATTATAATCTGGATATAGTGAAATAATTGTAAAGAAGAAAAGTTTTATTTTCATTAAAAAATAAAGTACTAGAGATATCCTTCTTGTTAATTTTGAATCATTCATGCTATTAGGAAACTGTTTTAAATCTGATCTCCATGCCCTACGTACGATTCAAATCAAAATTCTGTAATCTGTCAACTTTCGTAACAGTCACACCAACTACCAAGGTACAATACAAAAGTCACTAGGATGCATAATCCGAATTTTTCATTAAATTTCAACAGTATTTTACAAAATATCGTCTAATACTCGTTGCAGAAGGCAATTCCAACACTCATGACGGGGATATGTTGTAGGGAACAGCGTGCAAGAATTTTACCCCAATGTCTATGATTTTCGAATTTTTCGCCGAAAATAGTCTCTAGCGATTAGATCTACTTATTGATGAAGAATATTTGAGGTCAAAATCGATTATGACCGTTGCCACGATAATTCTCGAACGGAAAGAGATAGCGATTTGAAATTTTCGGGGTAGGTTGCGTATCCGAACGCGACGGTTAAGTTCGTTAAGCAGCATAATCGACCAATTACTTTCGGAGTTGACAGAATTATCTTTTTTCAGATCCGTTCAATAAAGTCGTTTTCAAGTTCGAAACGAACATAACAGACGAAGCCTCGAATAGATTCAGGATAAGTGAAGATGGACAGATCTTTGTTCAACTAAGGAATGGGGCTTCACTCGATAGAGATAAAGGACCTAAAAGTTTTATTCTACCTATATTGGCTTACGATAATCCCACAGGTATGCACACTGATTACACAAAACAAATGTACTGTTACGGAAACATTTCTTGATATTCTAGATTGATTTGTGATTATTAATTAATTAACTCATACTATAACTCTTTTGAGTATTCTTAAACTGAATTCAAAATCTTTCTTGCCTGAAATTATACTGAAATCTCTTGAAAATAATCCGACTTTTCTCGCACTTAGTATGTTTTATTACTACTGGCAAATATTTTTGTGCTTCCATGCATCTTCTTAAATCTAAAAGCAAACATACTCTGGTTCATTAATATTCAAAATTCATATCATAATAATTTCCCAAATTTAATATTTGAAAATTTTTCATATAAATTCTAAAATATTAAAATTTCTCAATTTAATTTAATTGTTAAATAATGATTTTTTTTGTAAATAAATAATGAAATTTGGCCCGAATAAAGAAAATTTTGAAATGATATAATTTTGAAACCTTTTAAATTTCTTTCCATTGATGATTCATCCAACTGTTCTCAATATATGTCTTGTGTGGTTCTTGAAAGTGTAGCAAAAGTCTGACATTTAATTATTGATGTCTCTTTGAATCTAACTTTCCCATTTTTATTCCAAAAACGATACTTAAAGGGTGTAATAACTTGCTTACTTATTATCAAAGTAAGTGTTCAAATTGACAGTACTTAACAGAACGCCAATTGGTTATATTGATCTCATTTCTTCCTGACCTCTGTTTCATCTACTCGATGTTGTTTGGTCGAATGAAGTAAACTTAGCTTTTGATATAACCCCTTGAAAAAAGTGTAACGGAGACAGATCTGGGGGCCGAGCTGGCAATTCAATAAAATCTCGACGACCGATCCACCTGTTCGGGAACACTTCGGTTAGGTAAACACTTACATCTTGAAAATAATGGGGTGGAGCTCCATCGTGTTGAAACCATAGCGTTTCGTTTGGGAGATCTGGATCTGCATCGTTCGGAGGAAGAACCGCCAACGATGGAATCAGGTCAACCCGTAATAAATCCGAATAATTTGGACATGTGTTAATCTTGAATGGCATTTCCATTTTCTCAAAATCGATTTTTACGATATATTTTTATTTGCCGTTATAGTTCTCGGAGATAAATGTGGACTTTTTCCCATCTCTAATAAAATGTTCAATTCTACCTCCTCTGGACTGGCCGGTCGATCAATTTTTGGATGATCCTTCAGGTATCCGAACTCCTGATACTTCCTGACTATTTTACTAACAGCATCCAGAGTTACAGGTGCAGCATTAGCACATTTTCCATTGAAATAATCACAAACTTCTGGATGGGTACGTGTTCCATCTCCACAACACCTAGTAATCAGAATTTCTATTCGGTCTGATGCCGATAAACCCCGAACCATTTTTAGTTTAGTTTTTGACAGTAGGTGAATAGAAATTATCAAACTAATTCGAATTAAACTCAGATACGACTACCAATTCCAACGGTTTGCAATATTCTCTGTAGGCAAGTAGGTAGTAGGAGAACACACAAGACATACAGAAGGTCTAAAATATTTTTTGTTAGTTTCAGTGTCAATACTAGTATAGTTTTTGTAATACCAAAAAAAAAATAGTGGTCTTGTGGTCTACTACTACTACTACTAGTGGTCTACTTGGTCAATGATCCTTAAAATAAAAATGGCTTTGACCTATTAAGCCATTTTTCGATATTCCTGAAAGGGATGCTCACTATATGAGTAGGTCACTTCTACATTTCACTACAGTTTACTACAAAAGTAACTACCCTCTTGTCCACTACATTTTTTGTCGTCCGACATATGTTTCGGAATCACAGTTTCCATCTTCAAAGACGAAGCGTTACTAAAGGGTGCGATCAATTACTACATTCCAGTATGGGTTGACATTTTTACCCTTAGTTATAGACCAATTAGTGAGAATAATGGATTGTTAATTGGGGTTAGATCATTATTGAGTAAAATATCTTTTCTTTTATACATTTCAATACCTTCAAGTGTTGAAGTACACTTTATTGGAATTTTCCAACAATTTGACGGAATTTTCTGAAATTGAGTGGCCAGTAGTTAACACGTGATTTGCAACAGTAGATTTATCGATGTTGTGGTTCCGAATGTGTCCCATATATGCTCTTTACATCGCTACAGTTTCCAGAATATATTGAGAACATAATATTATCGTTATCGTTTTTCTTTTATGATGTGCATAATAAATTCTAAATTCATATTGTCACTTCCTCTTAACATCATGTACAATATGTTAACGGGAACTAGGAAGGTGGGAAGAATCAGCAAATCTCAGCTAATGCCAACGTTTCGCAAACATATATTTGCTTCTTCAGGACTTTACAACAATGATCAGGATCTGTATTTTGTAGCCCTGAAGAAGCAAATATATGTTTGCAACACGTTGGCATTAGCTGAGATTTGCTGATTCTTTCCACCTTCCTAGTTCCCATTAACTTATTGTACATTATATATTCTCTTGGAAATATCTTTATCAGTTTCACGTATTTCGACAGACATGCATATATTTCAGGTACCCTACAACTGAAAGATCATTTCGACCTGAAAGTGATCCTCAAAGATTTAGATGACAATGTACCAAAATTGCAGAACAAAAATTTGGCCTCTTCGGAAAATTTGAAAAAGGTTAGTTCTGCATATTCCTATACTATACCAATTACAAGATGCTATATTTCAAATGTCTACTTCACTTTGAAATACATAAAAATTATCGTTGTTTATTGATAAATTATATTTTCTCAAATTTTCATCAAATCCATCTTCTAGCTTCAATAAATACTGGCTGACAAAGAAACTGCAACACCCAGAAGGAGCTGTTCAAATTTCAATTTTTTTTTAGGTAAAACATAGATAGTATAGCAAGGTGTTAATTATTGAAATTTGAAGAAAAAAACGAATGGTTTGCATTTTTTTTAATTAATTTGTTGATAATGTGTTTGTCCACTGCGATTTTCTATACACTCCCCAAAACGTCTTGGCATTGATTGGGATACTATCCCAAGCTACCTGTAGTTCATGTATCAGAGCCGCCAAAGTCCGTGGGGGCTGGGGTAAATTAACAATCCTTCTACGCATGATGTCCCAAACATGCTCTAAGGGCGAAAGATCGGAGGATCTGGGCGGCCATGGCAAAAGATTCACATGGGTCGCTTCAAGAAAGTTTAAACTTACTCTGGCAACGTGAGGTTGAGCATTATCTTGCTGAAATAATGGATTCTCGAGCCGGAAGGTAAGGGAGAACATATGGCTCCACTATTTCTTGAAGGTAACGCAGCGCATCATGTTACCTCGAATAAAGACTAAATGTGACCTACTTACATGTGCAATAACTCCCCATACCATAACGCCTACTGTCCGGTGTACATGACGCACAATATATCAAACTGAGGTTCTGTCTTTCTTCCCGACGTCGTCTAACCCTTCTTCGACCATCATGTGCACCCATGGAGAATCGAGATTCATCAGAAAAGACGACCTGATGCCATTCCACATTCCAATGTTGAAGTTTTCTGCACCACTGTAATCGTTGCCAGCGATGCTCAACCGTCAGAGGAAACACAAGATGCGGTCGATAATGCTGCAGTCCAAAAGACCTTATCCGGTTACAGGATGGCCTTGTTCTCCTAACCACTGATCAGCCAAAGATCGAGTTGTCGCAAATCGGTCTCTAATAGCCATAAGTATTAGACGTCGATCTTGAACTTTATTTGTGCCCCTTCGACGTCCGGTGCCTACTCTTCTTCGATTTCGGGCATTATCAAACCACGCTTGACAACATCTCATAACACTAGTTGGATTTATGTTCGTACGGTTAGCGATTACTCGAAATGACAACCCCGCCTCCCGTAGACCAATAATTCGACCTCTTTCAAATTCACTAAGATAGTGATAAATTCCGCGTACACGTGCTCTAGGCTAATAGCATATATAGCAATAACTAATAGCTAATATCGATAACTAAACATCGACTTTGGATGTCCTCGAACAGCTGGTTTGTTGTAAAATTTAAAAAAAATTTACAAAAAACGGCTACAATATGTAAGTATCAAAAAAATTTTACATGAAAAAACCTTCACAATTTTTTTCTCCAAATTTGAATAATTTACTTTTTGCTATACTATCTATATTTTACCAACAAAAATTAAAATTTAAACAGCTCCTTCTGGGTGTTGCAGTTTCTTTGTCAGTTAGTTTAATACACACAGCAGTTCGCCTCGTAGGATTTTTAAAACAACTTCTGTTTTGGCGGAATTGCAACCCCTTCATTGAACATTCGGCTTTCGTTCGTTATTTCCGACGATTTTGGTTGCATAAAGAAACAATGGATCAATCAAATAAAGAACCCACATTTTTTTTTTATTAGGTTTTATTATGACCTAATATTGTGATCTTTGACGCTTGATTTGAATCAAATCGAATCCGTATTTTTCGAGCTATGGGTCAGACAATGTTTTGACAATACTGAAGAAGTATAGCAAAAATGAAGGTTCCAAGTGAATTTATATTACTGGATTTGAATTCATCGTGGCTTGTTCTACTCGGGGTTAAACTATGTACACTAACTCACCGGACACCCTGTATAATTTCAACATTTATGAATTCATTATCAGTTTCCTGTTTCTTCAATGTACAATATGCTGTTATCCACATACATTTTGCAGGGCGAAGTTCTCGGAGACATCATTGCCATCGATCCTGATGAAGATGGACCTAATTCAGACGTTTCCTTCGTTTTGACGAAATGTGTTCCTATTGCACACGATAACAAAAATGAATTAAATGGAACATTCTTCGACATCCTTAAAACTGGTGCTAAGATCGCAAGAATTAGTATGTTGGAACCTTTGAGAGGCTTTTGGGGTGAATTCAACTTAACTGTTAGGGTAAGATATTTCGCCAATCGTATTCGAACACCCGAAGTTTGTGTCAAACACGAGGTTAAAATCAACTACTTGGAACTGTATACATGAATGTCCGATAGGTGTCGCACTCTAACATCAATAGGAATTCTCAATAATTCAATAGGAATTCCATGGAATCCAATAGGAATTCCACGGAATTCAACAGGAACTCCAGGAATTCAATAGGAATTCCAGGAATTCAATAGGAAATCCAGGAATTCAATAGGAAATCCCGGAAATTAATAGGAATTCCAGGAATTCAATAGGAATTCCAGTAATTCAATGGGAATTTCTCGGAATTCAATAGAAAATCCATGGAATTCTACTTTCTTGTACACCAGAATTCCTAGCGGTTTACCCCTCGGTCAAACATAAAATGACTACAGGCTGTATCTAAAGTGATGGTGATTTTTGTAGTACCTATGCTAAATAAAACTTTTGACTCGATTTTTAATTCCCATGTGATTTGTACCAATACAGTTTGGAAAAGTCAAATGGAATAAATTCATTATCTTGGTTACTATATACAGGGCCCCGCAATAGTGCGTTACGCTTCCATAGCTGCCAAACCAGACCTTTTAGAAATTTCGTTTGAAAGCACGCCCTTTGTAGCTTCAATTCTGCATCTCAGGAAATTATTTTCTATTATACAGAGGGTTCCAAATAAAATTATTCAATAAATGAGTGATTTTTTAAATGGACCACCCCTTATATTTTCACATATTTTCAATGGCCTTCAATACCTCTATCATGACGCAAAATATTACAGATATTTTTCCAACAGTAAAGATCTTATTCACAGAAAACTGCAAATATCGCTTTGTGTCGACCACCTTCTCTGGGACAAAAAGCGATCCGATCGTTGAATAACCCACTCTCATCAGCATGGCTGGAGTAATGCTTCGGAAAGCAGTCACTTTCGCATATTAGGAGCTGTTGTTGGAACTTCATCGTACACAATTCTGTTTGTGTATCCCCACAAAAAAAAATTTAGTTTGGTTATATCCGATGATCTAGCAGGCCATCTTGTCATTTTTCGTCAGGAGTGAAAATAGTCGAAGGTTAGTCTGAGAAAATGTAAGGTATTCAATTGTCTACCTCAGCATGGAAAAAAATACCAGATGTTACATTTGAAAAAATCGAGAAATAACAATTTTACATTTTTAAGATTTGGACACTAATAACGGACACCCTGTATACGACAGGTTGATCATTTAGGAACGAACCCTAGGCAAATTCTTCAGTTAAAAAAAATTCTGGTCTAATTCATGTTACTATCGCTTTTGGAAATCGGTAGAGGACTTTTAGCGAACTACTGTTCCCTCAACTTTTTGCAGTTTTCTGTGAATAAGATCTTTACTATTGGAAAAATATGTTTAATGTTTTGCGTCATAATAGGGGTATTGGAGGCCATTGTAAATATGCGAAATATAAGGGCTGGTCCATTGAAGAAATCACTCAATTGTTGAATAATTTTATTTGGGAACACCCTGTATATTAGAAAATAATTTCTTGAGATGCAGAAGTGAAATTACAAAGGGCGTGCATTCAAACGAAATTTCTAAAAGGTCTGGATTGGCAGCTATGGAAGCGTAACGCACCATTGCAGGACCCTGTATATTTATGGAAAATCCCGAAGATGTCGAGGTTAGGGTAGGAGTGGGGGTACTGGTTGCGGTTGAAATGACCGTGGGAGGAGGGAAGCGAGAAATCAAAGGTTTCCATGTATTAGGTAATCGTTGATTACCGTCGCGTTTGTTAAGTCAATCTGGACGCCTTTCATTTTCAAACGCAACGATAGTCAAACATTACCTCATACATAGAAATCTTTGATTTCTCTTCTCCCTCCTACCACGGTCTCCTGAACCGCCACCAGTAACCCCCAGTGTTGCCAATCTGTTACAATTGTAACAGATCTGTTACTATCGAAAGTAATCTGTTACCCTGTTACTCTGAGCAGAAATCTGTTACCATTTGAAGCAAATCGGATTTTCCTTCAGACGAAAAGTTATTTGTAAGTGTTTATTTTTGAATGTTCAGAATTATTTCCACAGAACGCTAATAATATATTATTTCAAATTTCAATAAATGAAGTTTCAATAGCACATAGTTAATTTTTAGGTTAATGATAATTCTGTTACGTTTTTCTTGGATCTGTTACTATTTTCGATGATCATCTGTTACCCTAGTTTGAAATACTCTGGCAGCACTGGTAACCCCACCATCCCCACTCCTACCCCAATCTCGATGTATAAATTCATTTGATGAAACCTAGGGGGTAGGCAGATTGAGACCCTGGCGTTAATTCACATTTTACATCTTGATCTTGATAATGGCTCCAAAATCGGAGCCGAAACGTCGAACGACATTAAACTCTAGACATGGTCCAACCAGGAACCTACTCCGGGATGCGTATTGACATTGTTTACTATGCTGCAACGCATACATCATGCTGCAACGCGGTAAAGAATGACTGAACCAATGCTCTTTCTACCCAGACATATCTTACCACGACTCAGCTCAGGCAGGAGTTCAGACGTAGTAACTATTGTATTATTGATACGCTGTTATCCTCGAGACATTGTTTACCGCTTTGCAGTCCCATCCACGTTCAAATGTGCTTTCACGTTCATAAATATAACAGTAACATACCATCGCCAAAAATAGTTTACTAAACCTCTAAAACACTCTAAAATAAAAAAAAAAATATAGTAAATAATACAAATACACATAAAAATAACAATAGTATAATATAGTAAGTATCGCTAAAAACAATTTATTAAACCACACTAAAATACAAAAAAAACTACATCAACTGCAAAATCCACTTAAGAATAATCCTAGTGTGCATTTCCATGTGATTTTGCATTTGGTCTATTAATACGTTTTGCGCCGCATGATAAACCACGTCTAATTTTTCTTCGGCTCACTGATGTTGGCTGAACAGAAAAGTTTTTTAGCGAGAGATTTTTTGATACGTGAATAAAATTTAATAAGTCATAGAGTGTAATAATTTTGTTCAAAGTTTCATAAAGTTGCATGACATTAACCATATCAACCGTTTTATGTTTGGTTGCTATTTTACTAATTCGTTCAAAATTTTCTGATACAGCTGCGGAATATTCTTCACCTAAATGTGTTTTATTGGCATTCTCGACAATATTTATTTTTTCGATAGAAAAATTATCCTGTTGCATAAAAACATTGCTTTGTTGCTCTGCACTAGTTGGCAAGTCATTTTCTATACTCATATCAGTTGACATGCCTTCATAAAATTCTGGGGATACGTTTTCTCCTAGAGCTAATTGTGCTAATACTTTTCTGTTATCGGTGTTTATTTGCATACAGGTCCTAAACGTTATTTCAAATTTATTTTGTATGGCGTAAGGGTCCTTACAATATCTTCCACCCTGCCAAAACTGTAGTCGCAAAATGCAATATCTGCCTACCTATGCAGTATAAAAAATAATTATCATCGCTCTCCGAAGAAAGCAAATTTGAACGTGGTTGGGACTGCAACGCGGTAAACAATGTCTCGAGAATGACAGCATATCAATAATACAATAGTTACTACGTCTGAACACCTGCCTGTGCTGAGTCCTGGTAAGATATGTCTGGGTAGAGAGAGCTTTGGTTCAGTCATTCTTTACCGCGTTGCAACAGCATGTATGCGTTGTAGCATAGTAAACAATGCCAATACGCCTCCGGGATAGCCATCTCATCACTCTCGGGACACAATAATGAACGTCACTGAACATCGCCAAAATTTCCGCCTCACAGAGTGTTGGAGCTTGTAAGGATGTTCCATTTTGCCGTATTAATTATAAATATATTAACCGTAATTTAGGATAGTTAAAAAAGTGATCATGTTTATAGAGCTCGTAAAATATACACAGTGAAAACTAATTCATAATATTAAATATAAAATAGTCTTAATCTTCAATTTTTATCGGAACCTAATAATTAGGTTCGCCAACAATCGAAACATTTTTCAAACGCAGGTTTCGGAATTTACTCACAGCGAATTCTCTTTTATGTCTTCTATCGACTGAAAACGGGTACCTCGAAATGGCAGTTTCAGTTTTGGAAACAGAAAAAAGTCAGCGGGAGCCATATCAGGGGAATACGGAGTTTGCTCGATGGTATTCGTTGCGTTTTTGGTCAGAAATTCCTTCACAATGATAGCCTTGTGCGCTGGTGCATTGTCGTGATGCTGAATCCAAGAGTTGTCTTTCCACATATCTTGCCTCTTTCGACGAATTTGCTCTCTAAATCGCTGCTTCACATTCAGATGATATTCTTGGCGCTCTAGTTCCTCGGAACTGAGTGCTTATCAATTTGCCCAAATGTCTGTAATTTTCGAATTTTTCGATGAAAATGGTCTTCAACGATTTGGTTCGACTCACTGATCAAGAAAGCGTGATCGAAATTCATTCTGTCCGGCCGGTCCGGCCGGCCGGCAGGCTGTACGCACGATAACTCTCGAACGGAATGAGCTAGACAGTTGAAATTTTCAGAGTAGGTTTGGGACATAAATATCTCGGCTAAGTATGTTATTGGGCAAAATCGGACAGATGGTTTCGGAGTAACAAAAAAAATTGTTTTTTTACGAAACAAATTCCAAATTAAATTATCTTCAATAAGCAGTTTTACCATAAGAATCCAATGATATCATGTTTAACTCTAACAAGCTAAAACTTTCGGAGATATGATTTTTCAAAATTTCAATAATAAATCGTATTTCAACGTTGTCACAGAATGTTATAATTATTCTATGTATGAATTGTCATAATGTCAACTTATTTTCCTGAGACATGATATTATCTAATCAATCGAAGAAAATTGAGCGAAGTGAGAAAAATCTCAGTTGTTTGCTCCGAAATTAGTTTTTCTCAGAAAAGTCTTACATTTCGGAACGGAACATGAAGTAAGAGATCTGAGAGTAGTGAGACTGCTTTTCATCCATAGACATAGATATAACTCTCGAACGGAATCAGCTAGGTAGTTGAAATTTTCAGAGTAGGTTAGGGAGATGAATATCTCGGTTAAGTTCGTTATAGGGCAAAATTGGCCAGATTTAATTTGATTTCTTCCATGGTGCAGTTCTCATTCTCTTGATTGCTCATTTAATCTTGATAAATAAACTATTATTTGAATTGAATTTCCTTTATGATGCAGTTCTATCATATGAATACATTGATATGATTCCCAACTCTGAGAAACCAATACTTTCGGAGATATAATTTTTTACTTACCGTCTGACCTTCTGGTAAGAATTCCGAGTGTACAACACCGCGATAATAATCGATGAAGAGAGTGATTTTGACTTTTGATCGACTGTGGCGTGGTTTTTTCGATTTGGGATCATGGATCAGATGGAAACCGCTATTCCGTAGATTGCTGAAAAAAAAGTCAGGTATCTCGGAACTGCTCGAGCTGCAACGTGTTTTATGCCCAAAGAATATTTTAAAATGGTCCGAATTGATTCGTGGGACACGGAAATTTCAGCTGATATCTCTCTTAAATTTAAATGTGGATTTCTAGTCACTATTTCCTTTACTTTAGCGATGTTAACTTCGCTTGAAGACCGTGAAGACGCTGATGGCCGACCGGAGCGACGCAAATCTTCCCGACCACTTTTGAATGCACTGTACCATTCATATGCACTTGTTTTTGATACAGACGATTCACCGTAAGCCTTTTGCAACATTTTCAAGAATTCTGCATACGAAATTCCATTTGGGACGCAGAATTTGATACGAACTCTTTGTTCGATGTTTTTATCTATGGCAAAATCGCGGGATATACTTGAGATGAACTGACATATACGCGCACTGTAAACAGACTAAATGACATATGATGCTTGAACTCCGCCTCAGTATGGAGGACAAGTGTAACAACCTACCGACAAGAAAAAGTTTTAAAATACAGGGTGAGTCTTTGACCACTGCATTAATTTTAACCAAAGATTCCTCTCATCAAATGAAACACTTTTTTCATTAAGCATTTTTCCAAATTCAGCTCAGGTAAAAAGATACAGGCTGTTGAAATTTTGAAAAAAAATCAGTTTTTATTTTGTAGCTTTGACATCCTTTTTTCGAATAAAATGAATGTGGGCGTAAAGTTTCCTATAACTATGATATATATTTTTCAAATATTAGTTATTTTCTACTTCTACTGGTTTTCTAGTTATGGACTCGTGGATTCATAAAACAGATATTCTTCATTGAATGTTTTAAAATGGAAAACTCCAGAAATTTCACTACTTTTATGGATCCGTCCCTGAACGTTGGAATCCCGAATCAAGCTGTAAACCACGTTACCATGCCTTATTCTCGTCCGCCAACAATGACAGAGATAATTTATATGTGGGAGTGTATTAGCACATTGTGAAATCTTTAAACGCTTGTTACTTTTTACCGGAGCCGAATATGGAAAAATGGTAAATGAAAAAAGTGTTTCATTTGATGAGAGGAATCTTTGGTTAAAATTAACGCAGTGGTCAAAGACTCACCCTGTATTTTCAGGCAGGCTTTTTAAATGATCAAATCGTAGTACTTTCTTGACAGTTCCAATAAAAATTGAAGATTAGGACTATGATACAATTATTATGAAATTTCTGTAGTAATGGGTTTCTCCGATGTTATAAATCATAATGTTCGATATTTCAGACCACTGACGCTGGAAATACAACTGCATATCTTGACAACGATATCACACTTACCATCGAGAAGTTCAATTTCGAGCAACCTCTGTTCAACTTTCCAAGAACGGAAGATGATAGGACAATTATTGTAGACAAGGTAATCTAAGTGAACAAATGGAAAATTCAAATGATCGAATAGTTTTCAATATGATAATAAAACTCTGCCTACGGCGCAGAAGTGTTTGATGATAAGTTACATTTAGATAAGTAATCATTAAAGGATACTGTGGGAGGTATACTCATTATTAAAATGTTTCTTTCTGGGTTTTCTCTACCAAACTCTGAAAAATATCTATAAAATAAGAATTAATTATTCTGCGATTTTCTTCTGCGTAAGAAATACAAGATATTTGTCAGAAGCAGTCAATTGAACAATGTTGCCTAACAAACAACAACGAAACAGCATCAACGAAGAAACAACTATATCGTAAAGTTTCGGAGTCTATATCAGACTCCTTCGTCAGACGCTTAACAAAAATCTTTAGAATTATTTTGTTGATAGTTATTCTAAAATTCGAGAATCGTCACATTATCATATCTTGTGTTTCTTACGCAGAAGCAAATCGCAGAATAATTAATTTTTATTTAATAGATATTTTTCAGAGTTTGGGAGAGAAAACCGAGAAAAAAAACCTTTTAATACATCACGCTGACAAAATTCAAAATGTTATATTCTCGATCGAGAACAAAGGTCTCTTCTGAACAGAGCAATTTTATTCGATTCTATAACATTGATGAACAATGGATATATTATAATACACAGGATGTTTATGACTTTGATGTACATATTTCAAAGGGTAATAGGTCTCACATGGAGAAGTCCGAAGCGGCCAAAAAAAATATGAATCATTGTATTTTATATACAGCATGTTTCAAACCAAGTCCGAAAAATTTCAGAGGCTGATTCCTTGCTCAAAATAAAGGGTAGTTTTTTGTATAAATGTTGGGTCAGAAGTCAAACGTTAGGGAAATATTGCGGTTCAAAGATGGCAGAAAAATTATGTTTTTATTTTGTATTTTAAAAACGAAAAACAATAGAATGATTCAATGAAAAATTATATACATTTTTTCCTCCGGGTCTTCCTTCCAGAGATACAGGGTGTCAAAAATTTATATTTTTTTATGGTCGCTAAAAATAATGAGAAATTACTTTGCAATTTAAACTAGTGGTCAAATTTTGTTGAAATTAATAAACGTGTTAATTATTACTACTCATTTTTCCAACTACAAGAAATCTACAATGCGTTAGCAAATTGTTTTTTTATCATAAAATGCCAGTTTTCTCGAAAATGGTTCAGGTTAGAGCAATGAAAAAAGAGTACCTTTTTTATGTAAAATACATTGGCGCGCATCAGAATTTGCTATGCAAATGCAAATTTGTATAGTGGTGTAAAAGTTAGGCGCTAAAACCTTTCTGGAAATTCAATATCTCCGCCACTGGCACGTCTAATAAAACCGAGTGAAGTACAAGAAAGGAGGGAGCTATTATTAGTGACAATGTGTGTACAAAAACTCAATACTGTAATTCAAACGGTTCCTGAGATATTAGCAAAAAACTGAAAAAAATATAAATTTTTGACACCCTGTATCTCTGAAACGAAGACCCGGAGGAAAAAATGGAAGAGAAAAGAAAATGTTCATTTTTCATGAACAATTGAACGTTGATACACTTATTTAGGAATACCCTGTATACAGGGTCAAGGTTTTTGGCCGGAATCATTTTTGGCAATATTTCCGTGACAGATGAAAAACCAATTCAAAAAACGCAGGTCCGTCTTGGCCATTTCCATTTTAATTTCACATTGTTAAACAATACCCTGTACATTATAAATTTGTATGTTGTTGCCTACTGTCTGAAAGTCTTTGAATAAATCTTTCAATTGGTAGTGAAACATTTGCAGTGGGTACTATTTAACTATTAATAGGTCAAAAATCTCAATTTCTTTTTCTGTGTTAGTTGATTCAATTAAACTTTTTTGAATAATAAACTGAACAGTTATGAGAATTTGATACATGTTAACAATTTATCAAATCTTGACAAACCACCATCGATACATTTACTAGCTCATTCCAAAATGTGCCTCACCGACATTCCTATCAATTCTGGATGTTGTTTTATTTCATCGGATCTTTCCTTAATTATTGAAATTGAATATTTATTTTATTCATAGGCAGTCAAATTGTAGTGCATTTATTAAATTATCTTCTATGGACTGGAATTTTTTAGAACTAAATATGTATTCCCTATGTATGTTGGCGACATGCGGAAAATAATTAAATTTGGTCAATTTTGAAAAATAAATCTCTTATTTCAGGATGACACTACTGCAAAAACGGCTATGATATTATACAATGGAGATAAGCTTAAAAACTTGAACGTGGACGACCTACAAGATCATAAGTGGGATGTTACATACGAAATAAAAGACGAGGATGGTAACATGAATTTTAATATTTTTATATTGAACAATGAACAGAAACCTCTCTATTTCCCTAAAAATAAAATAATTCGATAAGCATATTATCTATGTACTCATTAAAGGATACTTTGGGAGGTATATTCATTATTAAATGATTCCTTTCTGGGTTTTCCCTCCCAATAACGAAACAACATCAACGATAAAACAACTATTTCGTAAAGTTTCGGAGACTGGGTCTGACTCCGTCGTCAGATACCGAGTGAAAATCGTCAGAATTATTTTTTGTTGATAGCTATTCGGATATTCCCAGAAAGGAGCCATTTAATTAAAATATCAACTCTCAGGAACTACGTTAAGGCGAATGACGTTTTAAAATTTAATCAAGTAACAAATGATTGAAACAAAAAATTAAAGAATTGATTTATTGGACAAATTATAATATTTATATCCTTTCTTTCAAGGGGGGCAAGCAGATATATTCAGAATAATCCCATCTCCCACCTGTAGTTGGGAGGGAACTCTACAGTTACAAAGATCATTAACTGATGAAGAGTTAAGCAGGGATCATACTGTAAGTATATGGGAAACAAGTTTCATAAAATTTATAGTGATTTCTGACTGATGCCCGACGAAGAAAAAAATCCAGGTGATATTCTTTGAAAACTTTGGACGAAAAAATAAACATAAATATCATCCTTCATCATTGTATAAACCAGTCAGGTAACCCCAGATCTATCCGACAAACGGCATTCTGCACTACATCAATCAATATTGAAAAATATCCTCTGGTTTCTACGAAGGTTCTCTATACAGAGCTTGTCTTTAAGTTGTGCTTTCATTTTAGCCATAGATTCCTCCCAATAAATAAAACAAAATTTTCATTTTCCATTTTTGCGCGTATGTTCTGGGGAACATCGCGTTATCATTTTGCCCAAATGTCCGTAATTTTCGAACTTGAGAACGGAAAGTGCTAGCGACTTGAAATTTTCAGGGTAGATGGGGCATCTCAATACCACGGACAAGTTCGTTAATGGGCATAATCGGCCCAATGGTTTCCGAGTAATGATTTTGTTTTCAACCAATATAAATTCGTTCGTGAAATTTTGTGAGAATCGTATTACTAGAAAATTAAAAAAAATATTTTTTATGTAACGATAACCAGAGAACGAAAAGAGATAGCGACTTACAAATTTTCAGGTTAGTTTGTGCATCTGAATGCGACATTCGAGTTTGTTTATAAGCATAATCAGCCAAACGGTTTTGGAGTTATACCCATCTGAAATTTGGTTGTTATTTGCTCAATAACTCGAAAAATACAAAACTGATCCAATTTGAATATGGTTATTAGTTGAAGAATGCTAACGCGAAAATTCTTGCAATATTTTGTGAGTATCTTATCACTTTTTTTAAAAATAATTGAAAAAAATTCTATATAACAGAAACTATTCATCCGACGGGGCTGAAATTTTGCGACAGCCTTCAGAACCTAACTCTACTACCAAGTTCCAAGTTTGAACACTATCGGATCTATATTGTTGGAGATCTGAGCAGCCTTGTGTGAGTTCAGTTGCTGGATGGGTGACCGATGCCTCGATAACTCCCGAAAGAAAGTATAGGGACTTGCAATTTACAGGGTAGGTTGCACATCTGAATTGGAGAGTTAAGTTCGCTGTTGGCCATAAGCGGCCCAAAGGTTTCGGAGTTATACCAATCTGGAATATTATTTCCTCGATGACTCAAAAAATATAGACTCGATCGAATTGGAGCTTGCTAACTAGTTGTAGAATATCGACATAAAGGCGTGTGTAAAATTTTGTGAGATGCTAAATTCGATTAATCCAATACAGGAGAACAGACAATAAAATTCACCATGGTAAATTCGAGAGTGTCCAATTCAGGAGAATGGACAATAGAACATGCGCGCAAAAGCATGACTTGACGTAAGTGCTTGAACCAATTTTTCCAGAGTCAGCTCAGGTAAAATATTACAAGCACAAACAATCCTGCAGTTTGTTCACCTGTTCAACATAGAAAATTGATATTGAAAAATTTAGTAAATGGTAATTTTAGATAGAACTATAAGGAACTTTGGAGAAAAACTGGTTTAAGTTGAATTTTCTATCAATATTTGTGAAGAAATATAGAATTGAAAAACCAAGATATATCAAATTATATCAGTTTAAAATATCTTAATCTTAATCTTAATGTTTCAAATTTATTGCAGCCATGCAGCGCAAAAAGCAATATTTGCGTTATTGTCAGGTATTTTGTTTATATCTTCATTTTGAATACTTTTCTGGAAAAATGCTGCAAATAGCCATTTCTTCGTTAAAGTTATAATATCTCTGTAACCATGGCCACTACATAAATATGAGGCAGATAAAAAATCTATGCATATTAAGCAAGCAATCTAGTACCGGTGGGTAGTAGGGTAATAAGCACTATTGTCTGTTCTCTATTGTCCATTCATATCTATTGGACACTCTTAATCGAATTTACCATCGATATATACCGTTTTCTAAGCTTTTATAAGATATGAATACCTACATTTCGTTCCATTTCAAGGACTTGAGTGATGAGAGAATCGCCTAATATCAGAGAATTTTTAATTCTGACATATGTATTCTATCGGATCTCCAACAATAGAGATCCGATCGTGTTTAAACTTGCAACTTGGCTTTAGAGTTAGGTTTTGAAGGTTCTCGCAATCTCGCAATGCTTAAATGCTTCAAAATTTGTCATTTAACTTACACTCGGTGCATAGTTTTCACAACTCGAAATACCTAAGGAAAGTATCATCGAAATGTCTAGAGCAAGGCTGCAGACAATCATATAGCAGATTTTCCATTTATTCCTGATATTTGAGTAGGTAGTGGATTACGAACAAATTATTTCAATAGTTCAAAATATATTAATAAAATACTATTCTCTTTTCATAATTTAAAATTCAATAGTTCATATCACTAACACATTCTTTTCTGTATTATCAACCTCAACTCGAGAAAAAATTATTGATACGCAAATGTATCCATATTTCAGTATTCTTTTGCTAGCAACATTATGAAAATACTGTATATAGGAACATTTCACACTACCTGAGGAAGTAGAAGGTAATATTAACCTCAGTGGTCAACGAACAGTAATTTCTTTTGATGATTCCATTATGTTCTTGCATACATTCACGAGATACATTCACGCATTTTTGCGTCGGCAACATAGAACCATTTACCATATTTGAATTTAATCGGCACCGTATTTTTTAGTTTTTAAGGAAATAACTCCAAAACCGTTTGGTCGATTAGGCCTTTTAATAAAATCAAATGATGCACTGGGATGCACAAACTACTCTAATAATTGCAAGTTGCTATGTCTTTCTGTTCTCAAGTTATCGTGAGATGAATAATATTTTTCAATAATTTTTTTTAAATTTTCTAGTGATACCGTTCCCACAAAATTGCACAAACTTCTTTGCGTTAGTATTCTACAGCCACTTACGAAGTTTCAATTCGATAGATTCTATATCGCCTTCTATTATGAGGTTTCTCTTAACCTTCATTTGTCTCTTCTGTCGGAGGATGTCTTGACTCTTTCGTCTGTTCATCTGGATTTTCCATTTTATGCACCAGTCATTTAAACCGTCGGTTGCTTTATGTGGTCTTCTTTGTATGACATCTGCTCTCTGATGTCTGAAATCAATTTCTGTGTCATCTGCGTAGAGGGTTGCCATGATCCACGCATCTGTTGGGATGTCGTGGACGTAGATATTTAGTGACCGACCGAAAGTTCGGTTTCGGTTTCGGTTTCGGCCAGTTTCGGCCAAGAAATCTAGTTTCGGTTTCGGCCAAAAATGGCCGAAACTTTCGGCCGGGCCGAAACTTGACTGTTCGTGAATTATCCTAGTCCTTTGGCCAGGAGTTAAAAGTAGGTATACATAATTGTCGTACAAGTTATTATAATCTATCTTTGTTAAGACTGAGAATTCATGAGAATTCACTTTAATGATTATTATATAGATTACAAAGGGTGATTCCAAATAAGACGTGAAACTTGGAGGAGGAGCGAGTATGTCTCATTAGCTGTTGTTTAATCCATATTTATTAATAACCGAAAATCAACAGTTTTTGGAGTTCGGGTGATTTTTAAAAGATTTCTGAACTTAGTTCGTCAATTTTTTCTACGTTGACCAAATTTGATGATAATTTTGGTTTATTTCCATCAGAAAAGGATATGATATGTACGAAAAAAACAAACTATGCTGTATAAGAGGTTGAAAAAGAATTAGTATGATTTGAAATGTGGTATATGAATAAATGAAAAATCAATTTCTAATATCAATTTGTCTGCAACTTTCGAATTTCACAATTTTGTATGCCAAAATTATTTTAAAAACTTGCCAAATTCCTTCTTCATTCTATAAAAGATTTCGTTAGATTGCATAACTAGTTTCGTTTCAGCAGATTTTTTATAAGCAACCTTTTGAATGTCCGGCATATAAAATAGTGAATGTGTATCAAAAGACAGCGTGAGTAAATTTCAGGTGGAAAATAACAACTGAAGATATCAGAAAGATGGCATGTGCTTGCCTTAAGTAATCATTAAAGGATACTGTGTGAGGTATACTCATTATTGAAAGGTTTTTTTCTGGGTTTTTTCTCCCAAACTCTGAAAAATATCTATAAAATAAAAATTAATTATTTTGTGATTTGCTTCTGCGTAAGAAACACAAGATATTTGTCAGAAGCAATCAATTGAACAATGTTGCCTAACAAACAACAACGAAACAACATCAACGAAGAAACAACTATATCGTAACATTTCGGAGTCTATATCAGACTCCTTCGTCATACGCTTAATGAAAATCTTTAGAATTATTTTGTTGATAGTTATTGTGAAATTCAAGAATTGTCACAATAATTCAAGAATTTCACAATAACTATCAACAAAAAAATTCTAAAGATTTTCATTAAGCCTCTGACGAAGGAGTCTGATATAGACTCCGAAACGTTACGATATAGTTGTTTCTTCGTTGATGTTGTTTCGTTGTTGTTTGTTAGGCAACATTGATCAATTGATTGCTTCTGACAAATATATTGTGTTTCTTACGCAGAAGCAAATCAAAAAATAATTAATTTTTATTTTATAGATATTTGGGAGAGAAAACCCAGAAAAAAACCTTTCAATAATGTGCTTGCCTACATGGAATGGTGGAACATAATTTATGAATACATTTTCTAATGAACTCATTTGCAACAAAAAAATATTGAATTCGTTATTTTTAGCTATTTGCTTCTTACATCCCCTTTCAAATCATACTAATTCTTTTTCACCAGAACCAGAACTCAAATATCTCGGAAACTGTTGATTTTTGGTCATCAATAAAAATGGCTCAAACCACAGCAAATTATCCATACTAACACCTCCTCCAAGGTTGACGTGTCTGATTTGGAATTACCCTGTATACTTCGACTAATTATTTTTATAACTTGGTAATACCAAAATAATGAATAAGGATATCACAAAAGTTGTCTTTTTATTTTATATAACACTTGTTAACTGTTTTTATGTATATGCAAATAAAATTGTGAAAAATACAGTAGATTTCAGTATGAAATAAAAAGTTTCGGTTTCGGTTTCTGTTTCGGCCGAAACTGAGACTCTGGCCGAAAGTTCGGTTTCGGTTTCGGTTTCGGCTGAAAAACCAGTTTCGGTCGGACACTATATAGAAGTGGCTCAGGATGGGTCCTTGTGGCACTACTACTACTTATGCTGGCTTCCCTTTCTATGCCGCTTCCGTGGCACTTGCGAACTGCCTTGCCTACCCTCTCCCTCCCCCTAGCGGCGACCCTGTTTTGCATTGTTCTCACAATGCCTATTGTAAGGAGATATTTTATCTACTTGATACTACGCTATATTCATCCCAACAATTTTCCTGAAACTACCATTTATTTTCTAGGTTACTATAAACGCTAAAGTGAAGAGTGACATGAAGGAAGGCGAAGCTCAGGTATCAGTAGAAACCACAATGGTGGTGAAATTTTTCAGTTCCTCTGAGAAACCTCAATTCAAAGAGAATTCTCAGTCTATCAGTATAGAAGAAAATAGCTTAGAGTCAATAGCAATACCGGAGAAGGCTACATTTAGCGTGGAAAATATGAAACCATATTATTTCATCGTTCACCCCTCTGATAATTTCGAAGTGGATCCTGATGATGGAACTATCAAATTGAAACAAGAACTTGATTATGAATCGAAGCACGAGTACAGTTTCAGTATTATTGCGTTAAATAAAAAAGTTCCTCCTGTCGATCCTCCAAAGGAGGGTGTTAACGTCTTGGATGTGACAGTGAATGTGTTAGACATGAATGACAATCCCCCCGTTTTTACTCCAAGTAAATTTACCGGCGCTTTCTTAAGAACATACAAGAAAGGAACCACAATTGTAACTGTGAACGCTACTGATGCCGATCCAACTCTACAGAGTCTTAAGTTTTCACTAAAAAATTTCGAATGTTCGGAATCCCTGAAGGCACCGGAAGTACCTTTTCTAATTGGTCCATCAGATGGCAAAATAACAAACGATTTCACTGTAACTTCCGACATGTCAGGATATTGTGAATTTTTAGTGGCAGTCGAAGATCAAGCTGATACCATGGGAACTGTGAATAAAATCCAAACCAGTGTCCAAATAAATATAATAAGTGACAACGAACTCGTGAAATTCACTTTCTTTAATAACGATGGATTTATAAACGAGAACATTGATGATATTACAACTAGAATTAACGAACCTTTGGAAAATTATCATTATAAAAGCTTTCTGGCTGATCTCACTTACGATGAAAATTGGCGGAACACAACAGCGAATTTCTTCTTCATAAATAGCAATTCAGAACCAGTGTTAGCCGATGAAATTTTGGGGTAAGTCAAAAAATCTTAAACTCATACTATTCATCCTGAAAAGCTATTTATCTTCATGCCTAACGAACATTGGAAGGAGGTGTTGATAATAATATAACTTAATAATAATATAACTTTATATACCAAACAGGAATAATCTCGAATATAGGGTGATATATATAAAGTACATTCTCTAAATATGACAAGAATAAAAGTACCAGAAAGAATATCAGTTTTCTTAAATAATATACAACAATATAAGTATCAAAAAGAACATGTTCATTCTGGGTGCATTCGCACCCCTACACGTACGCTATACTGGTGCACGCACCAACAAGTTTGTACGAGTTGTTGGCAGAGGAAAAACAGGAGCAGAACTAGAGACCATTCTTGAAATTGTAATGCTCATTCTCGACAACAAGTAGGGCAAGTCGAGATGGCACATCAGCAGCCTCCAGGCGAATTTAGCACGTTGTTATCCATGTTTTTCTGCCAACCAAAGTGAAATGAGACATACCTAAAATACTTCCTGGATTCGTTTGAGCATACTCAGATGAAAGTCGTACATGGGAAAACAAATGATGCCACCATACTCCAATCTGCTGATAACGAGTGTGAAGAAGAGATTTCTCAATACCTGCAGGTTATTGAACTCCTAAGAGCACCTGAAGACAAAGCCCAGTTCTTTATAAGCAGAGGCACTGAGATATTCAATATGGGTTATGAAACTGAATTTAGCGTAGAAAAAAATGCTGAGGTCACGCATTAGATCCACACGGCTAAGGGAACGGTCACCAATGAGATAATTGCCAAAAAAGGCTGTAATCTTCTCGTGAAACATAACTGAAACTACTTTTCCAAATTCAACGTTAGTCTATTCCTCAAATACCAATCCCAGACGAATTGCAAACTAAACCGAAACAGCCTCAAATCCTCCACACAACGTAACCTCAAGAACACCTTCAAATCATCAGCATACGCTTAGGCCATGCACCCCAGTGTATTCAACAGATCGTTTATAAACACTACAAACAGTAATGGACCAAGATAAGACCCCTACGGAACTCCAGATTCTAAAACATACTCAAATGACTCAAAAACATTATAAAACACATGATTGACACTATCACTCAAGTATGAACCAATATACTTCAAGTAAGCAGGGCTGAAAACGAATGAAGAAAGTTTGCCCAATAGAATCTCATTATCAACAGTATCGAACACTCTTGAGAAATCAGTGTATATCACATCAACCTGACCACCTTCATCCAGGGACTCCGTAGTAAATTGTGATAAAATAGCCAAGTTGTTGATTGTAGACCCACCCCGCACAAAGCCATGCATGGGTGAAAACCGTGAAATATACTTCTATATAGTATTTCTTCATAAACTTTTGCGGAATTCGAGATTATAGAGATTGGTCTGTTGTTTTTTATTTCAGACTTATTACCCTTCTCGAACACAGGGACAACACGAGCTCTTTTCCACAAGCATGGAAATGTAGAGGTCTGCAAACTCCTCACTATAATGAGATGAATAGTATCTGCAAGAGCGGAGCTATACTCTCTAACAAAAAAGGAAGTGGGTTGGTCATCTCTGCTAGATTTGATCTCCTCTACGGTGATCATGGGCACGACATAGGGTGAGAACTGAAAAGAGCCTAGTAGATTATCATCAGAGACATTCATTCTATCCACACCATAAAACTGTACAGCAAACGAGTCAACTATGGCCTTGGATCTTTATAACTGTGACTCTCATCAGGCGTCACTCCAGGAATTCGAGTCACGCCTCTCTTCCAATGTATGAATCTCCAAAATGATGCCAGGTCTGATCTGATCTCACCCTCTACCCCAATCAGAAATAATCTTCGTACTCACATGAAACCTGGGACACCAATGATCTCAAACGCTTGAAACCTTCATAGTATTTGCTGTTCCCAGTCAAACGCCACTTAGTACGATAGAAATTCTTCAAACAAATATTTCGTCTAGTACCTGCACTGAACCACAGCGGATATCTTCCCTTCACTGATTCAGCCCTTTTAACGGTAAGATGATCACCAATGATACAAAAATGTTTTTCATAAAAGTACTCCAAGGCATAATTAATATCAGTGAATATTTCCAAAACACTCCAATCATAAGAACAGATAGACAAATTTAATACAGATAAGTAAACTTTTCTGAAATCAAAGGAGGACGCTCTGGCAACGCTAGGAAATTCACCTGACGTAAATGCGAAGAATGTCCTAGATAAATGCTCAAAGCAGGGTGATAAGGCTCATCCATAACAAACGGTACCTTACAATGGGACACCGTCACATCAAGAGCACCACCCACCAATACTAGATCCAACAGACGTGCATCCTGGTTCAGCTTAGTATTGAGTTGCCTTCTCCCTATCAAATCGCAGAAGTTTCTGAGCAACGTGGACTTTGTACAAGAAGAAGCACTAACAAACCCTGGAACGTTGAAATCTCCAACCACCAGAGCAGACTCACCCTGAAGTTTAATCTTCAATAATTAACAAATGAAGAGTCCAGGTGAAAATCCCGCTATCGGCATTTTGTGGTGAATTGGGATTGAGAGGATTCTAAAGGATTTCTAGGCGTAAAATCCGATCCTGCTATCCGGCCATATCGAGTCCTTCGACTATATGATGATGAAATTCAGATGAGTGGGGAAGTAAAGTATCTGGATGCTAAACTAGACTGGAATTACCATCTGAACAAAGTACTTAAAAGTATTAAAACCTCCCTGATGATGGTTCGACACGCTCGGTGAAAATTTCTGGATATACACTGATGTCGATACAACTGCATTAAGATACGGGGCTGCCACATGGTGGCCCAAAGTTGGAGAAACGACAGCAAGGAATAAACTCCACTGCTATACTTGATGATATCTTGAACCTTTCACCATTGTTCCAATTTATAATGGGAGTGGAAAGGTTTGAGGCATCAAGACTACAAGTAGTCCAGCAGTGGGGAGTGTCTCAACTCGAACATGCTCGAATAAAAGAGGTCATACACGGCGGTGCTCTCCGGAGGATGACGAATTCATTGACTTCTGTACACTGCTTTGACAAATCATTCCATACCTCCATTGAGGGCACGGAGAAGACCGTCGAAGAGATTCAGAGGCTAAGTGGGGACCGACTCTGAATTATGGATGGCTCTGTATCAGCTGTGGGTCTCGGCGCTGGAATATATTAGGCTTGACCTAGGAAAGCCTGGGGTTGCATGCCACAGTATTTCAGGTACAAATCATAGCTTTCGTGGCATGTTCGAAGGCGAATATTATGAGGGGTACCTCTAAATTGCCAATCTATATTCTCTCAGATAGCCAGGCCGCCGTAAGAGCTCAAGTACTCAATTAGCTAGGATCACGCAATCAGTGATGTGGGTGCCAGTTCACGAGGGAATAAGGGGCAATGAGCAGGCTGATATCCTCGCCAATGCCAAGGGGAGCGGCGACTCTCCTTCAGGAAAAGCGCAAAAGCTTCTGACGCCAGAGCTTTTTAAGAATTTTAACACAGGAAAATAGTGTTAGCACTTGGCATGAGCCTGAGTCACATGATATCCAGGTTGCTGAGTTCCATTGCATCTTCCCTATGTGTCCGATTTGAGCGCTAATTCACACTTAAGATGCCCTTGTATCAAATCCTTGAGTATCCAGGGTGGGATATATACGTCTTTTTAGTATTTGATTTAGTCTGGGTTTCGATCATATTGGTTTTGTCGTTTTGCAGATGTTGATTAACACTATCTATACTCCATTCACTTTCATAAAGTCTGCCGGTTGGCCATGAAATTTTGACACATTTCACCGTGTATATTTTGAAAATGTTAGGTTATGCTCATTTTCCTGTCAAATAACTACGCAACGTTGTCCTCTCTACATATAAGTCGTACTAATTAGGTATTTTTCACAATGTAAATATTTTTTGGGAAAAATAATGCATTTGAGAAGATATTATATGAAATCAACAATTCCAAAGACCTGGTGACTGTTGAAGAAAATGTTTCCTCTGTTGTTACTATGGAAATATTTCACGTATGTAAACTGGTTGAAAGATTCAGTTATGCTATTTTCTTGTACGGAAATCAAGAATCAATTGTTGAAATTTTAATGAAAAATCATGGATACAGTAGTCCGTTACTTTGTGATAGTTCATTTGAAAAAAGAATAAAAGTGCCTGAATAACCTGGAAAAATTCAAAACGAACATACGTACCTATGGAATTCCCCACTTTTCGAAATTTTCAAGAAATAAGCCTACAGAAGACATTCAAATACCTTGTTGCACAACTTGAAATACACCTGTTTCAAAATGTAGTAGTACTACTAAACCCGAGTCACTGTTAAACCTTAATAAAATATAGTGATAGGATAGGAAACTAAGTAATTTCATTCGAGAGTTCAATATGTCCTAAGACAGAATGAAGTTTTCCTATTACAGATTTCAGTTCTGTATAGCACCTCCTGATACTTTATCTCTGCTTCTTCAAAACTGCTTTTGACATTTTCAATTTCAAAGCAAAGATTCCTTTATTATTCGAAGATAATGATCTGTCATAATATCTTGTTTAAGATGGAACATTATGTTGATTGTTGAGAGTAGGAATTGGCAACGTTTCAGAGAATTGTTTTGATATTGACGATATCTCAGGAGGGCCAACCTGCCTTAGTTTTAGTTATAAAAATGGGTTCAAGCCCTGTGGACAGTAGCTTTCTGGCGCTCTAGTTCAAACAGACAAATTATATCTCCGAAAGTATTGGTTTCTCAGAGTTGGGAATTATATCAATGTATTCTTATGATAGAACTTCATCATAAAGGAAATTCAATTCAAATAATAGTTTATTTATCAAGATTAAATGAGCAATCTGAGAATGAGAACTGCACCATGGAAGAAATCAAATTAAAATAGCTGAACTGAATTTGACTCTCTCTTATAGAACAGGATGAAATGTACGAGTAAGAACACAGATCATATAATAAAGCTTAGATAGAATAATTATAGCTTTCTGTGAAAACATAGAAGTACGATTCAGTATTGAAATTTAGAAAAATCATATCTCCGGAAGTATTAACTTGTTGGAGTTGAAAATTATATCGATGGATTTTAATGGTAAAACTGCATCTTAAATAAAAATTGAATTTTAAATTTGTTGCTTAAAAAAAATTTTTTTTTTCGTTATTCCGAAACCATCTGGCCTATTTTGCCCAATAATGAACTTAACCGAGATATTCATCTCCCTAACCTACTCTGAAAATTTCAACTGCCTAGCTCATTCCGTTCGAGAGATATTGTAGAATTTTTTTTTTGATTTTTTAATTTTTTTTGACACTTTAAGGTAACCTGGTCAATACAAAACTTCACATGCGTATAAAGGTCATGATTCTACAATTTGATGCTAAATTTCATATAGATCGAGTGATTGGTTTCGGAAATATTCATAAAAAATGTGTTTTACTAAAATCGGCCATAACTCCGAAACCGCCTGATGGATTTCGTCCATTAACGAACTTGTCCGAGATATTTACGCTCCAAAGCCACCTTGCAAATTTCAATCCTCTAATGACCGGCCAGACATAATCGATTTCGACCTCGGATTCTTGATCATTGAGTCGAACCAAATCGTTTGAGACCATTTTCAGCCAAAAATTCGAAAATTACAGACATTTGGGCAAATTGATGAGCACTCAGTTCCGAGGAACTAGAGCGCCAAAAAGTGTAATGCCCTTTCCGGGATATGCCTTCTCTCGTTCCGAAACCGAAAACTCGACGGATTAGACCACCGGGCTATCGGGCTCCTCGTACGATCTTGTCGATCTCCGGTATTAGAATAAAACGTCGGTACTTACCTTGGATATATATTCTTAGTTTTCACTTTTCGACATAAAATCGCCACATGGGGGTTTATTTGACGGTTTTTTAACCTTATCATCGATTTTCGTCATTTTTCAGGCCCGAACACTGCCTAGAACGGCCGTTTTCAGACCCCGTCTCTCTAAGTCGATTTTGACGTATCTCGAACCAACTATTAGCAAGGAATTAGACAATGTCATATCTCCGAAAGTATTGTCTTGTTAGAGTTAAAAATGATATCGTTGGATTCTTATGGTAAAACTGCTTATTGAAAAAAATTTAATTTGGAATTTGTTAAGTGAAAAAAATGTTTTTTTTGTTACTCCGAAACCATCTGTCCGATTTTGCCCAATAACGAACTTGGCCGAGATATTCATCTCTCAAACCTACTCTGAAAATTTCAACTGTCTAGCTCATTCCGTTCGAGAGTTATCGTGCCTACGGCCGGCCGGCCGGACAGAATGAATTTCGACCACGGATTCTTGATCAGTGAGTCGAACCAAATCGTTT
Source organism: Halyzia sedecimguttata (assembly GCA_937662695.2). NCBI lineage: Eukaryota > Metazoa > Arthropoda > Insecta > Coleoptera > Coccinellidae > Halyzia > Halyzia sedecimguttata. The sequence goes on along the minus strand of OW569417.2, from coordinate 19,984,808 downwards.
AAGACCATTTTCATCAAAAAATTCGAAAATTACAGACATTTGGGCAAATTGATAAGCACTCAGTTCCGAGGAACTAGAGCGCCAAAAACGTGATAGACCTAAATCATGGCCAACCGGGAGACTTTATAAAAGTGAATGGAATATACATTCACATTCCTTGAGATAATGTCTCGCGGTAATCCAAACGGCAGGTCAGCTGAACTCCAGAACATTTTACCCCCGGAACAGCATCATGACTATAACAAAAATGGAATACGAGGATTCCCTTTGGGAGGACAAGATCAGACTGTCACGCTCATTTGAGACTACTGAATCTGCAAACCTTTGGGGATCCACGAGATAGATATTATTGTGACTTATCGGGCTCTGCATGGGTTCTTTGGAGTGAATCTCGATCACCTCTACACGAGAAGTAACGCACAACTCCGTGGACATACGTTCAAACTGGCGAAAGAGAATTTCAAGACCACACGGCATCAAACGCTTCTTTCCAACAGAGTTTTCGACGGATAGAATGGGCTGCCTCAAGATGTTGTCGGTTCAAATTCGGTGAATTCTTTTAAAAACCGACTTGACCAGTTCATTTGAGACCAGAATTGACTCTCACGTATTAAGTGACTGAATATAAGCGTTGTTCTTTATTATTTGTTCTAGTAGTTTATGAATTCCATTTTATTATGTAAACTTGTTTGTTAATATTAATAATAATGAAATCCCCCATTTAGAACCATATAGGAATATCTGACAACCTCAGAAACATAAACACAATTTCTTGTGTCTCATCAGTTATTATTTTCATCAACACTTATTATGATTGATATTTGTTTAATATTTCAGTAACTTATCAGATCCCAACACTTATGCAGCTCTTTCGAAATCACTCGCCAACATACATGTGCAACTTTATTATTTTTCATATAATACTGATACGAAAGTTGTGGAAGATTACCTCAAAATATGGCTGATAGTTACTATTGTCATCCTTGGTTCGCTGCTCACTCTGGTAACCATAATATTTTTCTTCAGGAGCAGGGCGTGAGTACAATAATGAATCTGTACAGAAAATGTTGAATGGTGTGACTCACTAAAATTATCTTTTTTATAGCCTCACTCGCAGAATAAACAACCTTTCAACCACAAAATTCGGGTCACAGGATTCAGGACTCAATAGAGCAGGGATAACAGCACCAACTACCAATAGGAATGCAATAGAAGGATCAAATCCTGTATTCAATTCGGAAAGTTATATAAAAGAGATGGAAGATGATAATAACAGGTAACCAGATTGTTCAGATAACACATGGACATCCGCTAGATATCCATAGGACATCCTTCATGAATTTAAAGGATGTTGGTTTATCTAATTATATCGAGTTTAACTTATGTCATTTGGAACAACCTTTACATTCATAAAAGATCCATCAGGAATATCCATATAATATTTTCCAAAGATTTCCATAAGACATACTTGATGGAAATCCATAGTTTATCCTTGAAGAATGTTCTATGGGTACGGTTAATAATATTATTATTGGATATGGGGTTCCAGTTAAACACCTGTGAACTTTTAAGCACCCCAGTTCCAGAGTTCTGGAACGGCTTCAAGTAGGGTGTGTTCCATCCCTTATGAATTAATGGCTCAAGCACTCTTTGCGGTAATTCCAATGTTGTTACGCATTATGGAAGCGTTTAAGGCTTATCTTTTAGTATAATGAATCATAATCAAATTGAGAACGAATCAATTGTATATTTTTTTTATTTCACTTTTCCAGCTTTCTTTCAATGTAACAACTTAATGAGTATATATTATTTTCAGTATTTTGAGTGGAGACTCCGATTTACTTGGCGTCGAAAACAATCCAGATTTTGATATATGATATAATTAGGATTTAGAACGAGGAAAACAAATACTGCAAATCTGACCATGGGACATAAAATAATTTATGAATGGACATGTTTTCGTAATATTCCCTGTGTCCAATAAGTATTTTATGTAAAGTGTGATATTTAAATGAACCATATTAGTCAACTTGTTATGTGATGTTTATGTTAGTGTATCTAGAATTTTCCTTCAAATAAAGACGCAATCACATGCTCATGAACTCACTGAATGAATCTCCCTGTATAAATCAGTTTTGGATTTCTATCTTCTTACATCTTTTTATGAATCAAAATAAAAGCACTATATCAAATCTCGTTTTTCCAATGCGATTCGAAAATCGCAACAACTAGCCTAATTTTCAATCGTCAATTATCCCGTCAAAATATCCGCATTTGAAAAAAAAGTCAGCATGCTTTTTGTTTGATGGAATCTCTGCTTTCTAATGATGTAAAAAAAAATATACACTATTCCAGTAAATTTTCTCAGAAAATGCTTAGTTAATATTTAATAAGACATTCACAATATTTTGAGAAAGTTGTAGAATCTTCTTTAACTTATATGTGTAGGTGCCTATTTATTGCTATTTTGAGATAACTTATATACCTGAGTGACATATGGAAAATTTTAGCCCATCCAATGTTATTTCAGTGATAAGTGGGAAAGGGGCTAGGAGAGTCTGTTGTTTCGCATTTTCTGAGAAAAATTATCATAGTAATGGATATTATTCTTAAACTAACAGAAATGAGATATATCAACACACAAAAACAAGCTTTCTTAAAAAAGCAGATATTTTGACAGGAGAATTTTCGATTAAAAAATAGGTTGCTTTTTCGAAGTCAAAATAAGGTGAAAAAATAAATATTTCGGATCAAAAAGATTACAGTGCGTTTGGAACATAAAAAAGTAAGTTTTCACCTGAGTTTTCACCTAATTTCATGATAGAAGAAAATGTTTGTGAAAGATAGAATTAAATAAACAAAAACTTGGTTATTTGAATTTCACATAAATTTGTGGTTATGTGAAAAAAGTCTATTGTATACCTTTTTATTATACACATTTTTGTCATAAAATTTTTCTCCATAGGAATTGAGTTTAGCTGGAAATCGAGATAAATCGTTTTTTACCCTGAAAAACTCACCCCCCTTTGACTTCCTGAACTCAGATCAACCGTAAATTATTTTTCCTTTCATTTTTGTTATATTCTCTTCCTTTTCCAATTGGTTTCATCCCACTGCTATTTTATTTGGTTTAAAAAATTATCGACTTTGGTCTGTGAGTGCCATCTATCCGAATATCTTGTCTCCTCGATATGTCTGGTATAGGTTTCTCTTTACAAACTTCTCTCTTTCTATCTCTCTCTCTGAATATAGAATGATTTCAGCTACAAAAATACTTTCTAAGGTGAACTTCCAGATGGATGAACTTGTTCTGCCTACAGTAACTCTCTTGGTAGTCACTGTAGTTCTGCCTACAGTGCCTTTATTGAAGAAAACACAACAACAAAGTGACTGTAGTTCTACCATACTCATTCAAATGAAATTCCGGTGAATTTTTGTGTTTTATACTGGTTTTGTTTCGACGACATCATTTTTGGAGGAACCTTCGAATATGAATTTTTAGTTGCAACCAATTTCAAGTACTAAAGCGGTAATGAGACTGTTGTGAATCGAAGAAAACAAGTGAAAAAAGTCAAAACTATAAAACCCAACAAGAGTCCAATGAGTGCCATGAATAACGAAATCAATATTTGATATTAATTGATCACAGTTTCAAGGGTTCTTAGGGTAAAATAATTGGTTCAAGCACTGACGTGAAGGAGCTATTGCACGCATGTTCTATCGTCTACTCTCCTCTATTGAACATTCTTAGTCGAATTTAGCATCGATATATCATTTTCTCAGCCTTTAGCCTTTTATAATATATAAATACATTTAGTACTATTTGAATGAGAGACCATAATTTTTATTTCTGACATTTATTCTATGGGAATTGAAATAGTAAAAACTTACGACGCTAGTAACTCCAGGAGACGATTTTCACGAAATTCCGCGAAAATTAGTGGGCCAGCATTCTACAATCACCGTGATTTAATTGGATCAGACTAGTATATTTTGAGTTATAGAGGAAATAACAACAAACTTTCAGATGACTATAACTCCAAAGCTATTTGGCCAATTGATAAACTCAAATGTCGCATTCAGATGCGCAACCTACTCTGACAATTGCAAGTCGCTTTCTCTTTGCGTTTTCAAGTTATCGTGAGATACATATTATTTTTTCGTATTTTTTTTTCTAGTGGTACGGTGTTCACAAAATTTCACGAACGTCTTTATGCCGATATTCTACAACTAGTTACCAAGTTTCAGTTCGATAGGGTCTGTATATTTTGAATTATCGAGAATATAATATTCCAGATGGTATAACTCCGAAACCATTGGGCCGATTATGCCCAACAACGAACTTACGTCTTCAATTCGGAAGCGTAACTTACACTGAAATTTGCAAGTCCCTATCTCTTTTCGTTCGAAAGTTATCGCTGCAACGGTCGCCCATCCAGCTACTGAACTGACTCAAGGCATCGTTTCCGAAATATTGTAATGTTGTGGTGCTCCATCCTGTTGGAACCATATCGTATTCCATGGAACTTGAGGATTTTCTTGATCAGGATATAGATTCGCCAAAGTTGGAACGACATCATTTTGAAGTATTGCTTAATATTTATCACCATTCAAATTGCCCTCAATGAAAAAGGAGCCTATGATATGGTTTCGAACATTTCCTGCCCAAACATTAACCTTTTGAGGGAATTGCGTGAGTTCCTCTCTCATCCAATGAGGATTTTCGGTATACCAGTAGCGTCAATTTTGACGATTAGCATGGCCGTTGAGAGAAAAAGTGCTACTTATTGGATAATATTGCTATCCAGCATGTCCATCATTTGTTCACAAAAATAAGTTCTGCTATCAAATTCTTCTTCTAAGCTCAACTGGATAGATATCGTTTGACAGGGATGCATCTTATTTTGTTTTAATATGTTTAGAATCGATGTATACCTGACATTGAATGTTGTGGAGTCATCTCTACTCGATTCATGTAGATTTTCTGTAAAGTCAAGCATCACATCTGTGTAAATATTTTCGATGATCCGGCCCGAAGGAACAAAAATTGTGTAAATAATTTGGATGATCCGATGTGTAGATAAAATCGAGGGTGGTTGAATTGAAAACTATTCGGTAAACAATCTATTTACAATATATTTACACTTTCGATAGAGTGGACTGTATTTTGTATCGTTGCTGGTTCACTGATCATTAGTGAATACCAACAAGTTGATGAATATTTGATTAAGTTACAAGTGTATGAAATAAATGTAATCTGAGTACTGTCTCTTAGAAAATCTGAATTGTGTCTCGTAGAAAATCTTAATAGTGTCTGATCTCAATATCACCATTTACTGCAAGTAAAATCATATATTCAAGTTCTTCCCTTGTAGAGGGAAAAAACCAACTTCGATAGGGAATTCCAAATGAATAACGCCCAATGTGAAAAAACTGCTTTGTTATTGGTTGTTTGAACTAAAAGAAAGAATCATATTGAAAGTGATATTTCGAACCGTAAACTCTGGGAAACCGTGATAACCACATGGCCCTTAGAGCATTGTAAACTTAAAAGGCCCTTGAAAATATGAAATATCTTTTCTATTTCTAGGTGGTCGAAACCCCAATAAATTTGTCAACTGTAGACTGATCTTTATGGTTGCAAGCAATATGTATATCGTTTTCCTTGGAAAACGACAACGATTCTAAATTAGTTCAAACACCAAATAAATTAAATGACATGATTTATCGGAGGAGTCGAGAGCATTCAAACTATTCTCAAACAACATCTAATTTCACATCCTCTCACAGTGTAGGTATTAGCAGCTGCTTTTTTAATCTGCCTTACATGACCGCGAAACGATTTCTCTATTTTAATTATTCTGCTTTCATGGGGGTTTAGGTGGCAAATTCAGAAATTTCTCATGAAACAAGCGACTTACTCCTTTTTGTGTTCGGGTAACCAATCATTTCCGAAATTGTTATTTTGTGTATTTCCATTATATTATCGAACCATTATTCAAGATTGAACTTAACGAAATCCAACCATAAATTAGACAATTTATAAAACAAAACTTATCAGCACAAAATAATTTGCGAAGACGTTCCAAAGAAACTAACATTGTCACAGAATAGTTATTTTATCACAAGGAAAAACTATCCATTAAAGTCGAGTCTGCAAATTGATATCCGAGGCAGAGCCGAGGACAGCAAGCTGCGAGACAATAGACAGTTTTTCTCCGAGGTGCATATTAAATATTTTCGTCAACCTCTGCATATTTTTATGAATTTCGGACCTCTTAAATCATTTCACAATAGCAAATGACACATACACTCATAGTGTTATGTTTGTATTGAACCGTATCCATAGTGACCACAGCACTGACACTTATTCTTACAGACACTTCTGTTTGTATTGCACCAAATGACACATACACTCATAGTGTTATGTTTGTATTGAACCGTATCCATAGTGACCACAGCACTGACACTTATTCTTACAGACACTTCTGTTTGTATTGAACCACGTGCGATTGGCTCAGTGGTAGAGTAATTGACTTGGGAGCGGAAGCCCCAAGTTCAATTCCGAGGCTAGGGAAGAAATTTTCTAGTCACGGTAATCGCCACCATTCGCTGTTGGGTCGAAAATTAACAGTGCTGTGCCTAAGGTGGCGTAAGGACACAGTAACAAAGCCTACACAGAACACAACTGGTTCTCCTAACTCAGGGCAAGCTCTTAGAGCTTATGAGGGGTCTCCTTGTGGAAGACCCAGGAGGATCAGTATAATAATAATAATAATAATAATAATAATAATAATAATAACAACAGACCAGACACCATCATCTGGAACAAGAAAAGAAAAACAGTACATCTCATAGATTACGCAGTAGTTAATAGTCATAACATCATGTCCACCTACACTGAAAAAATCAGAAGATACCAAGACCTTAAAGCAGAAATTAAAGAAATATGGAGGGTCGATACCGTTAAAATCTACCCCATCATAATTTCCACCACAGGAGTAATACCTAAATCACTGCCCAAACATCTTTCAGATCTGAAAATCAACGAGTCTGTCGCCTCTAAAATGCAACATTCGGTAATACTGTCAATATGTCAGTTATTTAGGAAAACTGCTCACAAAATTATCATTTGAAGTGGCAAACGCCTGCAACTGGTAATATCAACACCCTTTCAAGGAGATAACTTCGAATAATAATAATAATAATATCATGCCATATTCATAAGGCTTGTTTTGGTTCGCAGTAGGGACAGCTCCGAATCGGTTCTAAAGAGTGGGCCAAACGTAGCGTGTGAAAGATTTCGCGCAAGTCCAATTACAATAAACGACTGTGTGACTACTTTGTACTGTTCTAGGACAGTCCGAATTGCGAACCAAAACAAGCCTAGAGTGACCACAGCTGTCGAGAAAGTGATTTTGCGGACGAAAAAGTACTTTCTCGTCCGCAAAGTACTTGCCTTCAATAATGGTCGATTTTGTGTCACTGTTCATAGAGGTCGACTAAAAAGTTTTTTACGTAGTTTTCTTGGTACCATCTGGAAAACACAATGATATAGTTTTTTAAATTTCTTTCTATCACAACTTGAAGGCAAATAAGTTCAGTATTATTGTAATAAGATTTGGTAATATTCGAGGGAATATTATAATGAATTTCGTTATTCACATGATTTTATTTTTTTTCTATTTTGAGTTTTGCAATAAAGATAAAAGTGACAACATTTCTGAATAGAGAATCACGCAACCTTTCGAACGATGTATCACAAACCCATACTTCTTACCTAGAAAATTGGGGGTTGTACCTGTATTCCGAAGGGTGTTGAAGGTAGAGGGAAGAATGACAATTTATAATTTGAATTTTACGTGTTTCGGGATTTTCTATAAATATTTACAGTGACCAAGATAATGAATTTCTTCATTTGGCTTTTCCACACTGTATGAAAAATGTTGATTGTAATCAACAGTGGCGAATTTGTATGGAAACAATATTGACATATCATTGAATGGGAGTGAAATGCGTATTCAAATAGTTCGTTTCTCTCGGCATGAAATTAATTATTAGTTCAAGGTCACCTGTATCTTGAATTGAATAGAATTTTCATCCTTGATCCAGATGCATATACTGTCATTTCATTATTTATTCGCGAAAATTATTCCACCTCTTTGTTCCGAATAACTTTTTGGCCGGAATAATACTGTTATTAGAATTTACGGTAGGAGTTAAAATTACCATTTTTTTAACACTGGAAAGCTCCGGTCGATTCTGGAGAGTGTTCACAGGTGCCTACCGACTTGATACGATGCCAATCTCCTTTCCTGCACTTGGTTTCCTTGGGAGTCATGCACGGACGATTACTACAATTGTAAATCCAGCATCGGCACTCTGGGTGTGGGAGCTAAACCTCCAATACGTAAGCGACGGACGATCCACTCGATCTGTCTGCTTCCACTTCCGTTTCGTGAATCGTGGAGACTGGAGACGCTTGAATTTACAATTGTAGTAATCGTCCGTGCATGGTTTCCATGATCGACGATTCGATATGCGGACGCGGACCACGGATTCTTGATCAGTGGGTCGAACCAAAACGTTTAAGACCGTTTTCAGCCGAAAAATCAAAAATTACAGACATTTAGTAAGGACTCTGTTCCGAGGAACAAGAGCGCCAAAATACGGGTTGGCTAGCATCAAGAATAATTGGAAACTGTATGCAGACCTAGTCGATTCCTGAACATGGAAACGCTCGGTGGTTAGAGAAGGCCACGAACCAGTGAACATAGAATAAGGTGACTGTAGCTAATTGCTAATTACTAAAAGACACATGTTGAAATATTCGTTGATTTTAACCATCAACGAATATTCCCTCGTGATGCGTGTTCGCCACCTGATTGCTCATTGTTCCGCCAATGAAGACAGTGTCATTCAGGGCAGATACATACTATTTTCATGGTTGTTACTAATCATTAGCGTAACTATCCGACTGTTCGAATATTTGACTATTCGAATAGAATACCTAATGATTATTCGAATATTTATAATTCAAAATTCCAAGCCCTACTTCCTAGTACATAGAGAGAGCCCCAAAGATAGACGGTCATTTGCCATATATTTTTCGAAATGAATATGCGTTGATTTGTGCATTCTTAAATATTCGAATACTTTGCTACAGAAAAATATAATTCATTCGAAATTTAAATATCATACTCTTTTTGTAATTATCTATAGTTGTCTCATCTTTTATGGAATATGAATTTTAACCGCATGCAAACTTCTTCATTGTATCTTTACATATAAACAGTTAATTATGAGGATTTACATTCAGCCATTTATTTAACAAAGTATTTCACTCCTTCGCCACAAGAGGGCACCATAACTCCATAATCTCTACAGTGACTATACTCTTGAATAGAGTCACCGTAATAATATCTATACATACTTCTGACCTTCTCTCGATAGATGGCGCGACACCTATTTATATCCGCTCTGTACATCGTGAGGCTGTGTCCGGAGTCGCAATCGGTTTTGGCGCGTTGTTCGGGTGAAAAGCGTGCCTATCAATTCGTTAGAATGCCTGTAATGTATGATTTTTTTCCGCACGACGGGAAATACCCTCTGACTTTTTTATCCCAAATAGCACCCTGTATATTTTTGGCAATTCTTTAATTCTACTCAAAATTACATTTCCAACAATGTATCACACTTTGTATTTTACATTTGATTTGAGGGAGAAAACGTCAATTGAAATTTCAAATTGAAACAATTGCAGTAGGCTACGATATTTTGTGTAATCTTGATTTTGACTTATAATCCATGTGTGTCGATACATCTATCTTCAAATGCACCGATAAGATGGCCTGCAAGATTTCCAGATTTAACACCACTTGATTTCTACATTTGGGGATATTTGAAAACTCGTGTGTACCAGACTGCTCCGATTGATTTGGAATATCTAAAAAACTTAATAAGAAATGCATATAGAGCCCTTAATGCTGAGGTGTTGAGAAGTGTTACTTCGCTTGAACTACCGAGCTAAAAAATGTGTTGAAGCAGTTGGCCAACATTTCGCACATATGTTTTAGTTATTATAGGTTTTGCCCCCCTTTTTTGTAATTTTTTGTTTCATTTATTATTCATTCTTTGTTTAACGTTCGGTAAAATACAGAGTTGGTTTCAACTTGAGGAAGGTCTTCTTAATTAATTTCGATTATTGAAGTCAAAATCAAGATTACACAAAATATCGTAGCCTACTGCAATTCTTTCAATTTGAAATATCAATTGACGTTTTCTCCATCAAATCAAATGTAAAATACAAAGTGTGATACATCGTTGGAAAGCTCGTGGGAAAGGCAATTTTGAGTGGAATTGAAATATGGCAAAAAATATATACATGGTGTTATTTGAGATAAAAAAGTCGGAGTCACTTCTGGTCAAACCGAAAGTGACTTCCAATTTTTGTTTTTCTCAGTCCCTTGAACGAATTGAAAATCATAAAATTTTAAAACTTTTATCTGTTGAAATGGCTGAGATAATCCATTGGAACATGCATACTGGGACATCAGGTATTAGCTGTCCTGAAATTAAGTCAAAACTTTATATATTTTCGCAAATTAACAACAATAGTTCAGGTCAAGTCAGTGATGGGTATTATCAGGAAGGAATCGTTAGCAAACAGTCCATATTTTTATTCTTGTAATAATTTCGCTATTTTGAATACAAACTCAATCAAGAAATCAATTGAAGTGGTGCTTGAATATGCAGATAACTGGATTGTTCAGAATAATATGGTGCTGAACAAAGACAAAACTGACTTGATTTTTTTTCATCCTTCAAACTCTGAAAGACAGGTTCCTAAAAATGCATGCATGAACAACTGTAGCTGCTTTTTGGGACTGTTCATAGATGAAGAATTGAATTGGAAAAAACATTTAGAATAACTTCGAAATAAGGTAGCAATAGCCCCCAATTCTTTCAGGGTACTTGCTAAATATCTTCATAGCAACCATAGAGGCTAAGGTTTGACATGAAATTCAATGGGTCAGGAAATTTTTCATCACTGTTTATATCACAGAAGAATGTGCTTCAGATTATGAATCAATAGAAGTTTAGGGCTTTATGAAGGGGATATTTCAAAAGGAATCATTCTAACCATACAAGATCACAAATCGAAACCAAAAGCACTATGGAAATACGTTCGGGGCATTTGTCATCCAGAAAAATCTGATCAAGGCGATATTGAGGAGTTGACAGTTCGAGGACATTCTGTCACGGGAGATAAGAATATTGCTGAAGAATTCAATATATATTATACTCAACTAGGAGAAAAGTATGCACAAGAGATAGGTGAGTCAAAGCAATTAGAGGAGAAGGAACGCTTCATTCGTGAGACCTTGTTTCTCCGTCCAGCTGACATTAAGGAGGTTGAGGATATCATAGGTGAACTGAAAACTCATAAAGCTCCGGGGCTTGATGGAATTACATCAGAGGTGTTGAAACATATCAGGAACGAAATATCTGGGCCACTGGCGATGCTGATTAATGGGTGCTTTGAATCGGGAGCTTTCCCTGATCTTTTGAAAATTGGCAAAATAAAACCTATGTATAAGTCTGGGGATAGATCGGTGATGAGCAATTATCGTCCAATTTCACTGGTATCAAACCTGAGTAAAATCCTTGAGAAGGCTTTCAAGTTCCGTATAGTAAAGTTTTTGGAGAAGCATGCAATTATCTCGGAGAACCAATTTGGGTTTCAACAGGGTAAATCGGCTGATGATGCCATTGGTGAATTGACTAGGAATTTGTACGGGTTCCTGGATGAAAGTAGACCATCATTATGTGTTTTTGTAGACCTTGCAAAGGCATTTGACACTGTGTGCCACAAGAGATTGCTCAGAAAGTTGCACGTTTGTGGTTTCAGAGGGAAAGCATATGATTTTGTGAAGAGTTATCTGCAGAATCGCAAGCAGTTTGTTACCATTAAGAACGAGTCAAGTGAATTGAAAGAGGTTAATTATGGAGTCCCTCAGGGGACGGTGCTGGGCCCTATCCTTTTCGTAATATACGTGAATAACCTTTTGTTACTGGAAAGTAGAGGAAAGATAATAAGCTTCGCCGACGATACGGCTATTATCTACGAGGGTGATACATGGGCAGAAGTTAAGAGTAAAGCCGAGCAAGGATTAAGAATAGTTGTTGACTGGTTCAGGTATAATAAGTTGACCTTAAGCGTAGAGAAAACGAAGTATTTACCATTCACTTCCTACGAAAACAGCCTCCCTAATTTAGGTGATCTCATAATAGATCCAGAAACGCATATACGAGAAGCGCATCAGATCAAATACTTGGGGATCATCTTGGATCGAAATATGAGGTGGAATGTACATGTCGATTCGCTGGTCAGGAAACTTAGAAGTTTGTTATATTTATTTCGACATATGAAGAAGTATCTCGACTTGGAGCTCCTGCAAATGTTATATTTGTCATTAATACAGTCCCAAATAACATATGGCATAATTGGATGGGGAGGTGCCTACCGGTCGCAAATCGGTAAAGTGGAGGTTGTCCAAAGATGGTTTCTGAAGATAATATATGGGAAACCTATGACCTTCCCCAGTGACGAATTGTATGGGTTGGCCGGTGTCTTCGATGTTCGACAAATTTACGCACTTTGTATTCTCGATAGAATATTCAAGAAAAAAATTATAATAACCCGAATTGATCATGAATATGAAACAAGAAGAAAAAGTAGTAGATTTTTTAGACCCAGAGCGGAAAAACGAATTGGTCAGAGGTCTTACGTGTACGTGGCTCCGAGACTTTTCAGCCTCCTACCACAAGAACTTAGAAAAGAGCATGTCTACACGAGGTTTAAGAGGATGGCGAAGTGTTGGATTGGAATGTGCAGAAGGGAATTATTCGTTGAACTTATGGACCATTCATAAAATGGCAAGATAAAGTGTTTGTCATTGTAGGGATAGCGTGGAAAAGTGGCCAATGGCTAGAATTTATATTTTGTTCATTGATTAGTGAGTTGGTCTATATTGTCAGGGGGGGGAAAGAAGGGAAAATTTCGATGCAAAGTGGGAGACATTGAGTTTATTTATTATTTATATATTTATTGATTATTGTAAATTTGAAAATAATTTTATGTATGACCAGTGATTAATTTGAAATGGTGTGTTCTAATATATAATTGGGATAGTGGTTAAGATGGGAACTGGGAAATTGAAAATTTGGGTATGTGTATATTCACGCACAGGCTTAGCCTAAGTGAATATTGTTTATTTGTATTGAATATTGCTGAAATGATATAGGAGATCCATGTGGAAGTTTCTGTAAATGAATGGAAATAAACTATTATTATTATTATTATTATTATTATTATTATATATGGATTGTATATTCAGGAATGTTTGACTTTTATGTTCAAACTAAGGATTTTTTTTCGGAATATCTCAACCTCAAGATAAATTATAACACAAGATCTTTATCATATAATTTTCCCAAAAAGAATCTGTTAACAACCCAGTATCAAGTGGAATATAGATCTTCAAAGTCCTCCAGAGAGAGTTTTCAAAAATATAATAATTATTGCTCTGAAGGCCTGGTTTCGCTAGTGCGTCGGCTGCATGCAGTGACTGCAGAAAATGGTTGCACCGCCTTTCGAATAGACTGCTACTTCGGAACTACGAAGAAGTGGTTTCGCTTCTGCGTCCGACGCAACAGCACTGCAACAGCCAAACGGCTGACTGCTTGGGGTACCAGTCTGTGCGACGTCGCTGCAGCATAAACAAGAGAAAATGAGTGTCGATAAATTCACAAGGGACGAAGAGATGAATCTCATTGTATAAGTTTCGCAAAATAGATGCATATATGATATATCTCATGATAATTATAAAAATAAGTATGTTAAAGATGACATATGGAAAATGATCGCGACAGAACAGAAGGGAAAAACAGGTGTAATGAAGTTATATTTTTAAACATTTTTATTTCGTATGCTAATATGAACAGTTTTGTTCAATTTTATATTCATAATTTTGAGCTCACAGAACACAAATAATAATGTCGGCTGCAGTAGTTTCGCTGCACCTAATGAAACCACTCCGACGACGCAGCGGACGCAAGCATTGGCTGCATGCAGTCACTGCATGCATCCGACGCACTAGCGAAACCAGGCCTTTACTATACATGGAACCATATAGTATGGATGATTTTTGATGCGCGTCAAAGTTGTTTTTTTGCGAGCATGTTCTAGGAAACAGCATGCTAGCATTTTGCCCAAATGTCTAAAATTTTCGACATTTTTGCTGAAAATGGATGCCAAAGATTTGGGCCGTTGCAGTGAAGAATTCGAGGTTAAATTCGATTCTGTCCGTCCAGTCGGCCGTTGCTACGATAACTTTCGAACGAAAAGAGATAGTGGCTTGAAATTTTCAGTATAGGATTCGGAATAAAATTTTTTTTCAAGCAATACTGATCCGATCGAATTAAAACTTGGTATCTAGTTGTAGAATGCCAAAACAAACAATTATGCGAAATTTTGTGAGGATAGAATCATCAGATTATTGTACAAAAAAATATTATGTAAGTATCTATCCATCTGATATCGCTGAAATTTACGAGACCCTTCAAAACCTAATTCTAAAGCCAAGTTCCAAATTTGAACACGATCAGATCTATATTGTGGGAGTTGAAAAAATGGTGGTAACCGAGCAGCGTTGGGCGAGTTCATTATCTGGATGGATGACCATTACCACGATAACTTTTGAACGGAACGACGAATGGACTTGCAATTCCCATTGCGAAATCGAATGCGGTAGGTTAGTTCGTTAATGGGTATCATCGTCAAAACGGTTTTGGAGTTATACACATCTGAAATTTGGTTGTTATTTCCTCAATAACTCAAAATATACGGATCCACTCCAAGTGAAACTTATAGAATCCCAACAAACAAATTTCTGCGTAATTTCGTGAATATCGTATAACAAAAAAAAAATTATATTTTCTTCAAAAACCAGCCACCATTTTACAATCGAGTTCCTACCAAATTTCAGCTCGATACACTTTGTATGAGACTTAAAAAGACAATGGAACATAAGCAAAAATGTCCCTGATTTCGCTTCACTGCTTTTTGAGAATTTTTATTATATAGCCTCATAAAATTGCAACAAATGTAGAAATTTGCTTGTTTTGATTATGACACTATTTCACATTTTTTTTCTGTATCTTATACGCTGATAAAATCATAAAACAAGGCTCGATTAATATTATTTTAGACAAAATATTTAAAAATATCAATAAAGGACACACATTGACAAATGGAATCTACAATAAATTTGCATTTTTGGCGCTCTTGTTCCTCGGAACAGAGTGCTTATCAATTTGCCCAAATGTCCGTAATTTTAGAATTTTTGGCTGGAAACGATTTGGTTTAACTCACTGATCAAGAATCCATGGTCAAAAGTGATTCTGTCCGGCCGTCCGTTAACACGTTAACTCCCGAACGGAATGAGCTAGATAGTTGAAATTTTCAGAATATGTTAAGGAGGTAAATATCTCGGTTGAATTCGTTATTGGGCAAAATCGGCTAGGTGGTTTCGGAGTAACAAAAACAAAAATTTTTTATATTACAAATTTTGAATTAATTTTTTTTAAGATGCAGTTTCATCATAAGAATCCAATGATGTCACTCTCAACGCTAACAAACTAATACTTTCCGAGATATGATATTTCAAAATTTCAATAATTATTCTCAGTTTGAACAAGAGCGCCAAAGCTCCTGTCCGCAGTGCTTGAACCAATTTATTTATGTGTTCAAGTTAATATTGCAAACATTTTCCAGAAAATGCTAATCTGGCATTCCGTTTTCTCCATAAAACAGATTTCTAATATCCAATTCATTTCAGTAGCCTACGGTGAACTAGCAAGCTAAAGTTCCTGAAGTCACGCAAGTGACCATTTTCTCCCGTTATTCACCATGAGATTAAAGACTACTTCTACAGGCAGATATGAACGCACTTTCATTTATTGACATTTTCAACATAACATTGTACTCAACATTGACCCAGTTTTAGACTTTGTAAGCCAAGATTACTGGGTCAAGTATATTGTGAGTATTCACTGAATGTAGCGTTCAATTGCTTCAAGCTGTTTTTCATATTCATTTTTCGAACGCCATCGTTTGAATTCATTTCGTTTTTTTAGGGTGCTGAATATCATTCAATATCTCGAATATGTATCAAGGAATTTTGAAATGAATCTGTAATCATTCCTATCCTCAACACATTTGAGTCTCCTTAGAATACATAGATAGGAAAATATCCTAGGCTTTATTTCGATTCGAACATTTTTTGTGCCAATATTATTTCCCAGTCAACAATCCATCTGATGATTGCCAAAATGGCACCTAGCAAACAAAACTATAGCGCTATGATACACAGTGGATTCACCTATGAATAATTAATTTTCAGCAGAAAAGATTGAGCTTAAAAATTAACTTTCGCTAATTTTGTTTAACTTAATCTGATATGATGGGCCCTACAAAATGTTGGATAACGTTTTCACAAAAGAAGCCTACGTCATTCGTGAAAAGTTATGACAATTGCAAAATACTCAATAACGGTCACTACTATAGCGCTCGTTTCAAGTTGGAGGGCAAAGTATTTGCACGGACTACAAAACCTGGGCATCGAATAAAAGTTATAGAATACCATTATTTTTTAAAGCTTCATTATCCAACCTAAAATTGGCATAATGAGATAACAGATTTGTTTTCACAATAACCTGACAATTGTATTATGTGATACTCATAACAAGACATGCTAAGACTTTCCACAGCTTATTATACTTTGCAAAACCTTTTGGCGAATTCTTTCAATATCTAGATGAGGGGGCGTAAACATAAGGGGGAGCGAGAGCTCAATGAGCTCAATATTGAAATCGCCAAATTTTGATATAGTTTGATATAGTTATACTGAAACATATAACCCAAAAAATTGCATTAGACACGATAGACAACGGAACTTCGGTCCACAATCCAATAGAGCTCATAATGGGTCAAGGCCCTAGAATTCAATAAATGCAAACGAGGAAGCACATCGTCTGGGAAAAATATAACTACTGCAGAACAAGATAACATAAATTCCACAGATCAACACTCCTGAAGACCTAGATAATGCCGCTGAAAGGCTAAAAACCAAAATTCTAGAAACATAATATGAAAGAAGTACTATGAGAATACAGAAGCCATCACCTGAACATCTACGAGAAAAAATACCAAAGAAAATAAGAGAACGAAGACTGCGAAAAAGATATAAACGTGAAGAAGATAATGAGAGCTAAACAAACAAAGAAAAATACTCAAAAATGCACTTGGAGAATTAGTAATAATAGATATAACAAGAAAATAAGTGAACTAAATACGAGATCACTCTGCATGGAAAATTCAGGAGTACGTGGTCTAGCATATTCAAAATATAAGAAAGCTGTGGCAATGGCTGACACAAAATGAAGGGAAGTCAGCATGAGCCATAGACTAGATGAAGATAACTAAGATCACGAAGAAGAAGTAGAAGAAATCGAATAGTTAATGATGGAACCGCCTGAATGCAAAACAATTTCAAACCCACCACACAAATCGAAGAAAATGAGATCAAAAGGAATCTGAAAAAAATTAAAGCTTCAGGCAAAGATAAAATAACATAAGAATCATGCTGGAGGAAAATAGCCTTCAGCATGGTGTGATGCAAACACAATACTCTCTGAAGAGATAAAGAGCAAAACGATTAGAAGTTATCGTTTTCAATAAACCTGGGAAACAAAGATAATTCCCGTAAAACTACAGCCCAATTAGCCTTCTCTCAGCCTTGGGGCAAGCGGTAGAAAGAGCTATGACCAAAAGTTTAATGAGGAAACAGGAGAGCTGAACCTCACACTAGCGAGCAATTCAGATTCAGAAGAACTTCAATTACTGAGACTCACAGAATACATCAAAGAAGGTTTCTAAATTAAGCAAGCAACCGAACTCGTCCTGTTGGATGTGGACTGCAGGATACTCGAGCAAAATGTGCAGAATTATGAGAAACTATCTAAGAGACAGGAACTTCTTTATCAAAATAGACGATAAATCTTCCTCAATGAGATACTTAGGGGAAGGAGTGTCCCAAGGATCAGTCCTGGGCCCACTTTTGTATAACTTCTATATCCATGATATGCCAAAAGATGCAGTTACTATGGTCACCCTCAACGCAGATGACAAAATTTGCTTTCAGGCACCGAATGATGTCATACACCGAAGACTACAGGAAGCCAACGAAAGAATAAATTACTGTTGTATCAAATAAGAAAATCGAGATAAATGAACGGGAGAGCCAAGCCATCCTACAGAAACGATAAGTGAAAGTTGACATAAACCTTATAACAGACGGCGCAGAAGAGAAATGGTAAAGTGGGACAAAAATCAAGAGGAGATACTAGTTAAAATACATGGATCGGCCATATCAAATCCGCAGTTTACAATACGAAGGTGGCAATGAGCTGACATATTAATAAGAAGGGCAATGGCCGTACCATGGTGAGAAATATACAAAGACTACATGCCAATGACGAGCTGAGAAGATTCGAAAACTAAAACCCAATAGAAGGTACGAAAAGGATGAAACTTCACTACAGAAGGCCCAGAGACCAACTACTCAGTGAATTCAATCAAGTTTATCAAAGAAGATAAAGGAAAACATATAAATCCAAACACGTGTTTTAGATCGTGTGAGAAAATCTCAAAGAGAGAAGAGATGAATAGGCAAATGCCCAGATCCCGATCACACGAGTTTTAGCAGGTAACTACCTTCAGGAGAAGGACGCTTTTCAACTTTGGGTGTTGACCATAACAGATTTCTCCTGTACCTACCTGGTACTCAAGAAGCCTCCAGACGTCCAACTGCACCAAACGCAACCATCATTGTCCCCGATACCAAAAACTGAGGACTCCAGACGACCCGTTGAGAACGAAGACCCAGCTTCGACCCGGTGCCAAGGCAAATTTGTCGAATATCTATAAGGTTCATGACGCCCTCGATCAATATCTTTCGATTTCAACAAATTAGTTGAAGGTTTTCAGATACCAGCCTCTTGTCGTAAATAAAGACGAATCCATCCTATTTGTGCTTTTCATTTTACACTTAGGTAGGTACATTTCAGACCTGTGTACCTGCCAAAGTGCCGACCCCAGACGTGATTCAACACTGTCTTCCTTTTCTGAGGCTAATTCCTCAGCACTGGTGTGCAATTCCAACGTCTCACTCATTCTGAGCTGGAAGGTTGCCATCTTCTAATGCAGAGACGCCACTCCTAAATTCATATCAGTGCTTTTTGGCGCTCTTGTTCTTATCAACTTGCCGAAATGTCTGTAATTTTCGAATTTGGGTGATAATGGTCTTGAACGATTTGGTTTGACTCACTGATCAATAATGCGTGGTCGAAATCGATTCTGTCCGGCCAGCCGTTAACACGATAACTCTTGAACGGAATGAGCTAGACAGTTGAAATTTTCAGAGTAGGTTTGAGGGATAGATATCTCGGTTGAGTTCGTTATTGGGCAAAATCAGTGTAATGGTTTCGGAGTACAAAAAAAAATATTTTTTTTTACATTACAACTTTTGAATTCAAATTTTTTTAAGATGCAGTTTCATCATAAGGATCCACTGTTATCATTTTAAACTCTAACAAGCTAATACTTTCGGAGATATGATGTTTCAATAATACGTCGTAAGTTCTATGTATTCACAGAATGTGAAGACAGAATCTGTTTGTGTTCACTATTCATAAATGTCATCTTTTCTAGCTATTAGAGATTGTTAATTCGTAGTTTGAAAATATTTTCTCTTTGAAAGCAAGTATTCGATTCTTGAATTTGTGAATATATACAAGACTGTTTTGATGTAGTTTATGGAGGCAATAGGAAAGAAGAACATAATGGAATCATCAAAAGAAATTACTGTTCGTTGAACATTGAGGTTAATATTACCTTTTACTTCCTTAAGTAGTGAAATATGTTCCCATATACAGTATTCTCATAATGTTGCTAGCAAAAAAATACTGAAATATGGATCTAAATTTGTGTATCAAACATTTTTTCTTGAGTTAAGGTTCATAATACAGAAAAGAATGTGTTAGTGCTATGAAGTATTAAATTTTAAATTTATAAAACACGCGCGCAAAAAGAGGATAGCATTTTATTAATATATTTTGAACTATTAAAATAATTTGTTCGTATTCGACTACCTACTCAAATATCAGGAATAAATGGACAATCTGCTTTGATTGTCTCCAGCCTTGCTCTAGACATTTCGATGATACTTTCCTCAGGTATTTTGAGTTGTGAAAACTATGCACCGAGTGTGAGTTACAACAACCCATTCCACGAGGTTGAATCATTGCAGGTTTGCTCATTCAATCTTGATAGATAAATTTAATGACAATTTTTGAAGCATAAAAGTATTGAAGCATCGTAGAATGCTCTTTTTTTTAAAAGATAATTTTGGAAGCATTTTTTTTTAAAAACGAACCTTTTTTAAATTTAATATCTTCCATGATGCAGTTCTATCATAGGAATCCATTGATATAATTCCCAACTCTGAGAAACCAATACTTTCGGAGATATAATTTGTCTGTTTGAACAAGAGCGCCAAAAAGCTCCTGTCCAGAGGGCTTGAACAGATTTTTTATATATTTTTTCTTATTGTCATGTGAGAAAACGCTTGCTTACCCAAATATGTCGAACCAAAGATCGCCAGCCCTCCAAATGCCAGCTTCGGCACCTCAATGTAGCCAAGGTTTATCAAATAAAGAGTTGCTTTAGGGCAAAACAATTGGTCACATAGGCTTAATAATTTTTACTTATGGAACTGATGAGCCACAACATTACACAGAAAGAGCCGCAACATTAAATCGAAAGACCCACAGGTTCCAGATAGCTGGGTTTGAGCAATGATCAGAAACTGAAAGCTGCTCCGTTTGATCCCTGACCAGAAAATAAATTTCTTACTTTTACTGTAGCGGCCAGCCTTCACTTTTGGTTTAAAAATCAACAGTGCTGTGCATAAGATGGCGTAAGGACACAGTCGGTAAGCTTACAAGGAAAGCAACTGATTCTACTACTATCACAAGCTTTTGAGAGCTTATGACTCCTCGGAAGACCTTGGAGAGACGGTATAATCGTATCATACTTTCTGAATGAAATTTTATAACTGCACAGCTCTCGCGGATGAAAGTTAACGAAGCTAACGGGAAACTTCATATTGGATCTGAAGCTCGTAGCAGTCAAATTAATAATTTATTGTATGCCCACTCGCATCGTTAAAATTATTATAGGTCCATTATAGAATGATTAGATTAGATCACTGGTGGCTGATTGGCTACAAAGTGCCTTTCTTCACTTCGGCCAATAAAATTGTTAGTGTGTAGCTGCTCACTAGGATATTGAGAAGATTGATTAGATTATTATGGATAGGCGATTGGCTGCAAAATGCCTTTCTGCACTGCAACCAATGGGATTTTCAAGTCAACTTGCTCACTAGAATATTGGAAGGAACAAGAAGACTGATGGCCTTGGAACAAAAGGTGCTAGCAAGTCATTCAGGAGATCAGCATCCTCTTTGGGGGATATCAGTCTCACTGATTTGTGCACTTGGACTTTTCAGTCCAAGTCAATATGGTTTCGCAGAGGAAGGAATACTCTGGGCGCTGTGACAGAATTTAAATAAATAAATAAATAACTTTATTCGACCAATCATTAAACAGATTACACAGTCTATATCACAAGCTATAGGTAAGAATAAAGTGATTCTCAAAGTGCAACTAAATAGTACCATGGAAGGAAACCCTTGTGTAAGGTAAGTATAGTGACCTCAAATATAAACACAAACGCGTACATATAAACAGAAACAGACTAGATGACAAATAATGATAGATCTCACAAATATTACATATTCTGGTGAACGCAGATCGATAAAACAATAATAAAAACTTAATGAATTACATACAAGAAAGTGCCTCAGGAGGAACACGGGCGTATAGGAGAACATTCACTTGATAGGAGCATTTTTCAGATCAATCAGATCAGCCACAGCTCGCCGTGGTTGGAGGGATATCCAACCAATGGATTTATTGAAGGAACTATAGCTGTTTAACTCTCCTATTTCAACTGGCAAGATACCTATTATAAGTTCGTGGTGCTAAGTATGTAAAACACCTCTGTCCGATTGTCTTCGACATTGTTGGTATTAAGCGCCCTTAAGGGCATATCGTGTCCGAAATTTGTGATCGATTATTATTTTTTCACATTTATATATATGGAACAACAAGAATCTCTGACAGAATAGTTGTCTAGAGTCGAGAACTTCAGCCTCTCTGAATAACTCATCAGAGGGTTGGGTAATTTTTCTGTTATAAATTATTACAGAAATTACAGAATTTGTTGACCATACTCTCCAGTGTTTCGAATCGGGATACTACTCATTTGCCCTTTTTGGCGCCCTTGTCCCTCGGAACAGTGTGCTTATCAATTTGCCAAAATGTCTGTAATTCACGAATATTTGGCTGAAAATGGTCTTAAACGATTTGGTTCGACTCACTGATCAAGAATCCGTGGTCGCTATAAATTCTATCCGGACGTCCGTTTGGCCGTTAATACGATAACTCTCGAACGGAATGAGCTAGACAATTGAAACATTCAGAGTAGGTTTGGAATATAAATATTTCGGTTGAGTTCGTGATTGAGCAAAATCGGCTGGATGGTTTCGGAGTAACAAAAAAAAAATTTCTAAGTCAAAGATGCAGTTTCATAACAAGCATAACAATCCATTGATATTATTCTCAACTCTAGCAAGCTAATACTTTCGGAGATATGATTTTTCAAAATTCCAATCCTACATCGTACTTACATGTTTTCGCAGAATGAGAATTCTATCTGTCTGTGTTCTGTCTGTTTGCGGTAGCGTTTGGTCCAGTTTGAAAGATAAACGTTATTAATGTCAAACGAAATTGAAAGTGTATTTCGGAGCTTTGATTTGTCAAAGATTGGACAAGAGCGCCAAAGCTCCTGCCACAGGCTTTCCCCCTTTTTTTTATTTTACCGAAGGCTTTTGACTGTATTCATCATTCTGCCCTTCTCCAAGAATTTTACCCACGTGAATTTGATTCCAGCATCATAGATCTTGCTTTATTTAGATTATTCAGAGAGAAACCTCAGAATAAAATCTAAATGATGTTTCTTAAAAGATTCACAAAATTGCATTTAAAAATCTATAGATATATGATTGAAAATTGATGTGTTCAGGAAAGTTCAGGTGTTACCAATCACATATTTTGAGAAGTCAGCTCAGTCAATTTGGAATATTTTTTTCACGATGTTTTCGGACAGAATGAACGAATGAACTTTTCTAGGAAAGGACGTGATAGGAGCATTAGTTATCCTTCAGTGGATAAAAAGGATATTGTCCTCAAACGGCGCGGATATCCTAGGAGGCGTTGTTTTCCGACATTCTTACGCATGGTAGGGCAGTGCCCCCTCACGCAGTTTGAGCGGCGCGGAAGAACACGTGGTTACGCGTTTTATTTGTTTTTTAAAACAGCTGCAAATGTCAGATTGAACTTGCTGCTCTTAACCTTCCTTGAGCATCGCAGTCGAAAGTGAAATTGGTAGTTTGGACAAAATGGTGAAGTGTTGTGGTAATTTGTGCTGTGCCGGATCATATCAATTAAAAGGGATATCTGGATTCAAGAATTTGCCGAAAGGAAATAACATTATTGCAACCTCCTTTTGAATATTTGTAGGTAGGTTTGTTGAAGTACAGAATGAATGTTATATCTTGTAGATTCTGTATGAATAACCTTCTATAACCTTTTCAAGTTCAATTTCGGAAAAAATAAAACAAATTTCGGAAAAACTAAAATTAATTTAGGAAAAAGTTAAAGCGATTTCGTCAAAGGTAAAAAGAAATTCGAAAAAGTGAATTCAATTTCGGAATAGTATATTCCAAAACAAGTTGCAGAATGGGCTCCAATTCAAACACGAATGCAAAATTCGAAAACGAGCGACGAAGGAGCGAGTTTTCGAACGCATGAGTGTTGGAATTGCCTTCTTCAACGAGTATTAGTCGATATTTTCTCTATTACAGGTAAGTTTTGTAAAATACTGTTGAAATTTAATGAAAAATTCGGATTATACATCCTAGTGACTTTTGTATTGTATCTTGGAAGTTGGTGTGACTGTTACGAAAGTGACAGATTACGGAATTGAAATTTGAATCGTACGTAGGGCATGGAGATCAGATTCAAAACAGTTTCCTAATAGCATAAATTACTGAAAATCAGCAAGAAGGAAATATCTAGTAGGTACCTTATTTTTTTATGAAAATAAAGCTTTTCTTCAACAATCATTTTACTATATCCAGATTATATTATATTGATGATTGACGTCTGATCAAATTTGATATAGGATCGAATGTCAGTGCTGACTACCACAAAACGAAAAATATAACTAGAAACAATGCGGGAATGAGTTCATTCCAGCACTGTTTTTAGTGCTGGAATGGACTCATTACGATACTAAAATAGAGAAAAAATATTCAGAAATACTCAGTGCAAGTTTGCATCCATAAGACCCATTTTCGTTCGTATGAATTTATTTTTCCTTATGATTTTAAGTGCGAAGTGAGAAGTTTAGTCACTGCAAAAGTTTCATTACTATCCGATGATATTATTATTATTTTACTGACATTCCTAGGTCTTCTGAGGAGACTCCTCGTGAGGGGAATCAGTTGTGTTGTGCGGGATTTCTGTATCGTAGCTCGACCATAGGCGAAGCACTGTTTTTGACACAGTGAGATGAAATAACATTTTTTTTTATGTCTTATACAATTATGTACTTATACAAATCTCAAGAGTCCTGAGCTGCAATGCAACCAGACATATACAATCTAAAATATTCATCACAATCATAAAACGCTCGATAGGTTAAAAATGTTTTCGGATTTCTTCCGAATTCCCTGATATCATAATATATTATGTTCTTAATGCGGACTGCATTACATTAAATGACAAGAAATCAAGAGCACTCTGGAACCTAACCAATGTTCTGGGAAACATTGCGTTATCATTTTGCCCAAATGTCTGCAATTTTCAATTTTTTTGCCGAGAATGATCTCAAACGAGGTTCAACTCACTGATTGAAGCGAATTTGATTTTGTCGGGCTGGCCGGTCGTTGCCACGATAACTTGAGAATGCAAAGAGATAGCGACTTGAAATATTCAGAATAGGTGACAAGTTCGTTAATGGGCATCACCGGCCTAACGGTTTCCGAGTAATATTTTATTTTCAACCATTACGAATCTGATCGAATTGAAATTTGGTGTGTTGTAGAATATAAACCTAAGAACTTCTGTGAAATTTTGTGAGAATCGTATCGCTAGAAAATAAAAAAAAAATTATTAACAAATATTATTTATGTCATGATAACATGGGAACGGAATGAGATAGCGACTTGAAATTTTCAGGTTAGGTTGTTCATCTGGATGCGACATATGAGTATGCTTATAGGCGTACTCAGCTAAACGATTTTGGAGTTATAACCATCTGAAATTTGGTTGTTTTTTCCTCAATAACTCGAAAATTTTAAAACAGATCCAATTCAAACATGGTTATTATATATGTTATATCACTGGAAAATTTTTAAAAAATCATTGAAAAAATTTCTATACATCAGAAACTATTCATCTGAGATGGCAGAAATTTTGCAAGAGCCTTCAGAACCTAACTCTAATTCGAATTTACTATGGTAAATTTGATTAAGAGTGTCCAATACAGGAGAACAGACAATAGAATTCACCATGGTGAATTCGATTAAGAGTGTCCAATAAAGGAGAATGGACATAGAACGTACGCCCAAAAGCTTTTGACTTCACGCCAGTGCTGTTAGTTGTGTGGGAACCGTTAAAATTTTTATCTTCGGGAGGTGCTTCTACAGCCATGGTGATATTTCAAATAGGCACATATACGAATGGCTCTTCTTTACACCCCTGACACTCAACTAACTACTCTCGATTTTCCCCATACTATAATTCCATGTCTAACATGTGATTCAAACAGTGAAGATAAACGATCTTCAGTACATTTCTATATACTATTTTGACAGCTGGCGCAGAACGGATACATTTTTACTGAGTTTCTTCGCCAAATGGTCGACATGAGCTCTCCAGCTAAGATGATATTCGACACACATGCTAAGGAATTTAATGTATGTTTGTTTATACATATTCCATTAGCCGAGAACAATGCTGAAGCCCTAGAGAACGTATTCCGCCACAATGCCTCTGCGCAACCTATGTCACAGGAAGATACTGTAACATTCGTATCGTCTGCATATAGTAATATCAGGAAGTCAGACTGAAGATCTGGAAAGTTATTTATAATATCTCTATAATTGGGAAAAAGGGTGGTCCCAAGACATATCCCTGTGGAACTCCAATAGTGATCGGAATCTATTCGGACATTTGGGCAAAATGATAGCATGCCGTTTCCTAGAACATGCGCGCAAAAATTTCCGAACAGTACTGACGTGAAGTCAGGAGATTCTGATCGCATGTTCTATTGTCTATTTACGCATCAGGCTACTGCTTGATCGTGGCAATGGTCACCCATCCAGTTACAGAAATCACCCAAGGCTGCTCAGCTTCTAATATTTTTCTTCAATATGTCCATCAATGTAGATCCAATCGTGTTCATCTCTGGTTGAGTAGTTAGGTTTTGAAGGCACTCGAACGGATAGTTTCTGAGATACAGAAATTTTTCGAATGATCACTTTTCTAGTGATTTTCTGGAAATTACGCAAAAATATGCGTGTCCGCAGATATGTACCTATAACAAACACTCGCCAGCAATTCCTACTTTGGAGCCCAGGTAAGATTAGGTCCGTCATGTCTACGTTTAGACCATCGATTTTATCGCGATTCGGTGTCTGGATGTGAAAAACTGTCTTTCTTAAATCCTTCGAAAACGGTAATAGATATCGAAATTTTGTCTTCAGCCTTCGTTCTCGGGATTTTTTTTCAAATGTACAGGGTGAGTCTTTGACCACTGCATTAATTTTAACCAAAGATTCCTCTCATCAAATGGAACACTTTTTTCATTCAACATTTTTCCAAATTCAGCTCAGGTAGAAAGATACCCGCTGTTGAAATTTTGAAAAAAAATCAGTTTTTATTTTGTAGCTTTGACATCCTTCCTTCGAATAAAATGAATGTTGGCGTAAAGGTTCCTATAACTATGATACATATTTTCCAAATATTAGTAATTTTCTACTTCCACTGGTTTTCTAGTTATGGACTCGTGGATTCATTAAACTAAACGAAATTAGCATAAAAAAAGCATATAAAGTTTTTCTTGAGTCATTTCAAGAATGTTCCATGTTTCGGAACATTATATTATTCTTCATAATTTCTCCTTAAACGCACCGTTTTCGAGATATTCTTCATTGAATGTTTTAAAATGGAAAACTCCAGAAATTTCACTACTTTTATGGATCCGTCCCTGAGCGTTGGAATCCCGAATCAAGCTGTAAACCACGTTACCATGCCTTATTCTCGTCCGCCAACAATGTCATAGATAATTTATATGCGGGAGTGTATTAGCACATTGTGAAATCTTTAAACTCTTGTAACTTTTTACCTGAGTCGAATCTGGAAAAATGGTAAATGAAAAAAGTGTTTCATTTGATGAGAGGAATCTTTGGTTAAAATTAATGCAGTGGTCAAAGACTCACCCTGTATTTTTCCAGAGGTCACCACTATAGCCTTAGCGAAAATTTCAACCATTCTCCTTCTCCACGTAACCTCAAAATCGCCTCTTCGTCCAGCTTTTTCCCTCGAGACGTCTCCCCAATTATACAAATATACCGTGAGTAAAATTCTAAGCGTCTGCTCGATTTCCAGTATTACTTCAATAGCTCCTACAATACAGATCATGTTCAAATTTGGAACTTCACTTGAAAATTGAAAAAAACACTCTCACTTCTGAGATACATAATATTTTTGTGCGTTGGTTTAATAATTTTTTAACAATTTTTTATTTCCGATCAAAAGTTATCGTTGCAACGGACGGCAGACAAAATTGAATGTGATCTTGAATTCTCCATCAATGAATCGAATCTAGTCACTTGAGGTATTCATTAGAACATCCGAGCAAAAAGCTTTTCATTCCTATGAAATTCAAGGAAAGATTTCTCAGAATAGCCAAGATGCCAAAGGTCGAACCCCGTACATCCCAACTGAAAAACTCTTCGACTAAAATGAAGGATTTTTCTGGCCCCCGCAAAAATATCCGAAACCGATAATCGACTTCCAGATGTGATAGATGCAGAAGAGGCCATGACCGATAAGGCGTTGATTCGAAGTGACGACATAGAACTACGTCATGAGGTCAATGCGCCGTGGAGCGCCAACTCTTCGTGTGATTTATTGGATATCGGAATCTGTACTAAAGGGTGTTTCAATAAAAACGTATTATTCCAAGGTTCAATGTAACGCGGTTTTCTGTAGCGTAGTAATAGATATATAATATCTAAATTGTGTCTCAGCAAGAACTTGAATTTTGAATTGCGCGCCATTTTTGACTGTCAATTGTGGAGTCAGCCATATTTGTTGTTTGTTTAACTAAAACATAGACATTTAGGAAAATGGTGTGCTATAGCTCTGAAGAACGTTCGTTAATAGTGAAAATCCATTATAAACATGGGGAAAATTTTACTGTGATGATTCGCAAGTTACGTGATCATTTCGTCTTGCATAATCGACCGTCGCGGCCTACTATTGAGATTTTGATCAGAAGAGTTGAGCAGACGTTTTTATTGAAAAATGACAGAGACCTTACCCGTTATCGGCCGAAAAGATCGTTGGAAAACATCGCAGCTGTGAGGGACAGTGTGGCAGCACGACCAAGCACAAACATTTGACATCGTATCCAGGAACTAAACATTCATCGCAGCACCCTTCAACGGATTTTAAAAAAAGGTTTACACCTTCATGCTTACAAAATCCAGCTGACCCAACAGCAACTGCAAGGGAAACAATGACTTTGTTACAAACCAAGTTTTCAGGTCGACTAATTTCTCGTTTCGGAGACCAAAACTGGCCGCCAAGAAGTTGCGATTTAACTTGTTGGGACTATTTTCTCTGCGATTTTTTCTGAAAGTAAGGTCTATGCGAACCATCCTGAGACAACTGAGGCACTCAAAAAAGAAATTGCACGTCAAATCCAGCAGCCCTTACTGCAAAATTTCATCAAAAGAGTGCATACCTGCCGGCAGAGAAACGGTGGTCATTTAACCGATATTTTGTTTCATGTGTAAATGCCATCACTACCTCCATACATTTGTAGAAAAAAATGTCAATAAAATATTAAATAAATATATATTTTAGTAATTTTTAAAATTCAAATTCTTGCTGAGATACCCTTTATGTAGAACATTTAGAAATTATTTATGATACAATACATCTGGTACCGGGCCGCTACACCATCACTGGGGCATGCGGACAATTTTGGCAAAATTTGCAAAAAAATTGTGGCGCCATGTTATGACAGAGCGCCTAATTTCAGAGCCTTCGAACTTTGGGCGCAGCCAATTCTGGTCTACAAACCACGAGATAACACGACCAGGAGAAATCTGTTGCAGTCACATGTCACCGATTATAATATAGAAAATAAATAAATAAGAAAAAAACAAAAAACCTGACTGTGAAAACATATAACTGGAAAACACTAGTATATGACAAGACGCCAAAAATGATGAACTGAAAAGGGAGAAACAATCTTAATGTTAAACAAAATTTTTTGCGTGTATTGTGGAATGCACAATATACTATTTTTCAGTTCAATACATATTAATGTAGCCATTTAAATATACTATAATATAAATATAATTAATATGTATCGGAATTTTGAGGGTGGGGATAAACGAAGATTACAGAATATCCTTTTGGTAAAATCAAAATATTCTAGAAAGACCAACGCTAAACACAGTTTGGTTATACGTTTGCCCCGCCTGGATAATTCCGATACGCACCTATCAATTATACAGGGTGAGCCACGGTCAATGGTACCCTGGACTTTTACGAAGAACGGGACGTACGATTTTATTGAAAATATGGATTCTTGGCTAGGAACCATTGCTCCATGTTTCTAGAATATTTTCAGCGATGTGGTGATGCCACTTATATCAAAAAGTACTAACACTTCTGATATTTCATAAGAACACCCTGTATATTATTGATTTGATCGATTCGCCCTAGCATTATTTCTGTATCAACTTCCTCATCCCTATCTCAAGCAGTTTTCGAGTAATTGATTGATTTACTTCTTTTTTCGCGCAAAATATAGTTTAAATTAAACACTCATTACTTCGGTATTTGGAATCCTAGGTAGCTGAAGTTTCGGGTATAGATTACCAATATCCTGCATATCATTTACGTGCATATCATTTACGTTAGGGCTTGTTCAAAATCCGAGCCTTTTCCGAGAAATACTAAAACGATGAAAGTGAAATGACCTGTATATCATAAAGATCTTTAGGCCTAACCGGAACATTTTGCATGACTTTGTTACAATTTGATCGCATGGAACGTGAAAAATGAACAAATTCATCAAAATTACATTTGCATTATTGTTGCCTTCCATTTGAATAATTTTTCAATAAAATCTCCGTTTATTAATTCAACAAATCTTCACAATCGATGCCAATTTTTAAATAATCATATTTTACATGTACTATGACATTTCATGGATAGTTAATAGAAAATGTAGCTCAATATTCCCATAAGCATGAAAACTTGCTTTTAATTCGGAAACCTTACAATTTAGATAGAGAAACATGTTATATCGTTTAAAAGGAAATGTAATTCTCTTTCAATAGATCTTATGACAGACACGTCATTCCATTTGAATAAACGCACTTTTTATTATTTAAGTATGTCTTGGAAAAGCCTCGGATTTTCAACAACCCTGTATAATAAGGGAAGTATCTCATTCTACGTAAATGGGACGGAATATTGTTATACCCGAAATTTTGGCTTTCTATGATTCCATATAACGAAGTAATGAATGTTGAATTGAAGCTATTTTTTGCATAAAACAGGAAGCAAATCTATTGATTACTCGAAAAGTGCTAGAGATAGGAATGAAGAAGTTGCTACTGAATTAATTCGGATGTTACGATGGAGCGAAAAAAGCCATAACATATAGGATGTTCCATTTTAAATATCTTTGTATATAGTTGTTAGTACTTTTTGATATAAGCGGCAATACCGCAGCGCTGAAAATATTCTAGATCGATGGAGCAGTGTTTCCTAGATAAGGAACCAAACTTTGAATAAAATGGTTCGTCCCGTTCTCCGTAAACGTCCAGGGTAACATCGACTGTGGCCCATCCTGTATAACTAGACTGAAGCAGCCTCAAATCCTGCAAACCACGTAGCTTCAAATCATCAGCATACGCCAATGCCATGCACCCCAGGGAATTCAACAAATCTTCCATGAATACCACAAACAGTAATGGACCAAGATTAGACCCCTGCGGAACTCCAGATTATGTAACATATTCAAACGACTCAAAACCATTATAAAACACTTAATTGACACTATCACTCAAGTAATAACCAATCAACTTCAAGTAAGCAGGACAAAAACCGAATGAAGAACCTTAGCCCAACCAGATCTTATGGTCAATGACAAGTCTTGCTGTCATTACAACGTATATCACAAATTGAGCATTGTTTAAATATTGCACTAAGACTATGTATACTTTTGTCCAACAAACAATAACGAAACAACTATTTTGTCAAGTTTCGAAGAACAGATCAGAGTCCTTCGTCAGACACCAAGTGAAAATCTTCAGGATTATTTTTTGTTGAAAGTTATTCAAAAATTCGTAAATTGTCACATTGACATTATTTGAAGATTATAGAAACATTTTTCTTTGCATAGAAATTTCCAAGTTTCAACTCCTTCAACAAATTCAATCAAAAAAGAAAGTGTATACAAAAAAGATTTCTTTGTTGTCTGTTAATGGGTTTCAGAATTGTTCTATAAATTGCTTCTGACAGAACGCAGAAGCCATTTACAAAATAATAGATTATTCATTTTATAGTTATTGTTCAGGGTTTGGAAGAGAAACTCCAAAAAGGAACCATTTAGTAATGAATATACCTTCCAAAGTATCCTTCAATGATTGATTAATAAGTGATCCTTCTAATTGGTTGAAACTTTTGAAAGAGATTTTGCGGGGACATAGACGGATGCTACTTGCATCTACCTTTTCTTTCCTACTTCCTTCTTGAGTTCCCACGTTTCTGAGATTTCTAAAGTGGTATCAACTCGAAGAAAGCCTCTACCATTAAACATGAACTTCTTGCTTGCAGGAACTGAAACCATAAATCAATAATTACCGTAAATAATAATTCACTCATTCGTTGAATATTTACGATCATTTCATTTATCCGCAGATTACTTGATTCATCTAGTGCCCATTCAGTACAGACCCATTTAGCAACAATATTAAAAGGGTTTTCTGTGGTGGGTTCAACAACACTCGACAATATGGAACTCGAACTGGTTTGCAACATTTAAAAATTGTAACGGTATTATTCCGATCGAGATTACCAGCAACAAACTGCAGGGAACAATATTAACGTCCGTTCTTTGGGTAGCTTGAAATTTATGAATAATTGACGTTAATCTTCACAATGATCCTTAGTGGGTCAACTTACATTTGAGGCAGTAATCTTTCATTGTATTTATACAGGGTGTTCGGTAATTCGACGTGATCCTTCAAAGGGGGTTGTAGACGTCATTTGCAACGAATTGAGTCAAATGAACCATGGTCCGACAATCTATGGTTACGAAGAATTTTCTGATTTGTTATCGAAAATTATTAATTTTGTAAAAACTACTTGACTCTAAATATGTATTGAATATTTTTTTTTAAATCTGGAGAGATGGTCATCATTTCATGCGAAAAAGTATTTACTATAAAAATTGGTTAAAGCCCTGTGGACAGGAGCTTTCCGGCGCTCTTGTTCAAACAGACAAATTATATCTCCGAAAGTATTGGTTTCTCAGAGTTGAGAATTATATCAATATTTATATTCTTATGATAGAACTATATCATAAAGGGAATTCAATTCAAATAATAGTTTATTCATCAAGATTAAATGAGCAATCTGAGAATGAGAACTGCACCATGGAAGAAATCAAATTAAAATAAAAAAATGAATTTGACTCTCTCTTATAGAACAGGATGACATATATGAGTATGAACACAGATCATATAATAAATCATAGATAGAATAATTATAGCATTCTGGGAAAACATTATTGAAATTTCGAAAAATCATATCTCCGAAAGAATTAGCTTGTTGGAGTTGAAAATGATATCAATGGATTTTTATGGTGAAACTGCATCTTAAAAAAAAATATTGCGAAATTTGTAAGTTAAAAAAAAAAATTTTTTTCGTTACTCCGAAACCATCTGGCCTATCTTGCCAATAGCAAACTTAACCGAGAAATTTTTAGCTTCCTAAATTACTCTGAAAATTTCAACTACCTAGCTCATTTGGTTCAAGAGTTATTGTAGAAAGAAAATTTGAAAATTTTCTAAATTTTTTTTGACACTTTACGGTAACCCGATCAATACAAAACTTCACATTCGTCTAAAGGTCATGATTCTACAATTTGGTGCTAAATTTCAGATAGATCGAGTGATCGGTTTCGGAAATATTCATAAAAAATGTTTTTACTAAAAACGGCCATAATTCCGAAACCGCTTGATGGATTTTGCCCGTTAACAAACACGTCCGAGATATCTACGCTCCAAACCTACCGAACAAATTGCAATCCTCTAACTCCTTTCGTTCGAGAGCTATCGT
Organism: Halyzia sedecimguttata; assembly: GCA_937662695.2. Lineage (NCBI taxonomy): Eukaryota > Metazoa > Arthropoda > Insecta > Coleoptera > Coccinellidae > Halyzia > Halyzia sedecimguttata. Next base: position 19,950,842 of record OW569417.2, on the reverse strand, counting down.
GTTAACGGACAGACGGCCAGCCGGACGGCCGGACAGAATCCATTTGGACCACGGATTCTACATCAGTGAGACGAGCCAAATCGTTTAATACCAATTTCAGACAAAAATTCGAAAATTACAGACATTTGGGCAAATTGATAAGCACTCTGTTCCGAGGAACAAGAGCGCCAAAAATAGACAACCTGAGATGAAAGGGGTTATAAGTGGCATCATCTGTTTTGCTCATAAAATCTTGATGAAACAGTTGACGATTACTCGAAAGAAGTATTATAAACTTGCTGTATAAATTCAGGAAAAACTTTGATTAACTATGTAAAATGGTAGGTATAAATGTCAATAATTCCTTCACGAAATCGAAAAATATGGCCGGAAAATCGCTTCAATGAGGCGTATTTTATTCTAGTGACACAACCCAATGAAATATCAGCATGTTGAAACTAATTATCCTCAAAATGGAATTCTTTAGAGTTACTCTCAGTTAATTGAGGATGATCATTTCAATTTTCATTCGAGAAATACTGTGAATTTTTTTTCATTCGAACTAGTCCTACTCGTAACAAGAAACCAATAATCACAAGTAAAGAAGAAGATAAGGGGGATCACAAAGTATCAAAAAAGTCTGTTACTTGCTCGGATTTCCGGCTATATTTTTCTATCTCGTGGGAACTTTATTACATATGCACCTGTTTGGAAAGTTCATCAACCAAGGAAGTTTTTTTGCTCATTTGTACGCAAAGTTGATTAAAATTTTTCCTAGAAATACGCTATTGTTTCATGAAAATTTAATGAGAAAAACAATTGATGCCACTTTAGACTCTTTATTTTTCAGTTTATTCGAATTATTGGTAATAGATCTTTTCTGGAAATGATCCAGTTAAAGGATCACGTTGAATTACCAAACACCTATATATACAGGGTCAGTCTCTAAGTTTTACATTAATTTTACCTTACACTCCTTTCCTCAAATCAAACAATTGTTTCCTTTACCGTTTTTTCAAATACGGCACAGGAAAAAGGATACAGGCTGTTGAAATTTGAAAAAAAATCCGTTTTCCTTTTGTAGTTTTGCTATGGATCTCCAAATAACAGTTTTTCGACCGACTTATCGCAAAAATTCAATCACTTGTGATATTATTAGTGAGAATGTATCATGAACATCTATTTGTTCAAGCTGTAATGCAAATATCCGGAAAAATAATTGAAAAGTGGAGTTTTATACACTTGTAAGAGTCTCACGTTACATAAAATAATCACCCGTTTCTGAAATATTCGTGATTATTTTTCCGACCCAAATATCGACCAATAGAATTGCACCATTCGACGTCACGTGGTACAACCTACATGGTATTATACTGATAATTTTTTGATTATTTTCTCTGGTAGTTGCTATATATAAAAAAAAGTCAAATTAAACAAACGTCAAACTGACAGGTTGAATTCAATTGTGAAAATTGGAGATTTTGCATGAAAATGAGTCGATTTGGAGATTGTTCTCTGTCCACCATCGATAAAAAAGTCAAAGGAAATGTTCCCATTAATACGGAGAAGGCAAAAAAAACAGTTTGGAACCAATTTACTACTTTTTGTACTGAGAGGGAATACACATTGAGTGCTGAAACGAGTGAAGCGCAATTGGCAAACATTATGAAAGATTACGCTTACAATATGAAGAAAACGGATGGAGAAGACTATAAGGAAGGTACAATTATGAAATTCTTATTTGTTAACTGTTCATTTCATCTCATGGTGCAATTCTATTGGCCGACATTTGGGACGGAAAAATAATCCCCCGAATACCACACGAGCTTCAAAATTATCTGGCATTTCCCTCAAGGTTCCCGGCAAACAAATAAAGTCGTCAAGTTTTTCAGGAAAAATCACTCGCGCTTCGCGCTCGTGATTTTTTAACCTGAAAAACTTGACTCCTTCATTTGTTTGCAACGAACCTATCGGGAAATACCCGATAATTTTGAAGCTCTTGTGGTATTATAAGTGAAAATTTCACCTGACAACAATAATTTTGAACAGTTTGACCTTTCCGTGCCTAAAAATATTTTTTCTACAAGCGTGCGCGTTCAACCCTTTTTCCGCACACATTTCGAATCGTAAAGAGTCACATTTCCAAACAGTGCGGAAAAAACGCCTGCTAATCCATTTCCGCACTGTTAACAGTGCGGAAATGGATTAGCAGGCGTTTTTTCCGCACACTTTTTATATAGAATATACTGAATTATCTAATATTTCTATGCATCGAACGCTTACGACGAGGTTACTATGGAAACAACATGTGAATTGACAATTGTCATTAATTTATTTGAAAATAGCAAATTGATTTCAATCCGTACGTAATATTTTCGGTAAGAATGGATATATCTGATGATGACCTGCCCTCGGACATATTAGAAGCATCTTATGAAGCCAATTTGAAGTTGCTTCCACCCAAATCAATCGAAAAATATGAGAAGCGCTATTCTCAATTCATAGTCTGGTGTGATTCCAAGAAAGTAAAACCCAGGAAGGAGGAAGTCTTTTTGGCTTATTTTTTGGAAATTTCGAAAATTTTTAAACCGAACACATTATAAAGAGTGTTTGTAAATTGAAGCAAGATTTGGATATTGGAAAATTCCATAAATTAACTGCCTTCATTAAAAGACAAAATGTTGGTTTTCGTCCGAAAAAGCCAAAATTTTTAATGAAGAGGACATATCCAAATTTATGAGTGAGGCACCTGATGAAATTTACCTAATGATCAAGGTGGTAACGATTCTTGGATTGGCTGGTGCTTGCAGACGGGAAGAATTAACAAAAATAACTATCGACGATATAGATGATAAAGGAAACATGATTATTGTCAACATTAAGGACTCCAAAAATTATTCATCGAGATCATTCGTTATCTCCCAAGACACCAACGACGGATATTTTTTAAATATATATCGAAAATATGCCAACTTACGTCCGAAGGAAATAGACCATCGCCGATTTTTCTTAAGGTACAATAAAGGAAAATGTACAATGCAACCTATAGGAATAAATACGATAGGAAGAATACCTTCCGAAATAGCCGGATTTTTACGATTACAAAATCCAGAATTATACACAGGTCACAGTTTTAGGCGCTCTTCTGCTACATTCCTAGCTAACCGTGGAGAGGGAATCACCAATATAAAACGATTAGGAGGGTGGAAGTCAACTTCTGTTGCCGAGGGTTATTTGGAAGAATCAGTAAACAAGAAAAAAGAAATGTCTAGCAAAATTCTTAATTTGAATGCTCCTTCAACTTCAACCTGTTATTCAGAATTATCTTCTTCGACGGAGCAGCTGACTTCGACCAACATGATGGCTACCAAAATTCTGAATTTGAATGCTCCTTCCCATGTTCCTTCCACTTCAACCGGTAATTCAGAATTATCTCCTTCCACTGAGCAGCTGACTTCGACCAACATGATGGCTTCTGCTATAAACTTGCATAATGCGACCAACTGCACGTTTACAATAAATATAACTAATAACTAAATATTAGATACTAATATGTATATATTATACATAGCTATTCTTAATTTCCTTATTGCAGTTTATTTTTGTTTGCTGTTAGTTATCCTCGTTTTATTTCCAATTAATATTATTAATAATAAAGAATAAATGAATATTCCAGTTCATAGATATAAATATTTCATATGCCTCTATGGACCGAACGACAACGATGACATTGATGACAGTATAGGTATGATGGTAACGACATGCAAGGATTACGCTTGTCATTCATGTGTAGGTATTATGAATTAATAATATCAAATTTGTTCTGTGTGTTGAACTCAAATCGATCTCATACCTATAATAAAAGTGCTTGTAGAAAAAACATTGTTCCTAACTCGAGCGAAAAGTGTCTTTCCCGCACTCAACTGCTTATCCGAACTCCGCTTCGCGTCGTTCGGCTAACGGCCGTTTCGTGCGGGAAAGTATCACTTTCCGCACTTGTTAGGAAAATAACTATTTCCGCACGACGCGGAAAATTGTTACTTTGGCAACTCAAATGCGTGCGGAAAAGTACTACTTTGCGCATGCTGATAGGAAATAACGTTCTTGCGACTGGCATTACATTCAATGCACAATTATTTTTATTGCATTTTTTATTAATTTAATGGACACCTTCTTGCAACTGAGTGTAAATGACTCAAAGACCGGCGTCAAACATGAGGAAGAAATCTGTAATGCGATCGTTATCTAAATTTATCCTAATACAATTGATGAGGTTCTTTAGTGAAAGTACGACGCCGTCTCCGTCGGTAGGTTGGCGCTCTGGGCAGATATTCCCGCCGCCGGACTGGACTTTTCGCGGTCGCCAGTGCCGCGCACGCGGAATTGTACTGGAGCGGGGTTCGTTCACCTCCTCTTCACCAACTATTTCATTTTCTCACCCGTGCAAGAAACCTCCTGCCCATATCGAAGAGTACCAATGCTCTGGAATAATATCAATGATAATGCGAGAATAGTATATTCTAAAACAAGTTGCAGAATGGGCTCATATTCAAACACGAATGCGAAATTCAAAAACGAGCGACAAAGGAGCGAGTTTTCGAACGCATTGCCGAATTGCCGTCTGCAACGAGCATTAGACGATAATTTCTATACTTCAGGCAACTTTTGTAAAATACTGTTGAAATTTAATGAAAAATACGGATTATACATCCTAGTGACTTTTGTATTGTATCTTGGCAGTTAGTGTGACTGTCACGAAAGTAGACAGATTACAGAATTTGAATTTGAATCGTACGCAGGGCATGGAGATCAGATTTAAAACAGTTTCCTAATAGCATAAATGATTCAGAATTATTATTATTATTATTATTATAAATATCACAGTAAGCGACCTAGGCCGATGTAACTGCATTTAACAATTATTACATTGTGAGAATTAGACCAGGTGTTCACAGCCATCTTAATACTAGAGCATCACAACATTTATGACAGATTGGTCAAATAAGGTCTTGCTCTATCACTTTTCTCACATGTAGTGTATATTAATGTTTTTTACAGCCTCCATTTCCCTATCTAAGCGGTTCTTAAAGCTGCTAACTGAGGGAGCTGAGACTGTATAGCATCTTTAAGAGAATTCCACTGGTAAACCACTCAATTACTGAAGTGATTTTTGCTCTGGAGTGTGGCACATTTTTCTTTGCGAAATTTATGTTTTTGGCCTCTCAAGAATTCTTCAGAGGGTCTACAGAAGAAATCCATCTGAACCGAATAGTGCTCACTCAAGATCTTGTATGTTTCAATAAGATCTCCCATTTGACGATGCTCTCTCAATGTTGTCAGGTTGAACCGAATTAGCCTCTCTGGATATGTCAAATGACGTGTCTCTGCCGGAATCCTTGTTAACCTCCTTTGCAATCTCTCCAACAACTCAATATCCTAATATAATAAGGGTTCCACATGCTCTGAGCATACTCTATAATTTTAGTCGCCATGTCCACTGAGAGATTGCTGAAAGCCCTCCTAACAAGGTAAGTCACTGTACTAGCTCTTTTCACTACCGACGAAACATGAGTTTCCCACTTTATGTCTCTGCACACCACAATGCCCAGATCTCTCTGCTCCCCCACCGAAGGTATTGTGACTTCGTTGATTGTATACTTGTTTCTGGGGTTACTCCTGCCCAGATGCAGAACTGCACATTTAGCCACATTTAGTGGCAGCTACCACTGTCGTAGCCAGTTTTCTATTCTTTTGATATCCTCACATAACGTATTGTAGTGGGTGACAGGGTTGTTATAGAATTTAGTGTCATCAGCAAATACCATTTGGCGAGATAATACAGGGTGTCCGGAAATGATGCGCAAAAAATTCAGGGGTGATATCTAGACCATAAACAAATGGTACTTCTTCCTATAATTTTTTTTCGAAAATTGATTATTGACGAAGTTACAGGGTGTTCAAGTTGAATTTTATTCACAGTTTGTTTGCTCTACGTTTTATGGAAGGAATATTCCATAGAGTCCGTCGGAACTTTATGGTTATGTGTGTATTACTATGTTTAAGGTTGAGAATAAATTAAAAAATTTCGTATTCATCGCATGCAAGTAATGCTATTTTACGTTTTTCTCGAAAAGGGTTAGATTTATCGAAACATAAGAAGTATACCTTTTTTTTTTTAAAAAAGTCTAGAGAATTAAAACAATTGGTTAAAATTTACATGCAGTGTAGCACAAAAAAGTTGGAACCATTCAAACAAAAGTAAAGGCTCGTATGTGGCGCCCTCTACAAAATGGGAAAAAATGGTTTGCAAATTCGTTTTGCTCATCCCGTAAAAGCCACAAATACGAAATTTCGTCAAAATATTATCAACGTGGCGAAACGTAGAGCAAAAAAACTGTGAATAAAATTTAACTTTAACACCCTGTAACTTCGTCAATAATCAATTTTCGAAAAAATTTTATGGGTAAAGGAAGCGTTTATTTTTGATCTAGAAATCACCCCTGAATTTTTTGCTCATCATTTCCGGACAGCTTGTATATTATAAATTTGAGACGATCGTACTAATTCGTTTCATGAATTTGTTAATGAATTTTGCGGTTTTTATTTTCAACTCGTATAAGTATTCTTCTCTTCTTTTAATATTTATGCAAGAATATACTATTAAATTTTTCTCCAGACATATGAGCATTACACTATGATTCTTTTCAATATCTTTAGTTGAGAGGTTAGGAGTACGCAGTACCAAGTTCAGATCCACCGAATTTCTTAGCTTAATCTTGATAATTTCGGTAATTAAATGGGAATATTCTAGATCTTGATCAATCAGCTTGATGATTGGTCTTTATCCTTCCACTGCATCTTTTTGGACTCTTGTGGCTCACAATGATTAAATGATCACATGGTTTCTTGAGCAGGTCCAGCTTGTTGATAGAACCGATTATATTGCAATCCTTTCTTTAGGGTGGTTCACCCTAAATCCAATCAGATGATCTGAAATTAGCATATATCATTGATTTTAAACATTCTACGGAAAATTTGAATAAACAATCATTATTTTGTTTGCAAACTGAATTCTCCAACTTATTTGTAGTAATGAAGTAAGAATTCAAGGATATTTTGAATTGATATTCTAATTCTCAGATAAAATAATCTAACTCTCAGCCATATATCCATAAAACAGAACCGCGAAGGTGATACATAAAGTATGTTAAAGTCGTGCTTCATAAGAATAAAACTTTATAAGGCATTGAGAACTGTTCCATCGAGAAACAGTTCCTGAATACTGATTAATGAGAATCCTAATAAATATACTATTTACTACGTGAACACCGGTGAGATATAAGTCCAGGATTTGTTGCGTTAAAATTTTAAGCCATTTATAATGCTGCTAGACGCTTAGATATACAGGATGGTACACGAGTAACTGTACATTGTTTCATGGCAAATAGACGATAGACAGGGGAGCCAGAAAACAACAATCAAATATGGTCCAATGCTCTTCGTTTTGGAGAAACAGGGTGATTTATCGATTTGAGCAGAAAATTTGGTTAGCTATAATTCCCGAACCGTCCGAAAAGTTATTTTGAAATTGGCCAACAAAATCTGGATATAAACCATACCAACAGAGTGCAGACCAAGACTCAGATATTTTGATTTTTGCTTTACGGTCTATTGAAACTATAACCATATACGACTGTTCCCAAGTCGCAGTGGTTAAATTCGGAGCTACTAGAACTCGGGGATCCGCGGTCTAGCTCCAGTGGAGATGGGAGTGGGTTTCTAAAAAGGGAACCTAGTAAATGGGCGCCAGGTAAATTTAAGTCTCCCAGATACCCCAGCGTAATGTAATAATTCCTAAATTCACCAAAAGAATATGCACGCTAAAAACAAACAATTTATTCCAGTAGCTTACAACCCAGGTCTTTAGCTTCAATAAAGTAAAACTACTGTGAAACCCTGAATAAGGGTGGCGGAAATTGTACGTAGATAATATTATTATTTGATTCAAATACGCGTCGCTTGAGCTCAGGCGCATCCACGTTTCTTATCTATGATCATATATGACTACCACAAATCTTTCCCCAATTTCCGCTTTACAACAACAATAATAATTTATATAATTGATGATAATAAGTTCACGTTATGTATATATAAAGCAGGTATAAGATATGTTTCGAGATATGTTTCTTATAACTTGCGTGCTGATATTCCTTGTTCCTGAACGTAGTACTGCGTCGATGTTCTCGCAATAATGTCCTCTTTCTCTCTGTACTCGTAGTCTGCAACCCTCGATTAACTGTCCCACAGCGTTGCTTACTGACCACCTTGTATATACTCGGGATCTGCAACCCTGCGTTGGCTGTCTCACAGCGTTACTTATGGACCACCTTGTATATACTCGAATGCCTCAGTGCTACTCCTCCTGACGTAAAAATCCCTCTCTTCCTGACACAAAAAATCGAGCTGGCACAAAAATTCGGGCTGCCACAAAAACTCGTGCTGCCACAAAAACTTCGGACTGCCACAAAAACTTCTGATGTTACAAAAACTTCTGATGTTACCAAAAACCCTGATGACAGAAAAGAAATCATCAGTGACTTCTCTCGGATAAGAAACAAATGAATTTTCGCAATACATAATAATTTCGGATATCATAATATTAATCAGACCAATTATTCGTTGTTATGCAACAGTTATAGAATTCGTACATACCCTGATGTTCGGGGTTGTCCTGCACACGTTTGCTTCGAAACCAGATCTTGTCGTGCCTCCACCAAATAATTCTTCAAGCATACAGCGATGTTCTGGATATAGAAATATAATTACGACCTGAATTGATTCCACTATAAATGACGAGAATAGAACATCTAACACATACCTGTCAAAGTCGCCAAGATCGTTCACGTGTTCAACTCTTAGATTTGCAGAAAGGTCGTTAGATCCTCTTTCGAGACGAGTGCAAGGTACCTGTTATCTTCCCAAATCAAACCAATGTAACCCTCACTCCTAATTCGATTTTCGAAACTATATCCAACTAAGAAGAAATCACCAATTCTTATTAAGTTCCGAAAATACGCCTAACCTACTGCTCCTCCTTCGAGTGTTGACAAAATGGACGACCTCATGTCCCTGACTGGCGCAGACCCTCACAAATTTCAGACTGTCACAATTCAACAATATTGCCAACTTATTCGGTTCTTCGAATACACCAATTATTATTCAGCGTCGACTGGTACCACTGAGATCCAACCTCAAATTCGATGTCAACAAACACGACATAAATGACACTCGCCAACCAAACGTAAACAAACCCCTGCCCGGGTCAAAAAGAAACGTTACAAAATACCCTGTACATGAAATATCAATTAATCCTTAATATCATCTGATTCTCCATAGATGCGTGGAAATGAACCTAGAAGGAAACTATCAGAGTTGTGTAACGTTTCTTTTTAACTCAGGCAAGGGTTTGTTTACGTTTGGTTGGCGAGTGTCATTTATGTCGTGTTTGTTGACATCGAATTTGAGGTTGGATCTCAGTGGTACCAATCGACGCACAAAGAAATATCGTATTCGAAGAGTACGGCGAGTACAAAGGGAAGGAGAACGGTATTGCGAGACCATCGAGGCAATAATACGTTCAGGCACAAGGATCAGCACGCAAGTTATAGGAAACATATCTCGAAACATATCTTATACCTGCTATATATATAACGTGAACTTATTATCATCAATTATATAAATTGTTATTGTTGTTGTAAAGCGGAAATTGGGGAAAGATTTGTGGTAGTCATATATGATCATAGATAAGAAACGTGGATGCGCCTGAGCTCAAGCGACGCGTATTTGAATCAAATAATAATATTATCTACGTACAATTTCCGCCACCCTTATTCAGGGTTTCACAGTAGTTTTACTTTATTGAAGCTAAAGACCTGGGTTGTAAGCTACTGGAATAAATGGTTTGTTTTCAGCGTGAATATTCTTTTGGTGAATTTAGGAATTATTGCATTACGCTGGGGTATCTGGGAGACTTAAATTTACCTGGCGCCCATTTAGTAGGTTCCCTTTTTAGAAACCCACTCCCATCTCCACTGGAGCTAGACCGCGGATCCCCGAGTTCTAGTAGCTCCGAATTTAACCACTGCGACTTGGGAACAGTCGTATATGGTTATAGTTGTGATATAGCAATCCACTCTGACAGTCAAGCTGCTATTGAAGCTCTGAGCTCCCATGTTATCGAATCCAAGCTAAAATGGGAGTGCCGAAGAAAACTCAATGGAGAAGGCAAGAACAAGAAGGGTCTCCTTGGTCTGGGTTCCTGGTCACGCGGGAATCATAGGAAATGAGGAGGCCAACAATACCAAGAAAGGAGCACAAACCCCCTTTATTGGCCCGGAACCTTATTGTGGGGTTGGTAGAACTCCTACAAAAGTGAATTCCGGACGAAAGAAGAAACTGAGAGAAGTACTTTCTGGAGACCTCTCTCCGGAATGCATCACTCCAAGAAATTCCTCCGGAACTTTGATACTGTCAGATCCAAGGAATACTTGGACCTCAGTAAGAACAAGCTGCACCACCTCACTGGCTTCCTCACAGGGCACTGCGGCCTCAGGAAGCATATGATGAGACTAGGGCTAGCAGAAACTGACGAGTGCAGATTCTGTTGGGAGGAGGATGAAACTCCTGATCACCTGACAACGGAATGCGTCGCCATCTCAAACCAACGCAAGGAATGCTTTTGGCTAGAAATCTGTAGGAGCGAAGACCTAGCCTCCTTGAAGCCATCCCACATACTGGAGTTCATCAGAACTCTGGAACTGGAAGGCGAGCTGTAGATGGTAATGATATCGACAGTTCTGAAGAGGAGGCACAATAGACCTTAAGGTCGCAGTGCAACGTTACCCCCTACAATATACAATATACATATATAGATTTGCCATTTGAAAAGAGGTTTTCATTAGAACGGCACACCAATCGTTCATTTTTGGCGCTCTAGTTCCTCGGAACTGAGTGCTTATCAATTTGCCCAAATGTCTGTAATTTTGGAATATTTCGATGAAAATGGTCTTAAACGATTTGGTTCGACTCACTGATCAAGAATCCGTGGTCGAAATTCATTCTGTCCGGCCGGCCGGCCGGCCGTAAGCACGATAACTCTCGAACGGAATGAGCTAGAGAAATGAAATTTTCAGAGTAGGTTTGGGGGATGAATATCTCGGCTAAGTTCGTTATTGGGCATAATCGGACAGATGGTTTCGGAGAAACAAAAACAAAAATTTTTTTTTACGAAACAAATTCCAAATCAAATTTTTTTTAATAAGCAGTTTTATCATAAGAATCTATTCATATCATTTTCAACTCCAACAAGCTAATACTTTCGGAGATATGATTTTTTTAAATTTCAATGTAAATCGTATTTCACAGATTGATATAATTATTATTCTATGTATGAATTCTCATAATGTCAACTTGACAGAAGGGAATATTGTAGCTTCAAAAATATTGGGGTTGAAATACTCGTATTTTAGCGATGCAACGGGAACCTCACCCGAAAATGTTTGAAAATATTACGTAAATATTGTAAGCATAATTCTGTAGTTTGGTGAACGTAGATCAGGAAATTTTTGATCGATTACAAGGTAATTTATTATTACTTATCTAATAAACTATTATTTGAATTGAATTTCCTTTATGATGCAGTGATATCATATGAATACATTGATATAATTCCCAACTCTGAGAAACCAATACCAGATATAATTTGTCTGTTTGAACTAGAGCGCCAGAAAGCTCCTGTCCACAGGGCTTGAACCCATTTTTTCCTTAAAATATAATTAACGCTTTATATTTTTAAGCACAGTGTCTGCGCTGAATATTGTGATGAACCAAGATAAATTCTAAGGATGTTTTTTATTTTACTACATTCACGATATGCATCTTCACTCTCCCATCAACTGAACATCCACTGAATGTTAAATCAAATGATGTGATGTGCGGGTAACAAAATACGAAATTTAAAAATTTACTTTATAATTTAATATGTCATCATGTTATTAACTCGGATATATGTATATATTTGCAGCATTTATTAGCAATGGAAGTCTATTTCTCAAAAAACCCAAGTAAGTAACGTGGTGGCAGAAAAACGGGACTTAAAAATTCGTGAACACCACACCATACGTTAACAGAAAATATGTGCTGATAGTGCGCCTCTTGAAAGCTTTCAGATCTTCCTTCGCCCATAAATTTTAATTTTTATGTAATCTTTGTGATCTAAGCATGAAAATATTATTATTAAGAGTAAACTGAATAGTGTAACTCAACTTGAATTTTTCAAATTTTAAAACCTTCAGAGCAATATATTCGATTTGAGGAAACTCTCGTCACAATATGCAAATTCGTATTGGCTCTCAAAAATTTTAGGCGTTATTTACTTTTTAGGAAAAAACAAGAGCACCAAAAATGGAGGGTTTATGCGCAGTTCTGGTGAAAAACACTATTCGAATGACAAATCTATGGAGAATGAGATGATATTATCGACTAATTGATAGTACAGGGTCTTTTATTAGACTGTAAAGAAAAACCAAAATATTTGAGTCCTGGTCTGCACTTTTTTGGTGTTCATCATATGAAGAGTTTGTTATTTGTAATAAATACCAAATTTTAAAATGCTCCTTTGAATGGTTCGGGAGTTATAGCTAACCAAATGTTCGGAAATTTTAATCCCATTTTGTAAGATCCTAGTTAATCACATATTATTATTTCATATGACTTTCTGAAATTACAAACTAGAATCGTCGAATTGATAGAATGTTCAATTAATTTAGTAGGTGAGGAATAAATCCTATATTTAATGCCAGGGTTTACATTCATGAAAATTAAGTATCTTGAGGTTCATAAAGACAATGATATGTATTCTAAAATCTGCCGAAGAAGTTACCTTGTGGAAATTAATTGAATATGAATTTTTCCGATTCGGAACAAATTGATTCACTTAAATAATGGATTTATCTCGTATCTGCAAAGGCTTTCACCGTTCAACATATTATCCAACAAGGTTAATCTAGCTGGAGCACCTGAAACTGAGGCCAGCCTGCCACTACCTACCGTTCGATAGATTCTGTGATCAATTTCAGCTGTCACCTTGATATACGAGAATGATAAAATAGATTTACCTTCTGCAAATTGTCAAATTCCAATTGTATTCATAGACTAATTTATAAACGAAATTCGAAGTTTGAATAAAATATTTTCTATAAGATTTTCTCTTCTGTTCAGTATAATCATCAAAAAGTTTCGCAAAAGTTGCCACAGTCACCATGGTAAATACGATAAAAACTGTCCAATACAGGAGAATGGACAATAGAACATACGCGCAAAAGCTCCTGACTTCACGTCAGTGCTTGAACCAATTTTTTTTTCGTAATTTTGGAAAATTTTCTAGGGGTACGGTTCTCACAAATTTTTTGTTTTCGTAATTTTGTAAATTTTTTAGGGATACGGTTGTCACAAAATTTTACACACTCCTTTATGTCGATATTCTACAACTAGTTACTAAGCTTCAATTCGATCGAGCCTATATTTTTTGAATTATCCAGGAAATAATATTCCAGGTGGGTATAACGCCGAAACCGATGGACCGATTATTCCTAAAAACGAACTTATCTCTCCCATTGGGATGTGCAACCTACCCTGAAAATTGCAAGTCCTTATATCCTTTAGTTCGAAAGGTATCAAGGCAACGGTCACCCATCCAGCTACTGAACTCATACAAGGCTGCTCGGATCTCCAACAGTATAGATCCGATCGTGTTCAAACTTGGAACTTGGTAGTAAAGTTAGGTTTTGAAGGCTCTCGCAAAATTTTCAACGTTTTTTCAAAAAGTTTTGAGTAATACGATCCTAATGAAATTCTGCAAAAATTGTTGCATTGGCATTCTACAACTGACAACCCTGTTTGAATTGAATCGGTATTATATATTTTGAGTAATTGAGGATATAACAACCAAATTTCAGATGGATATAACTCCAAAACCGTTTGGCCGATTGCAAAACCAAATTTCAAGTCGCTTTCTCTTTCCGTTCTCAGGTTATGGTGATATAAATAATATTTTTTGATAATTTTTTTTTTATTTTGTAGCGATACGTTTCTTACAAAAATTCACAAGCCTGCTTAGTTTTGCATTCTACAACCACTCAACAAGTTTCAATTTAATTGGACTTGTATTGGTTGGAAACAAAATTATTACTCGGTAAACATTAGGCCGATTATGCCCATTAACGAACTTGTCCGTCGTATTGGGATGCGCCACTTACCCCCCTGACAATTCCAAATCGCTATCTATTTTCTTTGACCCCGAATTCTTCATCAGGGAGTCGAACCCAATCGTTTGAGACCATTTTCGGCGAAAAATTCGAAAATTACGGTCATTTGGGCAAAATGATAATGCGATGTTCCCCAGAACATACGCGCAAAAATACAGACCCGACCTAATTAAAGATTGTTTTATGAGGACCATACCACTAGAAAATTTAAAAAAAATTACGAAAAAATATTATATATCTTACGATAACTTGAGAACGGAATGAGATAAGCGACTTGCAATTTTTGGGGGTTGGTTACGCATCCGAATGCGACATTTGAGTTGGCATAATCGGCCAAAAGATTTAGAGTTATACTCATCTGAAATTTTGTTCTATTTCTGTCTATAATTCTGAACATACAAATAATATGATCCAATTGAAACTCGGTGATTACTTGTAGAATGTCAACCCACTAATTTTCGCAGAATTTCTTGAATATCGTATCCTAGAGTTACATGAGGCATACGTTTTTCGTATTTCAATTCCAATAGAATACATATTTCAGAATTAAAAATTCTATGATCATAGACATTTCACACGTTACTGAAGTATGTCATTTAAATGGTATGAAATGTATTCATATATTATAAAAGCTGAGAAAACGGTATATCGATGCTACATTCGAATAAGAGTGTCCAATAGAGGTGAGTAGACAATAAAACATGTTCGCAAAAGCTCCTGGCTTCACGTCAGGGCTTGAAACAATTTTCTAGTATTGCATCTGATTACCAGCATGTACAGGGTGCTTCACTGGCTTTTTTTTCAGGGACATAATTTTTTTATTATGCCATTCGAAAGATGATTCAATTCTTAATTTTATTTCCAAATACCATTTTTCCCATTTTAAACCGTTAGCGATCTACAGGGCGTTTTATGTTAATTCTATTCCATTTTTGCGCGATGTTCTAAGGAACATCACGTTATCATTTTGCCCAAATGTCTGTAATTTTCGATTTTTTTCTACGCGCATCTTAAGTTAACGATGACTTGTACAAAACGGCGTTTACAGAATTAAAATATATTCGTCCGTTTCCGAGAAAATTGGATAAATAAATTCAAATCATTCCAGATATCAAGATTATAATTCGAGTGAGCAACATTCCATTAACGCTTTGTATATTGCAATATTAAACACCAATACAATCAGAAATGGATCCACGCAATTCATATACATTTATGCGTTATTTCTCCAAAAAATACTACGAAATTTTCGAAACATTGACTTAAAAATGCTAATCAAATCGCCAAACTTGAAGGCCCAAACCCCACCAACCAACTGAACAGCGCGGAGTATACCCGATTCGGACAGAACAGCTAATAATAATAATAATTTATTCCTTTCATCAAACAATGATAAAATTAAAATGCAATGCATGTAAAATTAAGTCCAACAAATTGTACGTGGGCCGTGCGAATGTTTACTCCTCTGCATTAATCTGACTTACATTCATAAACAATTTTTTGATAAATTACATCTGTGTAGATTACATTATATGTACAAATATTACAAGTATTAAAATATGTATATTTTTTTTTAATTTTTTTTTTCTGCCACTACTTCACTGCAATTCCTATGCACATTTACCACAATCTCATACACATTTCTGTCCTACTGTTATTGGATTTGATTCACGAGGTCATGAAAAAATTTTCTCCCCGATCCCGTGATCCAAGATTTGATCCTCTTCTTGAACAATGTGAAACTATTTATTTTCCTAATTTCTAGAGGTAATACACCATATATTCTTGGTGATAGATACTCACATTGTCGTTGACCTATGGTTTTATAACAACGAGGTACAAATAATAAATTATCCTTGTTCCTTGTGCTGTAGCAATGTGAGACTAGTATGGAGGTGATCTTATGCCTTTTAGTTCGCAACAGGATACACATACAAAAGAGCGTCTCACATCAAAAAACCCAGACTCCGAATATAAAGTGTCACTAGAATATAACATAGGCCTCCTAAACATCACTCTCAAGATCCATATGTGTATAACGTTCAGGTTCTCCGAATGTCATACACACCTCCCCAGCCAACTTTCCCGTATGCTAATTGTGATTGCACAAGTGCATGATATAGTATCTTCAAATGTTTTAAGTCCAGATAGTCTCTGAGGAGTTTAAACCTGGATAACATCCCTCTTAATTTTTTGACAACATTTGCTATCTGTAGGTCCCACCTCAGATGTCGGTCAATTACGATCCCAAGGTATGTGACTGACTCAGCCTCGGGGATACAAGAATTTGGGGTTATAATCAGCGGTCCCATATTTGGTAATCCATCAGAATATGACGAGAATGGCAGGTATTTTGTTTTCTCCGAGTTGAGTGTAAGCTTATTGTATCTTAGCCATTTCTCTATATTCCCGAAGTCGCTTTCTGTCTCGGACTTTAGTTGTTGCCATGTTTTCCCTTCATAAAATATCGCAGTATCATCTGCAAAACTAATGATTATCCCTTTTGTTTTTAAATCCAGTAAACTATGAATGTACAGAGTAAACAAAATCGGTCCTAAAACAGTTCCCTGGGGTACTCCGTATGTGACATGCATAGGATCGCTGAGGTGTTCTCGCCCTGTAAGATAGCTTTCCAAAAGTTTACTGACGTTTCCTCGCATTCCGTAGCTATATTCCGTACAATATAGGTTTTGAATTTAAACAATTCCTGCTGATCCGAACGGTACCGCATGCTCTTAGCAAGCCTTAAAATATGAGAATGGGTAAAATGAACTCGTAAAGAACGCAGTCACTTTGACAACATTCACCGGACACTCTTTTTCGACCACCATCAGAGCGTAATGAGTGGTATGTATCACGTCAAAGCAGAACCAAATGCATACCGCGGATATAGCGATCTTCGTGTAATCCAGCGTCATACCGAGAGGGCGCAGCGGTACGTCTAGATGAGATATTATCTAACAGATACTCGGCAGAGATTGAAGTCACAACCTTAAAGAGTTGGATCGAATATCAGACGATGTCTTCCGAGAAATCCGTGGAAAGTAGCGCGCACACTAAACCCGTCAAGGATCGGTCCAAGTTTAAACAATCACTGTAGTGCAAACATCAAATACACAAACTATCGAATATCTAGGACTAGATATTAATTTGACGAAACTAACATTCGAAGAGACGAATAACAATAAGAAATAAAGATAATTGAAGAAGTTTTAATTTACCGATATCAATTGAAAATATAATATTAAAATATGAAACTTCATAAACTCATTTCCGACATAACTGAACTGAACTGTGAGGATGTTCTTATGAATCCAAGCAACCCATTACCTAAAGATAAGTCTTACATTAACCGCCAAAGGATGCACGCATCAAATGGCCCAAACATTGGAGAGGAACTTCTTTGCAAAAGAGAACCCGCTTGCTATTATTGATAATATTGGGGGTGCTTTTGTCAACAACCTACACATCTCCATTTACAATGCCGCCGGACGCAAAGGGGTAGAACCCTCCACAGTTGAGTGGATATTGGCAATACTGAAAAGTAGAGCCGTTATGGCCCCCCCTAGGAGATATATAAGTGACTGTGCTAACGTGAAGGGGTTGCCGACATAGTAGGGTGCTATCACTCCTGCTGTGGAGCCTGGTCATGGATGGACTTCTACAAATGTTTCCGGTGGGCGGTTTCAATGCCCAAACATACGCTGATGACATATAATAGTGATAACTGCTAGAGGCAAGAATGAAGGCATACTGAGTAGCCAAATGCAAGCTGCCCTCAGTATTACCGAAAAGTGGTGTGAGGGCTTAGCGTCAATCCCTCTAAGACCACCTTGATTCCTTTCACTGGAAAGAGGAATCTGAATCTCAGAGCTCCGGTCCTAAATGTCTAAACTGAACTTTTCCAGTCAGTACAAATACCTGGGTATAATACAAGATAGTAAGCTCAACTGGAGAAAACACAAAATTCTTCCCTCAGTGGTTAGGTGAGCCTGCGAAAGGCTATTTACTATTTAAAATTATATTTAAATAGTAGTTTATTTATCAAGATTAAATGAGCAATCTGCAATGCTTCAATGCTTGAATGCTGCAAAAACTGTCATTAAAAAAAACGAGCAATCTGCAATGCTTTAATTCTTCAAAAACTGTCATTTAAAAAAAACAACAGTGCAAAAAATTATTAATCCGAAACCACCAGATCGTTTCAACCCAATAACCAACTTATTCCTTAAATCAACTCCGAAAATTATATTATATCAATTGGAACTTAGTCAATATTCCAGCTTTGTTTTTACTGGAGATATTCTGAATCAAATTTTATTAGCTTACAAAGTATATATTTCCATCATCATATAGATTATTATCCAAGAGATATCCATGATAGCTGAGGGTGTTTCTTTCTTCATTTTGCATTCAATCATACTTTGTTTTTTAGAACAGGAGGTATTTTATATCAAGAATTTCGAATAGAACTAGAAATAAATATGACATCATACTCAGTTAAAAATCTCTCTTATCTGTAGACAGAGATAATACCTTCTCTTTCTCTATGAGATGACTATCATAGAACACTAATATATGACAATGACGACACACCTTACGTAGGGTATATTCTATGTGATATGTATGAACACGGATCATCAAATTCATTTTTACGATGACAGCATTCTGTGAAATCATAGACTTACGATTTAATGTTGAAACTTTGAAAAATCATATCTCCGAAAATATTAGCTTGCTAGAGTTGAAAACGATATCAATGGATTCTAATGATAAAACTGCATCTTAAGAAATTGAACTTAAATCTTGTAATGCAAAATAAAATATTTTTTTTCGTTACTCTGAAACATCTGGCCGATTTTGCCCGATAACGAACTTAACCGTGATATTAATCTCCCAAACCTACTCTGAACATTTCAACTGCCTAGCTCTTCCGTTCGAGAGTTACCGTGTTAACGGCCGAACCGTCCGGACAGAGTCGATTTTGACCACGGATTCTTGATCAGTAAGTCGAACCAAATCGGTTGAGACCATTTTCAGCCAAAAATTCGAAAATTGAAGACATTTGGGTAAATTGATAAGCACTCTGTTCAGAGGAACAAGAGCGCCAAAAAGACAGACAGTAATAATTAATTTAATACAATAATTTTGTATACATGTCTATTGAGTTTAGATTAGTAAAAAAAAATCTCAGATATTGTTTTATATGGAATACGAGAAGTGTATTTGTTTTGGATTTCTCAGTCTATAAATGTTTTACCATGATCAATAATTCTGAAGAAGAAGATCAGGTAAGTTCTGTAGAAGAAGATCAGGATATATAGAGGTAAATAGAGACAATGGGTATATATTTAAATAGGAATTATTAATCTTCGGATTTGGCTTCCATCAGAATTTTCATTCCACTTCCAGGATGCTCCCCACACCGTTTCGACGAAATATGAGGTGATATATAAGACAATGAATAGATAATTCAAGTCGTGGAATGGACTGAAAGCATTTAAGGAATTAGAAATTATAGCACCATATAATTTCAAACTAATGACATTCAAATGGCTTCAGTAACTTTTTGGTTGCGACTGAACACAGAGTCCAGATTTGCAGATTTCCTCCGCATCTACGCCTTGCTTTATGGTAAATGTTATGACTAATTGTCTAAGAGGAAGGATGGTGGAGGCTAGCACACAATGCACTCGGCTGGTGCACGGCCAATGACCGGACATTGGCAGTTCGCGAGAAAGCTCTCTCCGTGGAGTCTGTTATGTTTCATTTCCCTCGGCGCATCGCTTCGACGTCTAGAATGCTGGATGTCACCAAGATCTTCTCCTTTGCCAGAAGGATGCGCATTTAATGAGCTGCATGTAATGTAGTCGTTTCGAAAATTATAACAACCATTTAACGACACTTGTGTAAATTAGTTGCTTGATCCTAACGATATAACGGTTCTTTTTTCGCGCAAGTTATAGTGAAGAGCGTGCCCAAATGTCTGAAACTTTCGAATTTTGTGCTTTCGATTAGGTTCGATCAAAAGGCATATAATAACAAGGCGTCGACACTCCCTGCTAATTCCTGTTAAAATTTTCGGCCGAAAAACGGACCTAGAATTGTCAAATTGTATACTACTTCACTCTGTACTCGATGGTGGCGCTAGACTCTAGCTAGAGCCGATTTCGAATATTCTGACAAGCAAGTAAATGATAACTGACAAGCGACAAAGTTCACTTTCCACCGTTACTAGTTTGCAAATCCAAATTAAAACAATATGATGAAGCAGTTTATTTTGTTCAGACATTATATGTAAACCACATTTGTTTGGAACAGAAATTTCATCTTGCCAAGATAAAATCAGGTCGAATAAGGGATTTATCAGTAAAGGTGTTTCATTGGAACATTTTGAATGTAACTGTAAATGAAAAAATCTGTGAAATCATTATTTTTCTATTACAAAAGATCACATTCAATGTCATTTAATATAAGCGTTTAATATATGTACTTTGAAATACGTTGAATAATACAGAATTTTCTGTAAGACCTCTACATAAAGGCCCGTCCATACGCTACGTTTTGACAACCTTTTGCCTGCACAGTTCAACACGTTGCAGGTAAAACGTTGCGTGTAGATAGAAAAATGGCGCAGTTTTGAAAACGGCGCGGAGACGTTGCAGTTGCAGCGATAACTGAGCCAGAGAGCATATATATCCGTAAATTGCGCGGATTTGTCGCTGCATGTTGACGGTAACTGTGGTAACAGCACGCCAAAATTGACAAGAGTATTACCTCTTCCATGACGATATCGCTAAAACTGTGCGAAATATACAGATATCTCTGCATCGTGTGGCCGCACTAAAAATTTCTACATTTTCATTCCATATTGAGACTGTGCAGGCAGAAGGTTGTGCAAAACGTAGCGTTTGGACCGGCCTTTATATCTTTCGATATCATATTATTATTCGAATATATTAATCACCTTTATCATGTAAGGCTCAATTAAATTGAGCATTTTTCTTATTATTTTTGATGTAAAATTTTAAATTTCATCAGAACATTGTCATGTATACAGTATTTTTTCAGTCACCCAGTACCCCTTGACAACTTTTTATGTTATGAGCAATTGGGTATGATGATTAGATTAGATATCTATTATTCAGAACTAAGTAAACTGATGAATTATCGAAAAATGATTCATTAAATTGATAAACTAACCAACCAGAGAGTAGTGTACTACGTTTCAATCTTTTATTCAATATATATACTTGGTAGAAAAATGTTTCGAAAGAACAAATATCTAATTTTCAATACCCTATATCTACCACAAACCAGTTGCCATTCTTGTCGAGTAACAATATCCTTGAAACAAATAATATTATAGAATAAAGAGCCAAAAAGAATGACTCTTTAGGAAAGCAATGCAAGTTTGATGAAATCACACTATGTGGTTGCTCTGAAATTTGGCTATCTCTCTTTTCGTTCAAAAGTTATCATGGCAACGGACGCCTAGACAGCAACGAATTTTACCTCGACTTCTTGATCAGTGTGACGTTTGGGACCATTCTCGGCGCAAAATTCAAAAAGTGCAGATTTTGGGCAAACTGATGACAACAACCAACAATTAACCATTGGTTTTTTCCCCAAAAATCTGGAAAAAATTTCCCTGAGGCTGCCATTTTGATTATTGAAAAAAAAAATGCTTCGATCAGACAATAGATTATCGAATAATAAAACTAATTCCTTTTGGTCCCCGCAAGGAGCTTCAGTTTGAAGTGGATCAACACAAACAGCCATTTCTTTAAACAAAATTTTGTTGTTTTTTTTTAATTTCTGTCAAATCAAGTCGAGCGCTTATATTACTTTTATAAAATAAAATAAGTTACTGGCAAAAAAAAATATTTAAAATTCTCATTTTTTCATGTCTCTGACTACACCTAACTCCTTAATATTTTAAGACCGTATTCTACGCAAATGGCCCTCTGAATTTCTAATTAACTCAGACAGCCCTTCCATAATTTAGCGTTTTTGACGGGGCTCTGTTAACAAGAATGGAAGAGTAAAATGTCCAAAGTTGTCTGGCTAAATCAATCTACTTTCACTCTGCATATGGATCAAAATATCCATTCAAGAAATGCAGAGAAAAAGAGGTCCATGGATATTTAACCTCAAACCTCAGAATCGATATGCACAATCCGACTTTCCCAAATAAATGATAATAATCTGATGATTTTCGTCAAATATTTCTGGCCGCAAAAGCAGCTGCGGATGCGTTTGACCTACATTCTTACAACGTGCATATCCAATTAAATTCGACAGGTGCGTGGGCCATATCACCATTGTGGAAGGCAGCGAAATTTCAAGTTCAAGTTTATATATGCAGGAGAAATTCGCGCAATTATCCCAGCGTTATGTAATTTTAATAAGAATAACATTGAATTGCCTAATAATCGCGGTTTTCGCGGCTAGAATTCATTATCTTACAGTGAATAACTGCAATCTTTTCAGGCATTGAAAAATACCGAGTTTCTCAACTTATGTCTACCTATACTTATGTCCTGATTTTTTCCTAATTTCCGCCATCTCTTTCTAACCATTAGAGACAATAGAGTCGGATTGATAGGTGCTCAAAATTTGGGAGAGTCTTATGAAACATTTTTTTGTGCATGATTCCGAAAATTTATTCAGGAAATATTGAACCATAATACGAGTTGACTCTGGGCCCATAACAAGTTGAAATGTTCTGAGTTGTAGTGGCAGAAACCACAAGTACAAAATCTTTACATGAAAGACCTTTCTGATAATGATTGATTCATATCAACATCTCTTCCACTGTTGACTTACTTCCAAATCAATCATGATTAATTCGATTAAGAGTGTACAATACAGGAGAATGGACAATAGAACATACGCGCAAAAGCTCCTGACGTCACGTAGGTGCTTCATTGTTTCGGAGTAACGAAAATAATATTTGTTTTACATTACTAATTTCAAATTTAATTTTTTTAAGATGCAGTTTCACCATAAAAATCCATTGATATCATTTTCAACTCTTACAAGCTAATACCTTCGGAGATATGATTTTTCGAAATTTCAATAATAAATCGTACTTCTATGTTTTCACAGAATTCTGTACTTGATAATTCTATCTATGAATTATTATATGATCTGTGTTCTTACATGTCATCTTATTTTCCTATGAGAGATAAATGTCATTATTATTTCTGGTTCGTTATTCTTGATATTAAATACACCTTCTGCTCCAGAAAACAAATTATGATTGAATGCAAAATGACCAATGAAATAACCACAACTATCGTAGAAAAATGAGAATGATATGATATTATACTTTTAAGGTGATAATATAATGCCCGTGGATAATCCATATGATGATGGAAATCTATTCTTTGGTAAGATACATAATCAATTTGGTTTCAAAATATCTCCAGTAAAAACAAAACTGCAATATTGTCTAAACATTAATTGACATAAAATAATTTTCATAGTAGATTTGAGGAATGAATATCTCGGATAAGTTCGTTATTAGGAAGATTCGGTCTGTTTGAATTTGATTTCTTTCATGATGCAGTTCTATCGTAAGAATTCATCTATATCATTCCCAGTGACCAATAATTTCGGAGATTTGATTTGTCAAAGTTTGAACGAGAGCGCCAGAGCTCCTCCACAGGGCTCGAACCAATTGTTTGATCATATTTCGTAAAATTTCGTTCATGATTATTATTTCATTTGCGAAGGAGTCTGAAGGTTTTTAATTCCACTACCTAAAATAGGATCAGCGATGTGAGACATACATAGAAACTAATGAATGCTCCCGATAGGATCTGAATAATGGCAATTTCAACTTTAGCAAGAGTGAAAACTGATCCCCTTTCGTTTCTCTGCAACATCATTGATAAGATATCAGAATGATATACAAGCCTACTGTCTCACACGGGAATAATCTAGATTCTAGATTATTTACAAACTCGGAACTACGCTTCCCGGGTTCAGTTCTCACCTAGTCAATTAATTCTTGAACTATTTTCAGCCATTGTTTCTTCTGATTCAAAATCGCTTAGTCATCCCTCAACTCCTTCTAGCAAGAAGAAAGGAGAGAAATTCTCAGTAAAGTATAAAACGGAAACGTATTCATAATGAAACCAAACGATAACCGTCCAATTTGCGTCGCTAATTAGTTTTGATCGATCTGTTTCCGGACTACAGCGACTTGTACAATGTACAATTAGAACTTGGTGCATAGGTGTTTTATCATGTAATTTCATACAGATCGCACCAGAATATGGAAGGATCCCCACTGTTAATGTATCTTTTTATGCAACACCCCATGGGCCGTAATTCACAAAGATGCCGCTGCGAGTGAAGCATTCTTGTATCGATGCTCATGGAATAAGCAGTATGGGACCGGCCTGTTGAGACGATGTAGTAAGAAATGCATTTCCTCCAATCATCTTACAACCCTTAGATTCATTTAACTTTTTCAGTACCTCTCCAAGTACACTGCGCAAAAAAATTAACGCACATTATGGAAATCTCAAATGTATTCTACAACTGAAGGTGTTCTCAATGATAATTATTTTTATCAGAATTATGCATGCATATGTTATCCACTTTCAACGTTTTTCTTCAATACAGATGTTTTTTCCCAGCAGAAATAAAAGAAGATGAGATTATCAGAATTTGAATGTATTGGCTCCATTCTGAAATCAGTTGTTCTCGATCAATTCTAGAGTTCAATAGTTTTTGCGCGTATTTTCTGGGGAAAATCGCGTTATGTTTTGCCCAAATGTCTGTAACTTTCGAATTTTTTGAAAAAAATGGTCTCAAACGATTGAGTTCGACTCCCCAATGAAGAATTCGAGGTCAAATTTGATTCTGTCCGGCCGGCCGTCCGGCCGTTGCCACGATAACTTGAGAACGAAAAGAGCTAGCGACTTGAAATTTTCAGGGTAGGTGGCGCATCCCAATACGACGGACAAGTTCATTAATGGGCATAATTGGCCCAGCGGTTTCCGAGTAATGATTTTGTTTTAAACCAATATAAATCCGATCGAATTGAAACTTGGTGAGTAGTTGTAGAATATGAACCTAAGCACGTTTGTGAAATTTTGTGCGAATCATATGGCTAGAAAATTTTAAAATAATTATTAAAAAATATTTTGTTGTCACGATAACTTGAGAACGGAATGAGATAGCGGCTTGAAATTTTCAGGTTAGGATGAGCACCAGAACGCGACATTTCAGTTTGTTTATGAGCATAATCCGTCAAACGGTTTTAGAGTTATAGCCATCTGAAATTTTCTGAAATTTCGTGGTTTTTGTTCCTCATTAACTCGAAAAGTACTGAACCGATTGAATTCAAACATGGTTATTAGTTGTAGAATGCCAACGCGGAAACGTTTGCAAAATTTGGTGAGGATAGCATTTGTAGAAAATTTTTAATAAATCATTGAAAATAAAAAAAAAAAATTCTATATATCAGTAACTAATCGTTAGAAATTGATGAAATTTTGCAAGAGCCTTCATAACCTAACTCTACCGCTAAGTTTCAAGTTTTAATACGATCGGTTTAATATTGTTGGAGATTGGAGCATTCTTGTGTGAATTCAGTAGATGGGTGACCGTTGCCTCGATAACTTTCGAACGAAAGGAGATAGGGACTTGCTATTTTCAGTGTAGGTTGCGTATCCGAAAGGGAGAGTTGAGTTCGTTTTTGGGCATAACCCGGTTTCCGAGTTATACCCACCTGGAATATTATTTTCTTGATAACTGAAAAAATAAATATTCGATCGAATTGAAGCTTGGTAACTAGTAGTAGAAAATCAACATAAAGACGTGTTCAAAATTTTGTAAGAACCGTACCACTAGAAAATTCGAAAAAAATGACAAAAAAAAAACTTTTAATAACCGTACCCCTAGAAAATTTCAAAAAAACTCACGAAAAAAAAATTGGTTCAAGCACTGACGTGAAGTCAGAAGCTTTTGCGCGTATGTTCTATTGTCGATTCTTCTGTATTGGACACCCTTAATCGAATTTACCATGGTAAATTATGTTGTCCATTCTCCCGTATTGGACACTCTTAATTCGAATTTACCATGGTAAATTCGAATTTACCATGGTAAATTCGAATTAAGAGTGTCCAATACAGGAGAATGGACAACATTTTTCTTTCGTTTGGTTTTCTACACTCGATCGCTATGCAACGCGAAACACGCAATTTGACCCAAGCGGTGCCCAAGCGGTAGGTTTGCGAGAAGAAGGGTAGACATACACAAACATTGCAGAAAGGTTTGGAGTTTCCCATACAAGAGTGTCCAGAATGTTGCAGCGATTCAGGGAGACAGGTATGAATGTCCGGAGACCAGGACAGGTTAGACCACGGGTAACAACTGCCATTCAAGAACGTTACTTGAGAGTTTCTTCGTTGAGACAACGGTTTGCAACCACTCGCCTCCTTCAAAATCAGCTTGAGCAAACTCATGGGGTGCAAATTAGCACTCAGACAATAAGAAATCGCTTCAGAGAATATGATTTAAGGCCTCGTGTCGCGGCAAGAGGCCCAGCTCTTACCCCAGCCTATCGAAGGGCGCGTTTGGATTTTGCGAGAGAGCATATCCATTGGGAAGAGCCTGATTGGGAAAGAGTTCTCTTCACAGATGAGTCTAGATTCTGCCTCTACCATTGTGATTGACGTTCCCTTGTATAGAGACGTCCACATGAAAGATATGCTCAGTGCAATTTCCTGAATACTACTGGTTTCGGGGGAGGATCGATTATGGTATGGGGTTGAATATCTTTGACTGCTCGCACAGACCTAGTGGTCGTTGATAATGGAGCTATGAATGCTGATAGGTATATACGGAACATTCTTGAAGAGCATGTAGTGCCATTTGCCCCATACATTGGTGAAAATTTCATTTTTATGGATGATAATGCCAGACCCCATTGTGCGCGCATCGTTCAGGAGTACCTTGAAGAGGTTGAAGTCTCTTGAATGGAATGGCCAGCAAGAAGTCCAGATCTCAATCCGATTGAGCAGGTTTTGGACAACCTCAATAGAAGGCTGAGAAGTTCAGAAAATCATCCAGCTACTCTTAGTGACTTAGGAATCCAACTCAGAGAAATCTGGGAAGGATTAGATCAGAACATTTTAAGATCACTCATTTTGAGTATGAACCGTCGTTGCCGAGCTGTAATTAACGCAAGGGGTGGATACACCAAGTATTAAATCACTTATCAGCATTCCAGTATTTTGAAAATTGTTTATTTCTCTTCTTCTCTATCTATTATCTTCGATTATAGGGAAAGAAGGATGTTTAACTCCTGACTCCAAAGCACTGTCCTCCGAAATTGCAGATTATATAACCCTGGATGTGAATTATCCAGGGTAATTATCGGGAGTAATTGCACAAGTGCATCAAAATAACTGATAATTTTCCATAATATCCTGTTGCCTAAAAACTGCATTTTCATGTCAAAATATAAAGATTGGTTCAAGCCCTGTGGACAGGAGCTTTGGAGCTCTCGTTCAAACTTTGACAAATCAAATCTCCGAAAGTATTGGTTTTCAGAGTTAGGAATGATATCAAGGGGTTCTTACGATAGAACTTCATCATAAAATGAATTAAATTCAAACATCATAAAAGAATTTAAATTGAACAATGCCAAAAATCATTAATCCAAAACCAACAGACCGATTTTACCCAATAACTAACTCATCCGAGATATTCATTCCTCAAATCTAGTATGAAAATTATATCTTATCAATTGAAACTAAGCCAATATTCCAGTTTTGTTCATATTATATTGTATATTATATTGAATATTGTACATTATTATACTGATCCCCCTAGGTCTTCCACAAGGAGACCCCTCATAAGCTCTCGAAGAGCTTGAGCGAAACATTCTGAACCCAACTTACCTACCAAAGTATATATTTCCATCATCATATGGATTATCCACGGGCATTATATTATCATCTTAAAGGTATAATAACATATCATCCACTTAATTCTACGATAGCTGAGGTTATTTCATTGGTCATTTTGCATTAAATCATACTTTGTTCTCTAACAGGAGGGGTATTTTATATCAAGAATAACAAATCAGAAATATCTTTGAAATGCCACTTAAAGCAAAATAAGATGACATGAATGAACAAATATTATATAATAATTCATAGATAGCCAATGAACTCTATACTAACGTAGTATAGATTTCTATGAGTACAGCATTCTGTGAAAACATAGAAATACGATTTATGTTTAAAATTTTGAAAAATCATTTCTCCGAAAGTATTTGCTTGTTGGAGTTGAAAATTATATCGATCGATTACTACGATGAAACTGCATCTTGAAAAAAATTTTAATGTAAACAAAAATTTGTTTTTCCGTTAATGCGAAACTATCATGCTGATGCTGCCCAATATCGAACGTAACTGAGATATTTATCTCCTAAACCTACTCTGGAAATTTCAACTGCCTAGCTAAATCCGCCCGAGAGTTATCGTGTTAACGGAGGGCTGGCTGGACCGGCCGGACAGAATTGATTTTTACCACGGATTCTCGATCAGTGAGTCAAACCAGATTCGTTCCAGACCATTTCCATCAAAAAATTCTATAATTACAGACATTTGGGCAAATTGATAAGCACTCTGTTCCGAGGAACAAGAGCGCTAAAAATGTACGAATGCAGTTTTTCTAAGAGCCTCCGCATACGGGCACACTGGACTGACGATTCCAACTCCTGAATCCATTTCTTACAATCGGTTTCCATGGGAACCATCGACAAACGATTGTACTTCAACCTTAAGGTCTATTGTGCATCCCAATCAAAGCTGTCGATGTAACCACCATCAAAAGCTCTCCTTTCAGTTTCAGAGTTCTGATGAAGTCCAGTATCTGGGATGGCTTCAAGGGGGCTACATCTTCACTCGTGCAGATTCCTTGCCCAAAGCATGCCTTGCATTGGTTTTAGATGGCGATGCATTACGTAATTAGGTGATCCTCTTGCCCACATAATCTGCACTCGTCAGTTTCTGCTAGGCCTAATCTCATCATATGCTTCCTAACACAGCAGTGCCTTGTGAGGAATCCAGCGAGGAGGTGTAGCGTATTTTTACTGAGATCCATATACATATTTCTTGGATCTGACAGTATTAAAGTTCCGGGGCAACTTTTTGGAGTGATACTTTCCTGGGAGAGATCTCTAGAGTATACCTCTTTCAATTTCTTCTTTCATCCAAAATTCACTTTTGTAGGTGTATCTACCTACTCCACAGTAGGGTTCCAGGCCAATAAAAGGGGTTCGTGCTTCTTTCTTGGTAAGTGTGTTGGCCTCCACATTTCCTTTAATTCCCGAGTGACCAGGAACCCAGACCAAGGATTCCTTGTTGCTGTTGACTAGTTTATTAAGTTTTTTTCGGCATTCCCATAACAGCTTATACTCGATAACACGGGGGCTCAGAGCTTTAATAGTTGTCAGAATGGATTGCTATATCACACCTCTTATAGTTTCTTCCTAGGTTCATTTTCACGCATCTTTTGATTGCAAGTATTTCTGCCTGAAAGATCCTCAGATGGGAGCTCAGGGATAGTGAGCATTTGATGTCTGTCCCATATATACAGGGTGACAAGAAAAACCTCGGAAAAACTTTTTTTCATTTTTCTTTATTAAACATAAGAAAATAAAGATAACAACAACGAATAATGATAGCATAAACATTTGGTAATAATATATTCAAGCGGTTCCGAAGTGGCTTCCTTTGGTGGCGATATATAGCTTCAGACACTTCTTCAGATTTTCGGCATTGGGCCGCAGCTTTTCGGGCGTTAATCGGTCCCATGCCCGCCTCAGGGACTGCTTCAGCGACTCCAAACTTCTGTGGTGTTTAGCACAAACCCTTAGCTCCAAAATCGACCACACGCTGTAGTCCATTGGGTTGACATCCGGCGAGTAGGGCGGCCATTGTGCAGATGTGATGAAACCCGGAAAATGAGTCTTACACCATTCTTGCGTTATTTCCGCTTTGTGAGCTTGAGCGGATTCCTGTTGAAAGGTCCAATGCATGTCGCCGAAGTGCTGCTGGGCCCACGGAAGTACCACGTCCTCGAGAATGTTGCAGCGGTAGACTTCTTGATTGATTTTAACTCGTTGATCCACGAAAATCAAGGGTGTTTTGCCGCTGGCGCAAATTCCTCCCCAGACCATGACGGATTGCGGATTTTGACAATGTTCGAAGTTGGCCAACCTTCCGGGAACCTCTGCGGACCAGACTTTGTCATTTTGGTGCGGTTGTGGGATTGTTCTACGGTGAAGAGCTTCTCGTCTGTGAAGAGAATGCACTCCCATTGCTGACCGGTGGCGAGACGAAGGAGTTGGCGGCATCTTTGGAGTCCTACGCGCTTCTTTCATCCGTGAGGAGTTGAACTTTTAGGAGCTTGTATGACTTGAGGTTGAGCTACTTTTTGGCCATTTGACGAACGGATTCACAGTTGATGCCGGTCTCACGGGATATTTTCCTCATGGAGACCCTCTGATTTCGATTGACTTGATTCTTGACGTTGTTGTGATTGCTAGGCGGATGAACAGTGCGTTTTCTCCTACTCCCTGGGTGACGACCATCATGGCCACCCTCCTTGAAACGCCAAATTGCATCGGACACGGTTTGTCGAGGCACATTAGGCAAACGAACAATAATTTCGCATTGACGCTTACCTTGACGAAACAGCTCCAAAATTGCACTACGTTTGTTTGACATTCTCACAGTCTGGAAAATTAAGTAATATCGAAACTGAAAATTCACATATTAGTACAAGAAAGTGTAGAAAATCTAATAGAATAAAAATTATTTGGCTGCGCTAAAATAATTTTGTTCTAGAACACATTCAAATTAGTCCGAGGTTTTTCTTGCCACCCGATACTCCAGCCAGATACAAAACTCGCTCAACGCTGGTCGGTTTCCAGTATTTTTTCAATATCTCCTACACTATAGTTGTGATCGTGTTCAACTGGAACTTGGGTTTAGAATTAAGTTCTGAGAGCTCTAGCAAAATTTCAGCAATATCGGTCGGATAGTAGAGAATATATTTTAATATTTTTTTAGAATTATTTAGTAACACGATCCTCACAAAATTTGTCATAAGACTTTGTGTCAACATTTCACAACTAGTGGTGTACCAAGTGTTAATTCAATTGGATTAACCGTCGTATTCGGATGCGCAGCCTACCCTGAAAATTTCAAGTCGCTATTTCTTCGGTAATCAATTCATCCTTTCAAGGGTTGTTTTATAAGACTCTATATATTTAAGTGAAGTAGTGAGAAAAGTATACCCATCAAATTTATAGCGCGTCGGTTTATCACGAGGGTCTGAACCTTCCATGAGATATATCGACGACGAGTTATTTTTCATGCGATATATCTTATTTATAGGCGATATTGCAGTATGAAACGCGCCTAATTATAAGCAGAGCTAGTCTCATTTGTGGAAATGCATTGACCAAGTATCTATGGTAGGCCTCGATGCCGATTGACAAATCGTATCGTCTTAAAAACCTCTTGCGGTGTACCGTCGGAAAGGACCAGTACCTAAGCTATAATCTTGAACCTAATATGCCTTGGATTGAATCTAGAAGTGTTCGAGTTGTTTTGTTGATTATTTAGCAATTCCTTTTAATTACTTGTTGCAATAACTTCTTCCTTCAGCTTGTATTGCTTCACTTGACGTACAACCAGCATTATCAAATATTATTATTTGAATAGCCAATGAAAAGATTAGGAAAAAAAGGTGAAAAAGAAATGTTCCGAGTAACTCTCTACTCCTATTATTAGAACCTGCCAAGATTATTCATGACAATAAACGTTATAGTAAAGATAACGTTTCGTGTAATGCATTATGTTCTAACACCCACAATGCTTATAGTGTTGAGTTAATAGCTTTGCAAATTGAGAATTGAAACACAATCACTTATAGAAAGCATTCGATTGACCCACTTTGTTAATGTTTCTTCTGCTCACCCAGGGATTCTCGATGTTTAATATTTACAGAATCTGTGTATATTTTTGATATGGGTGCGTTGTAACACATGGATATAAAAGTCCGGACTATGTGAGAAAAACACAATATTTTCGCAAAATTTGTCTTATTCATCGACATTTCTTAGGCGATACAATCGGCCCAACGTTTCTCTATCTTCTCGGTACCATGTTTATAGAATGTTTGATATTTGCTTGCAAAATAGACCGCAGTTTCGGCAATGACTTCTTCGTTGGTGCAAAATATTTTTCCCTGGAGCATCCTTTTCATGTATGCGAATAGCCAGTAGTCACTGGGGGCCAAATCTTGCGAATAAGGTGTTGAAACAGCAACTTGAAGTAGAATTCATGCAATTTGAACATGGCAGCCATTGACAGTTCTTTTTCTTCTGTCATGAGGTCACGTTTTTGGCGCTCTTGTTCCTCGGAACAGAGTGCTTATCAATTGGCCCAAATGTCTGTAATTTTCGAATTTTTTGCTGGAAATGGTCTTGAACGATTTGGTTTGACTCACTGATCAAGAATCCGTGGTCAAAATCGTTTCTGTCCGACCAGCCGTCCGTCCGTCCGTCCGGCCGTTAACACGATAACTCTCGAACGGAATAAGCTAGACAGTTGAAATGAGTATGTTTGAGGGATAAATATCTCGGTTAAGTTCGTTATTGGGCAAAATCGGTCTAATAGTTTCGGAGTAACGAAAAAAAATATTTTTTTTACATTACAACTTTTGAATTCAGATTTTTTTAAGATGCAGTTTCATCATAAGAATCTATTGTTATCATTTTCAACTCTAACAAGCTAATACTTTCGGAGATATGATGTTTCAAAGTTTCAATAATACATCGTAAGTTCTATGTATTCAGAGAATGTGAACACATAATCTGTCTGTGATCACTATTCAAATGTCATCTTTTCTAGCTATTAGAGATTGTCAATTCGTAGTTGTTATTTTCTCTTGGAAAACAAGTATTCGATTCTTGAATTTGTGAATATATACAAGTCCACAGGGCTTGAACCAATATTTCTTTATATCTTCGCTCAATCTTTTCAATAATGCTGTTTCGTAATGAGAATTGATCCTTTCTCCTTACTCAAATAATTAAAATACCATGCGCATACCAGAATACTGACGCCATAACCTTGCCGACTGTTGTATATTTGGTCGCTTTGGAATGCCCAACCCGCCTCAAACCACATAATGCCGCAAAAAATTATGGTCAAAAAGCCGCTTAAAGGATGTTTTGAACCGGTTGTAACAAACGTGGCACCCACTTTGCATTGAGCTTTTTCATACCCATATTGTCGTGTAAATAGTAAGTACACTGCCATATGATAACTTTGAAATCTCTGCTATCTCTCTTACTTATATTTTGTGGCCAGTAAAATAAAGCTCAATATGCCTCAGAGTCCTCAACAGCCTCCAAAGCTGCTAAAACTCTTTGAGCTACCTATAAGCAAGATCACGGCTGGACTTAAGGTAGGCATTATGGATGAAAACTATTCAGAGGTGCTCATTGGAATGTACCGAATTAAGGCAATCGAGAGATCAGTTCTGAAAGAGATATTTGCTCTGAGACTAGATGCTGAGACAGGGCCTACGTTTTAGCCACTGCAGTACGAGTGGGGAGGCTTGATCTCACATGCTCTGATAGGCCACAGTGACCTAAGAGCATCAAACAAAAGCAGAAGCCAATCTGAGAATCATTGAAGAAGCAGAATTGCCTCATCCTGGCTATCGTACAAGTAGCCAGGAACTCCAAAACGACTGAAGCTCAGTTGAGTTATTGAGGGTAATGGCAACCAATTTTTCATGAAATTTTTTGGTGGGATGGTTCTTATACGAATAGATTTTCATGTTTATAAACCATAATACGTGAGACCGACTCTCGAATACGTGGGACCAGTATGGTGGCCGTCAACCAAAGGAGATCAGGATCTACTCGAGTCTGTTCAACGGTGAAATACTCATATACCATACTGCGGAAATCGTCCCTCCTATGAGCATAAACTTCGTATTTTTGACCTTCCTTCCTTTAGCGATTGGCACGAAAGAAGTGATTTAATTGTTACCTATCGGTCTCTTCACGGTCATTTTGAAGAAGATTTCTTTCACATGTTCGGAAGAAATCACAACCATTTACAATTTTATAAACTTTGTAAGGAAAACTTTTGGACCACTCAACATCAGGGTTTCCTGTCTAACAAGGAGTTGGCAGAGAGATATGACAGGCACAACTGAAGACACTACTCGAAGATCAAATGAGTAAACACCTGCACTCTATATGATTCAGGAGTTTGAAAGAGCAGGGCCTGTCGGAAGAACTATCCTTCGCCTTTTTGAAGTCAGTTAGGCTCAAGTCGGAAACGGGGGGATTTATTATGGTCTGACAAGATGGGGTGATAAATTACCAGATGGTATAAAAAGAACTTCATGAAAGTGACCCAACAACTTGCAGATCATGCCACAGTCAGCAGGAGACTGTAATGAATATTCAGTCTGCTTGCAGAGTCTATGCTCCATCAGGATATGTGGAAAGACATAATGCGGTACTCTGAATTATCTACTTCCATCTGAGAGAGGTTCATAGTATAGACAACGAACCAGTGCTACCATATGTGCCTCTGCAGATTAAGGAAGTTGTTGAAATTTACAGAGCTGGCATCTAATACTGGAACTATGCGATTCCAACAACTCGGCAGATCCACGCTATAGAGCCAGATATACTCCTGCTGGACAAAGAACTCAAGGAATTGTTTGTCTTCGAATTTTCCTCCCCCGCAGAAAACAATGTGGTGATGAAAGAAGAACAGAAGAGGGAAAAATACAATGATTTATTGTTCGAATTGGGATTCCTGTATCCAAGGCATAAGGTTAGGATGGTCGTACTAATCATAGGATGCCTAGGCGAAGTAGGTGACCGAATTGAAGATTATTCCGGCCTGTACTTCTCTGGTCGAGGATTTAGCGCACATAATGCAGAAAGCGGTGTTGCTCGGATCACTTTGAGTCATCAGCTCCCATCAACTGTGAAGGCCGCTTGCAGCTCATCTCTTTTGTTAAGGGACGCTCTAAGGGCACGACGAAGAACTACTCCTGCGAGAGGTTTTTCAGTGAGTAACCAATCAACAACTGAAGGCTCACACTCCCGAGAGAAACGGACCCTTTCAGGGCGGGCCTATAAAAGGTTTTTCCTATCGAGCGAAAAAAAAATTGATTTTTTCTACAAACGTCAAAAAATGACAAGGTTCGCGCATTGAAAACAATATGCGAAGTGACCCTTTTTTTCATTTTCCTTCGTTACCATGACACCGTGCGCGAAGTAGTGTGCGAAGTACTTACTTCGCACACTGCATGTAAACTATATGGAGTTTTTATATTTGAACCTTTATGTTCCTCAATCAAACAAACAAATGCCATTTTATTTTCATAGTTACAGTATTTACTTGATTTGGAAAAACATTTTAAGCCAGTTCAATACTATTTTTCATATTAAGCTATGCATGTTACTTATTTTAGAACAATATTTTTGCGCGAAATACTTTGGTGATCTCGACTATTTTTTTAACTCGGCTGCGCCTCGTTAAAAAAATCAGTTCTCGATCACCAAAGTAGCATTTCGCGCACTAGATACAAAAATAACTATTGTGAGAAAGTAACTTCATTCGCTGTTTGAGTTTTCCAAATGTTCGCAATCCGTCACTGGCTCCAAGTTGACTTTAATTCACCGCACAACGTGTGCGTCGGGAATTTATAGATGCAATTTTATTGCAGTTATCGCATCGCTTCGATACGCGAATGCATTTTATCGAGTTGCTGCGTTATCTCACAGCTGGATGAATTGCGAAACGCCAAGTAATTTATGCACTGAACGATGAAAAAACCGGATGAATATTTGTTTTGAAAACTGATTTATCACTGACATTTGACACAGCTCGTTCAAGGGTAGTAGAATGATCGTCGTGTGGACGTGATGAGAAGTTTGGTGATGTCATCGTGTTGAGAGAAATACTATGATTTCTTTCCAGGTTATTTTATTGAAAATTGAGCGATATTACTGGCGTAATACAGGTTGCTTCATGACGAATTATACATATTTCTACTACGTATACAGGCTATTCAGGTGAACATCAAATGACCGTTAAAAAGTGCCTTCTCTCCATAGGGATTCATATGAGAGCGAGATTTTTCTCGTCTCGTCTCGTTCCTGCCTAGGAAAAGCCTGTCTGTAATTTTGAATTTTTGGATGAAAATGGTCGTAAACGATTTGCTTCGACTCAGGGCCGGTTTCTCAATTGCGAGTTAACTCGAGGTTGCGAGTTGACGCATGTATTTAGCGATATTCATGAATGCGCAATACTCGGGTTACCCGCAACCTCGGGTTAACTCGCAATTGAGAAACCGGCCCTCAGCGATCTAGAATCCGTGGTCGAAATCAATTATATCCGGCTGGCTAGCCGTAGGCACGATAACTCTCGAACGAAGGGAGTTAGACCATTGAAATTTGCAGGGTAGGTTTGGAGCGTAAATATCTCGGACGACTTCGTTAACAGGCGAAATCCACCAGGTGGTTTCGGAGTTATGGCCGTTTTAAGTAAAAATATTTATTATGAATATTTCCGAAACAGATCACTCGATTTATTTGAAACTAGGCATCAAATTGTAGAATCATGATCTTTTGCGTGCGAAGTTTTGTATTAATCAGATGGCCGAAAAGTGACAAAAAAAAATTCTAAATGTTTTTTTTTTTTCTACAATAACTCTCGAATATAATCAGCTAGGCAGTTAAAATTTTCGGAGTAGGTTTGGGAGCTAAATATCTCGGATAATTTCGTTATTGGGCAAAATCGGCCTGATGGTTTCGGAGTAACAAAAAATATTTTTTTTCTACATTACAAATTCAATTTGTATGTATCACCATAGAATCCATTGATATCATTTTCAACTAACAAGCTAATACTTTCGGAGATATGATTTCTCAAAATTTCTATAATAAATCGTAGTTTTATGTTTTCACAGAATGCTATAATTATTCTACCTATGAATTATTATATGATCTGTGTTCATACTCGTACATGTCATCTTGTTTTCCTATAAAAGAGAGTCAAATTCATTTCAGCTATTGTAAAATTATGAGGATACTAATATGATATAATACTTTTTGGTGATATTCTAATGACCGTGGATAATCCATATGATAATGGAAATATATACTTTGGTAGGTTTAACAGAATCGGTTCAGAATAGCTCCAGTAAAAGCGAAGCTAAAATATTGGCTAAGTTTCAATTCATATAATATAATTTTCAGAGTGGATTTGAGGAATGAATATCTCGGGTAAGTTCGTGGTTTTGGGCGCTATTGTTTGAATTTAATTTTTTTCATGATGCAGTTGTATCATATATGTTTATGATACAGTTCTATTATAAGAATCCATTGATATCATTCCCTGAGAAACGAATATAATTTCGGAGATGATTTGTCAAAGTTTAAACAAGAGCGCCAAACTCGGCGCCAAAGCTCCTGTCCACAGGGCTTGCCACTTTTTTAAGATGCGCCAAGACAATATAACTTGGGGAATTCAATTGAAGAGAGATATACATCCGAAAGTTATGATGGATTGAATTTTTTGGTGAAAACCGAAAATCACCCTGTACAATATTTATGAAGAGGAGGCACTTATTAATGTTCATTTCTATGTTCAGTGTTCTCCTATTTAGCCTCTATACGTGGTACAGTTCGTCATGATTCTATATAAAGGGTGGCCAACTGAAAACGAAATGAAGCGATTTTCAGCCACTGCATCAACATTTCAGAAACATGCACTGGCTTGTCAAATGTTGGTTGAGATAGGGCTTTTTCCAGGTATTTTTAACTCTGCAACTCTTAATATACAGTGTGTAGATAAAGTAAGGAACAAAATTCACTGCGTTATTGAAAGATTTCAATTTCAGTCAGGTTGATTATTAATTTAGGGTAATACATACTTAATTTTCCATGATTTCCATTTATCATTCACATTGTTTTTTACGTTCGTGGCATTCCTGTAGACGAACTACGTAAAATCATGGAAGAAATTTCTTTCTATTATCGTGAGAGATAATCGACTATTCAAATATTTGACTAACGAATTGATTACAGGTAATCATTATTGGAATATTCGACTAATTCGACGAAATACCAAACTACCATTAGACTACCTTCATTTTCAGAATGCTGAGGCTTCTATTGAAGTAAAGCTGGAAATTATATTTGAATAATACAAAAATTCGAATATTTGACTTATACCTCGTAAGTAATCGATTATTTGAATTTTCTGATAAATACCAAACGACTTTTCGATTACTTAGGTGTATTTTAATAATTGTGAGCCTTATTTTGAAGTAGAATTCGCATTTACACTCGAATGATTTGATAATTCGACTATTCCTACCCAATGAACAATTTCAGTTTTATCATGATCTACAAGGGTGCATTAATGATAAAAATGAAGCCAGCGATAAAACTCTTCATTCTAGAATTGATCTTGATGTCTATTACAAAGATACCTTCAGCATTAATTGGCCCGTTTATGAAGGTCTTCAAGACTACATTCGCTTCCATTGTTGAAACCAATCGATCTTATTCTTATCTTTAGGAAATATATTTTAAAACATTTATAAAAACCAATTTGAAGTTCTCGTGACATTGGTAAAATCTTGTGAGATAATATGAAACCCTTGAAATGATGAGATAAGACTATACCATCTTGAAGGAAATTTATGGAAGATTGTTTTCTCTTTATTTGATCTTAAAGATTTCTTGGATGTGATATAATAGAAAATATCTGCATATAAGAATATAACATTTAATTTCATTAGTATTCCACTCTAAGAACTTATTCATACTCCATCTCACTGTATATAGTAAAATGTATAGCTAATTATATTATTATGAACGAATAGGTATCATGAAGTACCTCTGTTAAAACATTCTTCAAGAATCGTTTGGACAGGAATTTCTCCAGTGTATGGAACATGGGAGTAGGACTCAGGCAGTCAAGGCTTCTCATTAAGAAACCATCGTCAAAGTCTGAAGTAAAGAAACTTCTTTCACTCGAAAGAAGAGAATTGAGCCTGGTGACTGGATTACTAACTGGTCACCAGTTCAACAAACATCTGAATAGGATGGAATTGGCCGATAGCGCTCTGTGTCGATGGTGCAAGAGCATGGAAGAAACAGCTGAACATATTCTGTTCGACTGTAACAACCTTAAATAATTGAGGGTCATACACCTAGGCAACCCAACACCTACGATTCCTATGGTGAGAGGGACTTCTCCTTTTAAGCTCGCGGCTTTCCTGTCAGCGTTTTTCTTGGACTGAGTCTCACGAGTTTGGCAAGCGGGAGAACAATGGGCCTGAAGGCCTCAGTTCAGCCTGAGACGGCACCGCGGTAGAAGAAGATCATGAAGTACGGAGTAAATTCTGAAGCTCCTCAAAATTATCTGATAAACTCGACTGAGGAACCTCTAAGAAAAAAGCAAGCCTTAAATATTTCAACCAATTCCAATTTTATAAAAACTTCAATTTAAAATTTTTCGATTAATAAAATTACACATTAGATTAAATAAATAATCAGCTATTTTATAGATTCAAATATCCCTATAATATTCCATTATTCGATTTTTTTTTTCGATTCGTAAAATGGCTTAAAAGATTTTTCATTGAAATTATGGCGAAAAGTCTAATAAAACCTAAGGCACAAATTTATAATCTAAAATAGAATAAATTGGTTTCAATATATCTTTTTAATGAACGCCCAGCTTTTCTTGAGCCCAAATGCTCCTAGGAAAAGCAAATGGCAGAATAATTGAGCTTGAATTAATCTATTTACCCTTAGTTAAGTTTTAGAAAAAACTTTAAGAAATAAAGAAATAAGTAAATGAATTTGACTTTTCTGCAATCTTTTTTTGAAAGGAAAATTTTCATCCAACAAAAAGTTTTGAGCAAAAATATCTAAGCATACTTCAGGGTTGAAAAAATTCTAAAATGTGTTGTTTTATTGACAAATAATATTTACCAAGTTTCGTGTCTTTAGCTTAATATACAGGGAAAATAAAAAAGAGAAAAATTTTTTTCTGTTAATCTCCGGAGGGGTGTAGCTTTACCGAGGGGAGGTTCTTCAAAAAATTGTATATCAAATACACACCTTAATTTTCATCACAGAATCACCCCTTATGTTTGTCGCACTTATTCAAAAACACCCTGTAATACTCGACATTATGATCTGGAAATTCTGATACAAATTATTTACTGATTTAAAATTGAAATAGAGGGGTCGAATTAAGTTCGTGGAGAACCTTTCACAAGAGTTATTATGCTTGAGGTCTATTAAATTTATAGAGTGGTTTTATTGGAGCTCTCAAAGATACTTTGAAATTCACTCCAATGAGCTTTTATAAAACCAGACATCCTTTATAACCATGTTAAGACTACAACCACATTCTAGATCATAACTAAGCATTTGAGACAGCATTATCAGATCAAGTAATCTTGGAGAGTAAAGGGCTAAACCGAAGTAGTTTTAAAGCTCATAGATATTCATTTACAAGTTTAAAACTTCATTAAAACCTATACGACAACAAATATTCCTAAAATTGTTTCTTGGGTACTTAAATAAACACATACTCTATTACTATCATAATTGAAAACGGTTCCTTATTTCATCATTTCACGAAAAGATTAAAATTTGAACAATCAAATAGTTCAGTAGGTTTTATCTGATAGTATAATCCAATGAATCATATCTGAGGAAATTACAAAAAAATTTATTTCTATTAATTTAAGTTTGTTCCTTTCTGGGTTTTCTCTCCCAAACTCTGAAACATATCTATGAATTAAAAAAAAATAATTATTTTGTAAATTGCTTCTGCGGATGAAACACAGGATATTTGTCAAAAGTAATGTATAGATAAATATTGCGTAAAAAACAATAACAAAAGCTCAATCGGCCTGTTGGCTTCGGAGTGACGAAAAAAAATTGTTTTTACGATACTAATCTCAAATTCATTTTTAAAGATTAGGTTTCAT
Source organism: Halyzia sedecimguttata (assembly GCA_937662695.2). Lineage (NCBI taxonomy): Eukaryota > Metazoa > Arthropoda > Insecta > Coleoptera > Coccinellidae > Halyzia > Halyzia sedecimguttata. Next base: position 19,909,434 of record OW569417.2, on the reverse strand, counting down.
CAAAGGAATACATTGATGTAATTTTCAACTTTAACAAGCTAATATTTTCGAAGATATGATTTTTCGAAATTTCAATAATACATCGTTCTTCTATGTTTTCACAGAATACGAATTCTATCTATCTGTGATCACTGTTCAATCATGTCATCTTATCTACGCATAAGGTAAATGTCAAATTTATTTTTATGTTGTAGTTTGTTTATATAATTCCTACTTTGAAAATATTTTTTGTTGAAAACAAGGTTCCGAATCCCGAATTTGTGAATATATACAAGACTGTTTTGATACCAAAAATAATATTGACTTGCATATTGAATAATTTATGTATATATATTGGGGAAGATGTTTCAGAAGATCTAGAATTGGATCATTTTAATGATGTAGTTCATGAAGGCAATAAGAAAGAACAACATAATAGAATCATCAGAAGAAATTAATGTTCGTTGACCACCGAGGTTAATATTACCTTTCACTTCAATACAGTATTTTCATAATATTGCTAGCAAAAAAATGCTGAAATATTGATCTACATTTGTGTATCAAATATTTGTTCTTGAGTTGAGATTCATAATACTGAATGAATGTGTTAAATGAACTATTAAATAATGAAAGGAGGATTGTATTTTATTATTATATTTTGAACTATTAAAATAACTATTAGAATATTTACCTATTCAAATATCAGGAAGAAATGGACAATCTGCTTTGATTGTCTCCAGCCTTGCTCAAGACATTTCGATGATACTTTCCTTAGGTATTTTGAGTTGTGAAACCTATGCACCGAGTGTAAGTTGTAACAACCCTTTCCACGAGGTTAAATCATTGCAGATTGTTCATTTATTCTTGATAAATAAACTATTATTTGAATTTATTTTATGATGCAGTTCTATCGTGAGTATCTTTCGGAGATATGATTTGTCAAAGTTTGAATAAGAGCGCCAAAGCTCCTGTTCACAGAGATGTCTCACTTTTTTATTTTATAAATATTTTTCAGAGTTTGGGGGAGAAAACCCAAGAAATAGCCATTTAGTAAGAATTTATACTATTTAAGCAATTTAAATGGTGGGTGCTGTGGCTTAATATTATTTCTTTTTTCCTTATTCCTATTGTTACAAAAGATTTGAAATTCTTCAGGATAGGTCACGATCATCGAAACCTGCATTGTGTCATATTCGCATGAATCTCAATCTTAAGAGACGCTACAATGATCACTGAATGAAAATATGAATGATCTCACTCACAATTTATGTGTGCAACATAAAAAAATCGCATATAACATCATCAGGAAACAATGCATACTTTCGCATCAGGGATCTCTGGTAAGTTCTTCTCGCAGCCAGTCGGAGCGGCTCTTGGAATCCAAAGAGCGGAGTTAAATTGGAGTTGACCCATTTCACGGAGAGTGCATGCCGTAAAGTTGAAGCGACCACACAGGTTCTTCACCTCGCAGCAGTCAATCCGCCAAGAATACCCGCGATTCGTGTTCTCTTTCGAGTTTTCACATTCACTTCCCAAAGAAATTTCTCCTCTGGTGATAATGAATTCGACGTGATTTGAAGAGGTACGAAAATAGACGAAACGGAATTACTGGCATATTGAGTATTTATTCCTGAAATGTCATAATTTCGTACTGGCGTGACGTTTGGTTTTTTTGCACGCCCCTGCATTGAATAAGAAATAAATTTCACCGATTTTTTGAACCTTAAACTTATTATCCATATCTTTTATTTGTATTTTATTCGATTTAAATTAAGTTTATGTTGCATCTGGTTAGAGCTGTAAGTATCGTTATTTTAATAGTAAGTCAATTAATAGAGACGGTTACTTCGATTTCTTTACTACAACTTAAAAGAGAGGAAGTGCAGGTTGAGGAAAAAACTCTCTTCTGATGAAACAATTATGTGGCAGCTTTTTGTGGATATCTCATCATAAGTAATCATTAAAGGATACTGTGGGAGTTATATTCATTATTAAATGGTTCCTTTCTGGGTTTTCTCTCCCCAAATCTGAAAAATATCTATAAAATAAGATTTTTTATCATTTTGTGTATTGTTTATGGGTTAGAAATCTCATAAACGATAACACGACTACTTCGTAACGTTTCAGAGACTATATCTTCATCAGACACTAAACGAAAATCTTCAGAATTAATTTTCGAATTTCTGAATAGCTATCAACCTGAAATAGTACTGAAGATTTCCGTTTGGTGCCTGACAAAATACTTTCCGAAACGTTACGAAATATTTTTTCTATCGTAGATGTTGTTTCGTTATTGTTTATTACGGAACATTGTTTGATACATTGCTTCTGATAAAATTATTGTGTTTCTAACGCAGAAGCAATTTTTTTATTTCAATAATTTCGTTGGGTTTCCCAGAGTGGACTCTATTTTGTATAGATAAAAATTCAAATTACTATATCTTTTTTTTCCTTTTTGAACAGCAAAACAATTGAATGTATACAAAACTTAATCTAATATATAAAATTTCTATGTCACAATGTTAGTTACCGTACTCCTCCGAAACGTCTTTATCGATTTTTACCAAATTTTATATGCGTATTCAGTAGGTCTGAGAATCGGATACTATCTATTTTTCATACCCCTAAGTGATAAGGGCTGTTCAACCTTAAATTTTTTTTTTTTTGGACGTAATTTTTTGTTTTCATTTTTTTATAATGTGGCATTACAAAATACATACAACCCTGAATTTTTAGTCTTCTGTCACCAACCCCTATTTTTTAATAGTCATTTTAGTAATTAATCATTTTTCATCCCGCTCGATAACTGATCAATTATGACTTGGTAAGTTCTCTCAGAGAAAGAGCTAATTAAAACCAAGTTGCCGTATTTCTTGTGAATGTTTTTCACTCTATTTCGATTAAAATTTCCCTGAGCTTATGGCAAAGCTAAAATTTTTGAACAAAAAAAATATTTATTTTTATTAAAGTAGCAGGGCAGTTTATTACTGCTATACTTAGTGCTAGATTTTTTTAAATTCCCACGTCTTTCTGGATCAACACTCATTTGCCAGACTATACCGGTGTCAAGTCCCAGCAAACAGCACGGAGTAGGGATGAGAACGAAGCCGGTCTCCTGTCTTTCTCATCTTTTCTCACTTTTCTTAACCAGATACGTTTGAATGGGTAGTTCGTATTCGCAATTGAACCCGGTAGGTGGCGCCGCAATCGGGTTCTAGATATTTTTTAGAATTACGTGTTTGAGTGGGTCCCTGGATAACTTGGAAATTCAATTGTCCCGGTAGGAGGCGCTGCAATCAGGTTCTAGATTTTTTTTTAAGATTTTTCGCATTTGGAAATAAAATTGCAACAGCAATAACCCATTTGGCGCAGGTGAAGTTGCGTGGGTCGGCTAGTATTACCCTAATATCTATAACTAACCTAATATTATCTTATCTCTCCCAAGATCCTTAGATACCTCTTCGGATTCTTTCTTACCTTTTCTATTATTCTTCCCCATTCCAAAAAACCTGAGATACGTGTTCTGTTTCTTTCATTATTATTCTCATTCCTCTTCATTTTCATTCTCCTTTAAATCCTGAGCCACCTCTTCGTATTACTTCTTGCTTCATTTTTCAATATTTTCTTTAGATCAATCTTCTATTTTCATTTTGTTTATATTGATCCAAATTTCAATCCTATTATACTATAGGAGCCTTAGTAACGTTTTCGTCCTCCACTTCCTAGAAGACTGGCTTTCCTCCAAACAATAATTTTTCAATTCCTTTTCACTTTTTTTCGTTTCCGTAGTTCTGCCTTTCGTAAACTATTTCTTAACTTAAATTAACATTGTTTGCTCGGAGGACAGCAGCACAAAAAGCCAATTGCGATTTTCATTATATTATGTATATTTTTGAATTTTAATATTATATTCATTTTTGAAAAGGTCCAACTTCGAACTTGTTTTGTGAACAGCACTCATTCGGAAACAGCCTTCCATAGTGAATAGAAAAATAGTGGTATTCTATCAGGAAAATGCCAGAAAATTAAAAAAAAATTGTATCCCATGATAACTTGAGAAAGGAGAGAGATAGCGACTTTCAAGCAATTTTCAGGATATATGGCGCATCCGAATACGACATTTATGTTCGTTAATGAAGATAATCGGTCAAATGTTATTAGAGTTATACTCATCAGAAATGTTGTTGTTATTTCCTAAATAACTCAAAATTACTAGAAAATTATAAAATAATCATTGAAAAAAATTTTGTATCTCAAAAACTATATGTCCGATAGCACTGAAATTTGTGAGAGCCTTTAAAACGTAACTTCACAGAAAAGTTAACTTCATTGTTGGGCATAATATGCCAAACGGTATCGGAGTTATACCCATCTTAAACTTTGTTGTTATTTCCCCAATAACACGAAATATACTAATCCGATCCAATTGAAACTTTGTAATTACAAGTAGAATGCCGACGTGCTCATTTTCTAGAAATTTTTGTGAATATTCACTAAAAAAAAAACAAAATATATTTGAATTTTCAGTGAACTGTGGTTACTGAGATATATTGATATTTCAACTTTTTGAAAGTTTTTCGACACCATCGAAAGCATTTCATTTTGTGGAAAATACTCAACTCTGAATATAGAAGTAATTTTCTTTTGAAAGCTGATGAGATGAGGATAATTTCCAGAAAAAAGCTTTCACCAAAAATTCGTAGATACCTGAAGAATAAAGAGTCTGAAGAGGCATCAATTGTTTTTCTCATCAAATTTTCATGAAACAATTGCGTATTTCTGGAAAAAAATTAAATTAACTTTGCGTACAAATAAGGAAAAAAAACTTTCTCTTTGATGAACTTTCCAGAAAGGTACATATGTAATAAATTTCTCCACGAGATCAAAAAATATAGCCGGAAATCCGATCAAACAACAGACTTTTTCGATACTTGGTTATATCCCTTACATTCTTCTTTACTTCTGATTAATGTGATTATTAGTTGCTTGTTAGGGGTAGGACTAGTACGAATAAAAAAAAAAACAGGGTATTTCTCGAATGTAAATTGAAATAATCCTCAATTAACTGAGAGTAAGTCTAAATAATTTCAATTTGAGATAATTAGTTTAAAAAAATGCTGCTATTTCATTGTTATGGGTTGTGCTCTTGGAATAAAATACGGAGCGGTTTTCCGGCTATATTTTTCGTACGTGAAAGAATTATTGACATAATGTACCTTTTTGAAAAGCCAATGAAACAAGGAAGTATTTTTATGAATTTTTATACCAAGTTCAAAATAATTTTTCCGAGTAATTCTCAATTGTTTCATGAAGACTTCATGAGAAAAACAGTTGATGCCATTTATGACCCCTAATATCTCAGGTTATCTAATTTTTGGCGCCCTAGTTCCTCAGAACTGAGTGCTTATCAATTTGCCCAAATGTCTGTAATTTTCGAATTTTTCGATGAAAATGGTCTTAAACGATTCTGCTCGACTCACTGATCAAGAATCCGTGGTCGAAATTCATTCTGTCCAGCAGGTCCGGCCGGCCGTAGGCACGATAACTCTCGAACGGAATGAGCTAGACAGTTGAAATTTTCAGAGTAGGTTTGGGAGATAAATATCTCGGCTAAGTTCGTTATTGGGCAAAATCGGACAGATGTTTTCGGAGTAACAAAAAAAATTTTTTTTTTACGAAGCAAATTCCAAATTAATTTTTTTTCAATAAGCAGTTTTACCATATGAATCCAATGATATCATTTTTAACTCTAACAAGCTAATACTTTCGGGGATATGATTTTTCAAAATTTCAATAATAAATCGTATTTCAACGTTGTCACAGAATGATATAATTATTCTATGTATGAATTGTCATAATGTCAACTTATTTTCCTGAGACATGACATTATCTAATCAATCGAAGAATTGTGAGCGAAGTGAGAAAAATCTCAGTTGTTGGCTCCGAAATTAGTTTTTCTCAGAAAAGTCTTACATTTCGGAACGGAACATGAAGTAAGAGATCTGAGAGTAGTGAGACTGCTTTTTTAGTAAATACTTTTTCCACGAGATGATAACAATCTCTTCAGCTTTCAAAAAAATATTCATAGAATATTTATAATCAAGTAGTTTTCACAAAATCAATTATTTTGATAACAAAACAGAAAATTTCCAAAAAGATGAAAAATCTCCATATCTTTGTAACCATAGATTTTCGGACCCGGGTTCACTAGACTCGATTCATTGCAAATTACGTCTAGTATATCCCCTTTGAAGAATCACTTCGAATTACCAAACACCCTGTATTTTAATATTAAAAATGATAAAAGTATCGATAGTAGGACTCAAATTCTAGTCGTATTCAGTTAAATTTAAAATATTCCTCAGAATCCGGAAATAAAGAGGCCTTTACCATAGCATGACCTGATGGCGGAAAAGAATAACTCAATCAACTTGAAAAACATAATCATTTATGCTAGAACATCATAATGTACTTTCGGTTTCGCCAGAGAATACCATTCATCTACAAGAAAATTCGCATCTTAGAATGAGCCTTAATTGTTATAATTATTATTGTGCTTGAAATGGACGATCTGCAATTTCTAATCGCTCTCTATCCACGAACGAGCGACAAAGGGCAATGGACATTGTTTCGCAGCAGGCAAACGGTAGAAAGTAAATCGATCACGTGACTCTTTACTTTCTTCTCAGGGTGAATACACTCGCAATCGTTGCAATTACATGGAAAAACACGCAGTACGGATGGATATTCTATTAGAAATTGGCGACTGCACCGAGTATCTCATGAAGACTACCAACTTCTACGGACCTCCACGTATGTAATATCTTACACATATACATGGAAGATTGGCTGTTTGGGTGAATTGCAGCTCCACGAGGTGAAAAATGGAAAGTAAAGTTCATTGATCGCTTCGTTTTTATGGTAAACGAAAATGAAAGTTTATGGAATAACACTGCGATAATATTATTTGTTTTCACGGTAGTATTGATGTTTCTGCTATAAATTTTCAATAAGATACCTACTTATTTTATAATGTGTTAATGACTACGTATTACAAATGTATAGGGCATGCAGGAAATGCAAAAATAAAGGAAAACTATCCTATCTACATACAGGGTGAGTATTTAAGTTGTTAATTAATTTTAACCATAGATTCTTCTCATCAAATAAAACAGTTTTTTCATATACAATTTTTCAAAATTCGGTTTAGCTAAAAAGTTATAAGCGTTTGAAGATTTCACAATTTGCTAATACACTCTGCATATACATTTTCTATGAAATTAATGGTGGACGAGAAAAAGGTACAGTAAAGTGGTTTACAGCTTGATTCGGGATTCCAACGCTCAGGGGCGGATCGATAAAAGTAGGGAAATTTCTGGAATTTTCTATTTTATAACATTCAATGAAGAATATCTCGAAAACGGTGCGTTTAAGGAGAAATTATGAAGAATAATTCTATGCTCTAACATGATAGAATATTCTTGAAATGAGTCAACAAGAACTTTATCTGCTTCCTTTATGCAAATTTCGATTATTTTTATGAATCCACGAGTCTATAACTAGAAAACCAGTAGAAGTAGGAAAACACTAATATTTGGAAAATACGTATTATTGTTATAGGAAACTTCACATCAATATTCATTTTATTCGAAATAAGGATGCCAAAGCTACAAAATAAAATCTGATTTTATTTCAAAATTTTAACATCCTGTATCTTTTTACCTGAGCCGAGTTTGGAAAAATGGTAAATGAAAAAAGTGTTTCATTTTACGATAAGAATCTATAGTTAAAATTAATGTACAACTTAAAGACTCACCCTGTATACCCTTCGAGCTTTAGATGTACAGGGTGATTCAAATCTCGATGCCAAAAGGAACATACACAGGTTGATGTTTTTGATAAGAAATGTTAAATATATTTTTTTATTTTTGGCTTTGTTTCCAAGATATCAGACTTCAAAGTTTCTGCATATCGTCAATTTTCAACTTTGAAACATAATATAAAAATATTGATTGGCATTTCATTCTTCAGTCAACATTTCTTCGTCAAAAAACGGAGAGAATTCTCCAGGGAGGAGAAAAACGAACGATTCAAAAACAATGCATAACCTTTCAAATGTTCCCTTCCACAAATTTACTCCTCTGAAGCCGTATGGATCTCTTGAAGAAGAATCAACTCCGCTAATTTTCAAAGATAGTCACTCTTGCTCTTAGAAATCCCTTCAATATTTGAATTCAAAAAAGGAAATGTCGTTGCTCGTAAGGCCTGAAGGGTTTTTCAAATCCAGGTTTGGCCAATCCAAGCGATGATTATTCTGAACTTCAGTTGTTCGAAGACCGTTACAAGAACCTAATGTAGGGCTTTAGATAAAGGGAGTTGAAGTTGTAGGGAATATTTAATATTTTTCGAATACTCAAAAATCAGCCCATCGGATTGACGCCAAAATTTTCATATTCGTTGTGTTAATTAAGGCACATGATCTGGTATCTCCACAAAAATCTATACAGGGTGTTCTATAAGCTCTATGACAAACTTTGGCTGGAGACAGCTGTGCTTATTCATAATATTTGTTTTCCTATGAAAATAGGTCCAATTCGTTTTTATATAGAAGATACAAGCAAAAAAATATATTGTTTTAGTTATCTATATTGGTATTGCATCAACCTTCTTAAACAATGAACTACAAAAATTATGGTGGACGTCCCCCTTGACATATCGATCCATTCGGAAAATATTGATTTAACCAAACTACTTGTCTGCCTCAATTGGCTGATACCACATCTTTTCAACAATATTGCGCTCTACGTCATGAAATATGTATTGATCTGTTAAATAGTTTATTAAGAATTCCACATTACACGCAAAAAATTATTTTCAACATCGAGCTTATTATTCTGTTTTCAGTTCATCATTCATTTATATTAAGGTTTTTCAGTATTATGTTTTCAAAGTCGAGTTTTTTGGTTTTTTTAATAATATTTTTATTTGAAGATGGCTAGTTGATTTATAATTTCACACCATCTCCTCACTCTAAATCACCATCATCAGTTAATTAAATAAGGATATTATTGATTTATCTGTCCTATTTTAATATCATATCTATACTCGGTTTTCCTCATGTTAATTTATTGATGGCTCCTCTTCCACTTTCTTCCATAGAATTTAGTTTATGCACATAGTTTGTATATCGAACGCAGAATGTATATGGTGTGCTCAGTTTATTTTATATATCCATCATGTTCGAGTAAGGTATTGAATCTTCATTTGGAAGCTGAGGTTTCAAGGGAATCTCCAGAGATAATCCTAGTTCAACGCTCTAGATAGAAAACGTCGAACAATGCACGTATTGTAACGACAAACGAATAAAACTAATTGTCTAGGAATTTCAATTTGAGCCAGAAATTGGCATCATCCTTGCCTAGTAACATTTAGTTGTGGACCATCTTGCCAGGTCTAGACTATTTAAATAAAGCTCATACCGCCAGAGTTCATTGGCCGCAATGTTATTGTTTAACTTCTAATTTCCAACAGGCCGACATCTGACATACGATGTAAATAGTTTTATATTGTGGTCGATGTCTAAAAATATTTTCATGTGCTTTTGATGAGCGCTTGTCAAAATTTGAGAAAAAGGCCTTCTAATGTTCCGAATTCATGCAACATAAAATGTTCAATATTAGTTCCACTTAGGAATGCAGATATTTTCGCTAAAGCGAAGAAGTAGATACCAGTTCAAAATTTTATTTTCACAATGAATTCTAAAATTCGAATCCGACCAAGCCGAATGCCGGTATAAAATGGCTGCTTGTGGGTTTCTGAATCATTGAAGACATTTTTTCTTATAGTGATACGAACCTCGCGAAATTTTGACGATCAGAATCATTCTGCTGTAGCCAAGGAGAATAAACTTGGTTATTTCACCAGAGGTTAGTTGTTTTTCTGATGTTTTTCTCATTTTTTCATAATTATGTTACTTTTTGAATAATTCTCTCATGAAATAGTCATATAATTCAGAATAAATTTAAGCAAGTAAATGTATTCTCTTGTAATATTCAAGTTTACTGCCTTCCGGCAATTTCGCTCATGATATTTTTTTTTACAAATGTCATTTGCAAAATTTTCAACTTTCATATTATAATCGAGAAATCTCTAGTGGTAGTTATTTTACAGGGTTGGGATGGAGTATGGAATCAGGTGAATATCTTTAGGACTATATTTATGAAACTATATATATGCCTTATGAAACAGGCAAGTACAATGATGCATATCGCATATGATGCCGTATATTTTCTTTCACCGGGAATAACCTCAACTATTAAATTTGAATGAGACACCCTGCATCTTTCTGCAAGTTTTGAAAGATCTTGTTGTTTTGAATTCGTACATACTGAGTTTAGTGGAAATAATTCGAAAAAAATCAATTTAAGGTAAAGAATAGGCGAATTTATTCACTTTTGACTAATGAGAATAATAATTTGAACAAAATTACTTCATTAAATGTTCAAAATGCTGGCTGATCACATCCTGACAATATACAAGCCTATTAATAAATTCGTGAGTCACTCTTTCCAAGACTTATTAGTTCACATTTATCAATAATTGTTTGTCTCAAATGCTGCCACCTTGTTGGTCGTCCCCCCAAAGAATACATCTAACGGGTTAAGTTCCAGAGAGTGAGCAGGCCACTCTTTAAATCCTCCATCCATTCCATCGATTTGGAAAATTCAACGACAAACATCCCTAACCCTTCGATCATAGTGGGAAGGCGCTCCATGTTGTTGAAACCAAAAATTTTATGACTGCCCATTGTGTTGAAGTGCATGAATAATTTGGTTATTCAGTAAAACTAAATACTTGTCACTATGCAAGATTCCGTCTTGAATAAAAATGGCTATTTTCGCCAATTCCCAAGCAAATATTGAATTTTTGTGGATGCTGGGTAGTGGTTTCCGATGAGTCAACTTTTTGTTTAAATGTTTAACAGTTAACCGCCATAACTAAAGATATTGGTCAAATGAGAATCCTCTTGGGGTTTCACGAAGTAGATTTTTTTTATTCTACAGATATTAGGGAGAGAAAACCCAGAAAGGAACGATTCAGTAATTACAATTATCCATTAGTCGTTCGCAAAACTCCATCCTACTGTGAAAATCCTCGTCTGACAATTCTTGAATCAATTGTTCATCTTATACGGAAGAATTTTCTTATATTTTCCCTACAGAACGTCAACTTATACAGTGGTTTAGTGACAAATTTGTTGAAGCAGTTCGAGATGATTCCTTTATTGTATATTGTATATTGTATATTGTATATTATTATTTATTAATTGCAATGATTTTTCCAATATCTTAATTCGTTACTGTGGATGGTCTTCCATTTTTCGGCAAATTTTTGAACACCCCAGATACATGAAACCGTTGACCTTGATATGGTATTTCTTTCAGGGTGCGAGTCACTAAAAACACTACGCACATCTTCAGTTGTTCTAACACGATCACCAAAACCGATAATGCATTAATATTTCAATACGATCTTTTTTACTTGAATGAACCATTCTAAATCGTACAATTTATTTTTGTGTATTAGTGTGGCAACTAGTACTCGTTTATTCCTTTGTGCATTATATTAAGATAAAGAATTTCTATGAACACGTGTGTACGATTTTATTCTCATTAGTTTAAAGTAAATAAATGAATAGGCTTACATTGTATTGTCAGAAGGTGGACTTCGAGTATTTTGAACATTAGAAGTGATTGTATTTAAATTTTAAATCTCATTAGTCCAGAGTAAACAAATGTTCCTATTCTGTAACTGTATGGCGGGGTCTTTTAAAATCTGCAAACAAGTACAGGATGTCCCATTGAAATGAAAAGAGTTGAGGTTATTTCTGGTTAAACCGGTAGTAGAGTAGTAACAAGAAATTGGTTCAAGCACTGACGTGAAGTCAGGAGCTTTTTGCCCGTATGTTCTATTGTCCATTCTCCTGTATTGGACACTTTTAATCGAATTTACCATGGTAAATTCGACTAAGACTTCAAGTCAGTGCTTTAAACATTTTTTTTTAATCTAGGGGAACGGTTCTAATAAAATAAATATTATAACACGTCTTTATGTCGACATTTTACAACTAGATACCAAGCTTCAATTCGATCGAGTCTAAATTTTTTGAGTTATCGAGGAAATAATATTCCAGGTGGGTATAACTCTGAAACCGTTGGACCGATTATGCCCGTAATCGAACTTAGCACTCGGATACGCAACATACCCTGAAAATTGCAAGTCCCTATCTCCTTTCGTTCGAGAGTTATGGAGGCAACGGTCACCCATGCAGTTTCACCATAGGAATCCATTGATGTCATTTTAACTCTAAGAGGCTAATACTTTCGGAGATATGATTTTTCAAAATTTCAATAATAAATCGCACTTCTGTGTTTTCACAGAATTCGATAATTATTCTATCTATGATTTATTATAATATGATCTGTGTTGATACATGTCAACTTATTTTCCTGAAAAATGATATGTCAAATTTTGATATTTAATGCCCATGGTTAATCCATATGATGATGGGAATGGTAATTGTAAGTTGATAATATTGAGTTCAGAATATCTCCAGTAAAAACAAAACTGAAATATTGGGTAAAGTTTCAATTCATCTAATATAATTTTCAGAGTGGATTTGAGGCAAAAATATATCGTTTATCATAGAATTGAGCAACGAATATATCGGATGAGTTCGTTGTTGGGTAGAATTGGTCTATTGGTTTTGGAATAATAATTTTTGGCACTCTCATTGAATTCAAATTCTTTTTTGATGTTTGGATTTAATTTCTGCTATTATGAAGTTCTATCATAAGAATCCATTCATACAATTCCCAACTCTTACCAACTTTCGAAGATATGATTTGTCAAAGTTCGAACAAGAGCGCCAAAGCTCCTGTCCACAGGGCTTGAACCAATTTTTTTAAGAATTTTCGCGATTATTTCAGTACAAGCTCGAAAGTAAACAGTGACTGTTGCATCTGGGCGACTAATATACAGTTACTTTTCGAATCCATCAAATTGCTCGCAATCTCTCCTAGGAGAAATTTCTCCCTCGAGAAATGAGCTCTTGAAATAAAATATCTGGCCTAACACCTACATCTCCGTGGCGACCGCGGTGTTCTCTCAACGAGAGTCGGTCCGGTCGTTGACTCGGGCATCTCTCTTGGCACCCTCGGTGCTTGAACTGACCTACCAAAAGGTCCATATTACGTGCAAGTTGAACGCTTTGATGAACTGCGAGAGCGAGGAAGTGAGAAATGGTAGTAATTATGCCCTCTATGATGTTTGCGGAATTACTGACTGGAGTATTAATTTTTCATGATTATGGCGACGTGATTTTTATTGTCGTTATCCTAGATGCGATATCGATCAATTCTGATAGATATTCGTTGTTTGAAAACGATTATTATTAATTGAGGGTTAGATTATTGCAAAATGCACTTCGTTTCCTTAATGTTTTAACGTATGAGAGATAGTTGAAGGGTAAGGTTGTATTTCGTTGATAAAAATATGGTTCAAGCCCTGTGGACAGGAGCTTTTTGGCGCTCTTGTTCAAACAGACAAATTATATCTCCGAAAGTATTGGTTTCTCAGAGTTGGGAATTATATCAATGGATTCTTATGATAGAGCTGAATCATGAAAGAAATTAAATTCGAAAAAAGTGTCGTTTAAAAAAAAAATGTTTCAAAAATTATCATTTAAACAAGAGCGCCAAAAAAAAGAGCAATCTACAATGCTTCAAAAATTTTCATCAAATTTATTTATCAAGATTAATTGAGCAATCTGCAATGATTCAACCTCGTGGAATGGGTTATTTTAACTTACACTCGGTGCATTTCACAACTCGAATTACCTAAGGAAAGTATCATCGAAATGTCTAGAGCAAGGCTGGAGACAATCATAGCCGATTGTCCATTTATTCCTGATATTTGAGTAGGTAGAGGGTTACGAACAAATTATTTTAATAGATCAAAATAATGATGTTCTTTATTCCTATTGCCTTCATAAACTACATCATTAAAATGAAATGATCCAATTCTAAATCTTCGGAAACGTCACTCCCAATATTTAAACATAAATTATTCAATATGCAACAAGTCAATATTATATTCGGTTTCGAAACAGTCTTGTATATATTCACAAATTCAAGAATCGGATACTTGTTTTCCAACAGAAAATATTTTCAAACTATTGATTAACAAGTCTCTAATAGCTAGACAAGATGACATTTATGAACAGCGAACACAGACAGTGAATACATAGAACTACGATCTATTATTGAAATTATGAAAAATCATATCTCCGAAATTATTAGCTTGTTAGAGTTGAAAATGATATCATTGGATTCCTATAATAAAATTGCATCCCAAAAAAAATTGAATTAAAAAGTTGTGATATAAAAAAAATTTTTCGTTACTCCGAAACCAACAGGATCTTGCCCAATAAAGAACTTAACCGAGATATTCATCCCTCAAACCTACTCTGAAACTCTGAAACGGACAGAATTGATTTCGACCACGTATTCTTGATCAGTGAGTCGAACCAAATCGCTTAAGACCATTTGCAGCCGAAAATTCGATAATTACAGACATTTGGGCAAATTGATAAGCACTCTGTTCCGAGGAACAAGAGCGCCAAAAACCACCATGAACTAGTAAAATGGAAGATACCTACACTATATTTCTAAAATTTATCCTAAAAATGTGGGAAAGCCCTGCGGACAGGAGCTTTGGCGCTCTTGTTCAAACTTTGACAAATCATATCTCCGACATTATTGGTTTCTCAGAGTTGGGAATGTTATCAATGGATTCTTATAATATAACTGCATCATAAAATAAACTAAATTAGAATTAAATGAAGAACTTATCCGAGATATTCATTTCTCAAAGCTACTCAGAAAATTATATTATATTAATTGAAACTTAACCAATATTCCAGTTTTGTTTTCACTGATGATATTCTGAATCCAATATAATAAACTTACCAAAGTAGATATTTCCATCATCAAATGGATTATCCAAGGACATATAGGGTAGGGGTATATCACCCAAAAATTTTAATATCCCATAATTGGTCATTTTGCATTCAATCATACTTTGTTTTCTAGAACAGAAATAAATTTGATAGTTTGTTATAGGTAGATCCTGTGAAAACAAAACTACGATGTATTATTGAAATTTTGAAAAATTATATATCCGAAAGTATTAGCTTGTTAGAATTGAAAATTATTTCAATGGATTCTTATGATGAAACTGCATCTTAAAAAGATTGATTTTGAAACTCCGAAACGTTTTAGCCCAATACTGAACTTAACCGAGATATTTATCTCCCAAACCTACCCTGAAAATATCAACTGTCTAGCTCATTCCGTTGGATAATTCGGACGACTGGACAGAATCAATTTTGATCACAGGTTCTTGATCAGTTAGTCGAACGAAAACGTTTGTGACCATTTTCAGCCGAAAATTCGAGAATGTGTGCAAATCGATAAGCACTCTGTTCCGAGGAACAAGAGCGCGAAAAAGACTAAAATTCAGGTATAAAGTTAGTCGGGAAAATTAGGTACATGTGCAAATGATTCATAGTGAACTTCTGTGCCCCGACCTGAGTAATATTTAGTTGTTACATTGAAATCACTAGTAGGGAAAATAGAAATCTAGTACTCGGTTGAAAAAATATAAAATGCACCGATTTGATTTGTTCACGTTAACAAATTTGAATTTGAAATTTGAATTGAATTATGAGTTTGTACTTCAAGCTTAGTGGTCTGTAGTAACGAACATAATTATTAAAGAAACTTGAAAAAATATTGAAAAATTAATGGCAAAAACCCCGAAACCAATCGGTGGATTTCGCCCACTAAAAAATGCATCCAAGATATTTGCGCTACAAACTGTCTAACTCTCATTCCGTTTGAGCGTTATCGTGCTTATGGCTGGCCTGGATCGACAGAATTGTATTTGACCCCGGATTATCGATCAGTGAGTCTAACCCAATCTGTGACCTTTATCGGCAAAAAATTCCAGAAATACACACATCTGGACAAAATTATTGCACGCTGTTCCTGGTGAACACGTGCGAAAGCAGATGATGAGGTTCGTGCAGTATTTCGTGAGGGTGTGTGACGCATGAATATATAGAAGAACATGCGCGCGAAAGCTCCTGACGTCATGTCAGTGCTTTTTAAGAATGTTTAACTCTACATACTCGAAATTGTGAAATTCCAGAGGTGGTTTCATATAATTTCATCAATATTTACGTTTTTATTGCATTTTCCTTGAATTTGCTGGATAGTGCTGCAATTTTTAATAAGTTCAGGGTAATAGAGTGTAAAGAAGTTTGAGGGATAGGTACTGTACATTTTAAAAACTTTTGGAAACTGAAATTTCTATAATTAAGTTCAATGTTTGAAGCCGCAAGATCATCACTAAAATATGATCAGAATCACACAATAGCCTCACTTTCGTTCAACTAACAGTTTGATAGTGTTTGCTGTCGTATGCTATAGTTTGATAGATAAACCTTGTTGTTGGTGTCAAACAGACGCAAACAGTTAGCAAATGTTTGCAATCTAAAGTTTGCCTAATATTCAGGGCCACATTAGGATCAGGTTCATTGGTGAGTTTTCGATCTTCGTTATTTTGCAACTTTCATATGGATTATTTTTGCGCTGATTGCACCAGAGCACTATCATTGTGCCAAAATGACTGTAATTTCAGAATTTTGAGCTGATAATGGTATCAGAATATGCTATTTGACTTGAGTCACGACTTTCGAAAGAAGAGGCTTGAAATTCGCAGGGTAGGTTTGAACTTTGTATATGCCACCTAATGAATTTAAAAACTCACTTACCCACAGGTCTAATAGAAATGGAATTTGGTGGACCATAGAAGCGAAATAAATTTTGGAAGCTTATTGCCTGAATTCGCTGAATTTTTGTATGTACTTGATGAGTAAATTTAAAATTAGTAATCTGGAAACTCAGCTTTGTAGTTTTTTTTATGATAATAAACAATGAAAATTTTCTGTAAAATACTCAATGATCTATCTAAGTTGAAGATATAGTCGTTGCTATGAATTTCATTTACCATTAATTTTAGTTTGGGGTCACAAAGAAGAATATCGATGGACGATGTCAATTTGACAATTGACTGGATCAATAATATATTGATTTGCGTGGAAAAGTGACATTTTTTGACTGTTAAATGGATTCGCGTATTTATTGAAATGCATAATTGAAACAATTTTCAGAATAATCCCATTGGAGAATTTTGATTCATTGATATAACGGATATAAAATATCCATATATTTCAGTAGTGTACAAATGAATGAAATACATGCTGAGTCTTTGAGCTGTACTTTCATTTTAATTATAAATTCCTCTCATCAAATAAACCTTATTTTCATTCGCCATTTTTCCAGATTCGGCCAGTTGCAAGCTTTTGAAAATTTCACAATGTGCTCATACACTCCTGCAAATAAATCAACTATTACTGTGATACTGAACGTGAAAAATGATTATCTGATGGGGCTATCTTGGAAACGGGGCCTTTAAGGAGAAATCATGAAAAATGATATGATTGTCTAGAAAGATTGAATATTATTGAAATGACTCAAGATAAATTCATATACTTTCTTAATGCTGATGTAATTTAGTTTTATAAATCTGTGAAAAAAATGGTAGTTGGAGAATATGTATCATAGTTATAGGCAACTTCACACCAACATCCATTCCATGCGGAAGATCCACGTCAAAACTACAAAATAGAAACAGATTTTATTAACTTTCAACAGCCTGTAGCGTGTTTATCTGGCGAAATTTGGAAAATTGGTATATGATAAAAAATTTTTCATGTGATGACAGGAATCTATAGATAAAATTAACTTCACAATTCAGGACGCACCCTGTATATTGAACGTTAAATGATAAAGTGCACCAATACTCTTGACATCAGATGAGTGCTTTTAAATTTTTTTTGACAGGTTTATTTTGATGTTCGAAAAACATTCCAATTCCAAATCTTTTCTCAGAATTCGTTGTAGAAATTCAGAGCTAAGCCGCCTCTGTGGTTACGAATTATAAGTCAATCTAGTAACCATGTCTTGATCAATTCATTCAATACGCAGATATCCACGCAAAAATAAAAATATATTAGGAATACCGTTCGATTTATTGATTGTTTCGCAGAGTTGAACGACTTAGGTTAATCAAAAATTGATATAAGTTCGTCGACCCGCCATGAACATATTATAGGCCTCGTATAAGTATAATAAACATTGCTCTTGATTTTCATCTTGCATATGGTTGAGATAGAAATTGAGAATTTACATTTTGGCTACTTATATCTTAGTCTCACTTGTAATATATGAAGCATAATGATAATAATAATAACTATAATACTCATTAGCCGAAACAAAATACAATTTCTCTCATCACATTCATTCATTGACACTTCGATGCTCCAACAATCATAGAAAAAGTGGGTAAGCCCTGTGGACAGGAGCTTTGGCGCTCTTGTTCAAACTTTGACAAACCATATCTCCGAAAGTATTGGTTTCTCAGAGTTGGGAATGATATCAGTGGATTCTCATAATAGAAACTGCATCATAAAAGAGACTAAATTTTAAATAAATGACGAACTTATCCGAGATATTCATTCCTGAAATCTACTCTGAAAATGATATTATATCGATTGAAACTTAGCCAATATTCCAGTTTTGTTTTCACTGGTGATATTCTGAAGCCAATATGATTAACTAACCAAAGTATATATTTCCATCATCATATGTATTATCCAATGGCATATAGCTTATATTATAGAGTATAGAGGATATATTATCCTATAATTAGTCATTTTGCATTCAATCATAATTTGAACATGAATAAATTTCACATGTCTGGTAGATAAGATGACATGGATGAACATTGAACGCAGATGGAACATGGGCGGATAGAATTCGCGCTCTGTGGAAACACAGAAGTACGATTTATTATTGAAATTTTGAAAAATCATATATCCGAAACTGTTAGCTTGTTAGAGTTGAAAATATTTTGAATTTCAGGACCGTGATGGAAAAATAAAGATTTGTCCTTTTTGGGTCTGGTAAACTCGCTGATTATCACGTTCGAAGCGGGGAAGCCATAGCTTTCTTTTTTGAAATTCGCAATATTGTCACGTTTGTTTACTTAACAGAGGTGTTTCAGAATTTGTTCAAAAAAATTCAAAAGTTTTCTCCAAAAATTAATTTCACTCACTTTGAGCTAAGTAACAAAAATTCTTTTATCTTGTCAGAATAACGGCTTAACAAATTATCGGACTGTTCTGAAGAATAATTGTTCCTCCGGAAGATCTACTCAACATCCTGTATATGGTTCTCCGGAAAAATTATTCTTAGGTTCGAAGTACCGATAATTTTTGTTCATTTTTGGATTTTTGTAGAATTATCGCAGTTGTTTTTCTCTATATGGTGTTTTTAGAACGCCATAAGAATTCAAATTCATAAACTGGAAGCTGCTTCCATCATCACAAAGTAACAATCTCATTCATTAACATCTATAACATTAACATTAAATATCATATTTTATGACAAGTTTTAATTATGCTACGCATCACCAATTCTGTGTATGTTGATATGATATTGGTTTATGGCTTCGCTAATTACAATGGATGTGAAGCAGTGAGGGAATATCAGCGTCAATATCCGGATAGGCAGATTCCCAATCATCAAAGTTTTGGAAATGTCACCAGGAACCTCAGAAAATATGGTAGATTTCTGTCCAGCAGACCGACTGAAAGCCATAATTCAACAACAGAGTAGCGACAAGAAATTATTTGAGTCGTCAATTCAAATCCTAAGATAAGAACCCAAACGCATTTGGATTGTCTCATCAAAAAGTTTGGTGTATATAGAAAAAGTGAGAAATCCCTTTGGACCGGAGCTATGGCGCTCTTGTTCAAATTTTAACAAACCATATTTCCGAAAGTATTGGTTTCTCAGGGTTGAGAATGATATCAATGGAATCTTATGATAGAACTGCATCATAAAAGAAATTCAATTCAAATAATAGTTCATTTATCAAGATTAAATGAGCAATCTGCAATGATTTAACCTCGTGGAATGGGTTATTGCAACTTACACTCGGTGCATTGTTTTACAACTCGAAATACCTAAGGAAAATACTCGGGAATATATCATCGAAATGTCTAGAGCAAGGCTGGAGACAATCATAGCAGATTGCCCAGATATTCCTCACATTTGAATAGTTTAGGCTGACGAAAAAAAAATTTTAATAGTTATTCCTTTATTTAGCGTATGGCAATTGTACACATGACATGATCTTACCTATATAATAAAAATACGAAATTAAAACTCAAACTGAAACATCAACAACACGAAACAATAAGTGTAAGAATATACACAGATGAAGATACGAAAACTCTTTCTTTTAATAGTTCATTTCATTTGTTTGAAATCAAAGAAAGAAAAAATATGTATTTCATATTCTTGTTTTTCTTCATTTGAAAACTTTCATTATAACTCTCATTATAAGACAAAAATAGTACTAAAATACAATCCTCTTTTCATAATTTAATAGTTCATACCACTAACATATTCATTCTGTATTATGAACCTTAAGTCAAGAACAAATATTTGATACAATATTTTACCATTTTTTGCTACCAACATTCGAAAATACTGGATATACGAACATGTATCTTAACTTAAGGAAGTAAAAGGTAATATTAACTTCGGTGGACAACGAACGGTAATTTATTTTGACCATTCCATTATGTTGTTCTTTCCAATTGCCTTCATAAACTACATCATTAAAATGATCCAATTCTAAATCTTCTGAAATATCATCTCCAATATTTATACATAAGTTATTCAATATGCAACAATATTATTTTTGCTATCAGAACAGTCTTGTACACATTCAAAAATTCAAGATTCGGAACCTTGTTTTCCAACACAAAATATTTTCAAAGTACGAATTATAAACAAATTAAAATAAGGTTATATGAATTCTACCTCGGCGCTGAGCGCTGACTGCCACGTTCGGAAACGGTGGTCAAGAACGCGATTCAACTGATGATGATCTACTCGATCCTGGGTTACACTATAAAGATATATGGGTTGCACTTGCCGAAAAGATAACATATATGAACACAGATCATTCCTAGATATATATATGAATATATTCATAGATACAAAACGGACGTTAGTTTTCGACTACAGTTTTCTGTGAAATCATTAGTATCACGATTTAATATATAGATTTTGAAAAATCATCTCCGACAGCATTATTTTGTTAGAGTTGAGAATAATTTGAATGGATTCTTATGATGAAACTACATCCTACAAAAATAGAATTTGAAATTTGTTATGTTAAAAAAAAAAAAATTTTCGTTACTCTGAAACCTCCAAGCTGATTTTGCCCAATAAGGAAGATAAGTATCTCCCAAACCTACAACTGTCTAGCTCATTCCGTTCGAGAGTTATCGTGGTTATCTTGGTCGAGTTCAGTACCTAGAGGGGAGAACGCTCTGGCAATGAGTTTGAACAAGCGAACCAAAGCAATCTGGCCCCACGTCAGTGGTTTTTCCATTTTTGCGCGTATGTTCTGGGGAACATCGCGTTATCATTTTGCCCAAATGTCTGTAATTTTCGAATTCTTTGCCGAAAATGGTCTCAAACGATTGGGTTTGACTCCCTTATGAAGAATTTGAGGTCAAATTCGATTCTGTCCGGCCGGTCGTCCGGCCGTTGCCACGATTAATTGAGAACGGAAAGAGCTAGCGACTTGAAACTTTCAGGGTAGGTGGTGTATCCCAATACGACGGACAAGTTCGTTAATGAGCATAATCGCCTTAATGGTTTCCGGGTAATAATTTTATTTTCAACCAATATAAATCCGATCGAATCGAAGCTTGGTGAGTAGTTGTAGAATATAAACCTGAGCACGTTTGTGCAATTTTGTGTGAATAGTATCGCTATAAAATTTAATATCCCTCTGAAATGTGGTTGTTATTTCCTCAATAACTAGAAAAATACAAAACCGATCCAATTCAACATGGTTAGGAGTTGTAGAATGTGAACGCGAAAATTCTTTCAAAATTTCGTGAGGATCGTGTAGTAAAAAATGTTCCAAAAATCATTGAATATCATCGAAAAAAATTATATATATCAGAAACTATTCATCCGACAAGGCTGACATTTTGCAAGAGCCTTCAGAAGCTAACTCTACTACCAAGTTTCAAGTTTGAACACGATCGGATTTCTATTGTTGGAGATACGAGCAGGCTTGTGTGAGTACAAAAAAAATTGGTTCAAGCACTGACGTGAAGTCAGGAGCTTTTGCGCGTATGTTCTATTGTCCATTCGCCTGTATTGGACGAATTTACCATGGGAAATTCGATTAAGAGTGTCCCATACAGGAAAACGGACAATATAATTCACCATGGTAAATTCGATTAAGAGTGTCCAATACGGGGAATGGACAATAGAACATACGCGTAAAAGCTCCTGACTTCACGTCAGTGCTTGAACCAATTTTTTATTCAAAATGTATTTTTCCTCTACGAATTGTACATGTAAGCTCTACGAAGTCGGTTCACATCCAACTTCGTTTGCTAGCTTTCCTTAATTTCTAAATTTCCTATAGAGATCAATTTTCGAAAGGGAATATTCATTAATTCTAGCCTGAGCACACAGGTTTCATCGAACATAGAGTTAATCCAAACAATGGATTATCCTGAGTATTTTTGCTTGTGTGTCAAACCCCTGTCAACAGCTCAGCCAACAGTTTCTAGAAAATCCATAATGAATGGAAAGGACAGTAGGGAATAATTAGCTTTGAACTAGAACATTTCTATTCTAGGATATCGTTGAATAGTTGAATCTATTTTAAGTTTGTAATGACCTCTCTAGGTACACGAAATCCGTCATAAGACCAAGTAAAAATAAAAAGGTTGTTGACATTTACAAAAATAAGTATAGGTTCATAAGTTTTTTTTCTGGCAGATGTACAACTATTGATATCATAAATTTCCTGATTCTTCGACGTTATTGACCCAAAAACTTCAGTTCAACTCATCCAAGTTTTATATTTTTAAATTGGAATTTTGAGCTTTATTTACATTATTTAAATGAATCATTTTTGATGAGCAGGTATATCTACTCTTGAATAAACATATAGATCGTTGATAGGCGGCAAAATATCTTTACGATGAAATTCTTCGATCGCAGAACACTTGTGAAACCCCTAGTAGGAACCCGAGTAGGAAACGATCTTCACCCATATGTTTTTTGGCGCTCTTGTTCCTCGGAACAGAGTGCCCAAATGTCTGTAATTTTCGCATTTTTGGCTGAAAATGGTGTGTACGATTTGGTTCGACTCACTGATCAAGAATCCGTAATCAGTATCGATTCTGTTGGCCGGCCAATACACAATAACACAATAACTCTCGAACGGAATGGGGTAGACGGTTGAAATTTTCAGAGTAGGTTTGCGAGATAAATATCTCGGTTAAGTTCGTTATTGTCAAATCGGCCAGGTGGTTTCGGAGTAACAAACAAAAATATTTTTTTTTCATTACAAATTATGAATTTTCTATTTTTTAAGATGCAGTTTCATCATAAAAATCAATTGATATCAGTCTCAACTGTAGCAAACTAATATTTTCGGAGATATTATTTTTCAAAATTTCAATAATTATTCTCAATTCTATATGATTTCATAGAATACTCTAATTAAAATTTGCTGATATATGTAAATACAACATGAGGTGAGTCATAGACCTACGTGAGCAGCAACTTTGGCGCTCTTGTTCAAACTTCACCAAATCATATCTCCGAAGGTATTTGGTTCTCAGAGTTGGGAATGATATCAATGGATTCTTATTTAATTTATTTTATGATGCAGTACTATCATAAGCATCCATTTAAATCATTCTCAACTCTAACAAACCATTACCTTCAGAGATATTATTTTTCAAAACTTCAGTAATGAATTTTTATGATTCCATAGAATGCTCTTATTAGAATTTGCTTATGTATGTAAATCCAACATATGAAGTGAGTCATAGAACTACATTTTGAAGCAGTGAAAAAAAGAGAACATTTACGCATCAATAGAGATGCAGAAATGTCAAAGTGAAGAAGATAATTATTTTCGTCAAACTCAACCAAATTTTCGTCCGATGTTCGCATAAGTATTATTCCGATGTATAATCAGCCCTTGAGCTTTAATTTTTTACAAACAACATGGCGTATTTGCCTGATATACTTTTATAACTATTTCTGAGGTCAAATTCGCAAAAATGAGTGGGATAGTCGTGCGTCAGGTTCAATGACACCTCAACTGCATCGATCCACCCTGTCATCCCACCGAGACCAAGCCTTCCATGATATCGTCATGAGAATATGCCCATAGCATCCCGTAAAAATTGACTGAAGTAACGCCCGCGCCAACGAATCTCGCGTCCTCGTGAATCGAACAATGAGCTTTCCCGCGCGCAGCTCACGCATACGGAACAATGGGAAACGGGAAACTCGGCTTGAAAAATGGGGACCTTTATTTACCACGAACAGTTCATGTTGGGAGATAACAGCACTCTTTTATCTTGAGATATGTTGATCCAGTCGTGGATTTTACCCATTGGGGGTGTGTATTTTGTTTGAATATACAGGGTGAGTCTTTGACCACTGCATTAATTTTAACCAAAGATTCCTCTCATCAAATGAAACACTTTTTTCATTTACCATTTTTCCATATTCGGCTCAGGTAAAATGTTACAAGCGTTTAAAGATTTCACAATGTGCTAATACACTCCCGCATATAAATTATCTATGACATTGTTGGCGGACGAGAATAAGGCATGGTAACGTGGTTTACAGCTTGATTCGGGATTCCAACGCTCAGGGACGGATCCATAAAAGTAGTGAAATTTCTGGAGTTTTCCATACATTCAATGAAGAATATCTCAAAAACGGTGCGTTTAAGGAGAAATGATGAAGAATAATATAATGTTCTAAAACGATGGAATATTCTTGAAATGACTCAAGAAAAACTTTATATGCTTTCTTTATGCTAATTTCGTTTAGTTTTATGAATCCACGAGTCCATAACTAGAAAACCAGTAGAAGTAGAAAATAACTAATATTTGGAAAATATGTATCATTGTTATAGGAAACTTTACGCCAACATTCATTTTATTCAAAGCTACCTAATAAAAACCGATTTTTTTTCAAAATTTCAACAGCCTGTATATTTTTACCTGAGCTGAATTTGGAAAAATATTAAAGGAAAAAAGTGTTTCGTTTGATGAGAGGAATCTTTGGTTAAAATTAATGCAGTGGTCAAAGACTCACCCTGTATACAGTGAGCGTCAAAAGTATGGAAAAATAGATTATTTTTTCCCCTTTGAGGAATAGCGAAGAATGTTTTGATAGGTTAAATTAATTTATGTTTGGCGCTCTTGTTCCTCGGAGCAGAGTGCTTATCAATTTGCACAAATGTCTATAATTTTCGAATATTTGGATGAAAATGGTCTCAAACGATTCGATTTTACTCAATGATCAAGAATCCGTGATCGAAATCGATTCTGTCCGGCCGTCCATCCAGCCGTTAACACGATAACTCTCGAACGGAATGAACTTGACAGTTGAAATGTTCACAGTAGGTTTAAGAGATAAATATCTCGGTTACGTTCGTTATTGGACAAAATCAGCCAGATGGTTCCGGAGTAACGAAAAAATTTTTTTTTTCTTTCATTACAAATTTCGAACTCAATTTTTTTCAAGATGCAGTTTCATCATATGAATCCACTGATATCATTTTCCACTCTAACAAGCTAATACTTTCGGCAATATGATTTCCAAAAATTTCAATAATACATCGTACTTCTATGTTATCACAGAATGCGAATTCTATCGGTCTGTGTTATATCTCTGTTCACTTTTCATACAAGTAATCTCATCTACCTATGACAGACATGTCAAATTGTTCTAACAAACAAAGTATGATTGAATGCAAAGTGACAAATTATAGAATATTCTAATCACCCCTACCCTATATGCCCTTAGATAATCCATATATTATGGAAATATATAATTTGGTAAGTTTATCAAATTCAGAATATTTTCAGTGGCTAAGTTTCAATTGATATAATATAATTTTCAGAGAAGATTTGAGGAATGAATATATCGATTAAGTTCGTCATATATTATTATAATATTATATTTTTATTTAGTTTTTTTCATGATGCAGTTCTATTAAAGGAATCCATTGATATCATTCCCAACTCTGAGTAACCAATAATTTGTAAAAGTTTGAACAAGAGCGCCGAAGCTCCTGTCCACAGGGATTTCCCACATTTTTAAGGAACATTTTTCCGTAACCGTTTTTCTCTGCCATTTCTCGTTACCAAGTTGTAGAATACTGACACAAAGACGTTTATTAAATTTTGTGAGAATCAATAGAAGATTTTTAAAAATTATTGAAAAATGTTATTTATTTTACGATAACTTGAGAACGGAAAGAGATAGTGACTCGCAATTTACAAGGTAGGTTGTGCAACTAAAGCAATATTTGAGTTGAATAGGCGTAATCGTCCAAACGGTTTTGGAGTTATAACCAAATGAAATGTGGTTGTTATTTCCTCAATAACTCAAAAAATACAAATCAGATCCAATTCAAACATGGTAATTAGTTGTAGAATGTAGGTTTAGCCAAATTTCGATAGGATCGTATCACTAGAAAATTCTTTAAAAAATCATTGAATATCATTGAAAAAAATTCTATTTTTCAAAAAGTATTCGTCCGACATCGCCGAAATTTTGCGAGAGCCTTCAAAACCTAACTCTACAAAATAGTTCCTAGTAAGAACACGATCGAATCTATGTATATTGCTGGAGATCCGAGCATCCTTGGGTGGGTTCAGTAGCTGGATGGGTAACCATTGCTCGATAACTTTCGAACGGAAAAAGATAGGGATATCTTCCGGATATGTTGAGCATCTGAATGGGAGAGTTAAGTATACTCATTATTAGTCATATTCATTATTAGTTTTTCTCTTCGTTGATGTTGTTTCTTTATTGTTTGTTAGGCAACATTGTTCAATTGATTGCTTCTGACGAATATCTTGTGTTTCTTGCGTAGAAGCAAATCACAAAATAATTAATTTTTATTTTATAGATAATTTTCAGAGTTTGGGAGAGAAAACCCAGAAATAACCTTTTAATAATAACATTCTGAATTCAGTTATGCACATGAAACGCCATTTGAGTCAATAATTCTCGAGTTATTAATTATTTTAATTTGAAAATCAGGTGAAGATTTTTAAATGAAGCCTTCACCATATGAACACATTTTCATTTGAAAAACGATACTTGAAGGGTTCATAACTCACAAAATTATCAAAGTTGGCTTAAGGTTAAGATTATATATATCCCTATATCCCCCTGGTGACCTTCCTGGATATAGAAGGCGCTTTTAATGTGATGCGACCTTCACCAGACTTCATTGTGGAATTGATCCATGTTGGGTCTCTACATCCCTGTGTGGCGATGTAGTGAGATTCATGGCTGGGAGGGGCTGCCCATAGGGAGGAGTACTATCTGCTATGGTCTCTCCTGGTGGACGATCTACTGGTCATAATAGGCACGTAGATATTACTAATTATTGCGACCACGGACCATGATGAATCACACCTGGTCCAGAGCCACTCAGGGGCTCCAACAGCAACAAAAGACTGATTAGAGGGGGAACAGTAAAATGTGAACCCTCATAAGACCTTGACGGTTTCACTAGCTTACCATGGATCCCCTCACTATAACTGGAGTTCACATCTCTTTGCGGATGAGGCTAGATATCCCGGTGTCATTCTAGAGAGAAAGCTTAATGGGAATTCACACCTAGGAAGGGTGATTCACAAGGCCAGGCATCATTCTGGGCCTGCCAGCGAATTTGTGGAAAGATCAGGAGCCTGATATGATCGGATACGGTCTGGTTCTCTGCAGGCCGAGACCAAAGAGATAATAAACTTGCAATCCGATGTATCTATCAGCAAAACTTTCACAGAGTGGTCCTATCTCGTATTTCCCAGCAGAGAACCATCTCTGGGGCCCCACTGCTTGAGGGTCGCTGTTGGTTCACATATGGCTCCGTTACCACCCAAGAGTTGGGAGCGGGAATCAGTGGTTGAAAAATTTCTGTTGGAGATTCCATCAGCCTGGGTAGATTTGAGACTCTCATGCAGAAATTTCCAATAATCGAAGTTTATTGTATGAAAGGGTGGTTCCATAGATCAGTTAAGATCCTAGCTGTCTTGAAGGCCTTGGCTTGTCCAGGACTGTCGGATTATACTTGCTGAACTGGGAGAGTGCAGCAGGTGGAGCTTATCTGGATACCGTGCTATTCGAGCATGGAAGGTGGTGGACTCATTGGTGTCGCAAAGGGATTTCAGGGGGTTCATTGAACCTGCACCCCTTTGGCATATCTCTCAGGACAGAAAGGTGGGCGAGCAACATATTTATAGTTCAAAAGGACCATATCTACTCTTAGAGATGCTCGCTTAACAATTATTGACACGTTAGCTGGAAGGTCCAGACTATAGTTCAAATTCTCCAGGTTAGACATGAGAGTTTTAACAACTGTTTCACTATGGCCTCAGAAAACACCTAAGTATGTTGGGGTTGGTTAAGGACTCTGAGTGCAGACTATGCCTGGAGGATGACGAGTCTACGGAGCACATCATTTGTTGCTGTTCCGCTCGGGAAAGGATTAGATTTGAGAAACTAGGAGTGCACCAACTGAGACTGAGGGAACTGGACCACCAGACTCATTTCCCTTATCAAAAAGCTTGTGGGTGAAGTATAGATTTAGTTGTGCCACAATAAACTGACTGGTGGCAGAGGACGGGTTTCGTCCTGCGGAGACAACACATATCGTGTAGGTAATCTTGCACATTAGGGTCCATTTTCTGAAAATATCAATATCCACCCTTTAGTTACTCAAATTGCCAACCAATTAATAAATTGAATTGAAATTGACAAACCATAAAAGTAGTTTATTTTAATGAAGTTTTTTGGAAATAAGGATTTTGCATTTAGTATTTTAAATACAAATGAAAAACTATTCTGTACTTACTTTGAATTTGAAATGTTGAATGTATTCGACACACCTCTGGTTGGGCAGCCTTGGTCAAACGGATGGAGACGCCCTTGAAATGTTCTGTCATGGAATAATGGGCAATGAGCCTCATTCAGCCATATGAGTAGCTATACAAAGCCAGGAGCCTTTCGGTGCTCTACAATGTCAAGAGAATACACACGAGATTGACAGAAGGAATTAAACTCCTCTAAACGAAGGAGATGGCCGATTTCCTTCACGAATATAGTCCCGGATTCATGCCTTATATCTTTATTACACTATGCCTTTTCCTTGTCTATATTTGCGCCTATTTTCATGGCTATTTGTTGGCTGAATTTCCCCCCAAATGAGTGGCACTATCACACCGCGCTTTTTTCGCGCTTGCTTCGGGCAGTAATTTCAGAGCTGCAAACATTGAAGAAATTGACATATTTACCTGAAGTTCTTGTTTTGTTCGTACATTTTTAAAACAATACCATAGTGTTTCAAGAATATCTGAAGAAACGTTTAATACGATACTACATAGAGTACAAATTCACATACAGAAAAAAGAGCTGTAATTCCAGAAAGCCTTTCTCCAAAAAACGAAATTAATAACTACTTTGCATACTAGGCTACTATGTGAAACTTCATATCACTCAGGGATAGCCATCACAGATTATCTGGCCTTCATAAAAATTAGTTAGTTTTCGTCCTCAGAGTAATAAACATTTTATTATTGAATTTACGAAGGCTGCGATTCAAAGGATAGAATAAACTAGGTTATGTTAAGACGTCAAGTCAGACAGATAAATATTGTGTTGGTAGACATGACATTTCGACCAAAACGCTTGAAATCCCCACGATTCAGGGGGAACAAGTAGAACCAGTTCTATTTATTTTCAAGCCTGAAACAGTCTACAAAATAGTCCCTGGCGCATGCGTATTTCTTCAAAATTTCAGGCTGACAAATAGGCGCGAAAAAGACATACCGCCGTATTCACTAAGCATTCAATCTCCGTTAAGTCCTAACTGAGGTTCTCAGTTAAGGATAAATTGGGGATAATAAGGGACAATAAGGGGTAAAGGTGGTAAAACAGGCCTGTTTCACCACCGTTAAATATGTTAACTGAGGTTGCGATTCATATTTATCCTTAACTGACGACCTCAGTTAGGACTTAACGGAGATTCAAACACTTAACAATGCTTTATGAATACGGCCGATAGTGTAATAAGGGTATTACTCTTCCTGTGTGATTAGCACAGTCCTTAACGCCTACGCTCCAGGGTATTCTTCGAGACAACGATCATTAGAAGCTCGAATGAGGTAAGAGGAACCATGGACCTTGAATTCCAAAAGTAGCCGAACTCTACGCACATTTCTCATTCATGCATATCTCGCCAAAAATGAAAGTGTGCCACAATTATTATATTCGGCTGGTCTCAGTCAAGGTTACCACGATGCGTCGAAGAGATACGAGTAAGAGAAGGAAGATCACATACATGCGATTTTGAAAGTTATGTATTTGAATCAACATTGACCTGCAGTCCGAAGTATGGTGGCGTATCCACGCCGAAGAGCACGTCACAAAGTGGGTCACCTACTTTTGAACGTTTCATTGACAAGAACATCCATGGTCATAGTTTGCTGGACGAAATAGTGTTACATTTCACTTTCTTTTGTGATGCACCGTACGAAAGAAGGGTCCCTCCCATCAAGATGATTTTTGAGCGCATGTTCTGCGTGCTATCATTTCGCCAACATGACTGAAATTTTCGAATTGTTTGCCGAAATTGGTCACAAACAATAAGGTTCGATTCCTGATGAAGAATTCGAGGTCATATGACATTATGTCTGGCCGTTGCCACGATAACTTCGAATGGAAGGAGATAGCGAATTGAAATTTTAAGGTAGGTAGCGCGTTAATGGTCATAATCGTCCAAACGTTTTTCAAATACTGATTTTGTTCTCAAACAATACAGATCTGATCAAATTGAAACTTGGCAGCTAGTTGTAGAATATGAACACAAAGACGTGTGTGAAACACTTGAGTTCTTTAATAGGCATAATCGGCAAAACGGTTTAGGAGTTATACCCATCTGAATTTTGTTCTTATTTTCTAAATAACTCAAAAAAGCGAATCCGATCCAATTCAGATATGTTAATTAGTTTAGTAGTAATAACTTTAAGAGATAGCAACTTGCAATTTTCAGGATATATTGCGCATCCAAATAGGACATTTATATTCATCTTAAATTTTGTCTTTATTTCCTCAATAACTCAAAATATTTATATTTATATTTCAGAAAGTATTCGTCGGAATCCGTTGAAATTCCGCATATACCTTGAAGCCAACATTTTACAATCGAGTACCGAATTTCCACTCGATTGACACGCATGAGGCGTGAATATACAATGGAACATGCGCGCAAACGAACCAGACTTCACGTCAGTGCTGTTAAAAAAAAATTGGGTCATGTTCTTGTCCACAGTGGTTTTTTAACGCTCTTGTTCCTAGGAACAGAGTGCTTGTCAATTTGCCCAAATAACTGTAATTTTCGAATTTTTGGCTGAAAATGGTCTTGAACGATTTGGTTTGACTCACTGATCAAGAATCCGTGGTCGAAATCGATTTTGTCTGGCCAGCCAGCCATCCGGCCGGCTTTTAACACGATAACTTTCGAACGGAATGAGGTACACAGTTGAAATTTGCAAAGTGGGTTTGAGGATAAATATCTCGGTTAAGTTCGTTATTGGGCAAAATCGGTCTAATAGTTTCGGAGTAACGAAAAAACATATTCTTTTTTTTACATTACAACTTTTGAATTAAAATTTTTGTAAGATGCAGTTTCATCATAAGTATCCATTGTTATCATTTTCAACTCTAACAAGCTAATACTTTCGGAGATATGAAGTTTCAATAATACATCGTAAGTTCTATGTATTCACAGAATGTGAAAACAGAATCTTTCTGTGATCACTATTCATAAATGTCATATTTTCTAGCTATCAGAAACTGTCAATTCATAGTTGATATTTTCTTTTGGAAAGTATTCGATTCTTGAATTTTTGAATATATACAAGACTGTTTTGATGTAATTGAAAGGTTTTTTCTGAATTTTCTCTCCCAACTCTGAAAAATATCTATAAAATAAAAATTAATTATTTTGTGATTTGCTTCTGCGTAAGAAACATATTTGTCAGAAGCAATCAATTGAACAATGTTGCCTAACAAACAACAACGAAACAACATCAACGAAGAAACATTTATATCGTAACGTTTCGGAGTCTATATCAGACTCCTTCGTCAGACGCTTAATGAAAATCTTTAGAATTATTTTGTTTATAGTTATTTTGTGAAATTCAAGAATTGAAACATTGACAGTATTTATTATTTATTTATTTACTGTCAATGTGACAATCCTTGAATTTCACAAAATAACTATAAACAAAATAATTCTAAAGATTTTCATTAAGCGTCTGATGAAGGAGTCTGATATAGACTCCGAAACGTTACGATATAGTTGTTTCTTCGTTGATGTTGTTTCGTTGTTGTTTGTTAGGCAACATTATTCAATTGATTGCTTCTGACAAATATCTTGTGTTTCTTACGCAGAAGCAAATCACAAAATTATTAATATTTATTTTATAGATATTTTTCAGAGTTGGGGAGAGAAAACCCAGAAAAAACCTTTCAATAATGAGTATACCTCCCACAGTATCCTTTAATGATTACTTGTTTTGACATAGTTTATGGGGGCAATAGGAAAGAAGAACATAATGGAATCATCAAAAAAATTAGTGTTCGTTGACCACTGAGGTTAATATTACCTTTTACTTCCATAAGTAGTGAGACATGTTCCTATATACAGTATTTTCATAATGTTGCTAGCAAAAAAATACTGAATTATGAATCAACATTTGTGTATCAAACATTTTTTCTTGAGTTAAGGTTCATAATACAGAAAAGAATGTGTTAGTGGTATGGACTATTAAATTTTAAATTATGAAAAGAGGATAGTATTTTATCAATATATTTTGAACTAATAAAATAATTTGTTCGTAATGCACTACCTACTCAAATATCAGGATTAAATGTACAATCTGCTATGATTGTCTCCAGCCTTGCTCTAGACATTTCGATGATAATTTCCTTAGGTATTTCGTTGTGAAAACTATGCACCGAGTCTAAGTTGCAACAACCCATTCCACGAGGTTGAGTCATTGCAGATTGCTCATTCAATCTTGAGAAATAAATTTAATGACAATTTTTGAAGCATTAAGGTATTTGAGCATTGTAGATTGCTCTTTTTTTATAAGATAATTTTTGAAGCATTTTTTTTAAACGACACTTTTTTTAAATTTGATTTCTTTCATGATGCATTTCTATCATAGGAATCCATTGATATAATTCCCAACTCAGGGAAACCAATAGTTCGGAGATATAATTTGTCTGTTTGAACAAGAGCGCCAAAAAGCTCCTGTCCACAGGGCTTGAACCAATTTTTATATATTTAGATTCATCTGGTCTTATAAACCATGAGTTATTCAGTCACATCAAAATAATTCATACAGTTTAATCGGAGTGAATTCGATGGTTTTCAGTTCGAAATAGTTTTCAACCTGAACACAATATCAAATCAGTTCAACACATTTCAACTGATGGAAATTATCTAACGCAATTTTGATCGATGAAAACATAACACCTAAAATGTTATCATAACCAAATTATCTCAGAGACGAAGAAGTGGCATAGGTCAAAAGATGCGTCAATATTTTCGTCAATTTGACCTACTTGCCCATCGAAAATGGTAGCTGACATAAAACCGAACACAACCTTGGAAAGCATGCTTAGTTTCTTATCACTTTCTCCGGAATGAGCGATTGGTAAGGCGGCCTTAGTTACTTCTTTACCAACCCAGCGGCAATTCCAATGATTCGGTTTGTCTTAGAGGCACAATGTATAACACACATTATTTTTGAATACATGTTTGATGAAAACTCAAAACCTTCATCATAATTTTAATTGACGATGAGTTAATGGAAATCAGGAAATTACAACCTGTAATATGTTTTTATGGTCTCTTGAGCATGAAGAGTCTGTTTTCGTTCATGAGCTGAGAAAGCTGTTTTTGTTTCCAGACTATTGCAGTACTTCTACTTTCTGATGGTGTCTACTAAATTTTCAAGGATTCGTGCTTTGGATATTCTTCGTTTGATTCGATTGGATATCCTAAATGTTCATTGACGGTATAGCTTATATATTTGGCTTAATTTTTGGCGCTCTTGTTCTTCGGAACAGAGTGCTTATCAATTTGCCCAAATGTCTGTAGTTTTCGGATTTTTGTCTGAAAATGGTCTTACAGGTTTTGTTTCGACCCACTGATGAAGAACCCGTGGTCGAAATCGATTATGTCCGGCCGTAACAACGAGAACTCTCGAACGGAATGAGTAAAGCAGTTGAAAGTTTCAGAGTATGTTTGGGAGATGAATATCTCGGTTCGTTATCGGGCAAAATCGGCCAATTGGTTTAGGAGTAACGAAAAAAAAATTTTTTTTACCGTACAAATTTCAAATTCAATTTTTTCAAGATGTAGATTTATCATAAGAATCCATCGATACCTTTCTCAACTCTAATGAACTAATACTTTGGGAGATATGATTTTTCAAAATTTCGATAATTAATCGTAATTTCATCATGATTTTTTGAATCTATTTTCTTTCATGATGCAGTTCTATCATATGAATCCATTGATATCATTCCCAACTCTGAGAAACCAATGCTTTTCAGTATTTTGTTGATAGCTATTCTGAAATTCGAGAATTGTCACATTGACAGTATTTGAAAATCATACTAATTTAGTTTTACTGTGCATAGAAGTTTCCAAGTTCCAACTCCTTTTTTAATAAATTCAGCCAAATATGGTCAAGGGTTTCAGAGTTGGAAATTTATATCACAAAAAAGAAACCTATTCACATTTTTCATTTTTCTTTGGTGAATCAGATATTGAAAAAAAAAATATATTCCAAGAAGGTATGTTTCATTCCTCTAGGTAGTTTAAAAAGTAATTTAAACATATATATTTCGGATACTGATAAGTTCGATTCCGAAAAAAAAGTATATTTTTTGAGACTTCTTAGTTTCATTAAGTGTCACTGAATGGTATTTCTGGAAACGGAAATTTAAATCCCCATTTCCAAATGACCTCTCCCGTAATATCACTTTATACTTCTGTCAAAGAATAAGTATTTTTTTATATAATTGTTTTCGCTCATTTGTATGAATGAATTTAAATTCTGCATACTTCCAGAATATTACTGATCACTTCTGATTATTAATCAATTACTAAAAAATATTATAGGAATTATTGGCACTGACTTCTGACGTTTAGGTTTAGTTCGGATATCATCAAAACTGTACTAACTACCTAACAAAATTAATTATATGAATATCATTAATTTCAGAGTGGATAGTATTTAAGGGGTTACATGGGTTTCGTCGGGTAAAAAAGGCCTATTTTCAATATTTTTTTTTTTTTTAAATTATTTATTTAATTCAAACTTTCTTCTGTCGTATAGATACATATTTAAAGAATGATTTCTGAAATTTAAAAAAAAAAAATTAAAACTCCTCCTTTGTGACGTCATTTCCGGTGACCCCTCGGAAAAAAGGTGCGTCCGCGTTGTCAGCATAACTCCTGACAAAATCATCTAAAATGAAAAAACAAAAATATGTGTTTCAGTTAAGACCATAAACTCATGCTTGAACGAAGGAAAGAAGAAAAAAATAAAAATTGGAATTTTGGCAGACATTTTTCCAAAAAAATGAAAATTTCGGTCAAATTTTCTTGACATTTTGTTTTTTTCAAATAGTTGTATTTGAAAAAAAAAATCCTTCGTTCAAACACGAGTTTATGGTCTTAACTGAAACACATATTTTTGTTTTTTCATTTTAAATGATTTTGTCAGGAGTTATGCTGACAGCGCGGACGCACCTTTTTTTCCGAGGGGTCACCAGAAATTACGTCACAAAGGAGGAGTTTTTATTTTTTTTTTTGAAAATTTCAGAAATTATTTTTTAAATATGTATCTATAAGACAGAAAAAAGTTTGAATTAAATAAATAATTATTTACATAGAAAAAAAATTGAAAATAGGCCTTTTTTACCCGACGAAACCCATGTAACCCCTTAAACTATCTATTATTAGTGTTCTATGATCTAAACTGTACCAACCACCTAAAAACTTTAACCCTATAAATATATTTTATTCCAGGGCTGGCTGTATTTTCTCGGTTCTCCTTACCCAAATTTCATTCTGGCAACACTGAGTTATAATGATCCTGAATTCGTTCATCGTCTGGACAAGCCATGGATATAGAATAACCAATTAACACGTTATTCTATGTCTATGGAACAAGCTCGTATTAAATATCAGCATGCGAATTCTAACCTTAAATTTCACCGAATTATTTATCGAAATATTTATAACAAACAGGGAATTGTTCCTCATGCAGTTTATAAAACACTATGCTGTGAGTTCACTTAACAATTCTGTTAAGTCATGTGGCCTTTTTTCCTTCAGTTTTGATCAGTATTTGCTATTATTGAATGCACCTGTCACAAACTATTTTTTTTTTATATTTCTAGTTGAAAAATCATTCCGCCGTAAAAGGATTATTGTTGTCCATAATTGATAGCACATAAAGGTAAAAGCCACAATTTTTTTTCGTAATTTTTGAGAAAAGTGCCTATTCTAGCCATTTATCGAAACCATTTAATAGGTATAAGATAACTACGCAATAATTTAAAACATATTTCATTGAAGAAAATAGACAGTTTTATCCAAAATGATCTGTAAATTGATCGCTAGGATAGTCGATGAAAAAGAACAACCTTCCACATTCTTATCCCAATTTCAATAATCATCAGATACACTGACACATCAGTCGAAATCTATATAGCTTCAGCAGGACTATTATATATCCTGTGGGCCAAAACAACTAAGGCGGTCTAATGTCGAAGTTATTACATGTTTGTGAACGAAATATGAATGACGACTAGATTTCATATACTGCACATCATACTTATTTTTGATTTATTATTTTCTCGAGTTATAAACCAGTGAAGTTGTAAAGCGAAAAAAAAAGGTAGAACGTAGAACAATAATTATATTTA
Source organism: Halyzia sedecimguttata (assembly GCA_937662695.2). NCBI lineage: Eukaryota > Metazoa > Arthropoda > Insecta > Coleoptera > Coccinellidae > Halyzia > Halyzia sedecimguttata. The sequence continues at coordinate 19,872,097 of OW569417.2, read as the reverse complement.
ATGATATTTTCAATCTTATGATTCATTTGACATTCGAAAGATGTTTCATGTTGCCAACGGATCATTTCCAGTAAGTTCTGACAGCTTTTTTATATTCACTGAAATTGATTTGTTCCTTATCGATGAACCACGAATTAAAAATTCTTGATTTTATTATTCATTTCAATCGATAATAATTTTGAAATCAGATTACGCAAATGCCTTGACTAATTAATTGGAGTCATTTTGCTCAGTTTTCAGTGCAAATCGAATCACACTATATAAATATAATCCAACAAACTTATCAGATAGTAACTTAAAAACATTCAGGTAATTCACTTCCTGATTGTCTGCACAAGGTAAACTTTTTAGATAAGATCCAGTGAATGAAGTCATAACGGAGTTGTCCTAATGCAATACCACGCATATTTTCGGAGCGAGCATATAAGATTTCATATCTGGTATTATAAATTTGATTTTATTTTCAAGGGCATTGTTGTATGTCTAGGTTTTCCGTATGGAGTCTATATAGAAATATATGCTATATGCATGTGTCATTCTGATGAGTTGAAATATTTTCATTTCCATCATTCTTGATCTCAAAAATTTTAATGACTTTCTCCTTCCATTCAATAGCTTCGGAAAATTTTATGGACAGACGAAATATTCAAATTTATAACCACCAGAATTATTGTCATGTTCATAGGGGTATTGTTTTTTAATCCAGCAGGAAAAATGAAAATTATTAGATACGTAACCAGGGCGTAAAGCTTCTGTTTTTAATACACTCCGTCAATCCTAAATATATTTTTCAAATATCCGAAAATCTATTGAACCTTATTCATTCATCAAAATGAATAATATAACACTAGATGCAACAAACAAAAACTATAAGATTAAAACCAATTTGTATATTTACTGGAATATGAAAAAAGATATGATAAAATTAACAAAATCTTCAAGAAAGCGGGGACTAATAATCGCGTAAAATCATATTTTCGGAAATAGTATTGCTTCCACATTTTGGAAAACTATCGGAAAGTTTCAATATATTACGGTACGTTGACATGGGTAGTGGATAACGAGTACGAGGTATGTTTTGCTTAGCAACGATCCGTGCCAAAAAATGACTCACCTTCTTAATTCACTGCCCATGTCAAGGCAGATTTGATAAAAATTAATATGTAGTTTTGTTATTCAATTAAGTTCACAATAAATATTTTTGAAAATATTGTCTATACATTCATTGAAATTTATTAGACGTGCTCGCGGAATTATAATGTTTAACTCTTCAACATGTTACTTTTTGCTCGAGAACATTTGCCAAACTCACCTCGTTTGGAAAATTGGGTCAGTTTAATGTGAATCATTTGAATGAAGTGCGATGAGGATGTGAAGAAAATAGTAATTCTGTAATAAGAGATACCAAATTTATTTAAAGTGTTTATTATATTCTTCCCCATTCTTATAGAAATAGGTCATTTGCAACAGTTTCGTCTGCGATAAAATTTCCTGTCACATATTTGGAGCTGATCCTTGAATAACTCGTAAAATTCCGTCTACTTCAGATGAGTGCAGTGTTCGCTTGAAAATAAGAATTTAGTTGTCGCAGTACAATTGCATTTATCCTCCTTGAGAATAACATCGTAAAAATATTACGATCTCTCTTGTTATTATGAATTAGGTGACATCCAGTTTGTCGATTTATAAATAGTCCGCAGGAAATAGTAAACTTCTATAGTAAAAGGAGTGATAAGTCGGTTATAAATCAAGCTGTTTTAACGAGCTTATAAGTTTTGGTTGCCGCACTGGCCTTGCTGACAATCTTGGAATTCTCTATTATAAATAGAAATACACTAATTCCTCATTCATTTGATATTTCAAATCAAAATGTTTTACGTGAAAACACACATTTTTACCGTTTGACAAAACAACACCTTAATAATGCTCAGTGCGAAGTGAGTATATTGCTATGGGATCGTCCATTAATCACGTGATGATTTTTTCAGCATTTTTTACCCCCCTCCCCCTCCTCCTTGGTGATACTTGGTGAGGTTTGAGCTCACCCAACCCAAATCACTTGTATTTTTTAGAACCAACAAAGAATCTTAAAATTTTCATTATCATCTTCAATTACAGATATAAAGTATAATCTAATTTTATTCTGAAATCGGTTTAGAAATCACGCGTTTGGCGAAGGGCGCGTTCCAATATTCCTGAACAGTACTGTGTATATTATATTGTGTTGTTAACGTAGTATACTTGAGTCACTATTGTGAATACGTATATTTATGTTTTTGTTTTTTATTTGTGTGTTTACATTTTTTATATTTTTGTATCTAGAAATATGTGTCCATATATATTGTATAGAGTGTGTAAAGCGCCATACGCTAAATAAAGTACTGTGCAGTAAATTTAGTCGTCTAATATTTACTGGCGATGCCTACTGTCACAAGAGAGCGTTCCGAAATTATTTATTGCAGCCAGTATTGCCAGCAATATCGGGAAAAAAAAATGTTTCTCCATTTTTTGAAATTTTCTAGGGGTACGGTTCTTAAAAGATTTTAAAAACGTCTTATTTCGATATTCTACAACTAGTTACCAAGTCTATATTTTTTGAGTTATCGAGGAAATAATATTCCAGGTGGGTATAACTCTGAAACCGTTGGACCCATTATGCCCGTAAACGAACTCAGCTCTTCCATTCGGATACGCAACTCACCCTGAAAATTGCAAGTCACTATCTCCTTTCGTTCGAAAGTTATCGAGGCAAAGGTCACCCATCCATCTTACTACACCCCCTTTCCCCCTCGTGATGTTTCGTGAGTTTTGCCAACATCCCCCCTTCCCCTTTCGAGCCTCACGTGATTAATGGTCGATCCCTATGAACACAGTGATAGGAGAACAATAATAAATTATTCTTTTCAAAAGGACTATATTTGGCTGTGTATATTTTGATATAAAAACTTAATTTGAAAGAGATCTCTTCTCAATAATGAAATTTTTTTTCTTCGTTTAATATACAGACGAGAAATAAAAGTTTATAATAGGTGAACAAAATGAATTGGGATTATATATTCAATCGGTAATAAATGTATTCAGGTATAAATTGGATTCAGCATGTCCCATACCGATATTATAAACGTGAATTCGTTTCTCTTAATTGATTACATAGTTAAATATTTCCCAAATTGTTAACTTTTTTTTCTTCCAATTCTTTGAATTTCAGTTCCAGAATATTGCATAATGAGTTTTGGAATCGCAGAGTATATTCGAAGAATTTTTGGCGCTCTTTTTCCTCGGAACAGAGTGCTTATCAATTTGCCTGTAATTTTTTAATTTTTGGATGGAAAAGGTGTTAAACGATGTGGTTCGATTCACTGATCAAGAATCCGTGGTCAAAATCGATCCTGCCCTGCCGGTCCAGCCGGCCCGTCGTTAACACAATAAATCTCGAACGGAATCAGCTAGACAGTTGAAAATTTCAGAGTATTATTTGGGAGATAAATATCTCGGTTGAGTTCGTTATTGGGCAAAATCAGCCTGATGGTTTTGGAGTAATGAAAACATTTTTTTTTATATTACACATTTCAACTTCAATTTTTTATAAGATGCAGGTTCATTATAAGGCTCCATTCATATCATCTGCAACTCAAAATATCTAATACTCCCACAATACTCAATACAATACTCACAATTTCAATAATAAATCATAATTCTATGATTTCACAGAAAGCTGTGATCGAAAATTAACGCCTGTATTTGTATCTATGAATTTCATGATCTGTATTCGTGCATCATATCTCTTCTACCGATAAGAGACATCTCATATTTATTTCTGGTGTATTAAAAGGTATTCAAAATTCGTTACTCATTATTTGATAGACCTTTTCTTCAAAAAAACAAAGTATTATTGAATGCAAAATGACCAATGAAATAACCTAAGCTTTCGTAGAATGATGAGCATTATAGGATATTATAATTTTTGGGTGATAATATAATGCCCTTGGATAATCCATATTATGATGGAATTATATACTTTGGTAAGTTAATCAAATTAGGTTCAGAATATCCCCAGTAAAAACAAAACTGTAATATTGGCTAAGTTTCAATTTATATTATATAATTTTCAGAGTAGATTTGAGGAATTAATATAATATGAATAATAATAAATTGCCTCTATTTTCATGCAAATACAAACATTGGTTATAAGAGGCAGAGTCCAGCTTAAGCTACTCTACTCAAACACATTTTTACACATCTTGATACAACAGAAAAAAAAATACAAAATTAAAAATGAGCTTCACAAAGCATTTACATAGGTCAAATAATTCTCTAACATGAACACCGCATAACAAAGTTGTACCCAGGGATTAGCACTAGATCAGTTTTAAAACATAACATATTTCAGTGTTACTGATTTTGTAGCAAAATTTTTCCATAATTACGATTTAAGAAACTAAGAGATTTATCCTTCAAGACCATAGAAATACCATTAAAAATCAACACTGCATTATAAGTAACTGACCGTTGAGAAATTGACAATCCATATTTAAGCAGCATAAGACTATGTGGAAATCTCAGGGACATACCGTGAACATCGCCTCAACAAACCAATTTGGACCTTAAGTAAGACGGATTGACGTCAAAATAACACGGTGTACAAAAGGCGCGATTTGATATTTATACATGTTACTAACATTCAACCAACCAAGTTGTTTCATTTTGCTCGATACGCGATCATATTATATTATTCCAAAAAAAAATCGACAACAACCATTCTGAATCTTCTGAAACCTAAACTTACTGACCTGGTCTAAGGAAGGATGAAACTCCTAAGGCCCATAATTAAGAATTGACATTTCATAGTATATCTTGAATAAGTTTGTTATTGGGTAGAATCGGTGTGGTGGTTTTAGATTAATAATTTTTGGCAATCTTGTTTTTTTAGATGACTTTTTAATTCAATTTCTTTTATGATGCAGTTCAATCATAATAATGCATTGATGTAATTCCCAACTCTGAGAAACCAATACTTTCGGAGATATGATTCGTCAAAGTTTGAACGCCAAAGCTCTGGTCCACAGGGCTTTCCTACATTTTTTGTTCTAAATTTGACCATGCACTCAAATTTCATGAATTTCTCCCTATTTGTTCAGGGTATAATCCATTAACGGATTTCACGAAAAGTTTACTATTTGAGAAAATATCCCACGAAACATGGGAGAGGACAAAAAATAGACAGAATTTCATTACATACATCTTCTCATAACCATAAGTGAAAAACTTTTTCAAATATTAGAAATGCATGCAATTCAGTATCGGAAATTTATAGTAAAATTAAATCATTGTGCTTCATTAATTCATTAATAGCTCCTTATCGCTGGATGTAAAATTAATTCTCCATTTAAATGTATAGAATTTGTATTAGTTTGGATATTTTTCTGCTGTTGCCTCGAAAGGGAAAGTCTGCTTAGCGTAGCGAAGAACGTCGTTCACTTTCTTCACTTTCTACGCCAAAGTAGGGCTGCATAATGATGGCTAATAATAAGATTCGTTTCTGCAGATTCTTGTAATCTAACGGAACGGTTAGCTGTACAATGAGGAAGAACAAATATTGTGTTGTTCTGTTAAATCATATAGATTATGAAATTTTTGTGAGAATGTGGAGCTGTCATTAATTTTTTAATGATTAAAAGAATTTTAATTCTGGACTATAAATGATGTTGATTAATGTATGGTATTCCACCCTGTACTCATAGTTCACCCTGTCTGGTGAAGCCTCAATCCTCAAAAGACAATTATCCGTGCTGAAATCGCATAAGGTCGTCCGGGTCCATGAATTCTTCTTTCAGGCCTGCTGATCCTCTTATGGCACGATATTCAGAAACCAACTAATTTAGTGATTATTCATTACGAAAGATTCTAAGATTTTTAAATTATCTGAAAAGTTCAGGAACATTTGGAAACTAATTTTGAGGAATTATAAAATACACAATTCATGTTTTATTTGTGAAAGGAACCTCTCCGATATAAGTGTAATATGAATAGAACTATTTTTTTGCAAAAAACTACACGTGTCAAAGTGATTGGATATGTTTTAAAGTCAGTAATATAGCAATGACTCCTTAATAACTTTTCACCACCGTTAAAATTCATTTGATTTAAGAAATACTCAATAAATTGAGAATATAATGGATTATGGATTATTTCGGTAGCTATATCAGGTAATTACAGAATAAAATATTACTTGCCAACGACAGTGAAATAATTCTATAAAAAAATTCATTATAGGTATCTATAATGAAATTCTTCATTCATTTTTTCGAATAATAAACGTAGTACACATTTAATTTTAACCAATTTTCTTGCAATTAATCATCTATATTAACATAATTAGTCGACTGAAAAGAACTTCTAGAAGGTACAACTATTTAATCTGAATCATAAAATATTTTAATTTTCTTAATAATTCGATTTGGTGATCATGGTTAAAAGGTTTCTTTCTGGGTTTTCTCTCCCAAACTCTGAAAAATATATATAATAAAAATTAATTATTTTGTGATTTGCTTCTGCGTAAGAAACACAAGATATTGGTCAGAAGCAATCAATTGAACAATGTTTCCTAACAAACAACAACGAAACAACATCAACGAAGAAACAACTATATTGTAACGTTTCGGAGTCTATATCAGACTCCTTCGTCAGACGCTTAAAATTCTATAGATTATGTTCTGGGGAACATCGCGTTGTCATTTTGCCAAAATGTCTCAAACGATTGAATTCGACTCCCAGATGAAGAATTCGAGGTCAAGTTTGATTCCGTCCGGCCGCCCATGCTACGCCATTGCCATGATAAATTGAGAACAGAAAGAAATAGTGCCTTGAAATTTTCAGAGTAGATGGCACGTCCTAATACGACGGAAAAGTTCGTTAATGGGCAAAATCTGCTTAACGGTTTCCGAGTAATCGTCTTGTTTTCCACCAATACAGATCCGATCGAATTGAAACATGGTGAGTAGTTGTAGAATACAAGCTTGAAGACACGTGTGCAATTTTGTGAGAAGAAGAGTCAGAAGATTCAGAAGAATTATTATTTATCTCACGATAATTTGAGAACGGAACGAGACGCGACTTGCAATTTTCAGGGCAGGTTGAGCATCCAAATGCAACTTTTGAGTTCGTTAATAGGCATAATCGGTCAAACAGATCTGGAGTTATACCTATCTGAACTGATGGCGACTCAAAACTTGGTAAGTAGTTGTAGAATACCGACGCAAAAAAATTTGTGGAATTTTGTCAGGATCGTAGTATTTACTAGAAAATTGAAAAAAACATTATTAAAACATATACTTTATCTCACGATTACTTGTGAACGGAAAGACATAACGACTTGCAATTTTTAGGGTAGGTTGTGCACCCTAATGCGATATTTGTGTTCGTTATAATCAGCCAATCGGTTTCGGAGTTAAAGCAATCTGAAATTTGGTTATTATTTCCTCATAAAATACGATGCCGATTCAATTCGATTAAAAGTGTCCAATATAGGTGAATGGACAATAGAACATACGCTTAAAAGCTTTTGACCTGACATCAGTGCTTGAACTATTTTTTTTCTTTCTTAATATCGAAAACGGCAAAAGCAGATCTGGGAAATCCATAATAAATCATTTTAACGTGGGCATTCCCAGGATTTGATGGATAAGAAATAACTGTAGTTTTAACCATACAAGTAGTTCCAAGATCTGTAAACTAATCACGCTGGAATTTCAAAATATACAATAAACCAAAGCTGTAATTAAAATGCTGCTGGTACCTCATAAAATGGAACTCACTACTCTGCTTCAATTATGACCGTTTCAACAACTGTTAATTTTATGTTTTACCTTTCTTTGCCTGCAGACGCCATCACGATCTATCGTTGAACAAAAGAACAAATCAACAAGCGTCTCCGATCATGATTGGACCGTATATTGGGTCAATTCTCAACTTTCTCCCTTTCATTTTGCCTATATCGCATAAAAGACTAGACATCAAACTCAACTCCGGTTGGAGCAGTTGGTTCTATTCAAGCGCATCTGAAAAATTTGCATCTGAATATTTATGAGGTAACTCGAGCACCGCTTGATCGTGACCTTTCACCTTGCTTTCGAATTCACTGCTTTCTTTGGACTTTGTTATTATTTGACTGACAGCACGCTAGTATCAGGGACGAATCTGTATTTTAATGACCTTGATTTTGGACATTCCGAATTACCAGAAGTGACCTTAGGCTATGGACATAGGTGTTTAAGATTGGAAAGTCGGAACCTAAGAAGACTTCTCCAATTAGAAGGAAAGAATTGGACATATAGCGGAAGTTTACTGAAGTCCTAATTTTGATGGAAATATGTTGCTTTTTATCATCGACGAACAGAAAGAAGCTCTATGAAGAGATATTCAAAAGTGGCTTGAGAAAAATTTCAACCAATATTTTCGGAATCCCTTTTATTCATGCAAAAGTTTGCTTTTCTTACGAAGAAATGTTTGAGAATATATATACAGGGTGAGTCTTTGACCATTGCATTAATTTTAACCAAAGATTCCTCTCATCAAATGAAACACTTTTTTCATTTAACATTTTTCCAGATTCGGCTCAGGTAAAAAGTTACAAGCGTTCAAAGATTTCACAATGTGCTAATACACTCACGCATATAAATTATCTATGACATTGTTGGCGGACGAGAATAAGGCATGGTAACGTGGTTTACAGCTTGATTCGGGATTCCAACGCTCAGGGACGGATCCATAAAAGTAGTGAAATTTCTGGAGTTTTCCATTTTAAAACATTCAATGAAGAATATCTCGAAACCGGTGCGTTTAAGGAGAAATGATGAGGAATAATATAATGTTCTAAAGCGATGGAATATTCTTGAAATGACTCAAGAAAAACTTTATATGCTTTCTTTATGCTAATTTCGTTTAGTTTTAAGAATCCACGAGTTCATAACTAGAAAACCAGTAGAAGTAGAAAATAACTAATATTTGGAAAATATGTATCATAGTTTTATAGGAAACTTTACGCCAACATTCATTTTATTCGAAAAAAGGATGTCAAAGCTACAAAATAAAAAACTGATTTTTTTTCAAAATTTCAACAGCCTGTATCTTTTTACCTGAGCTGAATTTGGAAAAATGTTGAATGAAAAAAGTGTTTCATTTGATGAGATGAATCTTTGGTTAAAATTAATGCAGTGGTCAAAGACTCACCCTGTATATATATTACTTTTGAAAAAAGAAAAAAAGGTAATTTACCGTACTATCAGATGACAACGCTGAGCGAGCATACACCAAAAAGATAATCAAATACCATGATTTGGCTTTCGAACTTAAGGAAATACATAAACTCACCACTACATATATCCTGCCTCTCGTTTTCACCACCAATTAACGGTGTCATTGAGAAACATCTGCTTCAAAAAACGAGGAAGCTTGAACTCGACGAAGGACTCATTGGGGATGCACAAAAGGAGGTGATCCTGTGGACCACAAGGATCATCCGAAGATTCCTGACCAGAGAAAAAAAAAATATGAATACATGTATATATGATAGAAATATTGGTATTTCAGATTTGAAAACTACCGTCAACGACTCCGGTATGTTCATTGGTTTGATGTATTAATTCATTAGTTTCTCAATTGATCAATCTTTGGAAGAGCGCAAAGAACTTTACCCCAACGGAAATTTCCACAGTATTTACGATACAGGAAATCCGCACATGAATATTTAAATCAGTTCTATTTTATTTTTAGTACGTTTTTTCCCTGTAATTTTCTGTTAGTTTCGAATCACTGAAAACTTCAAGGTTGAACTTTTAAATTTTGTCCCTTCAGCCCGCTTTCGTTCAGTACGATAACTTTCGAAACAAATAAGTTTAAATTTGCAGGGTAGGTCTCGAGCATGAATATCTCAGTTAAATTTGTTAATGGGCAAAATCTGCCATGTGGATTGGAAGTTATAGCCAGCTGATATTTTGGGTTGAAATGAGTTAGAAAGTTGAACTCTTGAAGGTCAGGTTTGGAGTCCAAATTCGCCGGTTAAATTCAATTAATTACACAAAGATGTAAGTTTCGTCACGATCGTATCAATAGAAAATAAAAATGAATAATTGGAAAATATTATGTAGGTATCTCACATCACAGGTAATTTGTGAACGGGAAGAGCTAGTGAGTTGCAATTTTCAGGGTATGTTGCGCATCTAAATGGGACAGTTAAATTCGTTGATGGGCATAATCGGCCAAACGGTTTCGGAGTTATACTCATCTTAAATATTATTTTTACATCCCCAATAACTCAACATATACAAATCCGATGCAATTCAAACTTGGTAATTATTTGTAGAATGCTAACGCGCTATTTTTTGTCAAATTTCGTATCACTAGAAAAAAAATTTTTTTATTTTATATTTCAGACTAATCATTGAAATTCCGCATACCCTTCGAGCATTTAACAATTGAGTACCGAATATGAGCTCGATCGATTTCATATGAGTCGTGAATAGACAATGGAACATGCGCGCAAATGCTCCTGACTTCACGTCAGTGCTTCTGAAAAGGTTTTTCTTACCTTGCGTGAATTCAACAAATTTGAAAACGATTCATGGATGTTTTGTCAAATATTTAACGCACAGAAATCCAAACTGCCCATATCATAATCCTTACCGCAGATACAGTTGTTTTCATCCTGGGAATTTATTTCTGGAATAAGCTAGCACGTTTAGATTGTTTTGGTTGATAATTCGATGGTTTTTGTAAGGAGAAATGCATTTCAGATTATCATTTGGCTGCTCAATCCCTTGGCGACAACATTTGTCGTATTTTGCCAGCCTTTTGCATAGCATAGCTATGATATTTGAGAAATCATCGAACAGAATTAGAAATCATTTGCACCTACCTTTTCTCAAAAAAACAAAGATCTGCGGATGTAATTCGATAAAAATTAAAATTTAAAAATATCGGCTTCGGCTTAAATTCATTAAGAGTACCTAATTTACGCATAAGATGCTCTACATTTAAATTTGTTGAAAGTTTGAGCACATTGTATGGATAAATGGTACATAACAATCTATTAGATCCTGTATGGCTATGAAAGAAATATTGGTAAATTGTACGCACGGCAACTGACAAAGCGACCATTGTCAGCATTGTTGACTCAGCCCTGTAAATGTACATTGAATGATCGAATAAAAGCTTTTCCTTGCAACAAAATTACAACCACCAATCATTCGAAATGAACGGACAAGCAGAGACCAATATTTGGTGCAATCAATAGAATGTGTCATCTTAAAATGTCTTGAGGATAATGGATATCCGAGACAATTCTTTAATACATCTGTATCATGAATTTATAAAGAAGAGCTTCTGATCAAATAACAATTAATCAAGTAGGTACAATAGAATAATCAACAAGAACAAAAACCCAATATATTATGGAATGTGATCGCTTAGGTTCGCGTCCCTTCGGAAGAAATCAGGAGAATTGGTTTTAAGTTCAATATAAGAACCGTTTTCAATACACAAAATGGTCTTCGGTCTTTAACAATGAAAACATGATTAATGAAGAAGAAAAATCCAAAAACTGTGTATATAATATTCCTTGTAGTTGTGGTAAATCGTATGTAGGAAAAATATCGAGACCACTAGAGCTAAAAAAGTAGGAACAGAACAACTTAAGAAAAGGAGCAATACAAAAATCAAAATTTACAATCCATGAAGATCACAAAGATTCTGATGACGAAAAAAGGAAACTTAAGGAAGTAACTTGTATTTTGTTTAATAGAAAATGCAATTTTGCAAATTGTTCAATTGGAACTGACCATATTTGGTTGAAGGTGTTATAACTTGAAAATTTCTATGTGAAGTATCGACAAAAAATTATTCTGTTGTCTGATATAGTCTCTGAAATGTTACAAAATAGTTGTTTTATCATTTATGTTGTTTTGTTACTGTTTATTAGGCAACATTGTTTTGGCAAATTAATTTTTTATTGCATAGATATTTTTCAGTGTTTGGGAGAGAAAACCCAAAAAGGAACCATTCAGTATAATAATAATGACAAAATATAACATTTTGTTTTTTTTTGCACGACTTATGTTAACATTTCCTTTTTAGTTAAATATAATAATTTTTATATCAACAACTCTTGTCTTATTTTGAACTATTTTGCTATTCTTTCATGAGGAATAATTGGATATGATCACTAAACGGTTTCATTCCATTTGTTCAATCCATTTACTTGATATCGGAGCAACCATATCCATATCCTGGCAAAATCCATAGTCATAATCTCCAAGCTTTCCGGAGTTCAAAACGATGTACAGAATGAACAAAGAGAAAACAGAGTTCTTTTAATGATTTGAGGACTGGTGATGATGATTTGAGGACCACAATATGTAGTGAATTAGATAATAATAATAATTTTTCTTTTATTTGCACACAAATAAGCTCATACAAGGTTTTTTTCTTTTTTAACGTACAAATGCTAACAAATAAAAAGAAAAAAAAACCACAAAGTCATAGACTGTGCGTGGTATTAACCTTCTTGTTCTGTGATCAGCTAAGAGCCATAAGTTAACAAATAATTCAATAGAAGTAATAAATAAGAATTATAAAATGAAACCCAACAAAAAGAAACCTTTCTTCTGGTTAAAGTCACACCAACAACAGGAATTTATGAAACCCACAATCACCGATATGTAGAAAATGAGAAAAAAATTCGGGGAATCACCAAAAAATCCAAAATGTAGCATTCAAACAACAACAACAATATAGATATAGAGCAGTTGTTGTTGTTGTGCAGTTGGATGTCATGTATTTGATTAAATTTTTGTTAGCATATTTAAAAATGGAAATATAGGGCAGTGAATATTAACACGTTTTCGTTCAGAGTAAGTCAACGGTTAATAACCATTGCTCTTTGACCGAGACTACAGCTAAAGCAGTAGAAGAGCATAATTCAATATAAATTTACTGCAAAAAAGCATTCGATAGGACCAATCATAGATTGATTGTTGCGAATGGGAATTCCAAAGATGCTTGCAGATTTATAGAGTCGAACTTGGGTCAAAGAACGCTAGTTTTGAGGGTTTTAAGCACATTTTCTCACAATATAGCACAAAGTTCAGGTATACCTCAAGGCAGCACACTGGGGCCCTTGTTCTTCGGTATTTACATAATTGTCGTAATAATTTTCTATGCATGCGTGCTCGGCGGGGATATGTGTATCTCAGGATTTATTCAGTATAACCTTAAGCATAGCAGTAATCTCGTTGATTACGGCGTAAATTGTTGCTTGCAATGAGATATCAATTAGGATAGGAAGTGGTGAAAGATTTGAACGCACTTTAAACAAAACAACAAACTGTATTTTCTTGTTACCGACACTTTGGTAATAAGCACGAAGAAATTGTACAATGAAATAGTAATACAATTTGAAATCTACCTTTTATATGAAAATACATAGCAAGGAAGAAGTGACTACATAGTTGGTACGAGAACTAAAGGGGTACTAGTTTCGCGACCGAACAAAATATAAGTAATGTCTCTTGCACTAAGGGAAGTAGTAGTTGTAGTTGGAGTTGTAGTACTGTAGTGGTTAATTATTTCAGTGTAAAATGTATATAAAAGACCAGATAGAATAAAAATAGGAGGTTCCTTCATCTGGGAAAATCGGGGAAAATATTAACAATGATTGGGGTTTCTGTCTTAAAACAGCCCTGATATGTTACAACAATACTCTCATTTGTCGTTTATGAAATAGAGTCGGAATGCATTCAATGAATGAACTTCTAGGTTGCCTAATCTTAGGAATTCGAAATATGAAATTTGTCCCACTTTCTGACTTGACCTTACTTGATTTCTGCATAAAACCTGTCTAGACAAAAAGAATACCACCACTGAGCAATGTGTTAGAAACCTGATAAGTTTCTCACCACTTCAGTTGTTGAATGCATTTTAGCATTCTTTACAGGAAATAGGCCATAAATCGCTCTACAAAGGTCCAAGCATAAAAAGAAATTTTACTCGCAGTTATCTATTCGTAAAAGTATTATTTTCAAGGGTCAGACCACACATGGTAAACTAAAGGCCAGTTAACTCAATAGACAAATATTCACGTTCTACAAGCGAGCTCCTTTATTGAGAAAAACAAATCTGAGTTTCCCAAAATGTGATGTCATGAGACGTAACACTAGTATTATTAATTATTTGGAAATTATCTTTGCGATAAATTTCTAACCACTTCCAAATTATGTTATCTCGAAATCGAACAGTTTATAGCACTCTTAAATGTATTCATATGGTCTTTTCTGAATATCGAACATATATCAACGAATCTCCCAACATTTTAACCTCTTTTTTAACCCATGAAAGTAACATCATTCAATTCCAGATCATTTTTTACCCATTTGGAGTTTGATTTTGATTTGTTTGGTTTTGATTTGATAGGCCCAAAAATTGACAATAACATTTGTGCCATACTATTGCATCAGTAGATTTTTTCCTGCCCTTTCGATATTTGCATTTAAATTCTTTGTTAACAATATACAGATTTTTTATTTCTGTGATTTCCAACTACGGCCCTGAAACGTTGATATACTCGAAGCTACAACTTTATGAGATTTTTATATCCTCCAAGATATACCCTGAAATTCCCTGAATATCGGAAGCAAAATCCCTGAAACTGTTTTCAATACTATATTACGAGTCACACATTCATTTTCTTTCTTTCCCTTAACGGGGCCTAGCTGGTCATTACCCACCCTGTATTTTCTTCGATTTCTTCTTCCAAAAACAAGAATGATTTAACACAGGGCAATAACCAATTTCTTAATGAATAATCTAATCATTTTTTAATCCCATAAAAAACGTTGGTGTACTGGAAAAATATGATAAATATAATGAAATTAACAACAAAAAATGGATTACAACATAATTAGCCAATTTATAAATGAATAGTAACGTATACGAGTGATCAAAGGATTTATCTTATATATAAAATTCTCCTGTCACAATGTTCGTTACCGTACTCCTCCGAAACGGCTTGACCGATTCTCATGAAATTTTGTGAGCATATTGAGTTGGTCTGAGAATCGGCCAACATCTATTTTTCATAGTGATAAGGGTTGTTCACCCTTAAAATTTTTTTTTCAATTTTTGGACGAAATTTTTTGTTTTCATTTTTTTATAAGGTAGCATTACAAAATACATACAACCCTAAATTTTCACCCTTCTATCACCAACCCCTATTTTTTAATAGTCATTTTAGTAATTAATCATTTTTCATCTCGCTCGATAACTGATCAATTATCACTTGGTAAGTTATCCCAGAGAAAGAGCTAATTAAAACCAAGTCGCCGTATTTTTTGTGAATGTTTTTCACCCTATTTCGATTGAAATTTCCCAGAGCTTATGACAAAGCTTAAATTTTTGTACAAAAAAAATATTTATTTTTATTAAAGTATCAGGGCAGTTTATTCCTGCCATACTTAGTGCTAGATTTTTTAAAATTTCCGCGTGTTTCTGGATCAACACTCATTTGCCAGACTATACCGGTGTCACGTCCCAGTAAACAGCACGGAATAGGGAAGAGAACGAAGCCGGTCTCCCGTCTTTCTCACCTTTACTAACTTTTCGGGGGGGGTAAGGTATTTAATTTTTTTTTTTTGCATTTTTTTTTATTTTCGAAATTGAATCCGTAATATCTGAAGAATATTGTGTCAAAATTTCAAGTCAATTGGAGCAAAATTGACGAAGTTATGAGTATTTTTATACCTGCCGGATTTTTGTACCTATACCCGAACCGACCCGAGCGCCCCAACCCGAGCGCGCTATTGTTACCCGGCAGATGTTTTGTTCTCTATTAATGTAGTACCTTACCTCCCAGTTTAATTTATCGAAATTTCAAGGCAAGGACAAACGGGTTTATACCTGGTTTGTATACTTTATCAGTGTGACGTACAAAATTCAGTCAGCAGGAAAACTTTAAAGCGTTTTTCCCACAACTCACGTTTTCAAAGTCGGTGCCCCTGATAACTCCAAAACTACTGCACCGATCCTTTTGAAATTTTAAACACTATTTCTGTACATCATTTACGAGGTAACGCTGTCGAGTTTTTCTTTTTTTTGTTCATAATTTTAATTTCGCAATAACAAATTAGCCGATTTTTTCCCACAAAATTGTGTTTTTCACTTCAAAGTGTTCGAAAAAATGAAAAAAATTGAAAAAAAAAAAAACTCGACAGCGTTACCTGGGGAAAACTATTATCTAACGAATGCACTTTGATTTTTTGATTTCAAATGATCCAGCACCAAGTTATGAGGGGCACCGCAATTCACCTTTTTTTCGAGACACGTCCGAACAATTGCTGCCATTGCCGTATTTTTTAATATTTCTTTGTAGAAATTTGATGAAACATTCTTCGAATGTCATACTTCAATGTACCATTGGTTGAGTAAAGAAATTTTAACTGCGTCGTCAGAAAAAAAATCACGAAAACATGGCTTTTTTTGTATGATTTGACCTTACCCCCCCCTTAACCAGATACGTTTGAGTGGGTAGCTCGTATTCGCAATTGAACCCGGTAGGTGGCGCCGAAATCGGGTTCTAGGTATTTTTTAGAATTACGTTTTTGAGTGGGTCCCTGGATAACTTGGAAATTCAACTCTCCCGGTAGGAGGCGCTGCAATCGGGTTCTAGGTTTTTTTTTAAGATTTTTCGCACTTGGAAATGAAATTGCAGCCGCAATATCCAATTTGGCGCAGGCGAAGTTGCGTGTGTCAGCTAGTTCCCTATAAATATTTCGTACATCTCAATTGAGAATTTTGTATTATGAGATTTAACCCACCCATATAGTTTTAATTAATCGTATTTTCAAACACACACAGGGCAAACTAATGGGCAAATGATTTGGAATGAATTTTCATGTAAGTCATGCATGTTAAAAAGTGAGCAACTGAAATTTCTATTTTTGATAACGTCAGGATATAAAGCATATTTGCATCAAATATCCGAAAATTATCAACGTTCGATTATTTTCTCGATTTTAGCAGTTCAGTTAGTCCGTCTCTGCTACGAACAGTTGAATTTTTAGGAGGCGGGTTTAAGGATCTGATCCACTACAAATAGCTGTCATAGTTCAAAACGCTGAGTTGATTTTGAAACTATATAAAACTAATTATTACTGAATTATTGTCATGAACTATCGGAACGGAGCAAGGCTTCTCGTATTGTTTTGAAAATTTCAAGTGTGTTTCGTCCAATAATGACGTGTTCTCATCAGTTAATTATTGTTCTCACGTCGCATATGAGTGTTTAGATAGCTAGAATATTTTTTTTTATATTATGTTGACCTCACACTTTGTTCCAATCGAATAGAGAACTTATTACATTGTTGCTACATACAACTCTTTCCGAATAAAATTACTTATCTTTCCGATAAATTATAACTGAAATAATGTATTGCCTGTCTTTTTTTTCAGAAAATATAGAGTCTGAATTAAAATCGAAATAACAATCATTGACTGCATGAAAGAAGTCGTTTTTGGGCGTATGTTCTGGGAACATCGCGTTATTATTTTGCCAAATGTCTGTAACTTTCGAATTTTTTGACGAAAATAGTCTCATACGATTTGGTTCGACTCCCCGATGAAGAATTGAGGACAAATTTGAATATGTCCAGCCAGCCGTTGCCACGATAACTTGAGAAAGGAAAGAGCTAGCGACTTGAAATTTTCAGGGTAGATGGACAAGTTCGTTAATGGGCATAATCGGCCCAATCGTTTCCGAGTTATAACTTTGTTTTCAACCAATATAAATCCGTTCGAATTTAAACTTGGTGAATAGTTGTAGAATATAAATCTAAGCTCGCTTGTGAAATTTTGTGAGACAATTTAATAAAATTATTAAAAAATATTTCTTATGTCACGATAACTTGAGAACAGGAAGATTTAGCGATTTAAAATTTTCGGATTAGGTTGTGCATCTAAATACGACATTTGATTTTGTTTATAAGCATAATTGTCAAACAGTTTTGAAGTTATACCCATCTGAAATTTGGTTGTTATTTCTTCAATAACTCGAAAAATATAGTACCGATCCTATTCAAACATGGCTATATTAGTTGTAGAATACCAATGCGACAGTTCTTGCAAAATTTCGTGAGGATCGCATCACTAGAAAATTTTTAAAAAATCATTGAAAACATTCTATATATCAAAAACTATTCATCCGAAATGGCTGAAATTTCGCGAGAGCCTCCAGAACCTACCAAG
This sequence comes from Halyzia sedecimguttata, assembly GCA_937662695.2. Lineage (NCBI taxonomy): Eukaryota > Metazoa > Arthropoda > Insecta > Coleoptera > Coccinellidae > Halyzia > Halyzia sedecimguttata. The sequence goes on along the minus strand of OW569417.2, from coordinate 19,853,809 downwards.
TTCCAAGTTTGAACACGATCGGATCCATATTGTTGGAGATCCGAGCAGCCTTGTGTGAGTTCAGTAGCTGGATAGGTGACCGTTGCCTAGATAACTATCGAACGGAAGGAGATAGTAACTTGTAATTATCAGGGTAGGTTGCGCATCTGAATGGGAGAGTTAAGTTCGCTGTTGGCTATAATCAGCCCAACGGTTTCGGAGTTATATCCATCTGGAATATTATTTCCTCTAAGACTCAAAAAATATGAACTCGAACGAATTGAAGCTTGCTAACTAGTTGTAGAATATCGACATAAGGACGTGTGTTGTGAGAACTGTACCGCTAGAAAATTTAGAAAAAATTACGAAAAAAAAATTGGTTCAAGCACTGACGTGAAGTCAGGAGGTTTTGCGCGTATGTTCTATTGTCCATTTTTCTGTAGTGGACACTCTCAATCGCATTTACAATGGTTCAAGCACTGACGTGAAGTCAGGAGCATTTGCACCATGGTAAATTCGATTAAGAGATTGAAACTTAGTAACTTCTTGTATAATGCCGATAAAAAGATTTGTGCGAAATTTCGTAAGGATCGCATCACTAGAAAATTTTCAAATCATTCTCAGAAACTATCCTCCCGATATCGCTGACATTTTGCGATTGTGTTCAGAACCTAATTATACAGCCAAGATCTAAATTTGTACATGATAGGATCTATATTGTTATTGAAAAAATATTGGAAGCCAAGCAACCTTGGGCCAGTTCAGTAGCTGGATGGATGACCGTTACCGTGATAACTCTCGAACGGAGAGACATAGCCAATAGCAATTCTCAGGATTTTTTCAGCATAATCGGCCAAACGGTTTCGGATTCATAGATATTTTTCAGTGTTTCCCTGCAAAATTTCCCTTTGTCCTTCTTTAACGATTTGGGATTATCTTGAAATTTGGTCAGGAGGGTTTTCCAAAAGTGGATCCTATTTTTAAGGGCTCCTAGCTTCAGGTTATAAATTTTCGCAACGTTGTACGGAAGCATGTGCTTCCATCATTATAACTTCTGGCTAGGCCTAAATCTTTTTCTACACTTCTGGTGGAAGAATGAGGAATTGCGGTTAAATAAGTTAGAACATTTTCCGCCGTATTCACAAAGCATTCAATCACCGTTAAGTCCTAACTCAGGTCCTCAGTTAAGGATAAATTGAGGATTATAAGGGACAATAAGGGATAAAGGTGGTAAAACAGGCCTGTTTCAACACCTTTAAATACGTTAACTGAGGTTGCGATTCAAATTTCTCCTTAACTGGCGACCTCAGTTAGGACTTAACGGAGATTTAAACACTTAACAATGCTCTGTGAATACGGCGGTATGGTATCTTTCTTTGAAGTTACAGACTTTGGCGATGCAAGTCCTACTTTAGTTTTGATGAAATTATTTTGTAATCGTACAAATTTTCTCTTGTTCATTGGTTGTAAGTCAGGATACATCTCATTAAATATTCTGACCGTGAAGAATAAACAATTTCATCAAAACTTCATTTGTCTATTTATTGCCTTCCATTTAAATAGCTCAACAATAAAATATCCATTAATAAATTCAACAATACATTATTATCGATGCCGATTGTCAAATTAGCATAATTCATATGTTCTATGACATTTTATGGATAACTTATACAAAATGTACCTCAACATTCCCATTGGCATGAAAACTTGCCTTCAATTCGAAAACCTTTCAAATTTGGTATAGGAACATTAGGGTGATTCATTTCCCCAAATTTTTTTTTTTTTCGGTGCTCATGCAAAATATTAATCTACATATAGAAAAAAAAATTCTCACCAATTTTGAGCTCTTAATATTAATTTTAAGTACTTACAATTTAAATTTAAAGTTTTACCATTTAAAATGCATGTAAAAAAATATTTTTTTTTTCAAATTTTTAATGCTTACCCGGCTTTTGCAATATTGCAAATGGGTTTGATGGACCTTGTGAGGAATTTCATGCTCTTCAAAATTGCCTTAGAGTTTTTTTGTATAACTCGCTCCGGTTCACCAGTAGAAGTCGTCAAGTACAGTTTTTGATAAAAATATATTTTTTTCTAATTTTTTGAGCACCTGGTGCTATGCACCATGCTCGTTGGCTATCGAAAGCTATTTACAGTTTAAAAATATATATGTTCAGAGAACAATTTCACGTCAACTCTTCAGAATTACAAGCTTTACGAGAAGTTTGCTTATTTATTGTTTTTTTTTATGTTGAAGCATGGTTCGTAGCAACAAGTGCTATTGAAGCTCCGTATCATGACTTGAAACTATTTCAAAATTTATTAGAGTATAAAAAGATCACCCAAAAGTTGCAAAAGCTGCTTTAGAGAAACTTTCCAAGCATTTGTGGTATTTGAACGAGAATCTTACAGGCTTGGCGCTTTTTGATCAAAAACTATCCCGAGAAGAAAAATTGAAAATAGTTGATTCTATTAAAAACAAAAAATCGAGCAATAGTAAATATCCTCGATTTACTTTAGACAGCAAAAAGCTTGAAATAATGGCGTCTAAAAGTATAAGTGATTTTGTGAGTCAAGAATCTCTCACTATTTTCAATAAGTTAAATTTGACGTGTGAATTTTTAGACATCGACCCTGATTTCTGGGAAACGGATCAGGAATACATTACTTGCTGCGAAACTTTCAAAAAATTACGTGTTGTTAATGACACTGCTGAACGATGTGATGCACTCGTTGAAAAATTTAACGAGTTTGGGACATATGATGAAGATCAGAAATAATATTTATTATTAATGGTTCAACAATGTAGAAAAAAATTTCCAACGTGCGCCAAAAAGCTTTATTCAGCTTTAAAATCTTGATGTGATTTCAATAACTTCATTAGTTATTTGAAATTTGTGAACTTGTTATTTATAACTATTTAGATGTTTATTACATTTGAAGTATGTTACATAATAACGTAACCTTCTGTATATTTTGATTAAATTGTTGTTGCTTTTTTATAAATTCAAGTTGTTTTTGTATTCATTGTGAGTAAAAAATCATACTTATTTTTAAAAAGTTCTTAGTATAGAGAAATATAATGGTATAAATAAAAAAAATTAATCTAAATAACATTATGAGTTAATATTTATCAATTTCTTACATTTTCCGGTATAAGAATGGCTGTAAATTAATTGAATATTGGTTGGATAACTTTTATTTTATGAGTCGGTCTTTTTTTCTTCTACTTTTGGCGGTTTGCTCAAAAAATTTGAAAAAAATATATTTTTATCAAAAACTGTACTTGACGACTTCTACTGGTGAACCGGAGCGAGTTATACAAAAAAACTCTAAGGCAATTTTGAAGAGCATGAAATTCCCCACAAGGTCCATCAAACCTATTTGCAATATTGTAAAAGCCGGGTAAGCATTAAAAATTTGAAAAAAACAAGATTTTTTTACATGCATTTTAAATGGTAAAACTTTAAATTTAAATTGTAAGTACTTAAAATTAATATTAAGAGCTCAAACTTGGTGAGAATTTTTATTTCTATGTGTAGATTAATATTTTGCATGAGCACCGAAAAAAACAAAAAATTTTGGGGAAATGAATCACCCTAAGGAACATATTAAATCATTTGAAAGACAATTTAATTCTCTTTCAATTCATGTTATGATATGCAGGTCATTCCATTTAAAAAAACGCACTTTTTATTGTTTTAGTATGTCTCGGAAAAGCCTCAGATTTTGAACAACCCTGTATGATGAGGGAACTATTTCATTATACGTAAATGATACACGGGATATTGTTAATCCTTAGCACCAATTTCAGCTTTCTATGATTCCAAGTTCCGCAATCATGAATGTTTAATGAGATAGGGATGAGGAACTTGATCAGAAGGCTACGGTGAATCGAAAAAATCAATAATATACGGGGTGTTCCATTTGAAATATCAATGTCGTTAGTACTTTTTGACGCTTTTGTTTCTCGGAACAGAGTGTTTCTCAATTTGCCCAAAATGTATGTAATTATCGAATTTTTGGTTGCATATTGTCTTAAACGATTTGGCTTCACTCACCGATCAAGAATCCGTTGTCGAAATCAATTCTGCCCGTAGTATGACCGTAGGCATGATAACTCTCGAACGAGAGGAGTTAGAGGATTGTAATTTGCAGGGTAGGTTAGGTTAGGTTAGGTTAGGTTAGGTTAGGTCTCGGACGATTTTGTTGACGGGCTAATTCCACTAAGCAGTTTCAGAGATATGGCCTACAGCAGTAATTTTGAACAAGTTCAATACGGCGCCAGAAGAACGAGTTCAAACATGGTCCAAACATACTACATCGCAAAAATTGAACCTCGAAAGAACAAAGGACTCAACATGATTTCTACGCATATTTAATGTGAGCAACCGTTTAGCAGAATAGAGCGCCTTCAACCTATAATGTGCACTCCTCACTAATTCCATAACATGTTGAGAAATGTTAAGCTCGTCGTCAAACGTGAGACCGTGATTTCTAGCTGAATTAACTAAATTCATAGGAATATACCATCGGGTCGAATATCCAGCAATGCTGAAATCGAAACCCTGTGCTTTTTCATCGAGTAAACCAAAAGCTTCGACTTAGCTACATTGATTGCAAGATTATGGGCTCTAGCATTCAAGAGTAAGACTTCCAGATCATCATTGACCCTTGAAGATGCAAGATGTAGATCCTCAGCAGGGCAACATTAAATAAGTTCAGTATCACCTGCATAATTAACCGGTTTACAATGTTCAAGATTAGATAGCAAGCCGGATGTGTACATAATAAATAATAAAGGACCAAGAATAGACCCCTGGGGAACTCCAGAACAAATCTGGACAAAATCTGAAAGATTGCCGCCTGCCCTAATCCTCTGGGTGAGTAATGACAGAAAATATCTAATCATCGAGACAGCATCGCAGGAAAACCCAAAGTAGTAGATGATTTTTAGAAAATGACCTGTTAACACTGGTGTCCATTTTCATCATCAGGTGCCTTGTTTACGCAGGGGAGACTGAAATGAGTATTGTGAAAGTGTCTAGCTATCATTCCCACAATATAAGAAAGAAGGATATATTATGTCTGCATGAAACTATCAAATTTTCAATCATCTTTTTGGCGCTCTAGTTCCTCGGAACTGAGTGCTTATCAATTTGCCCAAATGTCTTTAATTTTCGAATATTTCGATGAAAATGGTCTTAAACGATTTGGTTCGACTCACTGATCAAGAATCCGTGGTCGAAATTCATTCTGTCCGGCCGGTCCGGCCGGCCGGCCGTCCGGCCGTAGGCACGATAACTCTCGAACGGAATGAGCTAGAGAGTTGAAATTTTCAGAGTAGGTTTGGGGGATGAATATCTCGGCTAAGTTCGTTACTGGGTAAAATCGGACAGAAGGTTTCGGAGTAATAAAAAAAAAATTTTTTTTTTACAAAACAAATTCCAAATTAATTTTTTTTAATAAGAAGTTTTATCATAAAAATCCATTTATATCATTTTTAACTCTAACAAGCTAATACTTTCGGAGATATGATTTTTCAAAATTTCAATGTAAATCGTATTTCACAGGTTGATATAATTATTCTATGTATATTCTATGTATGAATTGCCATAAAGTCAACTTGACAGAAGGGAATATTGTAACTTCAAGAATATTGGGGTTGAAATACTCGTATTTTAGCGATGCTACGGGGACCTCACCCGAAAAGGTTTGAAAATATTACGTAAATTTGAAAGCATAATTCCAAAGTTCGAGAGAGGAGAAAATTTTGTGAACGTAGATCAGGAAATTTTTGATCGATTACCAGGTAATTTATTATTTTATACATGTTTTATGGAATACCTACTATTTGTAGGTACTTTAAACCTGTTTTGGGCAATTGTCATACGAAACTTGTTTTTTTGGCGCTCTAGTTCCTCGGAACAGATTGCTTATCAATTTGCCCAAGTGTCTGTAATTTTGGAATTTTTGGCTGAAAATGGTTTCAAATGATTTGGTTCGACTCATTGATCAAAAATCCGAGTGCGAAATCGATTCTGTCCGGCCGGCCGACCGGCCGTAGGCACGATAACTCTCGAACGAAAGGAGTTAGCGGATTGAAAATTGCAAGGTGGTTTTGGAGCGTAAATATCTCGGACAAGTTCGTTAATGGGCGTTAACCATCAAGGGGTTTCGGAGTTATGGCCGATTTCAGTAAAAATAATTTTTATGAATACTTCCGAAACCGATCACTCGATCTATCTGAAATTTAGCACCAGACTGTAGGAGACAGTAGAATCATGACCTTTATACGCATGTGAAGTTTTGTATTGACCAGATTACCGCAAAGTGTCAAAAAAAGAAATTTGAAAATGTGGTGCAGTTCTCATTCTCATGATTGCTCATTTAATCTTCATAAATAAACTATTATTTGAATTGAATTTCCTTTTTGATGCAGTTCTATCATATTAATACATTGATATAATTCCCAACTCTGAGAAACCAATACCAGATATAATTTGTCTGTTTGAACTAGAGCGCCAGAAAGCTCCTGTCCACAGGGCTTGAACCCATTTCTTAAGGAAGTAACCTTTTCAGTAGTAAACGGGCTAATAAATTCGCATTTAGTCAAGCAGTTTATGTTGAAAGGGCCGTAATGATGCTGGGGAAATCAAACGTGTAATTGTAGATGACCCCACGTTCCTGAGTCTTCTTTCGGATAAACCTTGGGGTTTATTTTTGTGCTGTGATCAGCCGAAGGTGCAGAAATTTTGAGATATGATGGCCATATTTACCTACGCCCCTGATAACCAGTCATAGCAATTTACTTTTCTAGCTGATATCAGCTCATCAAGTACTCGACTTAGAATTTCCTGGATTCAGAGAAAACTGTTATTTCCTTCCAATCGGAATTAGTGGTTCAATTGAGCGTAGGAGCTAATTATTTATAATTGATACAGAAAACCACGCACAGAACGTTGTTGGAAGAAGAAAACCTGATAACAGCCGTCGCAATTCGGATTAGACGCTATTGTTTCCCTATGCATTGTTTGCATCATTTGTTATGAAACAACGTAAATCCGTATTATCGCAAAAACTTCTAACTCTAATAGGCACATATTACAATAAGGCTGCTGTGAGACTCGATAATTCGTTTATCATGAACTGGCTATAGGTGAAAAACACGACTAATTGAACAAAACAACAAAGAAGTTTTTCCTAAATTCGTTTTTAAGGATTGAAGTTTAATAGCTTCGCTTTGATAAAATCTCTTCAATGGTGTAACCTGATTCTTTTGTGGAATTCATGACGTTTATGTCTGTCGTGGTATAGTTGATTTTCATTGAGAGAATTACAGAGCCTAGATTCGATTTCATTTTTGGCGCTCTTGTTCCTCGGAACAGAGTGCTTGTCAATTTGCCCAAATGTCTGTAATTTTCGAATTTTGGATGAAAACGGTCTTAAACGATTTGGTTCGACTCATCAAAAGTGGTTACAATCGATTCTGCTCGGCCGTAGACACGATAACTCTCGAACCGAATGAGCTAGACAATTAAAATTTTCAGAGTAGGTTTGGGAGATAAATATATCGGATAAGTTCGTTATTGGGCAAAATCGGCCAGATGAAAAAAATTGTTTTTTACATCACAAATTTCGAATTATTTTTCTTAGATGCAGTTCCATCATAAGAATCTATTGATGTCAATTTCAACTCTTACAAGCTAATACATTCGGAGATATGATCGAACTACGTAAATCGTACTTCTATGTTTTCACAGAAGGCGAATTCTATCTGCCTATGTTCTTCTGTGCTCACTGTTCATTCATGTCATCTGTTCTAGTTTGTTTATATAATTCGTACTTTGAAAACATTTTGTGTTGGAAAACAAGGTTCCGCATCTTGAATTTGTGAATATATACAAGACTGTTTTGATACCAAAAATTATATTGAGTTTTTGCATATTGAAGAATTTATTGCAAATATTGGGTATGATGCTCCAGAAGATTTAGAACTGGATTATTGTAATGATGCAGTTTGTTAGAGCAATAGGAGAGAACAACATAATGGAATCATAGAAAGAAATTACTGTTCGTTGACCACCGAGGTTAATATCACCATTTACTTCCTTAAGTAGTGAGACATGTTCCTATGTACAGTTTTTTCATAATGTTGCTAGCAAAAAAGTGCTAAAATATTGATCTACATTTGTGTTTCAAATATTCTTTCCTGAGTTGAGGTTCATAATACAGAATGAATGTGTTAGTGGTATGAACTATTAAATTATGAAAAGAAGATTGTATGTTAGTAATATATTTTGAACTATTGAAATAATTTGTTCGTCAGACTATACTTATTCAACCATCATGAATAAATGGACAATCTGCTATGATTGTTTTCAGCCTTGTTCTAGACATTTCGATCATATTTTCCTTAGGTATTTCAAGTTGTGAAAAATGCACAAAGTGTAAGTTGCAACAACCCATTCCACGAGGTTAAATTATTGAAGATTGCTCATTTAATCTTGATAAATAAACTATTATTTGATTTTAATTTCTTTCATGATGCAGTTCTATCATAAGTATCCATTGATATAAATCCCAACTCTGAGAAAGCAATACTTTCGGAGATATGGGTTGTCAAAAATTAAACGAGACCTCCTGCCACAGGGTTTTCCCCCTTTTTTTTTCATGTTGTTTATTTTTCCCAAATCGACACGCACATTCCAGGACTTCACCAACGCATCCATATATCTTGAAGAGTCTTTAGCCTGAAAAATGTACCTTATTCGGTTTTTGCTACTTGATTTTACGACTATACCTTTTCAAGTTGAATTTCGGAAAAAGTAAAAACAATTTCGGTCAAGGTATTCAGAATTACTTGGTACAATTTTATGTCCACTTTCGTTTTCTCACCCAGTATATATGTAAATTTCAGCTAACCTCGTCATTTATTATCACGCTACACCTGACCAAAACTGTATCGCTTCGTTCACCCGAAGCCAATAATTTTAAAAGACATTAAATATGTCATAAATTGGTGGACAACTTCCGTATTATAATACTGAAACAGAGCTAGTCTAGAACAAAACTCAAATGAATTGTTCTAGAAGTTCCAAATAATAAATGACACACTGCAAATAGTTTTATAGATGTCTGCTCGGATTTTAGGACCCATTTGTCGCAATCTATTTCATGTTGTGATACCAAAATTTCTCAACGATGAATAACATGTGATACGTTGGATTCTATTCAATTTGCGATACGTCAGGTGGAAAGAAGGATAGCTGTTGCTGACAGCATGCACGCTATTCAACTTTTTATTTTTTTTTGGCAATGAATCCTATGACAGAATTAACGTATAAAATTATTCTCAATTACAAGTACACATATACACACGCATATGTACCTACGCAATGTTTCAGTACAGGTAAAATATTGGAAAAATTCGAAGGCTATGCAAACTTTCAGTGATATCTTATATGTTGAAAGGTCGATAATTAGTTGGGTTTAAGTCAATTAAACAACGTTGGAGGTGACTATGTTGTATTGGCCGAAGTTTTGGCTTAAATTACGCTATCCTCAGGGCACTAAAAGTAGAATTACAACAAATAGAACAATAGAAAATAGAAATACATGGCACCAAAGATAGGACAATAATTAGAACAATAGAGATACATGTGAAACTACAATTATCTGAAATTAAGAAATAAACATTTGGTACTCACATTCAAGGTCACTCCAGTGTACAGACATCTTTGTAAAATCGTAAGAATTCATGAATTAAAATTCCAATAAAGGAATATACATTCACTTATTGATATCTTATATTGCCTTAAGGGGTTAGGTGTAGTCAGAAGCGTCAAAACATGACAATTTCAAATAATTTATTTTTGCCAGTAAATTATTTCATTTTATAAAAGTAAAAGTATGGTATCATCGAATAAGGTTTCGACTTGATTTGACAGAAATTTCAGAAATGAATATTAATAATTTTGAAAGTAATGGCTGTTTGTGTTGAGCCAGTTCCGACCGAAGCTCCTTGCGGTCACTTATCCTTGGAGATGAATCAAAAATCAATCGGACAAAAAAAAATTGTTATATTAATAGATAATCTTGTGCCTGATCGAAGCTTTTTTTTCTTTCATATTAACTAAATGGCAGCCTCAGGAAAACTTTTTCCATATTTTCAGGAAAAAACCAACATTTAATTGTTTATAAAAAATAGAAATAAAAAAAAAAGAAAATCCTTCGATCAGGCACGAGTCTCTCATGTTTTCGAATAGCTGTATAAATTTCATTAGAATCTACCAAGCGGTTTTCGAGCTACAGTGGACACCAGTTCAAAGAACGTAGTTTTGAGAAAAACGCATTTGAAATTTTACACTCAATTTACGTATTATTCAATTACTTACATAGTCATCTATTCCTGAGCCATATAATAGTTCTTCAGCCGTTATGGCAGCCTCCAAAATATCTATTTGATGTTGTCTACGTATCATTCTACCTTCTGGAGTGTTGTCGTTAGCACGTTAGCTGCTAGCTACCTGCTGTAAGCTACCTTTTCTCGCCCAGAGCGCTCGAGAGTCCATTGCTAATTATCGAATTACTCGAAAAGTATTTGTCGGATTTACTTCAAAACCTCAGAGAATATTTCTGAGATATCATGCTTAAAGAAAATGCAAAAAGAGAAAACAAATATTTTGAAAAAGCTGACTACACCTAACCCCTCAACTTAGCACTTCTGACAATGCATCCATGGTACTTTGTGAATAACAACCAAAGCTACGTTGGCCCAAACGAGGCAACTTTTGAAGAAGAGGATCCGACAGCACAGATACAATTGCAATGAAAGTTACAAAAATAAAGGGAACAAAACTGCTTTGGCCATTCAACATTTCCAAGGGCACCACGAATTTGACATCGATATAATGTTAAAATTTTCGATTTGGAAAATAATTGGCAAAAGCGAGATGATACAAATATATTTGAATAATACCGTTAATTATTGAATTTTATATTATTTCAAAAATAATAACAACAATGTAAAGTCATTATATTTTCTAGACCATGATGATATTGCTTAGTAGTGCAGCAGCAGCGCGATTGGCTCAATGGGAGCGTTTGACTCAGGAGCCGGAGGCTCCAAGTTCAATCCCGAGGCTAGGAAAAAAATTTTCTCGCCGCGATAATCGCCAACATTCACTGTTGGGTCAAAAATTAACCGTGTTATACCTAAGGTGGCATAAAGACATAGTAACAGATGCCTACACAGAACAAAACTATAGAATAGACCGAGGAGAAGTCGTGGAAGGGTCTATACAGAAAGGTGGTATCGCTTTGTAGCTCAAATAGCAAGAAGAAATCCCACAACATCTCATTCTGAGCTTCAAAGGCAAATTTTGCAAGATACAGTTGCGAGTGTTTTTGTCTAAACTATCAGAAGAAGACTTCACGCTCGGGAGATATTTAGCAGAAGACAGTTGAGGGTTCCAGAACTTTTAAGGCCTTCAATTCCTATTCGACAAATTCCTAACAGCTCAAAGGTATATTGATTCAGTATTGCAACCTGTAGTCAGTCACTGTTATTTAAAAAAAAAATTGGTTCAAGCCCTGTGGACAGGAACTTTTTGGCGCTCTTGTTCAAACAGACAAATTATATCTCCGAAAGTATTGGTTTCTCATAGTTGGGAATTATATCAATGGATTCCTATGGTAGAAATGCATCATGAAAGAAATTAAATTAAAAAAAAGTGTGGTTTAGCAAAAATGCTTCAAAAATTATCTTATAAAATAAAAGAGCAATCTACAATGCTTAAATGCCTTAATGCTTCAAAAATTGTCATTAAATATATGTATCAAGATTAAATGAGCAATCTGCAATGATTCAACCTCGTGGAATGGGTTGTTGCAACTTAGACTCGGTGCATAGTTTTCACAACTCGAAATACCTAAGGAAAGTATCATCGAAATGTCTAGAGCAAGGCTGGAGACAATCATAGCAGATTGTCCATTTATTCTTCATATTTGAGTAGGTAGTGGATTACGAGCAAATTATTTTAATAGTTCAAAATTATTAATAAAATACTATCCTCTTTTCATAATTAAAAATTTAATAGTCCATACTACACTAACACATTCTTTTCCGTATTATGAACCTTAACTCAAGAAAAAATGATTGATACACAAATGTAGTTTCAGTATTTTTTTGCTAGCAACATTATGAAAATACTGTATATAGTAACATGTCTCACTACTTAAGGAAGTAAAAGGTAATATTAACCTCAGTGGTCAACGAACACTAATTTCTTTTGATGATTCCATTATGTTATTCTTTCCTATTGCCTCCATAAACTATACATCAAAACAGTCTTGTATATATTCACAAATTCAAGAATCAAATACTTTCCAAGAGAAAATAACAACTATGAATTGATAATCTCTAATAGCTCGAAAAGATGTCATTTATGAATAGTGATCACAGACAGATTCTGTGAATACATAGAAATTACGATGTATTATTGAAACTTTGAAACATCATATCTCTGAAAGTATTAGCTTGTTCGAGTTGATAATGATAAAAATGGATTTTTATGATGAAACTGCATCTTAAAAAAATTTTAATTCAAATGTTGATATGTAGAAAAAAATATTTGTTTTCGTTACTCCGAAACTATTAGAACGATTTTGCCCAATAACGAACATAACCGCGATATTTATCCCTCAATCCTACTCTGAAAATTTCATCTGTGTAGCTCATTCCGTTCGAGAGTTATCGTGTAAACGACCGGCCGGACGGATGGCCGGACCGAATCGATTTCGAACACAGATTCTTGATCTGTGAGTCAAACCAAATCGTTCAAGACCATTTTCAGCCAAAAATTCGAAAATTACAGACATTTGGGCAAATTGATAAGCACTCTGTTCCGAGGAACAAGAGCGCCAAAAATATAAAAAAAATATCCACCTCTACCAGCAGAGTTTCAAAATGGGATATGGTCAAAAGAACGATAAGAGCTCGTCTAAATAACTCTGGTAAAACAGAGCCACTCGAACAAGCGGTTTGAGAGGAATTTGCAAATGTTCCCTAGAAGAAATTAACAACTTGGTAGATAGCATGCCCCTTCGAATTCGTGCTTGTATCGGTGCAAGAGGTTGCAATACTGATTATTAGAATCACTTGAATTGCATTATTCTTTGTTAGTTTGTTATTGTTGTTGTTATTTGTCATTTCTAGAAAAATTACTTTTAAAGGAATCTTACTGATATTTGTTTTAATATTAAGGAAATTGTAATAATTTTATTTTTTTTTCATTAATATTCTTGGTTTTGAAAACTACTCCTCAATATTTTTTTTTTGAAATTAAGGTATATTTCTCGAAATTATTGGGTGATTCCATATAAGTTTGATTGTGTGTATATTTATGTATAATCCTTTCATATGGCTTTTAGTTTTCACATTTTAATGAAATATAATGATCTCTGCATTTGAGTATTTGCTGGAGTTGTTATTTCTAGTACGACTCTCCTAAATCCTGTTATCACAGTTGATTTTTCGGAGTCTTCTTGTCAGTATTTTGCAAATAACTGCTGAGTTTCAATTTGATCGGTTTAGTACCTACTCTTTGAGATACAAGGAATATTTCAGATCACTATTACTCAACAACTTGGCAGATTTTGATCATTAGTGAACTTAACCGCCGTATTTGGAACCCAAACCTACCCTACAAATTTCGACTATCTAACTCCATTCGAAAGGAATCGGGCCTGAGGCTGGACGGTCAGAATTAAGTTTCAGGACGGATTCTTCATCAGTGAGTGAAAACTAAAGGTATAAGGCCATTTTCAGCAAAACATTCGGGAATTACTGACATTGGGGCAAAATGGTCGGCGTTTGAGGAAAGGAAGCAGGCCAGAAAGTATGTATACTCTCCTTTTCCAAATCTGTTTCGATCTCAATTAAAACTGCAATCGTTAAATTGGCGAAAACAAGCGTACCACCTACTCATTGTTTCGGATTTCCGTGGCCTTCGATCAAAAAGTTATCAAAATGCAGATCATTTCACCAGAAAAAACTATCATGACCACGAAAACATTTAATTGAAATTCGTCGAGAATAACGATCCGCATAAAGATTAGACTTCAATCCGATGCTCATTAGATGCGCTCATATTATCATTCACAATACAATTAAAATTACGAAAGTTCATAAAAGTGCAAGTAAAATGCAACAATAATCATGAATGCCGTGTTACTACGTAACATCCACATTCTCCTCTACCGCGACCTGCAGTTCAATAGTCAAGTTGAAAATGTTGTTAACATCGAACCAGAGAGCAGGGCCCGTAAACAAAGGCCGTTTTCTATGGTTAATCGCGACTACGGCAACCTTGCGTTCGGTCCAACTCGCTGATACTCGAGCGCACCGCACCGTCCTGCTTAGAAGTGACTTAGCCTAAGCAGCGCGAATATTAGCCGGCTAAGCTTAGTGCGCTTAGGCAACGTGAGTTCGCGAGGACCTCCATTCGCGCAGGCCCTCTCTCTCTTCTGCTCCAGCAGCGCCAACTCTGAATTTCACCGTTATTTTCAGTAAACATATCCTTAATTGCATCGCGAGTACTCTTGCCGAAATGTTTACTACGCTACCTCTTTGAATGGTCGCGCCAAAAACACCGGTACTGTAAGTTCGCGTACTTTCGAAAATGCATGCGCTATAGGCTGCGAAAACGCAATAGTGACCTGTGTGGATTTTTTCGAAAATTTTTCATAGTGACTTAAACTACTCAAAGTGCTCAGACTGAATCATGTGCGTACTGTCCCCTGAACGTGAACTGGGATCTCATGTGTTAAGATATATAGGCCAAACTTCCCATTATTTGGTGCGTGAGGGCCAAATCTGACTTATCTCCGTATACGTTTGCCAAGATTCGAAGAGGATTTTTTCGATTGACCTAGTTGTGTTTTTATAACATTTTATGTTGATAACTCTATTTCTATTTTATTATAAACTATCCTTGGCGGTGAAGTGGGTTGACAAATTGAGTGTTTCGTGAACCTGTGTTAAGTGTTTCTTTTTCAGTGTTTCTCCTCTATTTTTGGATTATCGTTTATCTTCTAGCGGCCTGTGAGACAAATGTAAGTTGATGCAATGTTCAATTGAAAATATTTTTGAGTTGTTGAAAATTCTAGAAGTTACGGTTAGAAGAAAATTACAAATAGACAGCTTCGAAGATTCAATAAATGTTTGATGGATTCATCAGAAAATGCTAAAATGGGTGGCCAAAACCAATCTTATAAAATTTAAGACACTGGGAAGAGTACCGATACCGGATCAATTACACAAATTTCACTCTCTCCCAAATTGAATCAGTGAAAGCTGAAGAAAAGTACCAAATCTCAGACATTGCTATTATTCTTTTCAACGGTCTGTTAACTATTATTTTAGTGTGCTACTAACATGCATCAGCTGAATTCAAAGTCCCAGATAGACTGATGATGAGAAAGTTTAGACGATGTTCCAAAATTTAATAACAAACCACATCCTCAACGAAGAGTAAAAGTTATGTGTAACTAACTGTTGATCGAAAGTGTTGAAGAAGTTCTTATTAACCCAAATTCGTATTTTGTATTTTTGATGAAAGTTTCTCTCTCAATAGTATTGTTTTTAACCTCTCGAATTTTACTCATGTAATTATTCATTAATGAGCGGTGACCCACAAAATCGTCAGTATCTTTAGCATTGAAAAATGATTGCTTTTTATGATTTAATTGAATGACATTTGCACTGAGCCGGCATACTTAAGTACTTAATTGGTGGTCTCAGACTCTGGAAAAATTGATATTATCTATTAATTTGTCAATAAGATCTGAATCTACCTATTTCAACGAAGAAAACTTTCCAAGTGAAAAATTTTATATTATATACATATTATAATATTATATTAGCAGAAAACACGAAAAAATTATACTATAACGAAATATTCATCATGAACTTCATTTCTAAGAACAACTACTAAAGTCACGCATGAAAAATAATGATAATAATATCATCTTGAGCAGAAAACGCGAAAAAATTATTTTAGAACGACACATCCATCATTAACTTCATTTACAAAAAAAATAGATATCAGTGAATATAAAAATCACAAAATTGAATTAACAGTCTCCAACGTCCAATTAAGGTTGATTAGAAACAAAAAATGATTTGTCCTAGTCATTACATCCTTGTTAGACGCAACAACATGTTGAGGTCCTCGACACAATAGAGTTGTTTGATCAATAGTAAAACAGCGAAATAATATTTGAGTAATAAATCCAATGAGCCCAATGACACGATATTAAATTATCTTTGTCCTCTCCAGTTTGCCGAGTGTAATTAAATGAAATAATTAAAGATTCGATTTTATTCCATAATTTTTGGCGCTCTAGTTCCTCGGAACGGAGTGCTTATCAATTTGCCCAAATGTCTGTAATTTTTGGCTGAAAATGGTCTTAAACGATTTGGTTCGGCTCACTGATAAAGAATTTATGGTCAAAATCGATTCTGTCCGTCTGTCCGTCCAGCCGTACTCTCGACGATAACTCTCGAACTGAATAAACTAGACAGTTGAAATTTTCAGAGCAGGTTTGGGAGATAAATATATCTCAGTTACTATTGGGCAAAATCGGCAAAGTGGTTTCGGAGTACCAAAAAAAAATATTTTTTACATAACAAAGAAGCTCAATTTTTTTTAAGATACAGTTTTATCCTAAGAATCCATTGATATAATTCTCAACTCTAACAAACTAATACTTTCGGAGATATGATCTTTCAAAATTTCAATAATTATTCTCAATAATTCTATATGATTTCATAGAATACTCTAATTATAATTTGGTGATGTATGTAAATCCAACATGAGAGGATTCATAGACCTACATTTTGAATTTGATTACGAAAATTCTTGAAAACTGACGCACAGAAGCCAAATTGAAAATGTGGGAAAGCCCTGTGGACAGGAGCTTTGGCGCTCTTGTTGAAACTTTTACAAATCATAACTCCGAAAGTAGTGGTTTCCCAGAGTTGGGAATGATATCAATGGATTCTTATTTAATTTATTTCATTTTATGATGCAATTCTATCATAAGAATCCATTGATATAATTCCCGACTCTGAGAAACTACTTTTGGAGATATGACTTGTAAAAGTTTGAACAAGTGCGCATAAGTTCCTGTCCTCAGGGCTTGAACAAATTTTTAAATATATGTATAACCGGAAAATATCATTTTGTAAGTTACCGAAGGAATTTCTGTTGGTAAATCTATTAATGCTTAGCACAGACCTACGAATGAAAACGATTAAATATATTATTCTCTAGTCTATATAAAAAATTGGAATGAAGGTACTAAGACCGTTTATTGAATTTCTTTAATCCTTCTTTTCTCCTATCCTATAAAATATTCAAGAATCTAACCAGTACCAAGGTCTCGAAACCAATCATCGCTCTTCACGGAACTCGTTCAGATTTCACTATTTATTCAGAAAATCCAATTAATTATATCTTTCGCAACCTCCAATATTTTATTAAGCTATTTTTCATTCTTTCGATCACATTATCCATGAAACGGCTTATACGCAGGCGGAAGGCGACTGACAAGTTGATAATATTGAAAGGACCTTGTGGTTCGAAAAAATCAGAGAATGATGTGTCATAAATTCAAGGCGAATCTTGAATGAGCATGGTTAACAAGTCAAATCCAATGCTATTTACTCATACTACTACAAAACAATATCGGTCTATTTTTAGTCGTACAACAGTTTTATAGATGTGATTTATTCTAATATTCAGCTTGATATACACGGAAAGATTTATCGCATCTCACTGCGGATTTCATCAGCTATTATATTCTATAGATTTGACAAGCTCCAGGCTCTGTTTTTGCGCGCAAGCTCTGGGGAACAGCCTGCTATAATTTTGCCCAATAGCTGTAATATTAGGATTTTTCGCCGACTTATACTGATGAAAAATTCGACGTCAAAATTCATTCTTTCCGGCTGGCCGTCAGTTGCCACGATAACTTTCGAATGAAAAAATATTATTTGAAATTTTCAGGTTAGGTTGCGCATCCGAATGCCGTGCTTGTTCGCAAATGGGCATAATCGGTCGAATGGTTATATATCCATCCGAAATATTGTTTCCTCAATAACTAAATAAATTGGTTCAAGCACTGACATGAAGTCAAGCGCTTTCTTAATCGAATTAACCATGGTAAATTCGATTAAGAGTGTCCTATACAGGAGAACGGACAATATAATTCACCATGGTAAATTCGATTAAGAGTGTCCAATACAGGAGAATGGACAATAGAACCTGCGCGCTAAAGCTCCTGACTTCATGTCAGTGCTTGAACCAATTTTTTTTTTCGTAATTATTTTACATTTTCTAGGGGTATCGTCCTTATACAATTTTGAACTCGTCTTTATGTCGGTACTCTACAACTAGTTACCAAGCTTTAATTCGATCGAGTCTATATTTTTTGAGTTATCGAGGAAATAACATTTCAGGTGGGTAAAACTCTGAAACCGTTGGAATGATTATGCCCATAAACGAACTTGACTCTCCCATTCGGATACGCAACATACCCTGAAAATTGCTAGTCCCTATCTCCTTTCGTTCGACAGTTATCGAGGCAACGGTCACCCATCCATCTACTCATACAAGGCTGCTCGATTCTCCAACAATATATATCCGATCGTGTTCAAACTTGGAACTTGAGAGCAGAGTTAGGTTCTGAAGGTTCTCACAAAATGTTAATGATGTCGGACGAATAGTTACTGATATATAGAATTTTTTTCAATGATTTTTTAAAAAAATTCTAGTATTACGACCCTCAAGAAATTTTGCAAGGATTTTTGCGTTTGCATTCTACAACTAATAATCATGTTTGGATTTAATCGGTTTTCATATTTTTCGAGTTATTGAGGAAATAACAAACAAATTTCAGATGGGTATAACTCCGAAACCGTCTGGCCGATTATGTCTATAAACAAACTCAAATTTCACATTCGGATTCAGAACCTTACCTGAAAATTTGAAGTCGCTATCTCTTTCCGTTCTCAGGTTATTATGACATAAAAAATATTTTTTAATAATTTTTTTTTGATTTTTTAGTTACCTACACGATTCTCACGAAATTTCACAAACATGCTTGGATTTATATTCTACAACTATTCAGCAAGTTTTATTTCGATCAGATTCATATTGGTTGAAAATAAGATTATTACTCGGAAACCATTAGCCAATTATGCCCATTAACGAACTTGTCCGTCGTATTAGGATGTGCCACTTACTCTGAAATTTTCAAGTCGCTATCTCATTCCGTTCTCAAGTAATAATTGGTCCTCGAATTCTTCATCAGGTAGTCGAACTCAGTCGTTTGAGACCATTTTTGGCAAAAAAATCGAAAATAACAGACATTTGGGCAAAATGATAACACGATGTTCCCCAAAACATACGCGCAAAAATACATATACGATCGAATTGAATCTTGGTAATTAGTTGTAGAATGCTGCCGCACAAATTCAAAAATTTTTATATGAAAGAATATATCTGTCAGTTTCCGCCGAACCTTCGCAACCCTCAAGTCACCATTTTGCAATCGAGAACAGGATTTCAGCTCGATCGTCTTTGTATTTTAGCAATTATTGTGAAAGTTAAATTTCGAACTGATATCTAGTTCTTCCCAAATTACAAATCATGCGAACATCAGAATTGTAACAGCACCTCGATGGCCGAGATAGTAGCCTGCGCGCTTGCCACGCAGGAGATTCGTATTCAAATGCGCGAGTAAGTTAGCTATTTAATTTAATTCGCAATTTTAATTCAGCTTGATGTCAGATGCATTTTTCATGTGTTTACGCTAAAACAACGGCTTGAAGGTTTATGCAGTATTTCGTGACGGGAGTGAACCTAGCGATAGCTATTCTATCATGTCTCCTGTTCATACATCACCATCTAACAATCTTCAAAAAGCATCCTCTATTAATTGCATGTTATAACTAGAACTTAATTAATTGCATATCCTCAAAATGTTTTACCAGGGCGCTATCATTTTGCCCAAATGTCTGTAATTATCGAATTAAGAGCCGACAATGGTCTCAAACGATTGACTTACTGATCAAGAATCCTGGTTAAGTTGAATTCTGTTCGGCCATCCGTAAACATGATATCTTTGATGAATGGAGCTTGTAGAGTTGCAGGGTATCGTCGAAATGGGCCAGTCTAGTTCTTGAATAGGCACAATGAGCCCAATGGTTTCGGAGAAATGACCTTTGAAATTTTATTTTTCCCAATATTTTCAATAACCAGCAGTTTGCATTTTAGATAGAGAAAGAGACTATAGAAAGAGAATGATATCTGAGATGGTTTGCATCAGAAAATTTGATAATTCTGTTAATTTTAGAAGTGACATAGATAATTTAAGTAATACATTTTGCCATCTCATCGATAAAATTAAAATTTGAGATAGATAGTTGTTGATAAACATAATGTTGTCTAATGTATGTTTCTCTTTTTTATCCTGTGACTGTTGTTTGTGATCTCTACGCCGTTTTTTTTTGTTTAAGTAGGATCACATCCGTTTGCTTGTTCGCGAGCTGTCATGTGGATAATTTCCCTTCTCTCTCACTCAGTGTGAACACAAAGCTGTGATGTATATGTTTTTATTCTGTGACTGTTGTTGTTAAGATTTTCTGTGGTCGTCCATATGACATAAGACTTCAAAACCGGTTTTAGGTTAGAGTAGAGTCATGTCCGCATGTTTCTTCGTGAACATGTCGAGTTTCTTTTCAAGAAATTCTTGAACTGTTGTATATGTTCTTGTTATGCCACCGATGTTATTATTTATCTTAATTTCAGTACATATTGGTAGGTTGCCTCCTCCCTTGTTACTCGATGAAGTCTGTATGTTCGTTGTTTTTTTTTTGCCTGAAGAAGAGGAGAACCGTTCCTCGAAACTGTAGCAATTTGTAAGAATTGAACAATAAATATATTGCCACGATACCGACTTAATTTCTGCTGATTCTTAATTTTGGCAACTAGAGGTATTTCATTAATTTTCAATAACAACAGAATCGATCGAATTTAACTCCAAGGCGTAGGCAGAATTTCCTGAAATCTTGTATGTATCTAAAGGGCAGCGATAAAATTTGCGGTCATCCAGAAAATCAGCTCTATAAGATTTTCATCATATCAAAAAATGAGGTTTTTCTAGGAACTAAATAAGTCAATGATGGTATCTAAACGATTTATTCGTTGCTTTAAATTCGATCTACTATTAATATCATTTTTGGACAGTGAAAAATATCAGAAGATGTTGGATTTGTATATATATCTCTCTCTCAAACAACATCCAGACTTTGAAATTTAGTTTTCTTGGCATAATGGATCTCTAATATCCGTTAATTTATGTAGTGTACGGTGCTTCAAATCAGCGAGATATATGTGAGAAGTAATGATATTCCATCAGAGAAAGTATCATGGAATTTCGCATAAAAATTTCGACCAAGAACGATTTAAACGTGATTTTAATGATTCTTATAATTCAGACATGATGTATTAGTGAAAAAAATAATATATTCTGTAAAATATTTTTGATTTGATTCCATTTCACATATTTGTCAGTTGAATTAATTTACCCTCTCTGGATACTCTCATGACTCAAATGAAAGATAGCTGCACATTGTAACAATTGGTATTCATGGACCATCAACTTTCTCTAGCGACAAAAAATTCCCTGTTTTGAAACCTGGGGGAATAAATTTCTCCTTCAGGTAGAAACCTTAGCTGGTCTCCTCAGAATAACACTATGTAATTAGGTGAAGGTTCTTGGGGCTATAAAAAGGATAACCACCATTTGCGGAGAAACCGAAGCGGTAGAGATACAGGCGTTTCGTCTACTATTTACAGCAATTTTCTATTTTTAATTTCCCAAAGAAGAAGAATTCAGTCCATATAAACGAAGTTATAGGTTTCTTCGATTGTATTATTTTACAGTTAGCTCATACGTAATGCATTCGTACTTGATACTCAACTCAGAAACCAGCCTGTATATGTACAACTGATTTCCAGAAAGAGAAAATGTACAAGGTGATTGTTTGAAACCGTACATTAGAAGAATATAGAGATTGGACAATCGTACCGTTCTTAAATTTTGGCATTTGTCAAAGTCCGGTGTGATCTTTCTAATCAAAATATTATCACAATGGTGCCACTTCCGGGAATAGCGGAAGTTGGCGCATAGTCTCTTATTACAAATACGACTACATATTTTTTATTCCTTTTTTGGATTCAGCAGATAATGTTTGATGAACTTTCATCAGCATTCCCTATACCTAATTCCAGCCTTCATATATTTCAACGAATATTTTTGTACATTTGTAGGGTCACACTTGGACGTCACAATACAAAGGATACGACGGTAGATGACATCAAGCGTGACGTTACAAATATACAAAATTATTCGTTTTTCAAATATATGAAGAACGGCTGCAATTAGGTATTATGTAATGCTGATGAAAGTTCATATGAAATAAGCTGCTGTGTTCGAAAAAGTAATCAAAATAAGTAGTCGTATTTGAAATAAGAGAGTATGTGTCAACTTCCGCTATTTCCGAAAGTGGCACAATCTTGAAAATACATTCATTGGAAACATCACAACGGACTTTGGCTAACACCAAATTTTCCAATCTCTATATTCTTCTAATTTACGGTTTCAAACAATCACCCTGTATAAACACAAGTTAATCCTCAGCTCTCCCATTCAAATAGAACAGAAATAAATCATTGCAGATGACCTTAAGCTGAACTTATCTAATCAAACTCAGAATGAAATTAACAATCCTGAAAAACGACCTTGCTCCAAAGAAATATTTTGCCATCGTGTAAGGTCATCATCATATTGTTCGAAAAAATTACCATTCCCTCAATAATTAGAAGTACTATTTCAAAATCACTTCATTATTCTGAAAACAAAATCGAAGGTGAAATATTGATTTTTAATTCGAAATGACTTCCTTCTGCATTGAACCAATGTTTTAAATGAATTATACTCTAATGGGTTCAATATTAACCATTTTGAAGGTCTCGTAAATGAAGGTGAGCAGTTATGCACAGAAAAAAATGTAAAACACATAACGACAAATTAATATGGTACAATTCTGGCTACATTTATTGAAAACTAATTGGAATTAGAAAGTTGAGAAAATATTTATTAAGTTCACTAGATATAGGTACTTTTCCGATATTTTTTAATACCCGCAATTATTATAGGTAATTAAATAAATTTAAATTTTCAGGCACAAACTAGTCTCTTTTCTGAGGATACGCATCGTTTTTGAATTGAAATTCAACTACAAGAACAACTTTTGATTGATTAATAAATAAAAGACCACACGCTTCTGTAGATAGAATTCGAAATCATAAATAAGTTGTCATGCATATTTATTAGATTAAAGTAAATAAACAAACGTTTAAAAAGTATAATAGACAATATAGCAATATTGGAAAGTTTCTGTTTTTTTTTTTAATTTTTACCTCCAGTTCACAAACCTTATGACAATTGATCCGTATGAAAAGTTCCGGAGATGATCTCAGATTAACACACGAAATTTCAGAGGGGATACGCTTCCTACTCGAGTAGAAAGTTTTATGGATACAGTAATCCAACCAAAATGTAACAATTCTATCTATCATTTTTCAGCACAATTTTTTTTAGTTTTATAATTCGAAAACAACTGATCATAGAAAATTGCGGTAATGTTTTTTATTCAACTTGAAAAAGGTCCTCGAATGTATTAAACGATTTTTGCACCTCCAAATTTAACTATATTTTTTTTTATAATAACTAGTGAACTATCAATCTTAGAATATTGCGTATACATAAGATTAACATTATGACATGAATACACATATCGATATCATTTGGATTCGCTGAAAAGTATCGGAATTTTTTTCTATACAACCCCTAATATTCAACTCTTCAGATGGGGAAGGCCATGAGTAGTTATCGAAATTTCAAGGAGCATTGCAATAAATCCCCCATTGTACTGATTCCAAAAATTATTAGAGGATAAATAAACCCAAATACAATGATAAATACGTAGAACTTGGTTCTACGCTTGAGTTTTTAACCAACCATCTTATGTCATAAAAATTTTACTTATGGAGTCATTAATTTTTACAGAAAGACGTCATAATATTTGTCAAATGAATACCCAAAAATGTTTTTGCCACTTTATTACACGGTGCAACTTACCTATATGAAAATTGGTACCATAGATAACAATTGTTTCCGGAAAATAAGAACATTTTGGTAAGTTGTCTAATAATGCAGAAATTAAAAAAAATGACGTCACTGTGTTAAAATTGATGACGTCACAATTAACATTTACAAGCCATAAAGTAGTTAATCGAAAACTAAAATCAACCTGTTCGAGCGTTTTGCTTGAAAACATTCAATAACGGAGTTATGAATGTTGTTCCTTACTTCATCCACACACTGTATATGTATGTCCCCTGGAATATTGAGAGTTTGAATAAGAAAAAAATTGGAAAAGCACTAACGTGAGCTCATTCTGCTTTGATGCGCTTGTTCAAATTCATAGCCACAGCGGTCAGTCATCCAGATACTGAACTCGCCCAAGGCTGCTTGGCTTCCAAGAAGAAAATCATATGTTCCCAATATTTCCAACCATATAGATCTGATCTGGTTAGGTTTCGAAGATTAGCAAAATTTCTGCGATATCAACAATTACGCGAGTGCAAATAGCTTCAACAAGTTGATCAAATGTAATTTCTTAAGTGAAAACTTTCAAGACATAACCATGAATAATTGTTGAAATACGTCTACGCATAAAAAAGTGATATTGAGAACAACATTTGATAAATATTCACGAGAATTGAAGCAGCTAATATTATTTCACGATGCTTCTAATGACATCATGTAATAATAACTGAACTTTTTCCAGCCAATGATGACTGTATGCCTTTCATCGAACGTAAAACTAATTGCAAAATTTTAATCGTTTTTGTGCAATCATCTACACTTGCAACAAGTCTCGTTTTCCAGACAACACCTTGAATTGCTATATCGATAGCAATGAGTTTTAAAACATCAATATTGAAATCTTAATAAATGGTTAGTCATTTGCGGTTAATATTCTAACCGTTACTGGTAAACCACAACACAAACATTATTAGAAATGATTTTATTTGGGAAAATAAAAGACATCTATATAACGGTTTCAACGCAAGGATATGAACAATAATAAAAAAATAAATGATATCAACAATCAGGAAGGTTGTAAACTGATCCAAATGAAAATAAAAAAAAAAACATTTCTACCAGTGAAAATTGATATATCAAGTACAATTTATTGTTCTTAATTTAATGGGAAACGATGCTTTCTGTAAATGATAATCAAAAACAATATCATTTATTGATCGGTTCATTGAGAACGCATATCGAAACCACATGTTCGCCTCTCAAAATAAATTGGTCTACTTTCCTCGAGCAAACTTCTTCTTTGCTGGTCACTTTCAATATTGTTATGGGAGGCGGTGGAAAAAATCGATGGGTCTGGTAGGAGCTGTTCTCATCTGAAACTGAATCAAGAAGAACATGTTTAATTTTTCGCCTAGTGAACTGGAACGATCGAAATTACGTCATGGTTACATTGAAAATGTTGAAAAAATCCACTGATTTTGTCAACTTACCAAGGCTAGTAGTTTTTCTCCTCTTACGTCTTGTCCACACTTCTTCAATATCTCGGAGTGCTAGATTCCAATGCTTGTCGAAGGCTGTAACAAATCCGGTACAATATCCTCGGACACTGCCAGCATTCCTAGTCCACACCTATAAAAAAAAACATTCAAGAATACTTGGACTTGGAAATTAAAATCATCAATCCTGGTTTGACGGATACATTGAGAATATCAGATATTAAGTCAACACTCAGTGATAAGATGTCTATATGGTGTATGCATTGATACGATATTGCTTTTCCATTTTCCGGAACTTGGTAGATCTTTCATATTATTTCCTGTAGGTAGCGCTATTAAAAAGTTATAAGTGATTTATTGTCTGTAATTTTGAATAGATTTCTCTATTCATTCTATACAGTCACAGAATCAGAAAACGGGACAGTTTGAACCATCGAACATTATTACAGAACGTCTATCTTCGAGATCGAATATTTTCCGGTAAAACAAATTTCCTGCACGTATCATTAACTATAAGTATACTCCATTCACTTTTATAAAGTCTCCCGGTTGACTATGATATAGGTCTATCACGTTTTTGTTACTAAAACAAAGGCAGGTTGGCACTTCTGAAATATCGTCAATGTCAAAGCAATTCTCTGAGACGTTGCCAATTTCTACTCTCAACAATCAACATAATGTTCAATCTTGGACAAGATATTATCAAAGATCATTATCTTGGAATAATAGAAAATTCTTCGCTTCGAAATTAAAAATGCCGAAAGCAGTTTTGAAGAAGCAGAGATCAGGAAGTGCTATACAGAACTGAAATCTACAATAGGAAAAATTCATTCTGTCTTAGGACATGTTGAACTCTCGAATGAAATTACATAGTTTCCTATCCATCACTATATTTTATTAAAGTTTAACAGGTTTCATAGTACTACTACATTTTGAAACTGGTGTATTCAAGTCGTGCAACAAGGTATTTAAATGTCTTCCGTAGTCTTATTTCTTGAGAATTTCGAAGAGTGGGGAATTCCATAGATACGTGTGTTCGTTTAGAAGTTCTCCTGCTGCGTTATTCAGGTACTTTTATTCTTTTTTCAACTGAACTATCACAAAGAAACGGACTACTGTTTCCATTGTTTTTCATTAAAATTTCAACACTTGATTCTTGATTTCCATACAAGAAAATAGCATAACTGAATCTTCCAACCAGTTTATATACGTGAAATATTTCCATAGTAACAACAGATGAAAAATGTTCTTCAACAGTCCCCAGGCCTTTAAAATTGTTGAATTCACATATCTTCTCAAATTCATTATTTATCTCAAAAAAATTCATATTGTGAAAAAAATCGTAATTGCTACGACCTCTATGAAGAGAGGACAACATTGCGTAGTTATCTGACAGTACAATAAGCATAACATAAAATTCTTAAAATGTACACAGTGAAATGTGTCAAAATTTGATGGCCAACCGGGAGACTTTATGAAAGTGAATGAAGTATAGACAGTGGGAAAAAGCCAAATAGGATAAATGCATTATCTTGGTTACTGTAAATATTTATTGGGAATTCCGAAACACGACAAATTTAAACTCTAAATTATCATACTTCTTCGTAAAAGTGCGAACCTTACCTTCAACCCCATTCGAAAGACAGGTACAACCCCCAATTTTTAAAACAGGAAGTATGGGCTTGTGATACATCGTTTTGAAAGGTCTCAACATTCTCAATATAGAAATGTTATTATTATTAATTCATGTTTATTACAAAAATCAAATTAGAAAAAAATTTGGTACAACATCAAAAACTAAAATGTAGTAAAAAAAATGGGTTCAAGCCCTGTGGACAGGAGCTTTCTGGCGCTCTAGTTCAAACAGACAAATTATATCTGGTATTGGTTTCTCAGAGTTGTGAATTATATCAATGTATTCATATGATATCACTGCATCATAAAGGAAATTCAATTCAAATAATGGTTTATTAGATAAGTAATAATAAATTACCTTGTAATCGATCAAAAATTTCCTGATCTACGTTCACCAAACTACAGAATTATGCTTTCAATATTTACGTAATATTTTCAAACATTTTCGGTTGAGGTCCCCGTTGCATCGCTAAAATACGAGTATTTCAACCCCAATATTTTTGAAGTTACAATATTCCCTTCTGTCAAGTTGACATTATGAGAATTCATAGATAGAATAATAACTAGTGGGCCCGCAGATCTACCTAGCCAGTAGACCTACATTTTTCCGGTAGATCTACATTTTTCCGGCAGATCTACATTTTTCCGGTAGATTTACATTTTTCCGATAGATCTACATTTTCCGGTAGATCTACATTTTTCCGAGACTTCCTCAGACACACACACACAGAAAGTTTCAACGAAATCGGTCCGGTCGTTCTCGAGAGTCTATAAACCGAACACAGTGCTATCTACCGAGTTCCTATTGTGACTCTGAGGCCCATTCAAATACGCACACAAAGTTTAATCGAAATCGTTCGAGCCGTTTCCTATAGATCGATCGGGGCGCCCCTACAGGATGCTATTGTGAATCAGAGATACGCCGAAAGAAAATCACAGAGTTTCATCAAAATCGATCCGCCTGTTTCCGAGTTCCTATACATCGATTTTAGCGCCCCCTACAGGGTCCAATTGTGAATCTGAGCCGCCTTGGGTTCCACTGAAATACATACACGTAAAGTTTCGGAGTTGACATATTTCTTAAGACACCCTGTATAGCAGCGGTTATCATTTCGCAACGGTTTTACAAAGTTGAGAATTCTCCTCGCGATAGAAATCTCGAAGTGACATTTTACTTAAAACGCTTGCATTTGAAAATAATCGATGCCGCGAGGAAATGAACACCCTGTATAGTAATGGTTTATTTCCAACGATGTATGCCTCGAAAGTATATTTTCCAACACGAAAAAATGAAAGGGTATGTTCATAGCGTTAAAAACAGCAATCTGCAATTGACATTAAAAGAAAAACACCCTGTATAGAGATTTCCGAAAAATACATTATAAGAATCCATCCAAGGTTCCTATTTAGATAACGGTTTGTTTGTGGCACGAATCAATTCAATCGTGGCAAATTGTGCCGTGAAAAAAAGAACACCCCGTATAGTAATGGTTTATTTTCAGCGATATATGCTCAGAAAAAAAAAAGGAAAACACCCTTACTTAAAGTCGGCAGATATACCGTTATTCGAAGTTAATATTGCGATAAAAATTGAAAAAAAAACACGAAAAAGTATAATTCCCTTGATGGGCTTCGAACCCGCCTTCCCTCGTCCGAAACCGAGATATCCACTATCTATACATCTACACTATCGGACTCCTCGAAGGATCCTCTCGATCTCCGGTATTAGAATAAAACGTCGGTACTAACCGCGGATAGATATTCTTAATTTTCACTTTTCGACATAAAATCGCCACATGGAGGTTTATTTGACCGTTTTTTACCCTTATCTTCGCTTCTCGTCAACGTTCAGTCCCGAAAACTGCCTAGAACGGCCATTTCGTTGCGAAAAATTTCCCGCACCCCGTCTAACGGATTCATTTTGACGTTTCTCAGACAGACTTTTAGCAAGGAAAATTCCCGAGGTCGGAACTTCGAGAACTTGTATCGATTTAGTTGACATTATGAGAATTCATACATAGAATAATAATTATATCAATCTGTGAAATACGATCTACATTGAAATTTTAAAAAATCATATCTCCGAAAGTATTAGCTTGTTAGAGTTGAAAATGATATGAATGGATTCTTATGATAAAACTGCTTATTAAAAAAAATTTGATTTGGAATTTGTTTCGTAAAAAAATTTTTTTTTTTTTGTTACTCCGAAACCGTCTGTCCGATTTTGCCCAATAACGAACTTAGCCGAGATATTCATCCCCCAAACCTACTCTGAAAATTTCAACTCTCTAGCTCATTCCGTTCGAGAGCTATCGTGCCTACGGCCGGCCGGACCGGCCGGCCGGACCGGCCGGACCGGCCGGCCGGACAGAATAAATTCCGACCACGGATTCTTGATCAGTGAGTCGAACCAAATCGTTTAAGACCATTTTCATCGAAATATTCCAAAATTACAGACATTTGGGCAAATTGATAAGCACTCAGTTCCGAGGAACTAGAGCGCCAAAAATATGAGTGTAGTTAGAGAAAGAAGTTATTTAGGCGTGGATGTACAAGAAATAATTGATAATAATAACTCGATGCTCTAAGATTTCATCTTGTTCCACCATTTCCGAAAAAACCTCCGAGCAGCGGCAACAAAAACTATATTATGCATTATTCTCAAATAATAACCCGTTGAACTAAAAGTCATCTATGATTTAGATTGGTGAGATCATATAGGTACATACCGTCGTTTTCATGAAACGGGCAGCTTCCTGGCAAATAACCAATCGTTAATGAGGAACATATTTCAAGAAGAATTATTTTACATACGTTGACTTGAAAATATGACACAGACTGAGGCGAATAATCTTCGCTATTTTTCAACTTACTCCCACTTCGAAAACTTTTCACAACACACATTTTAGTACATTATTGTTCTATTATTTTAGCGTGCATGTTCTGGGGAACATCGCGTTATAATTTTGCCCAAATGTCTGTAATTTTCGAATTTTTTGCCGAAAATGCCCTCAATCGATTGGGTTTGACTCCCTGATAAGAATTCGTGGTCAAATTTGATTTTGTCCGGCCATCCGTTGCCACGATAACTTGAGCACGTAAAGAGACAGTGACTTGAAATTTTCAGGGTAGGTTGCGCATCCCAATACGAAGGACAAGTTCGTTAATGGGCATATTCGGCCCAATAGTTTCGGAGCAATAATTTTGTTTTCAACCAATACAAATCCGATTGAATTGAAACTTGGTTAATAGTTGTAGAATATCAACCTAAGGATGTATGTGAAATTTCGTGAGAATCGTATTACTAGAAAATTTCTAAAAAATTATTAAAAAATATTTGTTTATGTCACGATAACCTGAGAACGGAAAGAGATAGCGACTTGAAATTTTCAGGTTATGTTGTGAATCTGAATGCGGCATTTGAGTTTGTTCATAGCCATAATCAGCCAAACGGTTTTAGATTTATACCCATCTGAAATTTGGATGTTATTTCCTCAAACACTCGAAAAATAAAAAACCGAATGAATTCTAACATGGTTATTAGTTGTAAAATGCCAACGCAAAAATTGTTGCAAAATTTTGTGAGGATCGAATTTGCCATGGTAAATTCGACTAAGAGGAGAATGGACAATAGAACATACGCGCAAAAGCTCCTGACTTCACGTAATTTGTATTACAGTAGACCATGCAAAATCTCTAAACGTATTCTTTAAAGTTCTCAAAAATTTACCAGTCTAATTTCGAACATTAACGTTCATTTCTTAAGACTAGATTGTCCTCCACCTCTCTATAATTATATCCTACATTATAATACTACGTTGAGGTAATATTAGAGAATAGACACATTTTGGAGCTCTTGGTGTAATTTAGTTTCTTTTATGATACAGTTCTATTATAAGAATCCATTGATCATTCCCAACCATGAGACACCAATACTTTCGGACATATGATTTGTAAAAGTTTGATCAAAAGCGCCAAAGCTCTGTCCACAGGGCTTTCCCACATTTTTAATATCACATTTCTCATATTCATTTGAGGAAATTTTGTCTATAGCTCTTGACCTTCTTAACTGAATGTGCGGCATTCTTGATGATTTTTTTGACAGCTGTCAAATTTGAGGTTAAAAACGACTATGATTCATACATATACTAATATATTGTATAGGTCCATGGATTAATAGTATGATTAAATCATCAAACCATGGTCATTTTTACAAGAAGAAGCGTGAAACGTCGGTCTATAGCACAATATATCAATCTTGTTCTTTGAAATTCTTATCTGATCGACAATTCTATGATCGAAGATGTTTATCGCATGGATGCGATAGACAATACGGTGTTCTTTTCGTTGCAAATGACTTAGAATCTAATGTAATCTCGAAACGCTAGTTTATAGGCAAGAATGTGGAAAATCGCCTAGCGATAGTAATTATTTCTAGCATGCGGGGCTATGCACTCCACACATAATCCAAACCAAAAGGGTCAACGCACCAGCGATCGCGAAGCTGTCCCAAGTCTAGCGTGAATGTCCAGAGCTTCGTCCGAGCCAGATATACGAGCGCGTGCGAAATTTGCTCATCCAGAGCGCAATGCCGCTCCTCCCATTTTTATCCAATTAAAAACGTTTATCATTTCCTTATTGAACCGAAAGTATTCTCCATATTAGTCTTTACAGGTATTTTTTCTACTTCCGAACCCCATTTTTTTATTAACACGCGAACTACTGATCGTAGAGCATTGCTTCAATAGAAATTCGCCTTGAAAAATTATATATAAGGACAGTCCTCTAGACGTATATCCATTTTTGGCGCTCTTGTTCATCGGAACAGAGTGCTTATCAATTTGCCCAAATGTCTGTAATTTTCGAATTTTTGGCTAAAGATGGTATCAAACGATTTGGTTTGACTCACTGATCAAGAATCGGTGGCCGAAATCGATTCTGTCCGGCTGGCCGTCCATCCGTTAACACGATAACTCTCGAACGAAAGGAGCTAGAGGATTGAAATTTGCAGGGTAGGTTTGGAGCGTAAATTTTTCGGACGAGTTCGTTACAGCAAAATCCATCAAGCGTTCCGGGGTTATGGCCTTTTTTAGTAAAAACATTTTTTATGAATATTTCCGAAACCGATCACTCGATCTATCTGAAATTTAGCATCAAATTGTAGAATCATGACTTAAAGACGTATGTGAAGTTTTGTACTGATCGGGTTACCGTAAGGTGTCAAAAAAAAATTTGAAAATTTTTTAATTTTGTTTCTACAATAAGTCTCGAACGGAATGAGCTGGGCAGTTGAAATTTTCAGAGTAGGTTAGGGAGATAAATATCTCTGATATGTTCGCTATTTGGCAAAATAGGTAAAATGGTTTCGGAGTAACGAAAAATATTTTTTTTTTTACTTACAAATATCAAAATAAATTTTTCTTTAACATGCAGTTTCACCATGAAAATCCATTGATATCATTTTCAACTCCAACAAGCTGATACTTTCGGAGATATGATTTTTCGAAATTTTAATATTGAATCGTACTTCTATGTTTTCACAGAATGCTATAATTATTCCATCTATGATTTATTATATGATCTGTGTTCATACTCGTACATGTCATCCTGTTCTATAAGATAGAGTCAAATTCATTTTAGCCATTTTGATTTGATTTCTTCCATGGTGCAGTTCTCATTCTCAGATTGCTCATTTAATCTTGATAAATAAACTATTATTTGAATTGAATTTCCTTTATGATGCAGTTCTATCATAATAATACATTGATATAATTCTCAACTCTGAGAAACCAATACTTTCGGAGATATAATTTGTCTGTTTGAACAAGAGCACCAGAAAGCTCCTGTCCACAGGGCTTGAACCAATTTTTTAACATAGATTCCCCTCATTAAGTAAAACACTTTTATCATTCACCATTTTTTCCGGATTCGACACAGGTAGTTACAAGTGTTTGAAGATTTCACAATGTGTTAATGCCTTCCTTGCACTTCATATTCAACGAAATTGTCTGACAAAATTCAATTACTCAATCAACTGTTCTGATTTGGTTCTTGTGCATTTGTAACTAAAATATTCTACTTTTGGAATACTGAACCTCCAGATTATACACAATTTGATCATCGTCCATTTTCATATTGAAAATTCCATTAATATCTTCATTTCCAAGAAAATATCAAATTGAATAGTTAACTTGTGAATCCAACTAAAAAAAGATCAGAATAATCATAATGAGTAGGTATTATTCACAGAAACTCTGCGAGATGTGAGATCAAGATCAATCGGATTATTGGGTAGTCCACGTCTTAACGTTCCCCGAGAAATATTCATTATTTCAATATACATGGTATTTCTTAGTTGATGCAAAAGATTTTACGACGAAATTGTTGTCTTTCATATATTTTTTTTTCCTCAACCTATTTCCCTCTTCGGTAAAACGACTCGGCCAACGATTTACATTGTCGTCCGGAAAAGTATCGCTTTTACTACTAGATACACAATGTACTATCATCGGAATCTTCTAAGATGAAGAAGAAAGTGGGAAAGCCCCGTGGAGAGTAGCTTTGGCGCTCTTGTTCAAACTTTGACAAATCATATCTCGGAAATTATTAGTTTCTCAGAGTTGAGAATGATATCAATGGATTCTTATGATAGAACTGCATCATGATAGAAATATTAAATTCAAAAAGTGTCATAAAAAGATAACCAAGAGTGCCAAAATTCATTAATCCGAAACCAATACTCAATAACGAGGATGTCCGAGATATTCATTCCTCAAATCTACTCTTAAACTTATATTATATCAATTTTAAATTGGTAAATATTCCAGTTTTGTTTTTATTGGAGAAATTCTGAACCCAATTTGATTAACCTACCAAAGTATATATTTCCATCATCATCATCATCATCATCATATGGATTATCACCTTCATATATGGATTCTCCAAGAACGATAGCTGAGGTTATTCCATTAGTCATTTTGTATTCAATAATACTTTGTTTGACATGTCTTTTCAATTTTAACAAGGGATTCTTGACCAGTGAGCCGAACCAAATCGTTTAAGGACATTTCCATCCAAAAATTCGAAAATGACGAACATTTAGGTAAGGTGATAAGCTCTCTGTTCCGAGGAACAAGAACGGCAAAAATGATAATTGCAGAATTTTCATTTCATTCGAAAAACCATGCCAGAGCTACAGGAAAAAATGTTTTTTATTTCAACAGCCTGGATCTTTTTACCTGAGCTGAATTTGGAAAAATGGTAAATGAAAAATAGAGTGTTTCATTTGATCTAAGGTTAAAATTACTCTACCACTTGAAGAACCACTTGAAGACTCGCCCTGTATAAAATAATTCAGTGAATTCTAACGATAAGATTCTGAAATACTGATCTTTGTTTTCGCTTGAAGTTTGGGGTCGCTATTCTTCACCTAAATACCAAATTGCAGGCTCGATCAGAGAGTTTTTACAGTATTGGAAGAATAGATATTCAAATTAGTATATCTCCGAAACTATTGGGCGGATTTTGCTCATCGAACGCGACCGGCGTCCCGCAAAATTCAAGAGTCTCAGTTTCTTCTGCTAGAAGTTAACATAAGTCATTGAAATGGAGTCGTTTGAGACAATTTTCAGCTACAAATTCTAAAATTACAGACATTTTCACCAAACTGATAGCGCTCTGTACACAAACGGGTAAAGGTATATTTTCCGAGATATTCAGCCCTATTCTGTAACTCGGATAGAAATGAACGCATCGGATCGTAATCTGACAAATCGGAATGTATCTCTTCTATCGCGTCCAATTTTGATATTCTATAACCAATGTAGAAGACGCTGCAGAATCGGAATTCTTATTTCTATTCGACGCTCTTGGAAGTAGCCGGCAACGTTGTATGTGCACGCAAATCTCGCCCTTAATAAACACTGACATTTATCAGTTTGTTTATTTTGGGTAACTTAACCTAGCAAATTTCATAAAGATATGCAGTTTACTTCAATTAATTTTAGTAGAAAAAAACGATAACACGCTGTTTCTGGCGAAGCAAGCGCGTAGCAAGAAAAGAGAATTTTTTTTCTTATTAAAAGCTGAGTGAATAAATTTTCAATTTACCCCGTGGAATTTACAAACAGAAAGAAAATTACAATTCTCCAATAGCTTCAAATGATTCGGCAGTCGTCAGAATTAGTTGTTCAAAGTAAGAACTGACTTCATTTATGAAATCGACAGCAATTGTTCAAAGTAAACGGTAAAGCTTCCTAAAAATTTCTTCTGGGATTTCAAAAGGATTACTATCTGGTATCCCTAAGTTTACGACGTTCCATTGTGAACATGTGCTGTTCGATTTTTTCTTCTATCGCCGAACGTAATTCATAGATGATATCCATATTTTTCACTCTGATTAATAGACACTTGTTTCCGTATAGACATAAAATAACATGGACTGGTTGTGAGAAAGAGACCATTGAAATCAGCATTGAAAAAAGACAGAATAGTTAAAGGCAAACCACGGTATATGAATATTATCATTTGATTTGGCGTTTGGCAAAACCACAGAATACAAAACATTGGTTTCCTTCATCCTCTGACCTTTCTTGTATAATGTATTGTTTGGTTTCATGTATTGTGTATGTGTTTTGGTGATTTGTAGACAGAATAGTTAAAGGCAAAACATTTTCATTTATATCCGAGACTCGTTTCTGAATATTCTGATACTTATAACACAATTTACTGTGCATCATTATTTTTATATCATTATTTGCCTTTAATTATTCTATCCTTCATAACATCTCTCTCTCTAATGTATTCCGCAACGAACTGTGTGATTAAATTACGTGAGGGCCAGTCCATGTTATTCTATGTCTATGGTATTTACAAACTCTAAATTGAATTCGTCGATTTCATATGTCAAAATACGGCGACGGTGCATGCTCCATCTCATGGTTCCGATCTCGTAAAGCGATTCCGATATGGTTTAGTCGGTAGAGAGCAATTCTATTCGATTTCTATTTCAGATCTCGATAATAGAATTCGAGTTGAGTTACAGAATACCAATTTGAAGCGATTATGATTTGACCGGTGTATTTCTATTCGATGCATACCATCTCTATTCGATTTGAAACTACAGAATAGGGCTGATTGTCCAAGTTCCATGGCGTCCGTTATTACCCAATGAAGATTTTTACTAATTGTCGCAGCAACGACACACGATCACGTATTCCATTATCTATTTTAGCCCACTTCGATGCTTAGAGATTTTTGCGAACAATCGAACATTTGCCATTGAAAGAAGTCTGACGATATTCCTGGAAAGTGATATTCCTGTTTGCTAGTTTGTAGCCATGAATACTATTCTTGGATAAAGTCATCAGTTTCATGTTTCCCCATGTAAAAGGTCGTTGCTCCTAACAACAAAGCTTTTATGGATATAACGCAAAGTTGGTTCAGCGGACCTTTCTTATGTTTTTTTCCGTAGGTAGGTACGTAAGAGATAGAAGAAAAGAATAAACATTCAATGCTAATAGTTGCTTGGTTTTTTCGACAGAGAACTTAAATACAGACCGCACAGGAATTGTTAATGTATAAAATGTGGGTAAGCCGTGTGGACAGGAGGTTTGACGCTCTTGTTCAAACTTTGACAAATCATATCTCCGAAAGTATTGGTTTCTCAGGGTTAGGAATGATACCAATGGATTCTTATGATAAAACTTCATCATAAAAGAAACTAAATTCAAAATGTCATAAAATTATCAATTATTGAAATTTTGAAAAATACTATCTCCCGAAGTATTAGTTTGTTAGAGTTGAGAATGATATCAATGGATTCTTATGTTCTGATGAACTGCATCTCAAAAAAAAAATGAATTTGAAATTCGTAATGTAAAAAAGGGTAGCCGGACAGAATCGATTTTGACCACGGATTCTTGATTAATGAGTCGAACCAAAACGTTTCAGACCATTTTCAGTAAAAAATTCTGGCAAAAAAACAATTGGACAAATGGACGAAATATACAGGGTGGTTCAC
This sequence comes from Halyzia sedecimguttata, assembly GCA_937662695.2. NCBI lineage: Eukaryota > Metazoa > Arthropoda > Insecta > Coleoptera > Coccinellidae > Halyzia > Halyzia sedecimguttata. The sequence goes on along the minus strand of OW569417.2, from coordinate 19,816,432 downwards.
GAAGACCATTCGTTGGAATATTTCAAAGGTAGACTGTTGAAATTTTATAGTTAGGCTTTGGTAGGAGAGATGAATTCTTGGAACAAATTTCAGATTCATTCGACTTCTTGTTTCACCGGTAATGATAACAGCTTTTGTTTTTTAAATGTAATACCCGGTTTTTTCATTGATAATCAGATTACCCGTTGAATTCTACATTGTTTTAAAGTGTCACTTACATATTATCCTCAGAAAATTCGTGTGAAATCTGAAAAACTGCTTTAAATTTGCTCAAATATGGCTTAATTCTAATGTTAATAACTTGTAGACTTTTGTATGAAAATTCCTAATTTTCTATCTTCTAACGGAAGACATATCAATGCTTCTCCTTCGTTAAATAAAAATTCAATTGAACATACAGGGTGTTTCTATTTAAATGTCAGAGTTAGTCATAACAAAAACCTCAACACTATTTTTTTTCAAATGAGAACCCAATTTTTTTTATTGGTCAGCTGGATTCTACGTTTAAAATTTTTTATAATACATACTACTGCTTTACTTACCGAATATCTCGGGAAAGAAGCATTTTAGAGCAGTAGTATATATTATAAGAAATACACTATTATTTAACGTAGATTTCAGCTGACCAATAAAAACATTCTCCTTTCTCATTTAAAAAAAAAATGAGTATTGAGGTTTTTGTCATGAATGACTTTGACATTGAAATAAAAACACCCTGTAGGTTCAATTGAATTTTTAATTAGCGAAGGAGAAGCATTAGAATGTCTTCTGATAGCAGCTAGAAAATCGGGAATTTTCATGAAAAAACCTACAAGTTATCAACATTGGAATGAAGCCCTATTAGAAAAAATTTAAAGTGTTTTTTGAGATTTCACACGAATTTTCTGAGAATAATATGTGAGTGACACATTAGAACAATTTAGAATTCAACGGGTAAACTGATTATCAATGAGAAAACTGGGTATAACATATGAAACACGAATGTATCATTTACGGTGAAACCGGCAGTCAAACGAATATGAAATTTTTTCCAAGAATTCATTTCTCCTAACAAAGCTCAATTATAAAATTTGAAATGTTAATTTCGAGTCTTTCTTTGAAATATTCTAACGAACTTACTTCGTGAATCACCCTGTATATTATCAGTGTATAATAGTTTTGACTACAGTGCGTGTATAAAGTAAAGAACAAAATTCATTGCTGCGTTATTGCATGTTTTCAAGCAAAACGCTACGACAGGTCAATTTTGGTTTTTAATTAACCACCTTATGGCATAATATTAATTATGACATCATTCATTTAAATACTGAGTGACGTCAATTTTTTTTGCAGCTTTATTAGACTTACCTACGAACTTACCTAAAGGTTTTTTTATTTTCTGAAAGATATTTTTATCTACAATACCAATTTTTTACACCATCAATTAGGTAAGTTGCATGCGTGTAACACAGCAGCAAAAATTGTGGTATTCGTGTAAAAGCAAAATTGTGACGTCACTCTGTAAAAATTAATGACGTCATAAGTATACTTTTATGCCAATTAAAAGCTAAAATGGACCTGTCCGAGCGTTTTGCTTGAAAACATTCAATATAACGCAGTTATGAATTTTGGCCTATTTTTATGGGGGTACCTGAAGCGCTAAGTTTTTAAGAGCAAACCGGGAAACATTTAGTAGTTATGAGATCGAATAAAACAGGAATGTAGGCTAATTTCCGTCGAAGTAATTAGAAATATCCAAAACGAGTTTCAGTTCCATTTAGGATATTGTCGGTTATTTAATGGATAACATTTTGAGCATTGAATGAAGAAAAATTATTTGAGTTGATATCAGACAGATCAGTTTATCCAATTTTTTCGATCTAAATAAAATTTTATTATTTGGTACGCGTGTATAACTTGATATACCCTTTAAGAATAGTCGGAAATAAAAAAATTAGTATAACATTTTCTTGGATCAAAAACAGCTCCTTTTAACATACTAATCGACCTGTCTGAGCATATTTACAAAAACAATGCATTTATCACTAGTTGGAGACTCGCACTGTAACTATTCCTTGACAATAAGCGTAGCACAATTCAACATAAAACTATCATCTTGTTATCAACGTTGAAAATTCAATGTAATATATTTCCACATCAATACAAAGGACGGGTATGAATAGCATTGGGAGCAACGTGGAGATCCAAAACTGTTCATATTGAAGGACAAACTGAACTTGTTTTCGATAAATAACCTTAACCTGAAGAAATTTTCTGGACTAATAATTGGGTCATAGCAAGGCCGCATACAGAACATGTTTTAAATATGACGCAACTCCAAAGTTGATCGAGGGATTTGATTGTTGTGACTATTTTTTGGCAGATATTTCCTATTTGATAACTATGTAAATATTAGCATCAATTTGAAGGGAAACAAGAGAGCCAAAAACAATAATCAATGATATCCTTTATTTCAATAGTTTCACAAAATGGCGAAAGCGCGCATAATTTCTCCGCAAATGAAATATGTATACATAGGTAATCAAAATGAAAAAAAAATTCTGGATGCACTGTCATGAGGTCAGTCTGCTTTGGCGGAATTGTTCAAATAAATATCAAGACGGACATCCATCCAGGTATTGAATTCGCCCAATCTTGCCAAACCTGGAACCACAGATTCGGAGGTAACGGTGTCAAGGAGGTATAACGATGATGCAAAATATATTGTTTTGAATAAGTAAATACAGTGATAGTGTTTCAGGAACTCTTTCATTTTAAATCCTATTCCATATGATAGAGTCATTTCACCGGGATAGTCAAAAATGCTTGAAAAGATTTCAAGAACGAATCGCAATATAAACTATCCCTTCACTTCCACCTGGCCATATATTCAGTTTTCATGAAGGAAATATCAAGAATCCAATTGAAACTAGTATGAATCTGAATCTCATTGTGCATTTATCGTTAATAATCTCTTCAAACCTGAAGATATCTGTTCCAATTCATTAAAATACGTCTCATATACCATATTTGATTGATTTTGACCTACGAATGGTTTTAAATATCGATCTAAATGGATCTGAACAACTTCCTCGGAAACTGACATTTGAAGTAGGTAAAAATTTTAAAATTGCAGACAGGAAGTTTTGGGAGTAAAATTAGGATATATCCGAAATATAGTCCAAAATTGTCAGTTCCAGATAATAAGTAATCATTAAAGGATACTGTTGGAGGTATACTCATTATTAAAAGGATTCTTTCTGGTTTTTCTCTCCCAAAGTCTGAAAAATATCTATGAAATAAAAATTAATTATTTTGTGATTTTCTTCTGCGAAAGAAACACAAGATATTTGTCAGAAGCAATCAATCGAATAATGTTGCCTAACAAACAACAACGAAACAACATCAACGAAGAAACAACTATATCGTAACGTTTAGGAGTCTATATCAGACTCCTTCGTCAGACACTGAACGAGAATCTTCAGAATTATGTTATTGATAGTTATTCTGAAATTCGAGAATTATCATTTTTCAGAGTTTGGGAGAGAAAACCCAGAAAGAAACCTTCTAATAGTTCCAGATAATATTTATCACATATTCTGTTGTTACCACACGATCGGTCACATATCTCAGATCGTTTTGAAAGTGAAACTCAAATAGAATTGAAATCGCAAACATAACGATCTTAACCTTCGGACCAAATTATAGGTGCCTCTCGAATTATTGCACAAAACAAAGCGTTCCAAAGAATTAAAATCCATTTCGATTCAAACCATCATTCTTACGGATAAAATTACGAATCAACAAATATTTTGGCACAACATCCGAGCAGAAAACGAAATGCTCTTGACTGAGAATCCAAAAGTATGTCAATGTCAGTTCTTCGGGCGACAAGGCTACCACTTGATGATTTCATTATTTTGCGTGTAGACGCACATTTGCCAATCGTTTTCGACATTAACCTTGATCTTTATGTTTGATTACCTCATTCATTCCAACGCGATTTAATGCCAAAAACCATTGAGACTTGTGAATTTGATGGAACCCAATGACTGAGCATAATAGATACTCTTGAAATAAATATGACTGTACTATTCTATATTTTTTTCGCTGATTTTTAATTGAGACGCCGCGAAATGGCGAATGCGCGAAGATCTTAAATCCCAGAGAGCTGTGAAAAGATTTTCTGGATAACCGACATTTTGAATAATCTGAAAAATAAATAAATAATAAATAATAAAAAAAAATAAATAGCTGTCGCAAATTTCCGTTCTTCAGATAAACAGGGTGAGTCCTTAAGTTCTACATTAATTTTGACCATAGATTCGTCTTTCCAGATTTGGCCAAGATGAAAGTTACAAACGATTAAAGATTTCACAATGTGCTAATACACTACTGAACTTTGTCATATGTGACCCATAAGCTTTTTGTTTATCTGTGTTATAGAAGAATAACTGAAAAGCTGTATAATCTGATGTTTATTTACTCACTAAATTCTTATGATTTGATTCTCAATTCAGCATAAAAAAATATTACTACATTAAAACGCTGAACTTCTTCATTAGTTTTATTCAATATCTATTTGTATCCATCACAAGATTATATACAATTTCGCCTATTCTCACATTGAAAATTCCTTGAATATGTGTATTATCATCCTAATATATGAATGTGTAAAATATCGTATAATATTATGAATAAGGTGCTAAAAATAATAATTTAAAAGACAAAAACGTATCTGAGCCTCCGTATTAATGATCTAATTTTTAAAAAAATCAATCTGTATATGATTCACATTTTTCATTAAGATACATAGTCGTTAAGAGGAGAAAAATGGTGTCGAAAATAATATATTCAATTAAAATTTGGGCCATTCGAATTGATTATTGATTTCCATAGCAATGTGTATTCTTTTCACGAAACAACAACATTTATTGTTCAGAGTGATGTTCTGATACACGGGCGTAAAAAAAATGTAATGTTCTAGTACAGTCCTGCTTTTTTTTCATTTTCGCCTTCGGATTCTTTTGAGTGTCACGAAGAAAATAAGCTCGCAAAAAATTATCTAGTAGGCATAGAGATATTTGAATGTTCATTTCTGAGCAAAATCTTAGATCAAAAAAATAAGCAATACTGTCGCTTGAGGAATAGGCGTTTAACAGAGATCTATTCAGATTGATAATAAATCTCTTTTAACTTCTGAATAGCGCTTATAAGAAAGAAAATGGAAGAAATACCATACTCCGGAAAATGTCAAAACAAAATCGAATGAGTGCATACTCCAGTTTATAGACATCTTAACTTGGAGGTAGAGATTGAGTGATGTCACATTCTCGGTCTGTGAGTATAGATGGAATTCTATTTCTATTTATATCAGTATTTATATCAGTTCTTATAAACCAGCATATACTCACAAATGCGCATATACTCAGTTCGTAATTCGTTCAAACCTGCACTATAGAAAGGGTTGTTAGAATATCCGAAGATGACATTGAAAAATGGCTATTTCGTTGTTAACAAATCAACAAGTCCAGACGGCTTGCCAATAGGTTTTCGAAATGGGTTCGTATAATTAACATATACTTATGCATAGTTTACTTGAATTTCCTAAGAGCTACAGAGCACTGATGAAGGCCAAGAAGCCAGAAGCACGTATGTTCTTGCTTCTCGGCAAATCAATGAAATCCCCTGGGTTTAATTTAATTTGAGAAATCTATGCAGTAGTATATTAATTATAAGAACCCATTTCTGGACCATATTGGCCGAACGCTCTGGACTTGTTAATATCCAAAGAGAAATTATTTATTCCTACAGTTGCTACTTATCTGCATATCCCGAATTCTCTCCCGTATATTATTCAGCTCGACAGATGGTACCGCGCTATCATTGCACTCAATTTTATAAAAGCAACCAACTGACGTGGACTTTCACTCTATGAAAGTGAATGTGTCGAATGTAAGTAATCAATTTTCTCTAACGCTCGAGTAAAAACTCGCTACGATGTAACGATGCATTTATTAGATATCAAGCAATTCCTATTTTTCACTTTCATTCAGCGGAATTGCTTTATTTTCACGGAAAAGTGAAATCGGTTAAAATGATATTACGCTACCGCGACGAGCTAATAATGTTTATGGTACTGTGGTTCTGTAATTGATCCTGTCTACTATCACAGTCTTGAACTCGTATGAACAACAACATAATGTAATATTATCCGGAAAAGTATGAAATTAAGAACTTGAATGGAAGAAAGTTCTGGAATTAATATTTTTATTGGCATCATGTCGACTATCTGCTGTTTCATTAGATACTCGAATTGAAGTTTCGAATTCAAAGATATCAAGAAAAATATGGCTGTCAGTGATATTTCGAATGACAACATTCATTATTGAAAGGTTTTTTCTGGGTTTTCTCTCCCAAACTCTGAAAAATATCTATAAAATAAAAATTAATTATTTTGTGATTTGCTTCTGCGTAAGAAACACAAGATATTTGTCAGAAGCAATCAATTGAACAATGTTGCCTAACTAACAACAACGAAACAACATCAACAAAGAAACAACTATATCGTAACGTTTCGGAGTCTATATCACATTGACAATGTGACAATTCTTGAATTTCACAAAATAACTATCAACAAAATAATTCTAAAGATTTTCATTAAGCGTCTGACGAAAGAGTCTGATATAGACTCCGAAACGTTACGATATAGTTGTTTCTTCGTTGAAGTTGTTTCTTTGTTGTTTGTTAGGCAACATTGTTCAATTGATTCTGACAAATATCTTGTGTTTCTTACGCAGAAGCAAATCACAAAATGATTGATTTTTATTTTATAGATATTTTTTAGAGTTTGGGAGAGAAAACCCAGAAAAAACCTTTCAATAATGAGTATACCTCCCACAGTATCCTTTAATGATTACTTACAACATTCATTAATACGTAACACAGCTGACATTTTTCTTCCTCTCCATCGCTCGTAACTCTAAGAGCGTCCGCACACGGGCATACAGAATTGACACGATTTCAATCTCCTAAGTCCCTTCCCTACACTCGGTTTACATGGGACCATGCTCGGGCGATTACTACAATTGTCTGTTGGAATTCTGTTCATCTTTGACTCAGCCATCGAATCAAATCTATAACCGAGTTGATCGAGTTTTGTGAAACCCATCTTATGTCTTCTGCTTCATCACGTAGTTCACATATTTGTTTCTAACCGTGCATAGCTTTATCACATAGGTTCGTGTTTCGCCTGCTGAGTTGACCATGAGGTAGAATTGGTATTTGTACCGACAGTCCCACCATAACCCGAAGCTCAGCTCGTGGCTGCTCAAGAGCTTTCTGGTATAGGATGCTGAGAAATCCACGAATCTTTTTGCCTGCGCAAGTATTTCTTCAGAGAGGTATTCTGTTATTTATATCCCATTGTTAGACCGCTGCCCTCTGGTGGTCTTTTCCAAACCCACAGAAGGGTTTTGATCCAGGAGGTATAACTCTGGATTTCTCATTTCCTTCAATACCAGTGCTCTGGCACCCACAGAAGGATAAACTTACTCCTCTCGCCAGTTGCTTTATGGTAGTCCGGCTTTTCCATACAGTAGGGAACTTGAATGGGTGATTCCAGGTCTCTCAGGGTGGGCCTGGCTTTCCGTTATAATATGCACCCATTTGAGGTTCCTTTTCAGACACTCTTGAGCACAAATGTAGATAGCTAGTATCTCTGCCTGTAAGATAAAGGGCTCATATATGCCAGAGGCACAGAGATCCTCAGTTTTGGACCATATACCCCAATACCTGCACCCTCACCTGATTTTGATCCATCCGTATACCAAATGGATGACTTTTTGTCTCATCGATCTACGAGGTCCACCATACTTATTGGCATGAGATCTGAGAACTTTACCAAAAGGTTCGAGTCCACTACGAGAAATTATTGTTGCATTCAACAGGCTACATTTACTTACATGTAAGTGCAAAGGAGGCAAATAAAGTTTAACCTCAGGATCTGCTGTGGGAGTTGTATAGCTTAGCTCCTATGACTCCAACATAGGTCTCCGTGTAGTGGCCTCATCAGTTTTTGTCCACCATGCTAAGGGTGCGTAGATTACTTAGGGTGATACTGATGGCAGTTTGCATTCGACTAATGCATTCATATTTGCCTCTAACAGTTACCACTATGCATTTTTTGGTTCCCTAATCCGAAACCTCACTTCAAGCTGGATGATGTTGATGCATGATCCATCAAGTGGTATATTCCTACGATTCTTCTTCTGATGCATCTTCAAATCGTTGACTTCAGGCCTATCCCTTAATTTTCCTTCCTTTCCATCCAGGTATCTCTACATCGGCACCATCGAAGGTAACTACCGATGAGGTGATAATTGCAAATGTGTAAACTTAGTATGAAAGCTATTTAATGTTTTTTCGTATCATTATTCGTTCTCATGCTTCAAATCATATAATATGAATATCAATAATATTAATATGCTTCTAAGTGATAAGTAAGCTACTGGTCCACCATATATGGCAGCTCGAAGAATCGCTACTTCCGATGATCTTGGAAAGATATCTCAGTTGAAATTTGCAAGCTACACAATTTTTCTGTAATTCAATTACTCTATTTCAAATTGAATTTCGGCTGATTCTATGATGACTCATTTTATCGTGGCCACAATTCCATCGAATTTCGGTGGATAAATTTCCTAGCTTCAGAATTTTTCTCAAAATCTTTTAGTGATTCGATCCTCATAAAATTCAACATAGACTACTAGACTTCAATTCTATAGGATTTGCTGTTTTGAAAATATTGAAAAAATAAAAATTTGTATGTCAAAATCATTATAGTAATGGTGTTTATTATTTAAACGGCGCGGCGGGTCGGACGGACAGAATCGAATAATTCATCGGTGATTCAAATGAAATCATTCGAGACCATTTCCGGAATGAAATTCGGAAATAACAGAGATGTCGGCACAATCATAATGCTAGCGCGCAAGAACGAAAACATACAGGGATAATTACCTGAAATATGGAACCAACATTTCTTTCCCTCAGGCTAGGCAAGTTATCAAAAATATGAGTATCTTGAGGCCTTGTGCTCGGTGTAGCGAAACACTAAGGTCACATATCCAAACAAATTACCATTAGAGGGATTATTAACATATAAGCATATCAGACTTGATATATTACAATTATTTTTCATTTATCGTAGTTTAAATCGATCATTCATCAGTTCCAGGAATAAGATAGATAAAAATCATAAGCGAAATCAATAAAGAAGTACTACTAATATTAAAAACAGCAGAGAATATCCTATCCTCACCTTGGCGCACCTGATGACCGTCGTGTGAGCAAGGCGTGGTAACCTTGCTTCCGACCTCGAGGGAACCTGGCAGAACCAAGGTCCATGAAAGTACCACCGCGCGATATTTGTGTTGTTTTTATATGTATTATCAATCTTCTCTTCAGAGACGGATCCGTTTTTTGCGAATCTTCTTTTGTTTGCAAAGCTTTTTTTCAATGTTTGAAGCCCGGGGACGAGCGAAAGCCATGTCACCTACTTCGTGTCCGGAATGGATAATTGTGCCCTGTTTACTCTCCTCTTGAACAGTTGAAGATTATACTCCGAAAGAAGCACATCTTGTTCCATAATTAGCCAGTTCGGCGGAAGAACGACCTCTGATGAACAGAAGTTCCAGGAGTTGTTAATTAAACTCCATGCAGCTGGCATCACTTCTTATAGTTGCGTGGAGAATGGACAGTTATAATATCTATAAAACAGGCCCAAGTCAGCAGCTGTAGGCATGTCACGGGTATAAGAAGATATCAAGTTTCTGTTGACCAAGAAGATCGTTCACATGCATCAGAAAGAGGGTGGGTGACAAACTGAGTCTTGGGATCTAACTAACACTATCCAGGGCCACATAAATGCACCTATTATCACGAAAATTCTGCATCACTTAACCCTGGGAAAACTATATGAAGGCAGCTTATTCAGAAGAGCATGATGGAAAGCTTTAGACATGTCAAGAGCAACTGATCCCGATTCTCGATAGCGCTCAATAGTCTTTGTCCACAATTTCGTCGCATAGCTAAGGAGGTGACCTGTTGATCTGTGTTTGCGGAAGCCATATTGTTTGTCACTGATGATCTCCAGGTACCTAACCATTTCGAGATTGATAGCAGCTTCCATGAAGTTCGACAAAACGGATGTTATCTGCTAGAGGTACACGAGAAGAGATTCACTTTAGATTTCGGTGTTGTTGCAAGTAAACCTCCCGCTATTATCGGAGGGGGATACTTTGTCTCTTATGACCTTTACAAGGGTTGTTTCGAAATCGAATATGGTTGGCAGAAAATTCGAGGGCTTTGCCAAGAGTTTTGATTCCAGATGGTCCAGTAACCTAAGTCCTACCCAGAGACCAGGTAGAAGTTTTCCACAACGATAAATTCTTATTGGATCCACCAGGCTACATTTTCTTACATGGATGCATAGACCACAATGGGTCTTACTACTGCTGTTTGTAAGCACATTACCGTTTCCGGTATCAGCTCCCCTGTCGTCCCTAATAGCCTTTTGCAGGCCACATAGTCATCGTGGCTTTGGAAATAATTAAATGTATTTTCTCCAGTTGAGTTTACTATCGAGTAAGACTCATAGATATTTGTACTCACTGAAGAAGTTCAATCAAATGGAGTCTGTCAATTTAGGACCGAACCTCTGAAATGGCCAGAACATGTTTGCTATGAATTTGATTTACTATTCTGAGTCTCTTCATGGCGTAAGATATAGTCACAATTGTGACTGGTTACATGGCTGACGAGATACACTCACACCACACTAAGTTCCGTCTGTATATTTAGAAACCTATTTAAGATTGGAGGAGTAGTACAGATTTTATACAGCAATTCTACAGTGTTATTCCAAAGACATTTTCGTTTCAATTCAGTCATGTTATCCATTGCTGTATTTGAAATTACAACAGTGATCTGAAAGTTGTTAATTTTATTCGCCTTACGCCTGAACACCCCCAAGTTGACTCAGCGATCCATCTCATCCAGGGGTTCGTTAGGGGAAAAGTGAAAACCGTACTCTATTTAATGTTAGGCTAGCAGTCCGACATTTAATTTCATCGCATAGATTTTCGGCACCCAAAACGTCGGTTCCAAACGTCTGTTGTTTGGTTACGTAAATACTATCAACTCCAAACACGTAATAGTCTTCACACAGTCGCACAAGATGGTGATTTTTCTGTAATTTCAAATTTTACACTTGCCATAATCTGTGGCATGTATGCATAACAATATCATTAAATCATGTATTGTCCGATGAGATAAATTCCCCCACAATATCCACTGTTTCATTTATCGGAAGTAAGAACTGCTTCCTGCTTGTATCACTAGCAATAATTAGCCAAGATATCGTCATTTCACGTAGATATGACGCACACTCGCAATTGAAAATTTTTAGGCTAATACGACACTGCGTTCTATATTATCTGGACGACGAATATGCGTGTAATACAGGTATTATGTGGGTATAACGCGATAATCATATCGGTTTGTTCTTGCAGCGGTTCACCTCGAGACATCAAGCGAACTGGAATGTCATACATAGAAGGTCCAAAATTTGAAGGTGAAGTGCAAAAAAAAGCAACACCAACAATATTTCAATAGGTGCGCCTCGTAGGATCAATTATAGGGCGTGGATATAGAAAAATTAATGAATTTCCGGTGGAGTAAAAAAAAATTCGATTTGGAATTGTTTCCATCGAAGGAATGTGAAAATTATTCAATCCAAAATTAACGAACACGTCGAAAACATTGCAGATTGAAAATTTCCAATTAATAATCATGGATGCAGGTGACCCAAATGTGAAAATTATTCAATTATGCTTACCCACGCGACGTAACGCCGAGCTGAAATCAAAAAGTTTAGTAATGAAGAAAACACTGAACCAAACTTGAACACCATAAACAAATAAGCCACAGATTTTTCACCTTATCCAATAACATTTATTGGTCTATAATTTCCAATTAATAAAATTGAGAAAATAGAATATAGAATAGAAATAGAAATTCTAAATTTAAATAACGAGTTAAGGAAGATTTTTCGTTGATATTAATAATGAAAATAAAAGATATCAGCCTGAGAAAGAAAATACGTTCAAAGTGTACATTAAATATTATTGGCAATATTTGTCATTTCATCAGAAAAAATCCTCAACTTCCTGGAATGAATATACTAATTTTCCTTGTAGATAACTGGAAATTTACAAAATTCGTTTATCTCGATCAGTAAACATCGCCATCATAGAGGACATACTTCTATCATTTCCATAAAACTGCCAAGCATTCCATCAATCCAATGTTCTAAATATTTGTTCACTAATACAACATACTAATGATTCCAATACTTATATTGCTTAATTTAGGAATAATTTTATAATTGAAAATTTGATTCAAAGGTTTTCACATTAGAAACTGTAAATATCGATTTATATATTATATGATATTTTAAATTCGAAATGGTTGTGATCATTTAATCTCTCTGGAAAGTTTTGAACTCAAAGAATTCTGTAATAACTGGAAAATTCAATTCAATATAACCCTATTAAAAAAAAATGTAATCAATTGCCGTTAATTAGATTTTGCATTTCTTTTTATTGTTGGTTCTTTTCCAAACAATTTTTTTTCTTATATTGATAGCTGTAGTCAATTTACTTGTTGATGAGTGAAGTCAAGACCATGCCATAAAAATAAATGTATATAAATTGGTTGTGTATTATTGATATGTAAGATGCTTGGATTTTAGTAACGATGGTCAAATTGATCTTCGAATTGTAGAACTGACTGTTAATATTGGTCACATTATTTTCTGAACCGTAATAGCTGAAATTGAATTTTAGAACAAGAAATGAATCTAGCACAAATTTGCAGCAGTTGGAGCTTAGACTGGAGAAAAGTTGAATTCACGAAAAAAATATGTGCAAATGATTTTCAACTGACTATCTAATACTATTCTATGAATAACGCATTATAAAACTGCCCCAATATGAAATATAATTAATTATAGCCCCGAAAACTGCGCTGAAAGTACGGACAAACATAAGACATGACAAGGTTGCTGTGGTATACTAAAACTCATTGACGAATTTTGAACAGAATTCAAGTTACCCATGAAAGAATTTATTTATATGTATATAAAACTCCAATGAAATTTTTTTTTGTGCTTCGACCGCTGAGAGTCATTAGCACAGACCACTGTTTACAAAGTTGGAGTTACTTAAGTAGGAAATACAATTCAATATGTACTATAACATTTTGGGTGTTTACTTTGTATTATTGTGAGTTACTACCTCGTCTATATCTTATGATAAAGCTCGATTTCTTTGAGGAAGTTAAGTGTCTTTTCTAGTTCTTTGTTGTTATTTCCCAACGCAACTTCTATCCGCGCACTCACTCCGCACTCATGCCGTTTTGTCTGAAATTTTGCGCACTCACTTATTATATGTTTAACTGTCACTCGTGTTTCACATAGGTCGCACTTTGGAGGTTCTTTTCTTGAGAGCATGAATCCATGTGTTAGTTTTGTGTGTCCACTTCTCAAGCGGCTTACTTTAATCTGGTTTCTGCGTCCATTTGGGTAAAAGGAAATGAAAATGATTATGTTGCTGAGCTACCACTTAACGACGTGACCTATTTTGATGAAATTTTTTTATGTTTATTTGAGTGGTTCTCTAGATGGTCTAAATTCTCAATTGGACCCGATAGGTTGAGCTGCAATTTTTCCATACTTTTGACGAAAATTATTTATTTTACTGAAATAATCTATGGGGATCATATTCTATTGGGTCATAGACTTCATGTATATGTCTGTATCCGCGAGTCTATAACTAGGAAGCCAGTGGTCGAAAAGTAGAAAAATCGTTCATTCGAGAATATGTCTCTTAGTTACAGAACACTTCCAACAACGTGAAATCTACAAAAGAAACACTGATTTTTTGTGAGTATGTTCTGGGGAACATCTCGTTATAATTTTGCCCAAATGTCTGTAATTTTCGAATTTTTTGCCGAAAATGGTCTCAAACGATTGAGTTCGACTACCTGATGAAGAATTCGAGGACAAATTTGATTCTGTCCAGCTGACCGTCTGACTTGAGAACGGAATGAGATAGCGACTTGAAAATTTCAGAGTAGGTGGCGCATCCCAATACGACGGACAGGTTCGTTACAGGGCATAATCGGCCCGATGGTTTCCGAGTAATAATTTAATTTTCAACCAATATAAATCCGATCGAATTGAAACTTGGTGAATAGTTGTATAATATGAACTTAAGCACGCTTGTGAAATTTTGTGAGATTTGAATAACTAGGAAATTAAAAAAAAATATTAAAAAATATTTTTTATTTCACGATAACCTGAGAACGGAAAGAGATAGCGACTTGAAATTTTCAGGTTAGGTTGTGCATCTGAATTCAACATTTCAGTTTGTTTATAGGCATAACTATCTGAAATTTGGTTGTTATTTCCTCAATAACTCGAAAAATACAAAAACTTAATTCGAATTTACCATGGCAAATTCGCCGTGTCTTTTCACCTGAGCTGAATCTGGAAAAATGGAAAATGAAAAAGTGTTTTTTTTATGTGAGGAATCCTAACTTAAAATTGATGTACAACAACAAATATCTCAAATGTGTTTGCTGAACTCACTAAAAGCAGTATATCAAATATTCGCACAGGACAACATCTGCCGGGAATGATTGTTTCATATAATTTCCAAAATATCGGCTACAACAGGTTTAGTAAATATAAACTCGTCAATGTCAAAACCTCGACTTCGCCTCGGAACCAACTTTACGATCGTGTGAAATACGTGCCATTTAATAACTCGTTGAATGTACTATTTATACAATACCATTACTACCCCAATGTGAACAAATTCTTCGCAGAATACAGAGATTCGAATACAAATGATGTCTTCCATGTAAAAGAAATGACCACTAAATCTAAACCGAGTAAAAACCATCGTAATCCATAAAGATGAAGGAGAAGTGTATTATATTCTGTCTGATACTATAAACGCATAAAAGACGAAATTAGCATTGGAATACCACATTCGAATACCATCAAGGTGTTGAGATGATGCACGTTCTGCCTGAAGTGAAGCAAGAATTCGCAACTTTGTTTGAATTTCGTGATTTATTCAGGAGAATGTCCTCAACAGAAGGTCGATCTTAAAGACAAAATTATACATTTTTGATGATAATCGTTAGTCGCAATGTCAAAGTCATGACTGGAAATGGCTACTCGAAAAGATTGCGACGAAAGATGTGTTGATGATATATCAGATAATATACTGTGCGAGTCTCTAACTTGGAATAATTTCAGTAAATCAAAGACAGGTTTTTGTTGTATAAATGCACAGATAGTCGATTAATATTTTATTGCGCTCTTTTTCATGGAAGACAATGTTGAACAGCGGGTCGCGAACTTGAGATATGATAATTTTTTTAAATAGCGATACTAATTTTTTTATGACTATCCTTAAAGGGTATATCAGGTTACACATACCAAAAAACGAACTTTTAGGTAGTTCAAACTTGAATCCACAGAGTCTTTTTTAAAATATATTACAATAAAGAAATGTAAAGAAACCCTGTGTACATGCTTCTGGAACTCTGATGAAAACAAATTATAGAAATTGGTTCTCGCTGCAGGACAAATAAAGAACTATAACAGGTGGACAACTTTACACAAATTGAACAAAATTCATAATGATATAAACATAATTGTATCCAATAACCAGTTCAAAAAAATTGGTTCAAGCCCTGTGGACAGGAGCTTTTTGGCGCTCTTGTTCGAACAGACAAATTATATCTCCAAAAGTATTGGTTTTTCAGAGTTGGGAATTATATCAATGGATTCTTATGATAGAACTGCATCATGAAAGAAATTAAAATTCAAAAAAGTGTCGTTTAAAAAAAATGCTTCAAAAATTATCATTTAAATAAAAGAGCATTCTGCAATGCTCTAATGCTTCAAAAATTGTCATTAAATTTATTTATCAAGATTAAATGAGCAATCTGCAATGATTCAACCTCGTGGAATGGGTTGTTGCAACTTACACTCGGTGCATAGTTTTCACAACTCGAAATACCTAAGGAAAATATCATCGAAATGTCTAGAGCAAGGCTGGAGACAATCATAGCAGATTGTCCATTCATTTCTGATGTTTGAGTAGGTAGAGGCTGACGAACAAATTATTTTAATACTTGCTAGCAACATTATGAAAATACTGTATATAGAGGAACATGTCTGTCAACTTAAGGAAGTAAAAGGTAATATTAACCTCAGTGGTCAACGAACAGTAATTTCTTTTGATGATTCATTCCATTATATTCTTCTTTCCTAATGCCTTCATAAACTACATCATTTAAATGATCCAATTCTAAATCTTCTAAAACATCATCCCCAATATTTATACATGAATTATTCAATATGTAATCAGTCATTATTATTTTCGGCTTTAAAACAGTCTTGTTTATATTCACAAATTCAAGAATCAGATACTTGTTTTCCAACAGAAAATATTTTCAAACTACGAATTGACAAGTCTCTAATTCTAGATAAGATGACATTTATGAACAGTGAACACAGACAGACTCTGTGTTCACATTCTGTGAATACATAGAACTACCATGTATTATTGAAATTTTGAAAAATCATATCTCCGAAAGTATTAGCTTGTTTGAGTTGAAAATGACCACATTAGATTCTTATGATGCAAATTTCAATCCTCTAACTCCTTTCATTCGAGAGTTATCGTGTTAACGGAGGGCCTGAATGGCCGGACAGAATCGATTTCGACCACGGATTCTCGATCAGTGAGTCGAACCAAATCGTTTAACACCATTTTCAGCCAAAAATTCGAAATTTACAGACATTTGGGCAAATTTATAAGCCCTCTGTTCCGAGGAACAAGAGCGCCATAAATATCATACTGTATTCAACGAGTCAGCTAGTTCAGGTACATGAATTATATCATCATGATTCAATGGGAGTTGACTTGGCTATTTTCGGTAATATTTTTCGCGTAACTTTCCCTCCATTTTGATCTATCTACCTATGAATTAAACATGAGTATAGATTGGACCTTGACGAAATTATCCAACATGTGGGTCGTATGAGATAATTAATGGTTTTTGACAATGGTCTGGGTTAAATTCATGTCTGGTTCACGATAATGTGGGCCAAGACTTTCTTCAGCATTTATCGCGCCTATGGAATTCGTCAGTGAAACTACGAACACCTAACCTTGCCACTACTTCTTCCTGATACTGCAGGCTGAATTTGCATAATGTATTAATCAATCTGATAATAGAGCTGCCCTATTTTCAGGTTGACATGGTTGTGTAAATATAGAGCGTTTTTGTCACGTCGGTCGCGGATTGACTTTGTTCGGACGAAATTAATTCTCCGATGGCACGAATTTACAATATAACTTTGACAATTATACAGGGGCCGTCAATGAAAGGGGATGATGAAATGAAATATAATTATTAGTAGTTATCAGTTATGAGTTTTGTTTTTACTGGAGATATTCTGAATCCAATTTGATTAACTTACCAGAGTATATATTTCCATCATCATATTGATTATCCAAGGGCATTATATAATCACCCAAAAATTATGATATCCTATAATAGATAAAAGTCACGACGAAACAATGTTGCGTTTTATTCAATGGAAAACCCTGTATGTTATACCATATTTCAATTCTTCTCGAAATTTCAAACAAAATTGATAGGGCACATCATATCCTAAAGTTATCCGTTTTCGAGAAATCAAAGTTTGAAAATAACTATTTCTACCCTCGAATAAAGAAAATCTTCGAAATGTTTGTTATATTCATAATGAAGAGTACACACGGTTGACTATATGGATTGAAATAAATTTAAATCATTTTTTTAGAGATAATAAAACTTCATAATTATTCAGGGTTGATAAAAATACATGAAACCAATAAATTTATTTTTCATTGAATGTCCTGGATATTTTAAATATTATTGAAATGATATTTTTTCCAGATAAAAAAAGGGAGAAAACAGATTTTAATAAGCAACAAATATTTTATTTGGAATTCTATTCAATAAGGTGCTCAAAGTACTTCCTTACAGTAATGCATTCAGTTAACAAAATTTTGTAGTGAATATAAGGTCAGGTTGGCAGGAATGCCAGTAGATATTTTGCGGAATATTTCGGTAGGTTACATTTTTTAAGTGGCCCCACAGAAAAAAGTTTAGTGATGTCATATCGGAAAATCTTGGGAGTCCCTCAATCGCCACCTAGTTCCAATCCATTTATCAGGAAAAGTTTCGTCAAGACTCTAGATATATCTGTGCCACACGTCCAAAATATAAAATATCTATTTCTAAATAGGAAAAATAATAAAAGCTTCTCCATTGACGAAATAGGGAATTTGAATTTAAAATTTATCTCTCTCGTAAATTTAGCTAGAATAATGACATATTTGAAGGGGCATCATTAGGTATTTTGTTAAACTAGACTGGACAAAATCATGATGTAGTCAATTACAGAAAATGTTGAAATTGGGAATATTCATTTCTTACATGATAAAAATATTAACGATGTGGCAGGTTTATTGAATAAGTAATACCATGACATGTTACATTCTGGAATAGGTATAAAATCAAACAAAACTGAATCATTGGGCAAATAGAAAACAAAATACTGAACACAATTCGAATTATATATGAATATGAGATAATAAAATCGGGATAATTAATCAACTTTTGTATAATATTTGGTACACCTCAATTTTAAGATGTGTTAGATAAAATTATGGCCCTTTTTCATCATTTTCTATTCAAATTTTGGCTTTTTAAAAATAGGTATTCGATAAATACGTTTTCTGAGAAGAATATTTCGAGAACGAATAAACAGATTTCATATCTGTTACATTCAGAAAGGACGAATTTCATAGTAAATCGCACAACCCATCTATTCAATTTTCAAGGGTTAAAGTTGCTGCGGAAATGGGCGGAATGATATTAAGATTTTTATTTGGAAAGAAGTAACATGCTTTAAATTAATATTTTTTAACCAGAATAGATTTTGATAAAATTAGTTTTTACTCTATTTGTATTATTCATGAAATTGTGTTTATTCAAATCTAACTCTGCTTGATTGAAACAAAATAATGTTTAATGAGCATATTTGTGATTTCAATAGGAATTAGGGCCAAGGTAATCGTTTTTGTCTATGCTCAACTGAAAGCTTGCAATAAGACAATTGGTATTGATCCAAAAAAATAAATTTTCTATTTAATAGAATCCTTGAAATTAGAATAATCTGCTTACTTAATACACCATCAATTCGAAGAACTGGGCGTAATCACGCTATCTAAAGTACATTTATAATTATTGAAAGAATGCCAATCCAATTATTTTATAATCTAAAAACTTTCGATTCCGGTACAAGACATTATCCAAACTAAAATTTTCTAAATTTAAATGATAGTTCAACATATTCCTCGGAGCACACATATTCGACATTCTATTTCCTTGTTATTGTGGACTCCAAGGCTATAAGCTAGTATCTTATTGTGGGCCATTAGGACGAGGTCGCCAATACAGTCAACTGGCATCAGATGAATCAACACATATCTATTTGCGAGGGAAGAACGTTCTGAATTATTAATTATATCTATTCGAAATTCTGCTAGGAGAATCACACATATGCTATCGGTATAAAATTGACGGTAAGTGACTCCAACGTAAATCGTATGAATATTCAGCAAATCTTGTATTATTGAGAATTGGAAACTGGTTAATTACCAAATTCAGACAATCATCATGCTAATGAATGGCCAATAATGTAAGTGGTGAGCAAATGATGTATGAAAAAACAGCGACACAGTTTAAAACGGTTCTTTCAATATATAACTGTATTTGATGGACATTTGGAAATTTGAATGGATATGGAGTGAATATCTCACATAAAGTTTGCCATATACAGGGTGAGTCTTTGACCACTGCATTAATTTTAACCAAGGATTCCTCTCATCAAATGAAACACTTTTTTCATTTAACATTTTTCCAAATTCAGCTCAGGTAAAAAGATACAGGCTGTTGAAATTTTGAAAAAAAAAACAGGTTTTGTTTTGTAGCTTTGACATCCTTTTTTCGAATAAAATGAATGTTGGCGTAAAGTTTCCTATAACTATGATACATATTTTCCAAATATTAGTTATTTTCTACTTCTACTGGTTTTCTAGTTATGGACTCGTGGATTCATAAAACTAAACTTGAGATTAATGCGGTTCTATAACTGGCATATGATCAATATAGATGTTTTTTATGTTTCCATGGGTGACTTTAGGAGAGCATTGATGTCTTATTAGATTAGAAGTAATATTTGAGTATAGAATCACAATTTAAAATTTTGGGAAGATTTTGAGTTGTTGTGTATAATTTGTATTGGCTGTTCGTCATATTTTTCTTTACTGTTTTTGTAATTTGTGTGGACTACAGTAATTGGGATTCGTCCTGTTGTAGTCCCTGATTATTAATAAATAAATAAATAAATAAATAAACGAAATTAGCATAAAGAAAGCATATAAAGTTTTTCTTGAGTCATTTCAAGAATATTCCATCTTTTGAGAACATTATATTATTCTTCATCATTTCTCCTTAAACGCACCGTTTTCGAGATATTCTTCATTGAATGTTTTAAAATGGAAAACTCCAGAAATTTCACTACTTTTATGGATCCGTTCCTGAGCGTTGGAATCCCGAATCAAGCTGTAAACCACGTTACCATGCCTTATTCTCGTCCGCCAACAATGTCATAGATTATTTATATGCGGGAGTGAATTAGCACATTGCGAAATATTTAAACGCTTGTAACTTTTTACCTGAGCCGAATCTGAAAAATGGTAAATGAAAAAAGTGTTTCATTTGATGAGAGGAATGTTTGGTTAAAATTAATGCAGTGGTCAAAGACTCACCCTGTATAAATAAAATTGAATCGATTAATGTGCTGAGAGCAAAACTCGAAAACCGTCGTACCAATTTAGTTATTTTTTTCTAGATATTTCTTGAAGTTGACGAAGGTTTTTATGAAGTTAAAAATTGGAACAATTTCCCGGAAAATCGTAAAAACCATTTTCTTTTTTAGGACATGTTCTAGGGGACGGCGTGCTATCATTTTGCCCAAATGCCAGCTGGCCGCTGTCACGTAACTTTCGAACGGACAGAGATAGCGACTTGAATCGAATTGAATCTAGTAGAATGTTGACGCGCAAATTTCGTGAGGATCGTATCACTAGAATTTTTTTTCAATTTATTTTTTCAGAAATAGTATACTCCAGAAATTGTCTGTCAGATTCTGCTGGAATTCCGTACAGACCTTCAAGCACTATTTTATTTAACCAATATGTATTTCCAAAAATTCAGATCCTATCGATTTATATCTAGTACTCGCTTAAAAAATAGACTGCTTGAAGGTTCATGCAGTATTTGTGAGGGTGTGTGAGGCGTGTATAGAGGAAAGAACATGTACACAAAAGCTCCTGACAAACTCCTACCAACTGTCCCTAACATTCCTCGCTGTCTATCAATGTTAACATATAACATAATACTACAGACGTTCAATTGTTCAGCCAACAGCTAATAAGTGGCGCTGCAATCGGTTATAGGAACTCAAATCTTGATGAAATGTTGTCTGTGTGTTTGAGAGGGTTTCAGGGTAGTTTAGATTCACAATTGGACCAGGTAGGTGGCGTTGCGATCAGTTTATAGGAACTCAAAAACGGCTCGACCAATCTATATGAAATTTTGGTGCCGTAACTCCGAAACCGTTCGACCGATATTGCCCATTAACGAGCTCGACCAGCGCATTTTGACTCCGGGCCCACTTCAAAAATTTTAAGTTTCTATCTCGTTCCGTTCGAGAGTTATCCAGCGGACTCACAGACTTGGATTTGACTGTGAATTATTCCTCGGTGACTAGAACCAAATCGTTCATTTTAGGCCAAAAAACCGAATCGTGATATTGTTTACTACGTGCATGTTGTGGGGAACAGTGTGATATAATTTTGCCCAAATGTCTGTAAGGTTTTTTGCCGAAAATGGTCTCAAACGATTATCTTCGGCTCACTGATGAAGAATTCGAGGTCAAATTTGAATCTGTCCGGCCAGCCGGCCGATGCCAGGATAACTTCGGATCGGAATGAGATAGCGACTTGAAATTTTCAGGGTAGGTGGCGAGACAGACAGACAAGTTCGATAATGGGCATAATAAGCCCAACGGTTTCCGAGTACTAATTTTGTCTTTAATCAATACAGATCCAATCAAATTGAAAATTGGTAGATAGTTGTTGAATACTGACACAAAAACGTTTGTGAAATTTTGTGAGAATCATATCACTAGAAAATGAAAAAAAATTATTAAGAAATATTATTTATCTCACGATAACTTGGGAACGGAACTTGACTCGCAATTTTTAGGTTAGGTTGAGTATCTGAATGCGACTTGTGAGTTTGTCAATAGGCAAAATCGGCCAAATGGTTTT
Organism: Halyzia sedecimguttata; assembly: GCA_937662695.2. Lineage (NCBI taxonomy): Eukaryota > Metazoa > Arthropoda > Insecta > Coleoptera > Coccinellidae > Halyzia > Halyzia sedecimguttata. The sequence goes on along the minus strand of OW569417.2, from coordinate 19,793,855 downwards.
GGAGTTATACTCATCTGAAATTTGGTTATTTCCTCAATAACTCAAAAAATACGAATCCGATTCAATTCAACCATGGTAATTATTTGTAGAATACCGACGCACAATTGTCGAACCGATTCGTGATATTCTTTATTTTTCGATACGTTCACGCATTTTTTCAAATGGACTTTCAAACACCTAAACTGAGGGTAATTAATGAAAATAAACCATATCCGACCTTACTTCAATGTTGAATTGACAGGTTTTCATTGGTCGTATTTTAGAAAGGTTAATTCAATACGTGTTCAATGAATACAAAACAAAACGTTGAATGTTACAGCGAAGTAAACGGATTGAATTTGGCCATGGCGTTGACCATGGTGCCCAGTCGACCAAACGAGTCGTAGCCAAGACCGAAACACTTCTTTTCGACTCATAACGACGTGTAAACGTACGCAACTTACTAGCAAGAAATTCCACTAACCTTTTGCCATCGTTTTCCTTGTTGAGCAACATTGGTAATGATATACAGAGGCCATCCGTGATGACTATTGATACCAGTTGCCATTGACGGCTCTTTAATTGGTCATAGAAAATTGTTGTCTGCACTCAACGTTTTTGAATTGATGATGTTCTCCTGTCGGTAAGGTATTTCAGGAAACTAGGATTATTTATAGATTCCTACATTTAGCGTAGTACTTCATTGTCGTTTTGGCTCGAGATCATTCTGATGAAAACGTTGGTAATTGTACACAAATGTTCATTATTTCTATCCGAATTGTACCGATTAACTCTATCTGTGAAATATGTTTAATGTTTAATTTCAACTATAGGGTGTTTTTGAGCCTGCCATCATTTGGCCCAAATCTCTGTAATTTTATAATTTTTTCTCGAAAATGGTCCCAAACGATTTGGTTCAACTCACTGATGAGGAATTCGAGTTCAAAAACGTTTCTGTTCGGCCGGCCGTCCTTTACCACGATAACTTTCGAACGGAAGGACATTTTTAGGGTAGGTTATTATTATTAGAATGGGGTCGTTAGGCTTGGTCTAGCCCGATACGACCTTTTGCACCCTCTGGGAATGCTCTGGGCATTTTCCAACTATGTGCTCGGCAGTTACCTTTTACGATCCACAGAGCCTGCATGTTTCGTCTGCTGAGTTGCCTATGCGGTACAATTGGTATATGTATCGAAAGTGCCCAGTCAACAGTTCCACCCTTACATAAAGCTCAGCTCGTGACAGCTGCAGGAGCTTCCCGGCATAGGATAGTGAGGAATCCATTAATCTTTTTGACTGTGCAAGTCCTGGACTATTTCTCCAAAGATCTATTCTGTTATTTGGCTTCCATTGTTCGACGGCTACACAAGAGTGATATTTTCCAAGCCCACAGAGGGGTTCTGGTCTAACAAGTGTTCCCCTGAATCCCCTTTTGTAGGTTCATCGGCTCTCTCATTTCACAGTGCCTGAAACCTATAGAAGAGTCACCTTATTGCCTCTAGTCAGTTGCTTTATGATCTTCTAGCATTCATAGGACAGTAGGGAACCTTAGATGAGTGAGGTCTCTCAGTGTGCCCTGGCGTTACGTTATAATACAGATGTGCGCCCCTTAGGTTTCTTTTCAGATACACTTGAGCACAAAGCTAGACAGCCAGGACTGGTCTCTGCCTGTTAGATAAAGGGTTCATGTCTCAGGGGTACAGAGATCCTCAGTTTCAGAACATACCCCAATACTTGTACTCCTATCTGATTTTGATCTAGCCCTATACCAAATTATATCATGACATAAGTCATAATTTGTCCGGCGCATTTTTTCATTATTTTATACAATATAAAGTAAAATATATATCTATGGGAGATGATAGCCCTTCTTAAGGGCCCTGTAGCGGGCTTCGAACATCTGAAGTTCTGAATAATCATCGCTTGGACTTGGACCGGTCAGACCGGGTTTTGAAAGATACCCTCCTGGCCTTACGAGCAACATTTTCATTTTTGAATTCAAATATTGAAGGGATTTCAGGAGTGAATATCTTCGAAAACTAGCGGAGGCGATTCTTCTCCACGAGATCCCATTCGCCTACAGAGAAGTATTTTTGTGAGAGGAGACTTTTGAAAGGTTATGTATTATTTTTAATTTGTTCGTTTCCTCCTCTTGTCTTTTCATTTTTCAGGTTGAGTTTCGGGTACATTGGAGAAACCTATCCATTTTTTGACGAGGGAATCCACATTGAAGAAATATATCCCCATCAATATTTTTAAATTTCAGCAAATTTTGTAAACAATAGTTACAAATCACCACACTCACGGGGAGAAAGGGTTTTTTGCTGAGGTTTTTCCCTAAGCTCTTGTATCATACGTCGAATTGTATGGTACCCCGTTACACCAACCTCTGCTAACACATATACAGCTCTCGGTCAAAGGAATTTATATATTTATACCAAATGGATGACTTTGGTGTCCAATAGATTAACGAGGTCCACCGCACTTAGCCGGTCTCTTATGACCGTTGCAAAGGGTGTTTCGAAATCTAATATGGTTGGCATTACATCTGAGGGCTTTGCCAAGAGGTTTGAGTGCAGTTGGTCCAGTAACCTTATATGTCCTACCCCGTTACCAGGTAGGAGTTTTCCACAACGAAAAATTCTTATTGCATCCAGCAAGCTACATTCCCATACATGTAAGTGCAAGGGAGACAAATTAAGTATGACCTCAATCGCTGCTGTGGGAGTAGTATAGCTGTGACACTAACAAAGGCAAGCCGTTGGAGTTTCTCCAACCGACTGCGTGTGGTGGCCTCATAAGTTTTTGTCCACCATGCTAAGAATGCTTAGGATACAATGGGTTGTACTACTATTGTGTACAGACCATATTCCGCCCATGTCTCCCCAAATAACGTTTTGCAGATGCGGAATTTTGTCTTTGTGTTTTCTCCAGTTGAGTTTACTATCGCTCTTAGATAGTTGCACTCACAAGATAAGGTTGGCCGGCATTTGGTCAAAATTAGCACGCTGTTCCCAATAATATATAATACATTCAAACAATTTTTTGATGTTATATGTCATTTCGAAGTTCTCAAGCTTTTAAAACACACCTTATATAATATCGAAGCTGAGACAGTAGTTTTAGTCTCTTTTCTCAGTACCTAGTTCAAACTAATTGCGAATTTGACGAGATGAACACTCAAGTTTCCCTGAACTCTTTGACGGTATTTTCTGTAGACGTTTAAATGGTTTTCAGTAGAGGAAAAGTTGGTAATGTGGTGCCCCACTTTGTTTTTAAGTCTTCATTTTAAAAATACAGTACTCAGAAACTGGTAAGGTAAATTATAGGGCTGTATATTCATTTGTAAGTGCATATATCCTTCTATGGAATAAATTGAACTCATACAAAATATTCGAAAATAGTATTTATTCCTAAGTAATCAAATATGGTACATTAAGTTCAAGTAATCGTTATGTGGCACCCTGGGAGAAAAATATTTCATAAAATATCTATCAGATTCAAGCAGGCATTTTATATTCGAGTACCGGATTTCAGCTCGATCAGCTTTGTATTATAAAGATTATTATGAAAATAAAATTTCAAACTCGTATCTACTTCTGTGAAATATTGATCCATGAATAACTCGAAAAATACATATCCGATCAAATTGAATCTTGGTTATTAGTTGTAGAATGCTGACGCGCAAATTCTTCCGGAAGTTCGAGAGAATCGTACCATTAAAAAAAAACAATATACAACCAATGTGAGGGTGTCGAATTACAAATATTTAATATTACAACAAACATACCAAAAATATTGATCAAATGCTCGATTTAATTATTACCTTTCAAATCTCGTAAAAGACAGTTCAACTCATATAATATCCGAAGACAAAAGCAAGAGCTCACTATTTTTCGATAATTTTTGAATTAGAATTACAGATAGTTAATAAGTTTTTCCGGTTACACATTTCGGCTGTTTCGAATGACGAACGAACGTTACACCCTCTGACGAATTTGTTGGGTACTAAATTGTCGTGCGAGGATCCCATTGCACCAAAAATATACTGGATGGTGCTATTTGAACATATTAATATCAAAGGGGGCCAATATACCTGCAGTGGCAACATTTCCATATTTTCCTCTAGTAATAACCAAGAAGCCTTCATTGCATATTATATTTTCTTGAACAGCAAATAATCAGGATAATAATTCTAGAAGTGAAATTATTAGATTAGGTACTGCATAATTTCCTGTATGGTAATATCAAGAAAATGGGAGGAATAACAAATTCAATTCTGATACAGCAGATATTCACTGAATAACAAATTATCAATTTGTATATTAACAGATCCGGTTCCGCTCAGAGCAGTTATATCGGTTGCTTGGAATAAATGGAAACACATTGCAAAGTTGATTTCCCGCTGAATTCAAGTAGAGAAATAAGGAAGTATTCGATCGGTTTACGTATTTGGTCACATTGAGTCACATATGTATAGATAAAGGTAAATTTAATTTGAGAATTATTCAAATTTCAAGACCATCGACATCCTGTTTGATATTCAATCACCGTGATGAAAGGTGTTTTTTTTGTTTTTAACTAGTTCTAATTCCCGGCTGACCATCAACATAGTCGGCGTTTTTGCGCCCTCGTACCAGCGCGATAACGTTTTGCCCAAATGTCTGTAATATTCAAATTTTGAGCAGCAAATGGTCCTGCTGACTGAGAATCTGTAGTCCAATTCGATTTTGAACTAGAAGACTTGAAAGGTTTAATGTCGAAATGCGCCCTGGAATTGGCAATAATTCTTCCCAATAATTTCGCAGATATATTCATTTGAAATTTTATTTTAACAATATTTCCAAAACTACAGATCATATAGATTTGAAAATCGGTAATAGGATGTAGAGTATCGATTTCAAGGTTCACGCAAAATTTGATAACAATCATATAAACAGAAGCAAAAAATTTTATTTATTAGAAAACTCCAATATCTCGGAAACTTATTTTCAGAATTCGATGATATTGTTTATGTATAATAGGTATATCTGAAATATCAGTCAGAGTTTCAGCCGTCCGTCCGCTAACACGATAACTCCCGATAGAAATGAGCTAGACATTTAAAATTTTCAGAGTAGGTTTGGGATATAAATATATCGGTTAAGTTCGTTATCGGGCAAAATCAGAGTTACAGAAAAATAAATGTTTATGCATTACAAATTTCAAATTCAATTTTTTTCAAGATGCATTTCTATCATAAGAATCTACTTATATCATTCTCAACTCTAACAAACTAATACTTTCCGAGATATCGTTTTTCAAAATTTCAATAATTATTCGTAATTTTATGATTTCATAGAATGCTCTAATTATAATTTGCTGATATATGTAAATCCAACATAGGAGGTGAGTCGTAGACCTACGTTTTTTTATGATGCAGTTCTATCATAAGAATCCATTGATATAATTCCCAACTCTTACAGTGGGTTTCACAAAGCTTTGACAGCTCTTGATTTTAAATCAGTGTGATTCTATGGCAATTTCCAGTTCATTTTTGGTGCAACCACTGAATTAAATCTACAATTAAGCTATTCGAAGCTTCGTGAAACCCACCATGAGAAACTAATACTTTCGGGGATAGGATTTGTCGAAGTTTGAATAATTACTCTCTGGTATTTCGACAAGAACTCCAAAGACCCTGTCCACAGAGCTTTCCCCCTTTTTTGGCGCCCTAGTTCCTCGGAACTGAGTGCTTATCAATTTGCCCAAATGTCTGAAATTTTCGAATTTTTCGATGAAAATGGTATCCAATGATATCATTTTTAACTCTAACAAGCTAACACTTTCGGAGATATGATTTTTCAAAATTTCAATAGTAAATCGTATTTGTACGTTTTCACAGAATTATATAATTCTGTCCGAGGAGCCCGATAGCTGGTCGGTCTGACCCGTCGGGTTTCGGAACGAGAGAAGGCGGGCTCAAATCCCGGAAAGGAAATTACACTTTTTGGCGCTCTAGTTCCTAGGATCTGAGTGCATATGAATTTTTATTTAAGATGCACCATTAAATTCCATCGATATCATTTTCAACTCCAACAAGCTAATACTTTCGGAGATATGATTACTCTAAATTTCAATAATGAATCGTACGTACTTCTTAGTTTTCACAGAATGCTATAATTATTCTATCGAAGGTTTATTATATGATCTGTGTTCATACTCGTATATTTCATCCTGTTCTATAAGAAAGACTCAAATTCATTTCAGCTATTTTAATTTGATTTCTTCCATGGTGCAGTTCTCATTCTCAGATTGCTCATTTAATCTTGATAAATGAACTATAATTTGAATTTAATTTCCTTTATGATGCAGTTCTTTCATAAGAATACATTGAACCCATTTTTTATATATAATAATAAAAATGTCATTTGTAGAAATATAATTTTCAAGCATTATTTGTTGCAATTGCAAATGTTGTCATTGTGATGATATGAAAGTCCTGAATCGATATAATTGAAATATTCAAGAGAAAATGAGAAATGTATTCTGTGCACTCAGTGTATATAATTATAGAAAACAATAATCCTAAATCCAAATATCATTTCGTTATATATTAAGTTGTGTAATTATGTGGAGACAGGAGTCTTTACGCCAGCTTATTTCATGGTCTAATCTTATTCTGAACAAATATTTAATTTATAGACACATAGAGCGGTTCCCGATGATAACGTATGAAATGTATCTCCTACGTTTCTTCGGATTGAAGTGATAATGTAGAAAACCCGAGAAATCCCAAAAATTAATTATAACATTTCTTCCAGATAAAAAGTAGGGACACTATAACAATGATGGTATAACGTAGGTATTACCTTGATTTTCAATTGTTGATCTATACATTTCTTCAGTAACATCAGAGGACCGGTCATTTTCTCCATCCTAGTGAAAACATTCGTGAACTCTTTCTTCGTCGTTCGCACCGGCACTAAAAACAAAACAAAAATATTTATATGTAAATGAAGATTTTTTAAGCATGTTAAAGACAGTTCCTTCAAACATATGAATTAAACCGCCCAAATTTTACGCGAGAGTTCATTATTTTAAATTCGGAATATTCCGATTATCTCTATTTAAATTTTCACCATTTTTCGCGCACCATTGCCTGTAGATTTTCAACATTTCTTTGGTTATAGACATAATATAAGGGTGAAGTATAGCAAAAAGCTACGCCACTTCATCCCTGAAATATTGGAATGAAACAGAATTAAACTAAAATACATTTCCGCAACCGAACTAAAATCACACAAATGTGATTATAAATTTCGAAGCGTTGTCGTAAATTTCCGCTCAGTGAGTTTGAAGAGGTCATCTCAAGAAGCATCTCATTGTGACTCTTCACAACATTGAAGCTAAAAGAGCGCTGAAACATTACTGATCCTAATCCAGGTCTTTGACCATGTCAAATCGCAAAATCATGGACAACTTCTGGCTCAGATAAGCAAGAATGCAAAATTCGACAAGCTATATAGAAAATGGTAAAAAGTGAAAAAATAATAGTTGGATGAAACCCATTGTAAAAAGGAGAGAATATAACAAATATTAAAGGAAAAATAATTTACGGGCGATCTGAGGTCGGAATGTCGAAGGGGGTGAGATTTCAAGGGTAAGAAGTGGTTAATCCCGATTTCCGCCAAAACTACAAGTCCTGTGGCGAAAAGTTCAAGTGCAGAGTTATAGGTATTAAAAATATCTACATCTTTATATTTACACTCTTTTCACACAACCTCAAAATTTATGTGAAAAATTCAAATAGGTGATTTTTTATTTATATCTTTTACAACAAAATTTTTTTTAACGAAATTTTGTGCAAACTTACTTTTTTATGTCCCAAACACACTGTAATTTTTTCGATTTACAATATTTATTTTTTAACCTTGTTTTCACTTTATATCGAAAAAGCTGCCTAATTTTCAACCAAAAATTCTCACGTCAAAATATCTGCTTTTTTAAAAAAGGTGCTGGGCTTTTTGTTTGCTGAAGTCTCTATTTTCTGATGGTGTAAAAAAATATACATTATTATGGTAAATTCTACGAAATAACATGTAGGCCCAGACCCTCCTAGTCCCTTCCCCACTTCTGTATGAAATACCTTTTGATGGGCTAAAATTTTCCGTAGGTCACTCAGGTATATGAGTTATTTTAAAATAGCAATAAATACTAACGCATCTACGCATCTAATATGGAAAAGATTACGGAACTTTCTCAAAATACTGTAGATGTCTTATCAAATATTAACTTATCATTGTCTGAGAAAATGTGCCAGAGTAATGTATATTTTTTTTACTCCATCAGAAAGCAGAGATTTCATCGAACAAAAATCCCACCACTTTTTTAAAAAGCAGATATTTTGACGTGGGAAATTTCGATTGAAAATTAGGCTGCCCTTTCGATATTAACACAAAATCAGGTGAAAAAATTTATATTTTATATCAAAAAAATTGCAATGCGTCTGGGATACAAGAAATTAAGTCTTCCCCAAATTTCATGAAAAAAAATGTTTCTTAAAGATGAAAAAACCAAAAACTTGATTATTTGAATTTTTCACATACATTTTGAAGTTATGTGAAAGAAGTGTAAATACAAAAGTTCTAGATCTTTTTATTATCTATAACTTTGCTCCCTACGACTTGTAATTCTGCCGGAAATCGAGACCCTTAGAAGTTCACCCCCTTCCTCTCCCCGACCTCAGATCACCCGTAAATAACTTTACCTTTAATTTTTATTATATTCTCTTCCTTTTCCAATGGGTTTCTTCCAACTATTATTTTTTTTTCTTCAAAAATTATCAACCCTTGTCTCATACTCGAACGTTACAAGGAAACGTATAGTTATAATCTTAAATGAAATCAAGAATTTTTCATGACGAAATTGTACAAATTCGATATATACGCACGAAAAGAAATATAATTCCCGCAATTGCAGCATTTATTTATGAAAAGATAGTTGTCATTTACATATGTGCATCAATTAATACATAAACCAGTGGCTTATTAATAATGTCCATCGTACAACATGACATTGACCTTCTTGCTTGGATAAATACGGCTTGTTACCGCAGCGCAGTACGTGTACAAGAAATTGTTCGTGAAATTGTCTTGATATAACGGATACTTCTTGCATTATATCATGAATTATGTAAAGCACTGCATTGACATGGTGTTTTAGCAACGGACTATGGACGATTTTATCGATATGGTGAGGTCTTCAGGGGTAGAGAAGCTTGCATGAATGAATGCGAGTTTAAGATTGCTATCCATGCGTGAAGGACCACGACTTAGATCTACAGGATGGAACTGTTATATTGTTAATTTCCTCAAGTTCTTCAATGATTAATTTCAAGACAATACTCAGCTAGGGAATTAGTATATTTGACCGCCTCCTTTTATATGGTTGAAAAATGGCTGATACCGTTGTTGATAAAGAAACAAATCCGGAGCATTCTGCCGATAGAGTCTGGATATGGATTCGTATATTTAATATACTTATGCATGGAGTTCACAAATCAAATTAATACCCAGGGTATTTCTGACTTCTTGGTGGTCATTGGTGTTCTGCAGCTCTCGACAAATTCAACTAAGCCCATAGCGCCTGGGTGTTAATTTGATTTGTGAACTCTATGCAAAAGTAAATTTATGACATATAACTCTTGAAGAATTTGTTTCTAAACAATCTCGTTGTACTATTTCATCCGCTCGATGTTCGTAAATATTACGCAGTTGACTTACTTTCACTATAACTTATTAGTTATTTCATTAATATCGAGGTAGATGGTACACGAGTTACATAAATTTAAATTTTAATACTTCGACGACCGAAGTTATTGCGTCAAAATTTACCGCGAAATTAAAATATTGAAAAAAAATATCAATTCCTGTGAAACTCAATTATGTACGGATAATTCATCTGTTAATTGGTTTGAATTGTTTATTTTTACTCAAAAAATAAATGGACAGACAGATGGTACTGACATCAAGGTGAGACATTGCGAGTTTTCTTTCTTTCGACTGCATAACTTTTATTATATAAAAAATTCCTAAAATGCACTGCGCGTATATTCCATTGTCTATTCACGCCTCATACAAAGTCGATCGAGCTGAAATTCAGTACTCTATTCTGACAGATAGTTTATGAAATTTCGAAGAAAAAATTTTTTTTTTCTAGTAATAGGATATTCATGAAATTTCGCAAAAATTAGCGAGTCGACATTCTACGAATAATTACCAAATGTTTATTGGATCGGATTTTTATATTTATTGAGGAAAGAACAACATAATTTATAATGGATATAACTCTGAAACCGTTTGGCCGATTATGACCATAAATGAACTAGGCTGTTCCATTCAAATGCGCAACCCATCCTGAAAATTCGCTAACTCTTTCTGTTCGAGAGATATCGTGGCAAACTTGGAACTTGGTAGTAGAGATACGTTCTGAAGGCTTTCGCAAAATATCTGCCATGTCAGATGAATAGTTTCTGATATGAAGATTTTTTTTCAATGATTTTCAATGATTTTTAAAAAAAAATCTAGTGATACGATCCTCACAACATTTTGCAAGAATTTCCGTGTTGGCATTCTTCAACTAATAACCATATTCAAATTGGATTGGTTTGGTATTTTTCGAGTTATTAAGGAAATAATAACCAAATTTCAGATGGGGATAACTCCAAAACCGTTTGGCCGAATATGCTTATAAATAAACTCAAATGTCACAATCAGATGCACAACCTAACCTGAAAATTTCAAGTCGGTTAACTTACCGGTCTTAGGTTATCGGGACATAAAAAATATTTTTTTTAAATTTTCTAGTGATACGATTCTCACAAAATTTCACAAACATGCTTAGGTTTATATTCTACAACTATTCACCAAGTTTCAATTCGATCGGATTTATATTGGTTGAAAACAAAATTATTACTCGGAAACCATTGGGCTGATTATGCCCATTAACGAACTTGTCCGTCGTATTGAAAGGCGCCACCTACCCTGAAAATTTCAAGTTGCTAGCTCTTTCCGTTCTCAAGTTATCGTGGCAAAGGCCGGCCGGACGGATAGAATCAAATTTGACCTCGAATTCTTCATCAGGGAGTCGAACCCAATCGTTTGAGACCATTTTCGGCGAAAAATTCTCAAATTTCTCGTAAATGGTGCTTCTAAGGTATAAAGTGATCTGAAGAAACTCATCATAATTTGAGCTTGCTATTCCATTGTTTAGGTCAAATAAAGGGTGCTACATTCAAAAAAATTTAACTTTGGTCTAAATCTTCGTTTTCGAACACCCTATAAATATGAAAATAATTCAAAATTGTGCCTTTGAACACTCCACATACATCACAAAAAAATATTCTCCTAATGTCTTCATTTACTCCCTCAAAACGAGCTCCGCGTCTGTGGTGGGCCACCCGGTATATGTGACACCTCAAGTTCTTATTCGATTATCCTATTTAAGTATTCGTATATTTCGTGTACAAAAGATCTATTGGATGATTGAAGCGCTCAATTATCCATCTTGTATACTTCCCGAGCGAAGCCACAATCAAGACTCCAAAATGCCATCCACGTAACTGGATCTTCCACAAGATATCTAGTATCTAGAGCGCAGTCCCTGCACTGCACATGGGAGAACTTCATTCAGATTTTGGCATAAGCCTATAAATAGAGAGTTATGTAACAATCGCAAGAAGGCCAGATGAACGACCAAGCCGTGTGCCAACTCTGCCACTTGGGGCCAATGCACCCGCTCGACGACCATCTCGGTATTGCAGGAATAATTCCGCTGCCAGGCACTATCTATGTAAGCCGTTCGAGAAACAAAAGTTTACTCCCGATTCGCTACTGTCGTTGACTTCTCGTCGGAGGTGGCCCAATTGTCAAAGTTGAATCTGAACTTTGGTTATGTCTTGATGAAATCACCATGACCGGATTCGATGATTCGATTGTGTCCCGCTAAATTCTCGCTGATTGTTTGCCCTATTCGCGTGTTATTTTCGGAAAGGAAACTTTGAGCGTGTAGCAATTACTGATTAGAGTGAGGTCAACAGTAATTCGCCTGTGTGTTGATCCCCCACAATTATGGAATGTAAAATTTGTATTCTACATGAAGTTCGACGAATGTTACTGATGCTTCCAATATAATTTAATGAAGGTACAATTGAAGAGCGTTTAATCAATACAGCAATTAATGACGAATCTCCAAAAGTAATTGGGTGATTCCATATATTACTAATTGTATTCATCTCATGGCAACTGATTTCGAAGTTTTTAGGGGAAATCGGCGGAATTATCTCCTCCTAGAGACAGGAATTCAGAAGGTCGAGATGGAACTTTGTGTGTGCGTTTCGGTATATCTCAAAGAGGTTAACATTCACAATTGGAACGGTAGGTGGCACTGCAATCGATTTACAGGAACTCAAAAACAGCTATACCGACTTTGATGAAATGTTTCAGTGGCCTCAGGTTCACAATACGATCTGGTAGGTAGCGCTACAATCGGTATATAGGAACTCAAAAACGGATGGAACGATTTTAATAAAACTTTGCGAATGAGATTTAGTGGTCTGAGGTTCACGATAGGATGCAGTAGGTGGCGCTGTAATCAATTAATTAACCCGGTAGGTGACGCTGCCATCGGACAACAGGAACATTGTGTTTGAATTTGAGTGGGTGTTAGGGTAACATTAGGAACCCAGAACGTGGCACTGTATTCGGTTAGCAACTCAAAAACGGCTCGACATATTTCGATGGGACTTTTGTGAATGGATCTCAGAATCATAGCAGAACCCGTTATTTGGCGTTGAATTACCAGTTCTAAAAAAATGTAGATCTACTGGAAAATATACAGGGTGAGTCTTTGACCACTGCATTAATTTTAACCAAAGATTCATCTCATCAAATGAAACACTTTTTTCATTTACCATTTTTCCAGATTCGGCTCAGGTAAAAAGTTACAAGCGTTCAAAGATTTCACAATGTGCTAATACACTCCCGCATATAAATTATCTATGACATTGTTGGCGGACGAGATTAAGGCATGGTAACGTGGGTTACAGCTTGATTCGGGATTCCAACGCTCAGGGACGGATCCATAAAAGTAGTGAAATTTCTGGAGTTTTCCATTTTAAAACATTCAATGAAGAATATCTCGAAAACGGTGCGTTTAAGGAGAAATGATGAAGAATAATATAATGTTCTAAAACGATGGAATATTCTTGAAATGACTCAAGAAAAACTTTATATGCTTTCTTTATGCTAATTTCGTTTAGTTTTATGAATCCACGAGCCCATAACTAGAAAACCAGTAGAAGTAGAAAATAACTAATATTTGGAAAATATGTATCATAGTTATAGGAAAGTTTACGCCAACATTCATTTTATTCGAAAAAAGGATGTCAAAGCTACAAAATAAAGACTGATCTTTTTTCAAAATTTCAACAGCCTGTATTTTTTTACCTGAGCTGAATTTGGAAAAATGTTAAATGAAGAAAGTGTTTCATTTGATGAGAGGAAACTTTGGTTAAAATTAATGCAGTGGTCAAAGACTCACCCTGTATATCTACTGGAAAAATTTTAATCTACTGGAAAAATGTAAATTAAACAATCAATAATGAACATGAGCAAAGGAAATTTCTGAAAAAATATGAAAACAAAATTGATTTCAATTTCACATAGGTAAGTGAAACCATTCAATATTATAGAGTAGGTTTTCAAACAATGAAATATTATTGTTCTCGCTCAGGACATATAACATCCCCTATAACATAAATTGTACAAGATTCATGCCACCACTTATTGCATTGAGAACACATCATCCATCAGTCTTGATTTTGAATAAACATCATTGCACCTAGGGCAATTGACATCCGCTTCTTCTGTTTCCTTATTCTTTTTCTGTTTATTTCTTATCCAAGTGGTCCAGATGATGTACGAGTATGTAAATTATTTTTTGCTGCCTTCGGTAGTTCCTTTTCTTCCTTGGCTTCATTTCTTGCGCGATAGCGCAAGTGCATGCTCTTATACTACTTATTTTGCGTACCATTCTCCATTTTATATAATCAGTTTTTAATAATTCTGTATATACTTCCAGTTATCTCTTTCCTGCTGGTTACGTTGCATTTTGAACTGTACATAGAACTCTTTTCGATTAGGGTAGCTAAGGATTCCTAGACGAGCTATTTAGACCACTTAGGTGATTTCTGGTGGCACTTGGAACTGTTTGATCCCTTTATTTACGATCGATGTGGATAGATGGATGCTCAACTTTTGGTAAACTGTTTTCTCGGATCATTACATGCTATTTATCAATGTCGAGGTGGTAGAGAAGCCAGAAATTTTCGTCCATTTATATATCCCTGTTGGCTTTTGGATGATAGTATCCAGTCGAAGTAAGAAGACATCTGCAATTTTTGGTGGTTGGTCTCTATTCCTAGAATTCTCTCTCGCTATTAAGTGGATTTTTTATTGGGTGACGAAGTCTGGCAGTGATGGTCCACGTGTTTTACTCGTCTGTCTAGGATTCTAGGATAATCCAGCGTCTTTTAGGAAGTTGTTAATTTTGGAGGATATTGTTTGTCGAGGATGTGCATCCATTGGAATATAGAATATTGAAGGATTGATGCATCGTTGGTGTTCGAACTGGACCCCATACAGGACGTTGAAGGTTCCTGGCTCCAAGCTCATTGGTGAAAGAACTCCTTTAATTCCCATTCGACAAACTATATCAGACTCCTTCGTCGGACGCTTAACGAAAATCTTTAGAATTATTTTGTTGATAGTTATCAATTCTCGAATTTCACAATAACTATCAACAAAATAATTCTAAAGATTTTCGTTAAGCGTCTGACGAAGGAGTGTGATATAGACGAAACGTTACGATATAGTTGTTTCTTCATTGATGTTGTTTCGTTGTTGTTTGTTAGGCAACATTGTTCAATTGATTGCTTCTGACAAATATCTTGTGTTTCTTTCGCAGAAGCAAATCACAAAATAATTAATTTTTATTTTATAGATATTTTTCAGAGTTTGGGAGAGAAAACCCAGGAATAAACCTTTTAATAATGAGTATATCTCCCACAGTATCCTTTAATGATTACAGAGCAAACTATACAAGCAGTTTTAGAGGAATGGGCAAATGTTCCCCTAGAAAAAATTAACAACATGATAGATAGCATGTCTCGTCTAATTCGTGTTTATTTATATCGATGCTAGAGATGATTAAACTGATTCAAATAGCCTTTTTCTTGTTAAATTTTCATTTCGAAGAAATTACTTTTATAGAAATCTGCACTTTCTGTTATTTTTTCTATTATAAGAAAATTTTTAATAATTTTTATTTTATTTTCTTTACTCCTCGAGAGCATAGAAAATTCAGATATAAATCTAGCATGATTTTGCGGTTGTACACCATGTAATTTGTAACACAAGTACCTCTTGATAATCGAAAGATGAAACTTCATTGTACTTTATGTTGGCTCCTACTCGACAATTTCCGAAATTTTTTCAACATCAGGCGTTCCCTGATTTTCCCGATTTACTTAAAATTCACGAATATACAATGGATTGTCGATGTGACTACCAAAAAATGTAAACAAACGGAATCGTAGTTCAGCCGATAGAGTTCACCAAAGTAACTGACCTCGCTTTAACGGCTTGTTGGATCGCTTGGGATATATGAGCGAAGGTCGAATTCAGATCCGTACTGAAATCAGTGGGACGAAAAGGAAACTTTAGGTGGCCATAGCTTTATTATTTGAAATTTTCATAAAAGCATTTTGTGAAGTGGTGTATGGACAAAATAATGAGTCAACTTTGAAAACACCCTGTTTATATTTATGCGACGATTCTTGAATATCGTGTAATAATTCCATTTTTATACTGGCTATTCTTCTCGCAGTTTAAAACTAGACTTTTCATGTTTTTTCAGAATATTTGAAAACCAACTATCCGTCTGTCCGGCCAGCCGTCCGTAAGCCCGATAACTCTCGAAATGAGTAAGAGAGTTTAAAATTGCAGGTTAGGTTTGGAGCATAAATATCTCGGTTTCGAAATTATGACCATTTCGAGTTTGAGCTATTTTCCGAATATTTCTGAAACTGCTCATTCGATCTAGGTAACAGAAATTCGGCACCAAGTTGTAGAATTACGAGCTGAACAGTTTCTGTATCGATTAGATAACAAGGAACAGAAAAAAAATCAAAAGCGTAAAGCCGTGTGATCAGGAGCTTTGGCGCTCTTGTTCAAACTTTGACAAATCGTATCTCCGAAAGTATTGATTTCTCAGAGTTGGGAATGATATCAATGGATTCTTATGATAGAACTGCATCATGAAAGAAATTAAATTCAAATAATAGTTTATTTATCAAGATTAAATGAGCAATCTGCAATGATTCAACCTCGTGGAATGGGTTGTTGCAACTTACACTCGTTGCATAGTTTTCACAACTCGAAATAGGAAAGTATCATAGAAATGTCTAGAGCAAGGCTGGAGACAATCATAGCAGATTGTCCATTTATTCCGGATATTTGAATAGATTTAGGCTGACGAATAGATTATTTCAAAAGTTCATTTAATTTGTTTGAAAGATTAAATATGTATTATATATTCTTGTTTTTCATTGTTTGAAAACTCATCTCATTATAAGACAAAATATATCATTAAAATAAAATCCTCTTTTCTTAATTTACGACTTTACCGATTTTTACCAAATTTTATATGCGTATGCAGTAGGTCTGAGAATAGGCTACTATCTATTTTTCATACCACTAAGTGATGAGGGTTGTTCACCCTTAAACATTTTTTTTAATTTTTGGACGAAATTTTTTGTTTTTATTTTTTTTATAATGTGGCATTACAAAATACATTCAACCCTAAATTTTCACCCTTCTATCACCAACCCCATTTCTTTAATAGTCATTTTAGTAATTAATCATTTTTCATCCCGCTCGATAACTGATCAATTATCACTTGGTAAGTTATCTCAGAGGAAGAGCTGATTAAAACCAAGTCGCCGTATTTTTTGTGAAGGTTTTTCACTATATTTCGATTAAAACTTCCCTGAGCTTTTGGCAAAGCTATAAGACTTATGTACAAAAAAAACATTTATTTTTATTAAAGTATCAAGGCAATTTATTCCTGCTATACTTAGTGCTAGATTTTTTTAAATTTCCGCGTCTTTCTGGATCAATACTCATTTGCCACACTATACCGGTGTCACGTCCCAGTAAACAGCACGCAGCAGGGATGAGAACGAAGCCGGTCTCCTGTCTTTCTCACCTTTTCTCACTTTTCTTAACCAGATACGTTTGAGTGGGTAGTTCGTATTCGCAATTGAACCCGGTAGGTGGCGCCGCAATCGGGTTCTAGGTATTTTTTAGAATTACGTGTTTGAGTGGGTCCCTGGATAACCCGGAAATTCAATTGTCCCGGTAGGAGGCGCTGCAATCGGGTTCTAGGTTTTTTTTTAAGATTTTTTGCATTTGGAAATAAAATTGCAATCGCAATAACCGATTTGGCGCAGGCGAAGTTGCGTGGGTCAGCTAGTTTTTATATATTCACAAATTCAAGATTCGGAACCTTGTTTTCTAACACGAAATATTTTCGAAGTACGAATTATAAACAAACAAAAAATAAGGTTATGTAAATTCTACCTCAGCACTGAGCACTGACTGCCGCGTTCGGAAACGGTGATCGAGAACGCGATTCCTTGCAAAAACCTGCAAACAGCTGATGATGATCTACTCGATCCAGGGTTACACCATATACAATAGATAGTCTATTATGTAGTTAACGTAAAACGCGTTTTATCCCTTGAGCCAACATGGTGAATTTCAACATTGTCTCAAACGGAGTTTACATCAACATTAATCTCGGTTTAGAGCTTGGTGTGAGGAACGTTAGTTTATTCATATCGAATTAAGTGAACCTAGTTTTGTTTCGTGTTTCGTAGTATCCAAAACCTTAATATCGCCGTTCGATTCGAGTTAACTTCCTCATTCTTCTTCAGAACTGCAAAAATAATAGACATCGTGATGAAACGACATGATAACAATCATGCAGCCATTCAAATCATTCATTCCAACCCGAGTGGCAACTCTAACAACGAACCGGGCTCCCATAGATTTTCCTTTCGATCGCGTCATTAACACCAAACGAATTAGATACAGTTGGAAAGTGAAATTACAGTGATAGTGTGCAGATAGAGCGGCGTCTAATCGCGACCATTCCGCGCGCAATAGAAACTGCTACGATTCGCATCGGGTTAACGAACTGGCCGCCTCGTATGCTATGCAGTGAGAACGATCGGACGAGATTGTTTTATTGGACTTGATGAAAAGTTTCGAAAACGAATGGGATCATCTATTAGTTTTTGACACGGTCGTGACCTGGTCACGCGTGATGCGCCTCACAGGTGTATTTTTTCGTGCCGAACATCGCGCGGTGTTGAAGCTTATCGGCGTAGTGTATGTTGAAGAATATCAAAGTTTGAAGCATGCTGGTTCAGAATACTCGATAGTCCATTGTCCTCTTGTGACGAAAACGTATGTTCTTTGTGAATTATGTGATACCAAATTTTTATTCGTTTATGTTGATTGGAATATTTTTAAGTGATCATTAAATCATTCATTGGTTCTTTCGAGTTTTTTCTGCTAGTCTGAAAAATATCTAAGAAATGAAAATATTAATTGTTTTGAAATTGCTTCCATTTTTAGAAATTTGTCAGAGGTTGGGAGAGAAAATCCAGAAAACAACTATTGAATGTTAATTTTTTTTTAGAAAAGAGCATAATTTAGATGAGATTATCTTCCGTTATATGTTCACCTGTCGACTAAATTTGCGGGCGTATTTGATTGCAATGGTAGATAAGACAATATGACAGAGTGATTCGTAATTATTTTAAAATTTTCTAGTTGTACGGTTCTCACAAAATTCTACACACGTCTTAATGTCAATATTCTACAACAAGTTACCAAGCTTCAATTCGATCGAGTCTATATTTTTTGAGTTATCGAAAAAATAATATTCCAGGTTGGTATAACTCTGAACCCGTTGGACCGAGTATCCTCAGAAGCGAACTTAACTCTCCTATTCGCATGCGCAAACTACCCTGAAAATTGCAAGTCTCTATCTCCTTTCGTTCGAATGTTATCGAGGCAACGGTCACCCATCCAGCTACTGAACTCACACAAGGCAGCTCGGATCTCCAACAATATGGATCCGATCGTGTTCAAACTTGGAACTGGGCAGAAGAGTAAGGTTCTGAAGGCTCTTGCAAAATTTCAGCGATGTCGGCCGAATAGTTATTGATCTATAGGATTTTTCTCATTGATTTTCTATGATTTCTTTAAGATTTTCTAGTGATACTAATGATTAGTAAGCAAGCATTATGTTAATAGTCATCAATAAAAAATGTTTCTATCAAAGTATATGTAGCGAATTTTTTTTGCGTTCGTCCAAATGTCAGTATCTTGTTCATATTGAGTTGGAAATCATTATTTTTAATTGTTTTTTATGTATTTCCAGAAATGTGCAAAATAGTTTTCAAAATGTATTCGAATACAAAATACGAATATTTTTATATTTCCAATTTCAAATACAAATTCCAAATAGTTTTTGCGTGTATGTTCTGGGGAACAGCGTGATATCATTTTGCTCAAATGTCTCTAATTTCTTGGCGAAAATGGTCTCAAACGATTAGGTTCGACTAACTGAGGAAGAATTCGAGGTCAAATTTGATTATGTCCGTCCGGCCGATAACTTTTGAACGGAAAGAGATAGCGACTTCAAATTTTCAGGGTAGGTTGCGCGTCCAAATCTGATGGACTAGTACGATAATGGAAATAATCGGCCAAACGTTTTCCGAGTACTAATTTTATTTTCAAACAATACGGATCCGATCGAATTGAATCTTTGTAACTAGTTGTAGAATACCGACATAAAGATATATTTATATTAAATTTTTTGAGGATTGTATCACAAGAAATTTTTAAGTAAAATATATTATGTATCTCACGATAACTTGATAATTGGAAGAAATAGCAATTTGCAATATGTAGGCTAGGTTGCGCATCCGAATGCGACATTTAAGTTCGTTAATAGGCAGAATCAGCCAAACAGTTTTGTTTTGTCGATAACTCAAAAAATACAGATTAAGGATAAATTGGGGATAATAAGGGACAATAAGGAATAAATGTGGTAAAACTGGCCCGTTTCACCACCGTTAAATACGTTAACTGAGGTTGCGATTCAAATTTATCCTTAACTGAGAACCTCAGTTAGGACTTAACGGACATTTAATGCTTTGTGAATACGGTGGTCAGGTTACGTTGCACAACCCAATGAGACGGTTAAGTTCGTTGTTAGGCAAACGCTTTCGGAGTTATACCCATCTTAAATTTTGTTGTTATTTCCTCTATAACACAAAATATGCAAATCTGATCCAATTGAAATTTGGTATGTACTTGAAGAATTCCAACGCCATAATTTTCACGAAATTTCGTGAATATTGTGTCACTAGCAAAAAAATTTAAAAAAAATTACTTCAAAAATTATATATATCAGAAACTATACGTCAGAATTAGCTGAAATTCCGCACATACCTTCGACTCAACATTTTACAATCGAGTACTCAATTTCACTCTATCGACTTCGTATGTTGCGTGAACAGACGATGGAACTTACTGGAAAAATATCACGCCAGTACTTCTTAAGAATTTCTCATTTTGTATTTGAAATAGTAAATGCAAAATAGGTTGCAAACTATGCATTTCTTACTAAAATTTGGATCATTTTATAGATTGTGAGTCTTTAAGTTGTAAATTAATTTTAACTATGGATTCCTTTCATTAAACGAAATAGTTCATTGACCATTTTTCCAGATTCGCCTCAGGTAAAATGTTATAAGTGTTTAAAGATTTTACAATGTGCTGATACACCACTGCACTTTCTTTACACGTTGAACACAGATAACTCTTAATATAACCCGTATATTATTATTGACCAAATCTGTATCATCTCATGCTAGCTAACTTAATTAATTTGGTTGAGAAAACTTATTTACTCTCTCAATTATTATGTTTTCGCCCTTGATACGGTATTTGCAACGTACATTTTTTACTATTCTTGAATATTAAAATACTGAACTTTAACCTACTCCATTAATTCATTATCCAATTGTTTCCACTTTAATATTATACAATATTTCATCAACGCCTATTAAGATAAATCATTAAATATCTTCAAATAAATAAATGAATACAATTATGTCTTTCCAACCTCAATATAAAATCTATGATTGAACTCCATAGACATAGACGATCAGATCAACGCTGCTGGACGTAATCAATTGAAGTATAATTTTATTCGAGGAAATCACAAATTAGAAGGAAATAAAAATAAAAATTCGGAAAATCATGGTATCATTAGGCACTAATAGAGAACAAAATAATGAAAATCTTTATCGGCAGCTCGTTTGTACGAAAAACTAATTAATGATACGGACGACGTTTTTCTCTGCCTGTGCTCCGGATTTTTCATTAGACTATACATCATTCATAGACGAATATCTCGAAAACGGTACGTTTTGAGAGAAATAATAAAGAATAATTTAATTTTCTAAAATGATTACCTATAGATTCTTATAAGCTAAACGTTATCTGCTTTCTTTATGCTAATTTGTCATATTTTTTAAACTGGCGAATCTATAACTAGGAAACCTTTGGAAGAAGGAAAAACTGTTATGTGGAGAATATGTATCATGCTTATAGAAAACTTCACCAGAAAATTAATTCAATTCGGAATAACCATATCAAAGCTGGAAAGGGAAAACGGATTTTTTTTTTATTTCAATAGACTGTATCTCTTAATCTGAGTTGAACTTGGAAAAATGACGTATGAAAAAAGTGTTTTATTTAATGAGAGGAATCAATAATTAGAATTAAACTACAACACTAATACTCGTCCTGTTTAGAATTATTATTCAACATTTTCCTCTTTCTTAAGATAAAATATTCCAAGACCATCAAGTGCAGCTTATACCTGAGCCATCAGTTCCACAACACCGAGCAGCGAAGAACGGATCGTCATGTTCATATTCCTTAGTATAGTCTCGATAGAATCTATCCAGACTGATACTCTCTCGATAAAATCATCAATCAAATCGTCGTTTATTTCCATCGGTTACTTGTATCGTTCAAGGGTGATTTATGTTTGCTCGAGATGTGAAACGAAGGAGTCTTTGACACAGGATCATTGCAGGTGTATGCGATTCTCAGTAAAGTACCTTTGATTCGGTATCGTTAGGATGGGCAGAATTCAAGCGCACCTGGAGATGAAGTTATGAGTTATTGTGAGATCCGTATCTAAATATTTATAATCGAGCGTGGATGTGTCGAATAGGTAATTACTGCAATCAGGGTTTCGCACAAAGCGAGTTGTCAAACATATTTCTAGTAGATCCACCCAAATTCAATAGTCAATCACCGTTCAATTTATCTGGAATTGCAATCGATTGAAACCAGCATCAATAATAATAATAAATTCCTTTAGTCCAAATCACCTCCACAAAAATATCACAGAGAGAGAAAAGAAATTATATCAACAAAAATAAATATACAGGGTGCGTCTTTGACCACTGCATTAATTTCAACCAAAGATTCCTCTCATCAAATAAAACACTTTTTTCATCTAACATTTTTCCAAATTCAGCTCAGGTAAAAAGATACAGGCTGTTGAAATTTTGGAAAAAAATCAGTTTTTATTTTGTAGCTTTGACATCCTTTTTTCGAATAAAATGAATGTTGGCGTAAAGTTTCCTATAACTATGATACATATTTTCCAAATATTAGTTATTTTCTACTTCTACTGGTTTTCTAGTTATGGACTCGTGGATTCATAAAACTAAACGAAATTAGCATAACGAAAGCATATAAAGTTTTTTTTGAGTCATTTCAAGAATATTCCATCGTTTTAGAACATTATATTATTCTTCATCATTTCTCCTTAAACGCACCGTTTTCGAGATATTCTTCATTGAATGTTTTAAAATGGAAAACTCCAGATATTTCACTACTTTTATGGATCCGTCCCTGAGCGTTGGAATCCCGAATAAAGCTGTAAACCACGATACCATGCCTTATTCTCGTCCGCCAACAATGTCATAGATAATTTATATGCGGGAGTGTATTAGCACATTGTGAAATCTTTAAACGCTTGTAACTTTTTAACTAAGCCGAATCTGGAAAAATGGTAAATGAAAAAAGTGTTTCATTTGATGAGAGGAATCTTTGGTTAAAATGAATGCAGTGGTCAAAGACTCACCCTGTATAATATATGCAAATTCTTCTATGTTGTTACAGTTTAGATAATCGCCAAGTGAATATGGTTCCTGATTTATCAGGAGTTTCTTAAGCTAGACAATCTTCACCTAGCTGGTAATTTGTTGTATAGTTTCATGCACATATAATATAGACCTTTTTCTGTTATTGCAAGCCTATGAGAAGAATGAGTGAAATCTGATCTCCTTGTCTCATATCCATGGACAGAGTTGGATTTGAATTCAACCTGGTGCCTAAAAAATATCAGACACTCAAATATAAATAGGCCATGTATAGTCATAATGTGCACTTCCTAGAAAACACCCCGGCAGGAGTCTCTAAATTTCATATTCCTCATCGTTCTTATGGTTCTTTTTTGGATAACAAGTAATAGCTCAGTGTTGGAACTGTATCCTCAAAACACAATCCCATATCTGAGTACCGATTCAATGTTGGTGTGGTACGATATTTCCAAAGTCTTCTGGACTGGACTGGATGCCACTCTAATTTCATATCCAACACTACTCAGTATCAGGCCAGTCTTCTCCACATGATTGTTACAATCTAATCAATCTACAATCAATCAACAATTTGTGAGGATCGTATCATGTTTGTTGTTTCGATCTTTAAACCATAACCGTCTCTATGTATCTATTTTATAGAATATCCGAAAAGTTCTCGGAAAAGCGTTCGCATCTGATGATTAAAATTCAATTAAATTGAGAAAACTTATTCACTCACTTATATGTACTTAAGTTGATTTTTAATGCATCATTTGTAACGATTAAAACAATGAACTTCAAATCGATATAAATTCAGTATCCAATTGTTAACACCATAAGATTAAACACAATTTAATCATCGACAATTCTCATATTGAAAAAGAATCCTGGTGTCCCTCATTAAAAAAAATGAATAAACTATCGAAAAATACGAAAATATGTAGGAAGTATATATTGGATACTACAAATACAGATTCCTAAAGTTAAAAATAAATTAACACATCTATGAATGAAAATAATTATTTTAGAAATAAGTCTCTTATGAAAATCATCAAACAAATCACACTCCAATTCTCCGCTCTTTGAGTAGGCTTCAAGACGTAACCATTGACTGTAGAGAAAGAACTGCTGCAATTTTTTTCTCGTATTTCGAGAGTGATATTCATATTGAAAGCTAAAAGCTTCCTTTAAAATTATATGTTAGTGGGTAATCATCAAATCTTCCCTACCCTTTTCACTCTCTTCGGGAATATTGACTACTCCATTTGAACGACATGCTTTTGGCCATCTATTCATCATATTTGCGGTCTTTTCCGTTTCAATTTTTTTTTTCAATTATTATATTGTATAGGGGTTAGAGGGTTATGTTTCTACGCTTATTTCCACTGATTAACTTTGACGTATAGCCGGTAATGGCCCAGGGATTCACGTGCAGATTCTCATGCAGAAACAAGACTTTCTACAATGCCGTCGCTGCAGTTCAAATAAATCTACTAGATGGCAGGCTCCATTTTTAGCTGCCACCTTACGTATTTGTTATAGCTCGTTTTCCTTATTACGTCAAGTATACTTGTACTTGTTCGAACCTCGGATCGGTCAAATTGTTCTTCTTTTTGGCGCTCTAGTTCCTCGGAACTGAGTGCTTATCAATTTGCCCAAATGTCTGTAATTTTCGAATATTTCGATGAAAATGGTCTTAAACGATTTGGTTCGACTCACTGATCAAGAATCCGTGGTCGAAATTCATTCTGTCCGGCCGGCCGTAGGCACGATAACTCTCGAACGGAATGAGCTAGAGAGTTGAAATTTTCAGAGTAGGTTTGGGGGATGAATATCTCGGCTAAGTTCGTTATTGGGCAAAATCGGACAAATGGTTTCGGAGTAACAAAAAAAAAATTTTTTTTTTACGAAACAAATTCCAAATTAAATTTTTTTTAATAAAAAGTTTTTTCATGAGAATCCAATCATATCATTTTTAACTCTAACAAGCTAATACTTTCGGAGATATGATTTTTCGAAATTTCAATAATAAATCGTATTTCAACGTTGTCACAGAATAATATTATTCTATGTATGAATATGAATTGTCATAATGTCAAATGATGTTCCTGAGACTAATAAATCATAGTATATCTTGTCTATGCTAATCAATCGAAGAATTGTGAGCGAAGTGAGAAAAATCTCAGATATGATTTTTCAAAATTTCAATAATAAATCGTATTTCAACGTTGTCACAGAATGATATTATTCTATGTATGAATATGAATTGTCATAATGTCAAATGATGTTCCATGTTCCTGAGACTAATCAATCGAAGAATTGTGAGCGAAGTGAGTTAAATCTCAGTTGTTTGCTCCGATATTAGTTTTCTCAGAAAATTCTTACATTTCGGAACTGAACATGAAGTAAGAGATCTGAGAGTAGTGAGACTGCTTTTCATCCATAGACATAGATATAACTCTCGAACGGATAATGAGGTAGGTAGTTGAAATTTTCAGAGTAGTTTAGGGAGATGAATATCTCGGTTAAGTTCGTTATTGGGCAAAATTGGCCAGATTTAATTTGATTTCTTCCATGGTGCTTTTCTCATTCTCATGATTGCTCATTTAATCTTGATAAATAAACTATTATTTGAATTGAATTTCCTTTAGGATGCAGTTCTATTATATGAATACATTGATATAATTCCCAACTCTGAGAAACCAATACTTTCGGAGATATAATTTGTCTGTTTGAACTAGAGCGCCAGAAAGCTCCTGTCCACAGGGCTTGAACCCATTTTTATATTTTAATCCATATTTCAACGAATCTCCCACAAATAACCGTTGATAAAGTTTCCTTGTTGAAATCACAAACTTGAGCTAAAAATTTATCGAATTCAATGGATTCACTTATTCATTCATATAGCACTATTATTTCTGAATATTTATGTTAATGGTCAAGATGCATAGAATAACAAGGTGTGGACACTCCCTACTAATTCCTGCTAAAATTTTCGGCCGAAAAACGGACCAAGAACTGTCAAATCACGTACTTTATGTACTACTTCACTTTATTAACGATGGTGCCGCTAGGGTCGATTTCGAAGATTCTGACAAGCGAATAAATGAAAACTGACAAGCGACAAAGTTCACTTTTCACCGTTGCTAGTTCGTAAATTCAAATTAAAAGAATATAATGAAGCAGTTTATTGAAAAATCAATCCATTTTTTGATTAATCTGATATCTGTTCGGAGATAATATGTAAACCACATTGGTTTGGAACAGAAATTTCATCTTGCCAAGACATAATGAGGTCAAATAAGGGATTTATCAGTAAAGGAGTTTCTTTGGAACATTTTGAATGGAACTGTAAATGAAGAAATCTGTGAAATCATTATTTTTCCATTACGAAAGATCACATCCAACGTCATTAGAGTACAAGCATTTAATTTATGTATTTTGAAATACATTGAATGATACAGAATTTTCTGTAATACCTCTACATACAATATCTTTCGATATCATATTATTATTCAAATGTAGTAATTCCTTTATCATGTAAGGCTCTTTTAAATTGAGCATTTTACTTATTATATTATATGTATAATTTGAAATTTCATCAAAACATTCTCATGTATACAGCATTTTTTCAGTCACCCAATACCCCTTGACAACTTTTCATGTTCTCAGCAATTAGATTGCTGAATATAGATATTTAATTCGATAGCTATTATTCAGAACTAAGTATATACTGATGAAATATCGAAAAATGATTCATTAAATTGATAAACTAACCAAATAGAGGGTAGTGTACTACGTTTCATTCTTTTATTCAATATAGGTACATATATTCGCTAGAAAAATATTTTGAACAAACAAATGTTCTAATTTTCGATACCCTACCTCTAGCACAAGCCAGTTGCCATTCTTGTCGTTTAACAATATCCTTGAAACAAATAATATTATAGTAAAAGAGCGCCAAAAAGAAGACGCCTTAGGAAAGCTATTCAAATTGATGAAATCACACTGTGTGGTTGCTCTGAACTTTGTTCTCTCTGCTAGTCCTTTCATCGTTCACAAATAATATTGTTAGTTTTCATAACATGGCATTTCATTCCTTTTCAATATATAACTGAATTGTATAATGAATATATTTATTAATCAATAGAGTTATATCTGAATTTCAACTGTTAAAACAGTTTATGTTCATCAACCGGCAAGATTATAGTAAATCAACAAGTCTTACGTTCTCCTATGTTGATTTATTAACAATTAAGGGTATCAGCGATCTTTCAATATTATTAATATTAAAATTAATAACCATCTTGATACTAGAAATCTGCCCCTGATCCGGTAAGAATATACAATTGTTAAAAAAATATATTCGCATAAAAACGAAGTATTTTCGAAATGAAAATAGTATTTGATTAAAATGGTTCTGGATACTCGTTCAGAGTTCACACAGCAAACATTTGACTTACTTTCGGCGCGGCAAACGACTTTCCACAAGAAACTGGAATAAGGAAATAAGGAATAAGCAAAGATTCAAATTTAATATGACATGTCGGTAATTTTGTCCATAAAATTTCTACTGCCGGCATCTATCGGCGAAAATTGAAGTAAAACAAAATCCTTGTATTTTGACAGTATTTGGACCGCAAATCGGCCGAAAATATGTCAAAGAGTGTCTTCACCATGTATTCTATGCATCTATTTAATGGTTATAAAACCGTCCTAATCCTTTTAAAATTTAATGAACAAGCACAATAAAGGTTCTGATGCAAAATCAGTGCTTGCATCATTTCTTTCTTCTAAGCTAGAAAAAACAAGTGGTACTTCCTATTCAACTATGAATTAATACATATTTTCTTATAAGCAAAATAGTGGAGGCAGTAATGAGTATTATGTAAGGACTTACTTTGATGGGGTAGAAATCGTCTTTGAATTTGAGTATTGTTTTTCGATTTTGAAGTTCCCGCCTTCACCTCTTCTTTCTTCTGCGCCGGTTTAGGTTCATTTTTAGTTTGTTGTGCACGTTCATAGGCACTTAAATTATCATAACATCTAGCCTTCGGTATAGGTGCCTCGATTTTCTCTTTAGCCAAAGCGTACAGAGGATCAAACTGCTCACTATAGAAGTCCAAACGCGGATCGTAATTTTTCTCCTGTTTTGAAACATCTTGTTCACTTTCACAATGTTGTTTCTCTGCATTATCATCATTTCTAGACATTCCGAAAAACCTAACCTTACATATACATTATGAAATAAACACGACGCATGAAGTCAGGAGTGCACGTGTTTAGGCGGGAAATGATGTCATTGGACGAAGGTCGTCAGTCATATGTGTCACTAGCGCCTCCCCGAGTAGATATGCGGAACTAATAATTAGTAGGAAGGGATCTACATCTCATTGGATTTGAGTTCACGGGCTGCTGGATAGATGTCTCTGCTCGATTCATTCGGCACATATCTGATGTCCGATGTATGAATTCATTCATGTGTTTATTCACCGAAGTTTTAGTATTTAACTACCCATTTATAATATAATATTAAATAAGAAATTCATGGAAAATTATTTTCTGATCAATTTCGTATTTGTCACATCTGAATATAAACCGATTTCCAATAATCGGACCAGCAAGAAAAACAAAAGTAAATATTACAAATATATATCAATCAGTAGATTGTTGTGTTGACTTCAGTAACCTTACCCGAGAAGGAAATATTCACTAGTGAAAGAATCAAAAATACATTCTTACAGTTTCCAAACACACTTAAAAGGACTGAACCTCATTTAATTAAGTTAAAACTGACAATATTATCATATACATGAATAATCGTAATATTTCTTTCAATTAGCTACAAGATGAAATTCTAGTGAAAATGATATGTTATGATCCATTTTGAATGATGGGTCTGGAATTTGTACCGATTGTTAGTACATTGACATAGCAATATTAATTTTCAAAAGTAAAATTATATATTATTTACCTACACTTATTTATTGAATATTTTGACGTGCCTCATAGAAACTGCGACATTTTCAGATTACATCATACTGAAGTAAGGAACAAAATGTATAGATGCGTTTTTGAACGATTTCAAGCAAGACGCTTGGACAAGTCAATTTTAGTTCTTAATTGACCACCTTATGTCATAAAAATTTTACTTATGACGTCATTCATTTTTACAGAGTGACGTTATATTATTTTTTTCAAATGAGCACCCCAATTTTTATTGCTGCTTACTTAAATGATGGTGTAAAAAATTGTCAACGTAAAGAAAAATGTCTTCAAAATAATAAAAGAATAATGTTATCTGCGGTAACAATGTTTTACACAGTCATTTAGGTATGTGGCACCGTGCAATAAAGCAGCAACAGAATTTGTGGTATTAATTTGAAACAAATTATGACGTCACTGTAGAAATGAATGATGTAATAAATAAAATTTTTATGCCATAAGGTAGTTAACTAAAATCTAAAATTGACTTGTCCGGGCGTTTTGCTTGAAAATATTCAGTAACGCAGTTATAAATTTTGTTCTTTACTTTATCGACACACTGTATTATAATTTAGGCAATTCGGATTACTGTCAAGTATAAAAGTCAGCACCATTCAATATTAATATTACCTACAATCATAAAAAAAGTGGTAAAATCCTGTGGACAGGAGCTTTGGCGCTCTTCTTTGAACTTTGACAAATCTTCTTAGAGTTGGGAATTATATAAATGGAAAATGGATTTTTATGATAGAACTTCATCATAAAAGAAATTGAATGCAAACAACATGAAGGAATTTGAATTCGAGAATAGGGCCAAAAATTATTAATCCAAAACCAGCAGATCAATTCTATTCAATAACGAACTTATCCGAGATATGCATATCTCAAATCGACTATGAAAATTATATTATATCTATTTAGACTTAGTCAATATTCCAGATTTGTTTTTACTGGACATATTCTGAACCCAATTTGATTAACTTACCGAAGTATATATTTCCATCATCAACCTCATTATATGGACCATCTACAATAGCAGAGGTTATTCCATTGGTCATTTTGCATTCAATCATTCTTTGTTTAACATGTATCTTATATGTAGATGAGATGACAATGCGGAAATGTGTGAACAGAGATGAAATTCATAGATACGGACGTTAATTTTCAGTACAGCATTCTGTGATATCATAGAGTTACGATTTAATATTGAAATTTTCAAAAATCATATCAAGTTTTAATTTGTGAGAGTTGGAATAAATGGATTCTTATGATGACACTGCATCATAAAAAAAATTAATTCAAAATTTGTAATGTGAACAAAAATATTTTTTTCCTTTACTCCGAACGAAATCATCCTGCGGATTTTGCCAAATAAAGAATTCAACCGAGATGTCTATCTCTCAAACCTACTCTGAAAGTTTCAACTGTCTAGCTCATTCCGTTCGAGAGTAATCGTTTTAACGAACGGACGGCCGGGCAGAATCGATTTTGACCACAGATTCTTGATCAGTGAGTGGAACCAAATCGTTTTGGACCATTTTCAACCAAAAATTCGAAAATTATAGACATTTGGACAAATTGTTAAGCACTCTGAATGAGAGCGCCAAAAAGTGTGATAAATGTGATATAACGTTAAATATTCTTCTCTTATGAATTCGTTCAATCTATCTTTTATTCATTATTTATTTATTATAATGGATTATCAGTCAAATTGAGGAATTCCTCATTAATTTCTTGAAAAATGAAGAGGTAGCTTGCCAAGATACATCATGTAATTTTCGAGCAGTAAAATCTAAGCACAAACAAAGTTTACTACCGCAACTGACATTTCCCGCCGTATATTATGTCTCAATTAGTAATATTTTCAGATGTGATGATCTCGGAGATTGTACGTTGTTACAGTTATGGCTCTATTATAATACAACCACTACAAATTTAATAGAGGTATAAAAGATATCATTATTCTTTGCTTGGCTCTTTCTGATCAGGAAGGATTTATTCTCTCCCATAATTATAGTATACATCACTTTCACTGGCTATTTTATTAATTAAGAGTTCGTTCGCCTTCAACGGAGAAAGCTCCATCCGATAAAAATAGAAAATAAACAATTGTAACGGATGAACAATGTGCACTTATGTCTCCGAGAAGTGTCGCAAATTTCTAGATACTTCGCGTTGGGAAAATTAAGTTTTCACAGGATATTGTATTTCAAGCAGGTAATCATTAAAGGACACTTAGGGAGGTGAATTCATTATTAAATGGTTCCTTTCTTGATTATCTGGTTTTATCTATAAAATAAAACATTTATTATTCTGAAAATTGCTTCTGCGTTAGAAGCAAAAGGTATTTGTTAGAAACAATATACAGGAGGATTCACGAAGAACATTCGTTAGAATATTTCAAAGAAAAACTCGAGATTAGGACTTGAAATTTTATTGTTAAGTTTTGTTAGGAGAGATGAATTCTTGGAAAAAATTTCAGATTCGTTCGACTTATTTCACCGGAAATGATACCAACTTTCGTTTTTTAAATGTAATACCCAGTTTTTTCATAGATAATCAGATTACCCATTGAATTCTACATTATTTATTGTGTCATTTACATATTATTCTCAGAAAATTCGTGTGAAATCTGAATGAACCCTTTAAATTTTCTCCAATAGGGCTTCATTCCAATGTTAATAACTTGTAGATTTTTGCATGAAAATTCCTAATTTATTAGGTTCTATCAAAAGGCATACCAAAGCTTCTCCTTTGTAAATTAAAAATTCAATTGAACATACAGGGTGTTTTTATTTCAATGTCAATGTCAGTCATGACAAAAACCTCATATTTCTCAACTACAAACCAATTTTTTTATTGGTCAGCTGGAATCTACGTTGAAATTATTGTATTTCTTATGATGAATACTACTGCTCTAAAATGCTTAGATATTTCCCGAGATATTCGGTAAGTAAAGCAGTAGTATGTATTATAAAAAATACACTATTTTTAACGTAGATTCGAGCTGACCAATAAAAACAATGGATTATCATTAGGAAAATGAGAGTTTCAAGGTTTATGTCATGACTGATTTTGACATTGAAAAAGAAACACCCTGTATGTTCAATTGGATTTTTAATCAATGGAGGAGAAGCATTGGTATGTCTTCTGAAAGAGACAGAAAGTAGAAAATTAGGAATTTTCATGCAAACATCTACAAGTTATTAACATTTGAATGAAGCCCTATTTGAGAAAATTTGAAGGATTTTTTCAGATTTCATACGAATTTCCTGAGAATTATATGTGAGTGACACATAAAAATAATGTAGAATTCAATGGATAATCTGATTATCAATGAAAAAACTGCTAACAAAGCTTAACTATACAATTTCAAGTTTTATCTCGAGTCTTTGAAATATTCTAGTGAATGGTCCTCGTGAATCACCATATGTACCTATTACAATAATGCCTAAATAAAAACAGTAACGAAGCGACATCAAGGATAAAACAACTATTTTGTAATGGAGACTCAATTATACTCCATCATCATACAACTAGCGAACATTCCAACTCCTTCAACAAATTCAACCACATACGTTCAATTCCAATTGAGCAATTTGCAAAATTGCATTCTCCACAAAATTCGAGTCGACTGCTTAAATTTCCTTTTTACGTAATCAGAATGTGTCATCAGAATCTTTGTTATGCTCCAATCCATCATGTGATCTTCATGGATTGTACATACATGTTCTGCTATTTTAGATTTTTGTTTTTGTCTCTATTCCTTAAGTTGTTCTTATACTGCGACTTTCTTACTTCTATTGGACTCGATGTTTCTCCTGTATACAATTTACCACAATAACAAGGAATATTATATACTCAATGATTGGATTTTTGTTTTGAATTAATTGGTTTTGAATTAGTTACTAAAGACCTAAGATTATTTTGTGATTTGAAAGCGTTCCTTAAATTGAACTTAGAAACGATTCTCCTGATTTTTTCCGAAAGGCCGCGAACATAAGGTCCCAATATAGATCGGGTTGTCGTTCTTGTTAGTTATTCTATTGTACTTGATAAATTGTTAATCGATTAGAAGCTCTTCTATATGAATTCATGATAGATATGTATTTATGAATTGCCTCGGATATCCATTATTTTCAAGAAATATCATAATTTCGAATTTCAACAAAACAATGTTTATAAGCTCTATTGTAAAGTGTCTTAATAACACCTCTTTCCACACTTATTTAATGGTTTGAGTAGAAATTCACATATCTATTAGTGTGTGTCTGCATCAGTGAATCGAAACTAATCGTTCGAGACATTTGGGCAAACTCATAGACACTCTGTTCAGTTGAACAAGCCCACCAAAAACAATAGCAAAATCATAGTTAATCATATGATGCTTGAAATTCAATCAAATTGTTTGAGAAAACTTTTTTCTCACTCAATACTCTTACTGCAGTATTGGGAAATATTCCACTACTAAAACACTGAACAATTTTCGTTCAATATATTTCGCTTCAAAAAAATTTACACAATTATTGAATACTTGAATGCTTAAAAAATATTACATTTATAATTACATACATACATACATTACATACATTTATATTTAGGCTCATATTTTTTTAATAGTATATTTCATTTTATATTTCAGGATTGAAGATATTCGAAATTCATGTATTGGAAGAAGGGACAAATTCATCATAATATATCGAGGTGAGTATAGTATCGGATATTTTAATTGGAGCTGTTATTATCTGTAATAACTAGAACATATTGAAATGAGAGTGAAAATAAATTGCTTCAATTCCATTGGTTTTATGATGTAACTGGCTCCTTCGCCATTTTGAATGATACTTTTATAAACAAATTGCTGGTTAGTGTCATTCAGGAGTCGTGAATTATGACAAATCAAAATTTGCAAATAATTGTCAAACATTTGATAGAATAACGGAGATTGAAAGGACATTGCAGATTATACAATACAATACAATACATAAAACGTGAACTGTGAACTGTATAGGAAACTATGCAATTCTAGAAAATATATGTCGGGCAGATTCCCTTGGATGTTTCGGTGAATAAGTGGAGTATTTCTATTCATGAAAATATGTCATTATTTGATCGATTCAATATTATT
Organism: Halyzia sedecimguttata; assembly: GCA_937662695.2. Classification (NCBI taxonomy): domain Eukaryota; kingdom Metazoa; phylum Arthropoda; class Insecta; order Coleoptera; family Coccinellidae; genus Halyzia; species Halyzia sedecimguttata. Next base: position 19,759,416 of record OW569417.2, on the reverse strand, counting down.
TCAATCCGTTAAATTATTCAGCATTTTTTTTCTCCATTATTGGTAAATTTGGATTTTCTTTACAATTCAAGAAATTTGTAGGATATTAAATGGAATTATCAGTTTTCGTTCATTTTATTAAATATCTTCCTCTAATCCATTCTTCATGTTTCGATTATACCAGTATGTTACAATGGTATATTATAATAGTAATTTTCAAATCGGAGAAATGTTCCAATTTTAAAATATCAACCAATACATCTACCCAGCGCATTCACCATATTGTTTCTTCCACATTCGAACGGAGAAAGATGCGACTTGAAATTTTCAAAGTTTGTTGCGTCTCCAAATACGGCGGTTAAGTTCGGGTACAATTGGGCAAACAATTTGGGAGTTATATTAATCTGTTATTTTGTTGTTATTTCCTCAATTACTTAAAAAATACGGAACCGTTTCAATTGAAACTTGTAAGTCAGTATAAGAACACTGACCCGCAAATTTGTGCAGAATTTTGTTGGGTTTTGATGACTAGAAAAAAAAAATTAAAAAAACTTAATATTTTTTTTCAAAAATGATATATTTTCACACCTTCAAGCAGCCATTTTACTAAATATTACTGAATTTCAGCTCGATCTTCTTTCTATTTTTGGAATCATTTCATTTTAAAGTTTGCAGTAGACGCAGAATTTTTTTTCACGTGTTAACACTTCCGTTATTTCTTGTACCTCCATCCTCTCGCCTCAGATTAATCAAATGTATGTAACCTAAACAAACATAAATTATTGCACATATGAACATCTCATATGATGGATGTGAGAATGCCATCACTTATTATGTCAGAAATAATTGTAATCACAATCAAGGGTGTGATCATCTTTATCGCAATCATTGAGATAATAGGTCGTGCAATGGCGCATACACCATTTCATCATACAAAGATATCACTATATTTTCAATTTGAATTTTTTTGAGTTTCAACATGATGGTGTATAATAATAATAATAATAATAATAATAATAAAGTTTATTTCCCAACATTTACAAAATAATTTTTTTTTTTTTTGTTACATAATAGATGGTGTATAGTTAATAAGTCTTAGAATTCATAAAGTATATTCATTAAATAAATTCTCTTGCAGATTTCTTGTGAAGCTCCTCAATTTCAATCATCCCTTGGACATTGGCTAGGATCTCGCTGCACAGCGAGAGAGCCAAATACGTTTTTGCACTTGGAGTTCCCCTGCCCCACCGTGGCGGGGACGAACGTGCTGGGGGCGCAGTCGCCCATTTCTTTGGCAATGCCATTCATAGATAACGATCTTCTCTGGAGCTCCGACCATGACGGAAAGATGGTAGATTTATCCTCATGCCTACAGGTATTATTATGACCAATTTTCAAAAATATCGAAATTTTCTTGGTAATATTAATATTATTTAATTTCATATCCATGAAAAATATAGTATTTAAATATTCTGCTTGAACATAATCAACGTCATCTACTGAGTGTATCGTAATGGGATGTATACATCGGAAAACTCTAGGGATATTATTAAACTAGAATCTATTTTTACGCATTAGAAAAACATGTATATCTACATATTTGATTATTAATGATCAATAGGAAGGAATGCATGTATTGAATTGGCTGAATAGGTACAGAAGATCGGTGAAGGAAAAATAATTAAAAATGTACTATCTATTCATAGGTCGAGAATCTTTCAAGGTTATAAAATTAGCACTCAAAGCAAAAATTGCTAAATCGTTGAATAAAAACAGCTCTACACTAATTGATCATAGATCAAATGACCTCCAATCATTAAAGGATACTTTTGGAGGTACATTCATCATTCAATGGATTTTTTCTTGGTTTTCTTTATCACACTCTGAAAAATATGTATAAAAAAAAATTGCAATTCTTTCGAAATTACCTCTGCGTTAGAAACACAAGATATTTATCAGAATCAATTTTTGGAATAATGTTTCCCAATAAAGAGTAACGAAAAAACACCAACGATAAAATAACTTCTTGTAACGTTTCAGAGCCTAAAACATACTCCTTCATCAGATGGTTAGCGAAAATCTTCAGAATTATTTGTCTTTGAAAAAACATAGGATCACAGTTTCACTTCACAGATAATCTGATGTGTGTTCTTCGGACATTTTTCTTATGCAACAGTTCTCTGTAAGAAATGCTTCTTTTTATATATTTTCGAGGAAACAAAATTGAATTATGGATCATATAATTAATTTCATTTTATGCATCTTAAGTGTTCAAACGTTCAAATATAAAATTTCTGTTTTGAAATCGTCTACGGAATAAAACACCCCATTTTGAAACACCCTGTATAATGAAAGCCAAATGAGAAGATCTATCACAGCAGACAGCAGCTAATAATTATTAATTTTCATTATTTTGAAACACATATATGTAAGTGTCCTTGCTCTAAGATGGGGACACAATTCATCTCAAACCATTCAATATTCTGGTGAAGAATGCATCATATCCTACTGAATTTCAATTGAATCGAATGGGGCAGAAAATTAAATCAAAAGTCAATCAAATCATTCAGTTTTCAGGAAAACATTATTTCCTCTTATGGTGAAGCAGCTACATAGTTGATTTTTCTTTATATTAAATGAAAGACACTTCAAAGTTAACTTCTCGATTTAAACTTGAGATATAAAATACAAAAATATGTGAATCGGCTGAGCATTTTTCGAATTCCAGTGGGAAGAGCATACCAGTTCAGGAATTTGACAATTTTCAAACATCAATTTTTCTATATATTTCTTTCGGAAATGAATGTACCTATTAAAGACTGACCAGACGGACAGTAAATAATTCAAATTTGGACAGTTTGACGAAGTAAACAAGCCTTATGTGGAAATATTTCAATGATTTTCTTTCTAGGACGCTTCGGTAGCAGTTGGACAGCAAAATACTGCACAAGGAGGAGGAGGTGGAGGAGCTCTAGGAGAATTATCCCAGTCAGATCTGAGTTCCCTAGTTCCTTCAGGTTCAGAAGGCCAGATGAACGATGAAGATATATTGAAGCATCTATCAGATACTGCTGCCATCGAAATAGATAGTTTCCTCAACGAATTCAACAGTACACCCTACATCAAGGTAAATTAGACTAATTAGATATATTAATTAGAATAACATATTAAAAGTTAAAGGGATTATGTATCTATAAGATTTGGATTTCCATACATATTCATTAGAATAATGAACTACCATTAGACATTCATAAGCGCATCCACCAAATATGTTTACATTCAGCCCATCCACCAAAACTTGAAACCACCGTAAAATAGGCAACCATCAATTTCAATAACAACACAACTCCTTTAGAAACCAAGAACATCCATATTAAGAATTTTCGTTCTATTTATAGCAAGAAGAAAACAACAACATACCGAATTCTTGCTCTGATGATGTGGTTAGTAGTTCCAACGGACACCACAAGAGTGCGGTAACGTTAGAAATGCGTTCGTTGAAATTTACGATCGCCGCAGCGAATCCTATACTTGCGGAAAAGCTCGCGACACCTAACGAGCACAATCTGCACTTGCATGATGGGGGGAATCGTCCAGAGCTGGCGCTACTGACACCAAAAATTGAAAAAGGTAAGAGGCTTTGTCGGAAGAGTATATGTCTAATGTATACTCCACAAAAAAAAATGTATCTCTATTTTCATGATATTCGACTATAAATACAGCAATAATCTTCCTATTACTCTCAAATTGAAATTTATATTTCTTGAAACTGTTAAGAAAAATAGCCGATTTTGTATGTGGATGAATGTAAAAATGAACTTAAACGTCACTTTACATTTCAATCAGGTCCAGAATTTTATTATTTTCGTGCAATGCATAGAAATGCAATTTTTTCGGAATAATTTTTGAAGTATATACTTACTTTCTTGCCTTAGCGTGACAATCACAATTTTTGATCATGTATCTCTAACAAATAAATAAAATTAAAATTAAATTAAAATAAAATTATTATTATTTTTTAATACTAAAATAAAATTAAAATTAAATCAAAACTAAATTAAAATAATATAAAAATGAAAGAATTGGGTTTGAGAAAACTAATCGAGGTAGAATAACGTTTTGATTTTAGATCATATTTGAGCAAATTTTTTACGCATAAAAAACTGAGCATCCTAAAAGGTAGGATCTGAAAAGTGAATATAAAGTTTGAGTTAATCTGAACGGATACTGCTACTGGATGTTTTATCAAATTTGAAGAATGACAAAAGATATGGTGAGAAGTTGAATAACTAAATAATTCCATACGCTATGTCTTTATCTGTAATATGTTCAAGTTTAGACGAGTTCCATCAATGCTTCCCTAATTTGAAATAATTTTATATCTAGTCTGTGAATGTGAAGATGATAATCTGCTTCTGAAGAGTATCGTGACTACTGCATGTCCAAATAATTTCTGTATACTGAAATGTCCTATTTGTATATATTTATGCTTGTCTAATGAAGTGTTAAGGCAGATTTATACAGCAAATAAAATAAAATAAGAAACATAAAAAAAATAAGAAAGTTGGATATGCGCATTGATGGCGTTTATACACGATAAATGATCTAATAAGAAATAACAATAAGAATTAGAGCATCATTATTATTTCTTATTCTATTTTATTTTGTTCCGAAAATTATAATGTGCATGCTCAGAGTAAAATTCTTAGAACTTGTGTAAAATTGTCAAAAAGCTGCAATTTGATTGGTTCATTCTTATTTATTATTTTATTTCAGATCTTCTGTATAAACCAATCCACTTAGCCCTTAGTTCTCATTTTATTTCGATTCGTTTCATATTTTATTTTATTTGCTGTAATAACCCGCCTTTGGTATATTTAATTGCTTATTTCCGCGAGATTTTGATCAACAATGAAAATCCTGATTGGATCAAGATGAAGGCATCCACCATAAGATTTTTTTTTATATTGAATTTTATATGAATAATCCATTTTGATGTCTAAACTGATATATGGTGCTGAATCTGGTAAAACTTCTATCTAAATATAATTAAAATTGATTAGTTATATTCATTATTATAATATGTAAACAAATGTTATTTGTGATGATTTTAAAGTATATACCTGCTAATAAAATACATTGTCCAACTGCGAATATCAATGCTCTATCAATAGCATGGATTCATTTTCTTTTAATTATATAATAATAATATCATTTTTATCCGAGAAATTCATTAGATTTAAGAATTTATTATCATTCACATTGTCATAAATTTGATGTCTGAATTAATTATGAAAAAATTGATACTGCAAAGCCAAAGAATTGAAATGTAGTAATGGAGTTAACTTCGTTCCTCTATCATTTGTATTCACAAGAAAGTTACTTCAATACTTTGAATCAATTCAAACAGAATAATTGTTATGCACATACTTATCTTCTTTCATTAAAATTAATATTCATTCGATATTTTCGGCTTAGTATTATTTCTAAAAAAAAGTAGAAATTCATTGAAAATTTAAAAAAATTGTCGAATATGATATATAAATTTATTCTGAACCATAGGTACTGATAAACATTACTTCTTTCTCAAGATTTGCTGATGGCGATTTTGTAGACAATATCCATATCAACATTCAAACTATGTGTTCCTACTATTTCCTATTCCCTTAAATTTCCTTAGTGAGTCTTATTTAAAAATACAACGTTCCGAGGTTAACTACCATTTAACGACCATTCATAGTGATAATAAAATTGTTTACACAAATCTAATGACACCCCTTAAAAGTCAGTTTAAATTTAACATTCACATAAAAATCTGAGAGAGAATGCATTCCCTAACTAGGTGCCTGGAATTCAGCTTGCAGTTGTATCATCATCTAGGGGTGAAATTGTACGGTTGCAAGGGCAGAAGCCAACATATGTTTCTAGTTAGAACTCTATTAAGACGCCTATAATAATTAAATATTTGTTGAACCCACACTATCCTCATAAACTTGGACGTTTAAAATGAACTGAACCAACACATTGCTGTAATAATTTATGATGAAGATGTTGATATTCACTCTGAGAGGAAAGGGGTTAGATGTCGGAAATAATATAATTTTGTGTCAGTTGCAGAGAAACCCCCTTCGAAAGATGCGTAAAGAAATAATTAAACATGTTTTACAAAGTATGCCAACATAATTATAAAGAAAAGTTCAACATAGAAATAGGGAAAAATTATCGAGTAGGTTCGCGTATCAAAATAAATAATGAAATTTGATTCATTCAAAGAAAAATACTGATGAAAGTAGTTGATGATCGCTACATTTAATGTCATTACAATTGGAACCCACTACTTTTGGGACGCATAAGTTGTATTTTGATGCTTTCCCTGCTAAAGAATGAAGAGGGCCTTTTTTTGTCTCAGCTATTCTATTAGTTCGTCGTCTCCTAAGGTATTCAGATAAGTTCACACCATTCACAAAACTATAACATCGCATCGAAAATGTGATGTCGAACACACCAGAGAAAGTGTTCAGCACATAGCTGGGAAATATAATTAATTGAGAAGTTCCCACGAGTATTACCTGAGTACACTTGAGGAGATACATATGTTTCAAGGAAAATATTTCCTACCAGATAATATCCATACCTAAATTAACAACCAATTTTGACTGGGGTAACGATAGCCGGGAATAAATCTGAACAATCAATATCTTCCCAGACATTGGTTGGTAAAATCTACAAGAGTGAAATTATGTCATCTTTTCTTCATCAAAGTTTAATGTCTTCCGTGAGCAATATCAGGCGGCTTACGCATATAAAAACTGTTCAGTGATGTAGTCTGGTGTATTCTGAGTATTTTGTTCATTTAATCATCCATTTATCTTGATTCCTTCCAGAGATATTCCCCACAAGCGAGGTTGACTTGAGTCTACCCGACAATACATTGATTGGTATTTGAATGATTGGAGGAGGGTTGGATTGCATCTTTGGAGGGACAAATATTTATTTGGATGGAGTAGACCATGTGTGACCGATACAGGGTAGTAAATTTGAAAATTCAGCAAACCATTTTTAAATTTTAAACGAATTTCATTTAATCTCAAATAATTGAAAGTAAGGCAAAGTTTCATTTTTAAATGTTTCCAATATCGTTTATCGATGTCTTTGACCTGAATCACTTCGCTCAAACGTCTGTGCGTTCTATGGAAAAGGGTTGAGAGATGAGGAATTTTCATCAACCCCGTTTTACAGTTCGACCAATATTGAACGAGCAAGATTTTGATACCGAACACGTTTTGATCTTCCTCGGATTACTGCAACGAGTCTCAAAAGTATGCCTCCCCAAAAAATTATTGACAACAGTTGAAAATCATATGTACATATCTGTCCATCCAAAGAATTTAATCACACTCTTACTTACTCAGTAAAAACAACAACAACAGCTCTACAATTGGAAAAAAAAATTGTTTAAATCCAGTGGATAGGAAGATATTCATTGGGAACGCATAAAATGCAAAGAGTGTTAAGAAGTTGAATATTTCTGGAATAAACCAAGATACCAGACTACTTCAGTGAATAGTTTTCGTATGTGTCGGCCAACTGTCATTGCCTACGGCCGACGTTTAACTATGATGAATACATGAAACTATTTACACGCCCTGTATAGTATGTAGATTTCATTCTATCGCCATCGGTAACTGGAATAAATTTCAGCGGAATACGTAAACCCTTCTGTATTTAATTTGAATGCAGAATTATTACATCTTTAATGAAAAACTGCATATATTGTGACACCAATGACGCACACCAAAAAGTACCCAATGGTTAACACGAATGAATCGAAAACTAAAGTATAAAAAATTGGTTCAAGCACTGACGTGAAGTCAGGAGCTTTTGCGCGAGAATGGACAATAGAACATCAGTGCTTGAACCAATTTTTGTTTCGTAATTTCTTAAAAACTTTCTAGGAGTACCGTTCTAAAAAAAATTTGCATCCGTCTTTATGTCGATATTCTACAGCTAGTTACCAAGCTTCAATTCGATCGAGTCTATATTTTTTTATTTATCTAGGAAATAATATTCCTGGTGGGTATAACTCCGAAACCGTTGGACCGATTATGCCCAAAAACGAACTCATCTCTCACATTCGGATGCGCAACCTACCCTGAAAATTGCAAATCCCTATCTCTTTTCGTTCGAAAGTTATTGAGGCAACGGTCGCCCATCCAGCTACTGAACTTACACAAGGTAGCTCGGATCTCCAACAATATAGATCTGATCGTGTTCAATCTTGGAACTTGGCAGCATAATTAGGTTCTGAAGGCTTTCGCAGAAATATAGCGAGGTCGGACGACCAGTTTCTGATATATAGAATTTTTTTCAATGATTTTTTTAAAATTTTTTAGTGATATGATATTTTGAAGGCTCCTGCACAAATTTAGTGATATCGGAACTGTGATATAAGGCAAAAAATATCAAGAAAATCGATGAATCCATTAAAATCATCAATCTTCTATGAATGGTGCAGGTTATTATTTAATTGAACCTTCGAACATATAATTGTTATAGGAATTCAACTAATCTTGTTCCATAAACTGAATTCCGAAAATATTCTTTCTAATTCATTAAAATATACCCTATTTTACTCATTCCGAGCCGTTATTGCTTTTAGATATCTATTTCAAATCAATTTTACAAATAAATGCTTCATTCAGTAGAGAACAATAAAATATACTTCAGCATCTCTGATCTGAAAATATCTGTTTCAATTAATCAAAATACCACCAAAATACCATATTATTTATTATTTAATTCTCTTTGTCTAACGAATGGTTTTTAATATCGATATAAATGCATCCAAATAACTGTTTTCCAACCTCCTCTGAAACTGACATTTGGGAATTTTCCAAATGTTTCAATACTTCAAATGGTTGTATGTCTGAAACCATATTTCGGCATATTGATAGGCACTATGCGCAGAGGAACAAGTGGACAAAAAAAATACATAATTATCAATCTCAGAATTATGATATAACTCAAAACCTTAATGCGTTGGCTGAAATTGGTTTCCGTCAGTAAGTTAACCTCGAAAAATATGAGCTTGAGCCCTATAACAACCAAACTGTCATAATAAAACACCGAAATTCGCTACCCTGCATAATCCATTCTCTCAGACCGAATAAACAAAATCTGAAAGCTAGACGATAACTTATCCACCTTGCATTTAATTACAACGCCTCGCACAGCGCCTGAAAGAATTAACCACCTGTTCTAACCTGAACTGATTCGGATCACGAAAAATTTCCCAGTAGCCGTAGCTGTTGGACTAGCACCAAAAGAACCGATGTCTATGTTAAATTATTATGTACTCAAGCTGAACTCATTCCGTTCAACTTTCTGGATGTAGTCACGAAACGAGATGTTATCTCGGCTATTCTCCAATTTGTGGAATAAAATCACGCAAACCAACACTAAAATATGCTGGGCATTTCTTTTCCGCCGTGTAGGTGCCCTCGCTTCTTTTTTACCCGTTCTGATTTATGAAATGGGTGAGTTAGCAATTCGGATTTCGGGTTTGGATCAAAAGTCGAGCCTGTTCACGAACACGGGAATTGTTGTTGGCGTGACGAGTGTCGGGAAAGGCTGATGAACCCTGGAAATTCCCGTGAACTTCTGGAGGGAAAACCATAACGAAAATCGAATCTGTTCATGATAACGACTTGGTATATTTCGCGGTATCGAGATTAACGTTCTGTAATTCGGTTTTGGCCAAATGGAAGACAGTCTCATTTTTTATTTCATTGATAGAATTTCAGTTCATGCTCTCTTGATGGTATCGTATATTGTGAAATAAGATAAAGAAGTTTCCACTATACCAATGACCTTGAAACCAAGTTTTGTAAAAAACAATTGTCCATGGTTCCCTCACCAAACTATCTTTAGACTTCTTGAATCAGTGTCTGTCTCATGCCCGGATTACGCAGAAAAAATATAGCTCTTAGCACTTGGCTATTGGAGGTTAGTATGAGGTTGTACCGATCGGCAAAACCAATAGGAGAGCTCTTTCTTAGAGTCAAGTTCCAAGAGTTTCGTGGTAAGAGCTAAATTCTCTCTGCGTAAACCTGGCATAAGTATTCGATCATGACCCATCAGCTTCTAGATATCGAAATGGACTACTGAGGAATATTGAAACAGAAGAGGAATTCTGCTCCCTAAGGACCTGAACCTTTATGTGGTGGCTTAAGGAAATACATCTATTAGGAAAAGTTCAGAGATAAAGAAACCCTCTGGCGGGATATTTCAGGTTTATAGCCCTCCAAAACGTGCCATCAGAGCTTTAGCATGGATACGTAAGTCAAGAAAACGTGATTGCAGATTTTTTGAGGGGAGGTAGGGACTCCCGAACACCTGGTAACAAAATGCCTCTTCATTGAGAACCAACCAAAAAGTCCTTGGGCTGTGAATTAATAATGGATGTAGCCATCCCCTTCTTGACGCAGAACGGGGGGCACACTAGATAATAGGTCACTGTACACTCGATAATAACCCTTGCAAATTGAAACCTTGGATGGAATTCCACAGGGTTCAATTTCAGGAATCAAGAGGTATAATCAACCACGTTTTCAATATATTTAATGGATCTTGTGCGAAGGAGAGAATGATCGTTGTTGGTTCCATGAATTTCATCTTCTCTGTTTATTTGAGTTATATATGGACAACAGAAGCATTCATAGATGAATCTTGAATTCTTTGTTGAGTTATTTGTGAAGTTTTTAAATCATTTACAGTGCAGCTTTCCCAAGTTAATTTCAGGAGGATCTTTCTTCAGACGCATTTCGTGGTATTAGTTATGGTTCAATGAGTTTCGTCTTTTCTATTTATATGAGTTCTATAAACTATACAGTGCCAGTCTCTGACTTGGAATACATTCAGTAAATCATAGAAAGTTTTTTGTTATAAATATTGTCGGACAGGTCGATCAGTATTTTGAATCACTGTCTTTCTGATGTAAGAAAATATTGTAGAGCGTGTCTCAAATTAGATATGACATCATCGATAATTTTTTGAATGGCAATACTGATTTTTTATGACTATTCTTAAAAGGTATACCAAGTTACACATGCGTCTGAAATAACAAACTTTTATTCAGTTCAAAGATGGAAATATAGAATCAGAACCATTTTCAGGAACTTCGTAAACATTTCAACTTAGACCCATTGGTTTTAGATGGAAGATTGACAATCTTCAGCAGAATTTTTACTCTAATAACTGACATTTTACCGTTTGTGATTATTTGCACATACGTTTTAAAGGTTGAATCTAAATTTTTAATAAGTTTTGGCCGGAAGTGTATAATTTGAAGACGTAAAGGGAATTATAAGAGCTATCAAAAGAACTTTCCTGATCCCCTGTGCTATTTATATATTGTGAGGTGATTATTACTATCACTTGGGGGTGAAACTAGTGCCCCCTTTAAACAAAAATTGTCTCTAAGTGTTATTCGTTGGCACAATTCCTGAAATGACTCTGTTTCATT